>JAPWDM010000018.1:0-1200000 GCA_035578155.1 Brachynemurus nebulosus | reverse complement strand
TGTATAAATAGCCACATCCTTTTAAAAATCCTTTCACTGCTTTTTGAAGTACACTATCGAAAGTGTTACAGACGCAATAAAGCAATTTAAGAAGAGATTAATTATCTCCATCTACAAACTCTGAGATAGTATCCGGGAGGGAAAATATTTAAAAAAAAAGTATTCTTCAAAATACTCAGAATTTATTACAGGGTAAATAATAGCAGATAATATATAAGACAGTCAATCTTTTGAAAAATTAATGCGGGACTTAAAATGTAATGAGGAGAGGTCTTGAGGAGATGCCGTTAAGAAAAATAATAATTATGATAAGTAATTAGACAAATACTAACTTTCAGCTAATGGGTGACTACTCAGTTCCAACCGCAATCGCAAACGGGTATTATTGGAAAAATTAAGATCAACATTTTCGACCCAGTGTTAAGATCGAGACAGCATTTGTTGCAAATGTAGATTGCTAAATTGATTCGAATGATATTTGAGCCGTTCTAATAAATTACTATTCTTTTTTTACAGAAATTTTTATTGACCTGATACCTTTTGAATTATTGTTAAGAATTTTCAAAAATATTTTCAAAACTACTGATACTAGTAAGATTAGAGCTTATGCATTCGTTTATTTTTTCGGGATTATTCTAATCAACACTACAATGCAAAATAGCAACCCCTGTCACGGAACTGCCCCGCAGAATCTTGAACGATTAGTCACCTTGAATTTATATGTTATGCTCTTTATTGCATGTAATTTGGATGAATACATATTTAAAGACAAAAATCGAATTGAAAGCAGATAAAGCCCTGAATAAAAATATTTAACTAGAGTTGAAAAAAAATAAGTTTTCGTGTTTTTTATTTTATATTATCATCTGAAATAAAATTTTATAAAGGTAAATTAAGTTAAAACAATACTTGTGGTTTTTTTATATTTATTATTTTATATAAAAAAAGAGAATAACAAACTTAAGTTACATGTGCGACAAAATTTTAAAAACTATATTTACATAATTACTTAAAGCTAATATAATAGTTACATAAGATAATTGGTATACAAAATATAATTAATAATTAAGATGGAAAAAGTCTTGTGAAAAATAAATTTAAGTTAGTGAATTAAAATTAAGTAAGAAAGAAAAAGTAATGAAATGCTTGTCAAATTCTAAAACTAAACATACAAAATTTTTAAGTAAATGTTTACGAAAAAATTGGAAAGTAATTTAAAACAGACTCTTTACACTTAAACCTAGCGAAATCATTAAAAAGCTGATATCACAGTCTTAAAAAAATTAAAATTATAAATGAACAAAAAATACAACTAGATATCTAATGAGAATCATTGATATTATATCATCACTTAAGCTTTCATCTGAGCTTTAACATAAATCAGAGATAAAAAGCTAAGTTATTACAAGTACATAAAAAATTCAATTATTTAAAACAAGTACCTATGTACAAAAAAGTTTCAGTAATGCCATTATAAAAAAAAATCTCTAAAATCTAAAATAGTACTTAATACAAAAAAGACAGAAAACATGCAAATATCTTTTTTCAAGTAAAATAAAATTGACACTTTCGGCCTTTTTTCTTTTGATTCCGAAAAATCAATGTTTTGAAAATAAAAATCTATCTATATCACAGTCGAAATATTAACTATCACAGGTTATCAGTCTTATATTCTAATTAAAGCTTTCGTTATCAGTTGAGCAAATAATGGGTGCTTTTATAAAATTAATATAATATATTCTCTCTCTCTTGTTTGAAATAAAAATTTTAAATTTATACAAAATTTTAAAGCTAAAAATATTGTAAAGCTAATATCACCAGATAATTATATTCTACAATGGCAAAGAATTTTTTTTAAATACAAAAAGTTTTGTTGTAATTCTGTTCAAAAGAAAAATAAAAAAGCTACCGTTTATTCGATTACAAATTTGATTCAAAAAAGTTCCTTGCCGCGGCACAATAAAACAATAGCTTAAAAAACTAAACAGTGCACTTATTTATACAATGTGAAATTTTTAAAGCTAATGTACCAAAATAATACAAAAATAAAATAAAAAATTACGTACTTTTTGAATAATCTTAAAATTAATACTGGAAGACATTGGGATTTATGCAGTGATTAATATTGATCGTACACAACTGATCACGTCTAGTTGCTGCATGTTATAGATGGCACTGTAGTCTTTGTTTACAGTAATCAGCTGTTTGTTTACGTTAACGGCTACTGTGCAATTCTTCCAGACGTTCATTGGCGAAATTCTCGTTGATGGCATTCTGTTGATGCACGTTCAGAAATTGAGCTTCCACCAGTGGTATCTCAGGAATCAATTTATTAAAGGATATACGATTAAAATCAACTTCCAAGTCGTCCTCCTCAAATTGATCCCAGTACAGATTCAAATTGACTCGCGGTGATTGAACAATTTTGCGGGATAATTTTGGTTTTCTTGGCTGTAACAAATAAAAAAATGAAATTAGTGCACTGCAAAAAGTGGTGCGAAGAACTCCTCTATTTCTACTTAGATGTAAAGGTTTAAATACGTACCGATCGAAATATTTTCGACCAAGAAATTTTAGTTGGTGATAGCGTTTTCTTCATTTTGGAAACAGTAACAGTGATAAAATTCAAACAGAATTCGATATAACAATACGTTGATCTAAGCGTAAACAAACGTATACTCAGTTAATAGGAACACTGCTGGAGTTGCTTCGTATAACGAAATATGTTGAAATGAATGCCTTTACTGTCACGTCACCTGTATTTATACACCTCAGTTCACCCCCTAAAGGCAACACAAGTCAAAAAACACGTGTATAAATATATTTAATAAAAAAGATAAACACCCCCAAAAACGTTCATTTGAATTCAACCATCCTTATCTGCTACATAATATTTATTTCACCTGTAACTAAATTGCTATTTTTACTCTAAAACAAAGCTAGACGTATACGATCCAATGTGTTGATCTCTTTCTAGTGTAAAACACATAATAAAATAATTGTAGTTTAAAATAAAATCAAGAAGTAAATAGAGATACCGATAGTGTGATCGTGTTTGAGCGTGTGTTTTCGTTCTTTTTTTGTTATTTGTGCTTTCAAATAAATAATGTTGCATGTATGTATGTGGCCGACATGCGTTCAGCCAATGCCATAGACGCACACTTACACATACACACACTTTGAACGCGCGCTAAACGCGTGGTCAACGTGCGCATACTACACGTCCTTATTGAACTCAAATATTTTAACTATACGACGTGCTTTCTTTAGCTGGAAGCCATTTTTTCTTCAAACAGAAGCTGTTTTCTGTATGTACAAATATGTATGTACTATAACATTTATGGATATCGCGTGTTCTCTTTTCAATAGATCAAAATTTGATTTGTTTTCTTTCTCTAAATTTATTATTTTGTTGAAATTTATATAGGGATTTTTTTCCCTTCCTTTCTTGGGATGTTTCTGGAACAATAGTAAAAAGTTGTAACGTCTTTTTTTTGTTTGAAGGGACTGAGCAGTTGAAGCTGATTGTTGTAGGAGCGTGAGAAAGTTTGATTCCTTAAGAAAATGTTCAATAAAAGTGGCACCCCTAATCTTTTGTATTTTGATTTAAATTCAATTTTTTCTTTCTTGAAATAAAATTATAAATTATATTCCTCGATGGTTATTATACATTTGTTATTGTGAATAGGAAATTACGTGACCTTGGGTAATTGCGGATAATATTTGTAATACATTTTGATTTCATCTGATTTATAAAAACTTATTTTATTCATTTGAAGTAAGAGATTTTAATAGTTGTGTAGGCGAGAATCATTTAGAATAATAAATATGTAAAATTCTTACAATGCTGGGACCTAGGTAGGTTCATACTTTCATCGCTCATAGTATAACTAGTATAAGTCACTCACAGGACCAGCTTAGCCAATAGGCCAACCTAGGCCATGGCCTAGGGGCGGCCAGTTTTTAGGGGCGGAAGACTTTGAAAACAGGGCGGCAAAATTTGTAATTGACGTTTTTTTTTTGCTTGTCAGTTTTTAGGTTTTTAGGACAGGCTGGCCAAATTTTTTTTTTGCTTGTCAGTTATTTTCTAAGAGAAAGTTTGAAAAAAAGTAGGAAAAATTAAGATTTGCTTCTTTTCAAGGAAAAGGTAGGGGCGGCATTTTCACGGTCCCTAGAGGCGGCATTCAGGGTTAATCTGGCCCTGGTCACTCATTCTCACGGGACCAAAAGTACTTTTTTTAATACCACTTTTAAGCTAATCAGCGAGCAGGATTTATAGAACTGAACCATCAGCAAGTGATATATAAGTCAAATTAAATACTGTTGCTATAGGTAATGAACTGTATTTATTTAAAATAATAAATTCAAGCTTTTTCAAAAATTTTCTGATCCCCTACAATCTATTTTTTCTAGATTTTTGTAAAGTATACAATTTTGAATTGATGATGAGTTCATAAAAATTGTTCTTATTGTTAGATAGTAATTTCTTTCCCAGCGCCTACATCATACTTGTGTTTCGAATTATAAAGTTAATGTTGCTGTTTCCCTAGTTTATTAGGAGCTTTTTTGTATTTGTACTTGATTTTTCTGAGAAACTAAATAAAAACTGATTTCTTTGTTGTTTGTTTGGTTAATTAAAACATTACTTTTTATTCGTTTGACCCAATTTTGATTAAACAGTAAGTCACACTATGATGTAAGGAATTGTTTTTCGTTGTTTATTTGTTTTTAATTTAATAAATTCTTGTTTTTGGAAAAAAATACATTTTAGCAAATCGTCAGTTGAGAGTGTAAACTTCATTTTGAGTTTATTTGATATTTTATACCATTTGAAAGAGAATGACAAGTTTCATCGTCTGAAACATTCAATCACACTGAAGAAAATCATTTAATTGACAAGAACATGTGATGGGTAAGACCGCCAAATCCTGATTTTTGCAAAATTACTGCTAACTTCACGATATCTGCATATGTTAGATATATCCTATTTCTTTTGTTTGGTTCTAAAGTCTTAAAATTCGTTTTTTGCGTCTCTTGTAAGATTAAGCATATATCTATGTATATTATTATGTGAGTTAGCAGGGCTACACTCTAACTGTCTCCAACGAAACTAATTAATATTGTATTGTATTATTGTGTTAAATGAAAATATTAACACCAATTTTGATTTAACAAAATAAAAATGTTAATCTGTTTTGAACAATAAAAAAGTAACACAATCTTTGTGTAAAAAGGCAAAGAATGTCTATAAGTACACTTTTTTGAGGATTTCCAACACAAAAAATTACTTTCGCTCGCATTTACTGCTTTAGTTAAGAGCGGGGGTAGCGGTAATTGGTTACATCGGTAGCATCATTACCAATCATTGGACGTCTCTTGTAAAATGAAGCATATATTATGTGAGTTAGCAGGGATACACTCTAATTGTCTCCAACGAAACTAATTATTTGCGTAACAGCTAAGGTCATATGCAGTATGCACCGTTGTAATATGGTATTGAGTTTGATGTTGGAATGATTATTGATGGATAATGCGCGCGGTATGGTAATGTAGATGACGTATCTCCCCCGGTTGGTTTCGAACTCACGACCTACCAGACAAGATCGGAGTGGCTAACCACTAGACCAACTCGGGGTCTGAAGTTATTTTTGTTTTCCCAATTCTACCATACCTATATCACAATGGACTGCTTGATGATATATTATTGAATCAATAAATCAAAATTTGATTTATTGTAGCTACTGTATAGTTGTAATATTATTTCTTTTTTACTGTTAAATCATGTCTTATTATCTGACCGAATGATCAGAAATGAAAAAATATTAGCTTACATCTGAAATTAAGAATAAGGGTCACATTTCAAAAGATGCTTAACGTATTAAATTAATCGATATATTATTTTATTATACAAGGCGCGTATAAAATTCTTCTCGAATATCTTAAAACGTTTTACATTGCCATTAAGTATACCTTTAACAAAAATATGACAATTGTTTACAAGGGTTTTGTTCTCTAAGGAGTTTATTAAGAACTGAAAGTTGATTTTTGTTCAGAGAGAATCTTGAAAAGTGTATTTATAATATAGATAGGTACGTATTCGCAACGAGAGTGGCTACGATTACATGTAGACGTGTTTCGAAATAGAAGTACTGAAAGTTATTTGGGAATTTTCATCATTTTTGAGGTAATTTTTCTATTAAGTTGTCAAATGATCTCTTATCCATTCCAAAAGTTTCAGAAGTGAAGATAAAATTTCTTATGATTTATAGAGTGACTAAAATTAAAGATGTAAAAAATATAAAGTATTGATCTACCTTAGGTCCGATTTACATTAACGCTCTGTTCTCATTCCGATATCACTCCGCTCCAGGTTCGATAAAATATTCTTACACAATAAACAATGAGTGTATTCACATCATCGCTCTGATATCGGTCCGATATCAGTCGTGGTTCGCTCCCGTTTCAATGCCACTCCAATATCAATACCACTCGGGTAATATTTTATTGGAGCGATATCAGACTTGTTATGGCTTGTACCTATAGTGTAAACACTTTTTTGATTCCACTCCACTCCGCTTGCATTCAGTTGTTATGAAAAAATATTTGTATCGAACTGAAACCGAACTGGGAGTGTACCCAGAGTGGTATTATACTGTGAATAGAGAACGAATGGGTACCAGCATGATATCAGCACTGTAATGTGAACACAACAAGATTATATCGAATCGGGAGCGTAATGATATCGAAGTGAGAGTGGAGTGATAATGTAAATCGCGCCCTAGTCGCTCTCAAACTTTTTTGTCTCGTAGGCCATGGTTTTCGGTTTTCGATAAACCCCCTCGGTTTTAAGTAAATAAATTCACAAATTAAACAAAAACTGGTGAGTAAACAAAGAAAAAAGATCACTAGTTAACAACTTATCATTTTAGGGTAAGCACAATAACCTATCCTGCTGTACGTCTACTGTGCTGTAGACCCCCATTTATATGTCATGGATCCCCAATTTTTTCCTCCGTGGAGGTGCACCCCTTACAGGTTCATATGAAGCCCTGGGCGTCGATATAGACCACTTTGAGAACCACTGATCTACCTTAAAAAGATGTTCCGTTATGGCCGTAACTGCGATTTAAATATAGGTAATTAGAGCACAATATATAAATGTGGATTAAAGTTTTTACCGAAAATATTACCTAAACTAGCTATTTAAGTGCTTCGAAAATTTTATAGAAAACTGATGCGCTAAAGCGTTAAACAATTAAGCGTATGCATTACGAAATTGTTACAGTCCCAGGATTTACAGCCGAAGTATCTCAACTTTAAAATGTTTATTTTAAAAAAACCAAGTTTAAATGATTGCCAGAATTTATAAAACATTATGACAGGCTATTGTTTTCTGTTATAAAAATTTTTCTATTTGAATTAAGAAAATGTGGATTTACTTTACACAGACGTGTAGAGCGAAAAAAGTGAATAATTAAGTTACACCTTCAAATAGGGACGGATTACCCAATAGGGCAAGATAGGCCATGGCGTAGGGGTGGTCAGTTTTTAGGGATGGCCTATTTTTAGAACAGTCCAGCAAAATTTGTAAATTGACTTTTTTTGGCTCGTAATTTTTCTAGGAGAAAGTCGAAAAAAAGTAGGGAGAGTTACAGTTTTCTTATTTTGGAGCAAAAGGTGGGGGCAGCATTTTTCACGGTACCTAGGGCGGAACTAGGGTTATTCTGGCTCTGCCTTCAGGACAAAGGATAATTCTACTATCTTTAGCACACTACAAATAATGTAAAAATAGATATTCTAAAAGTCACAAAGGACTGTTAAGGGTCATTCCGACTAGTAAGGACGCTCGGATCATTGCGCATAATGATTATAAAATTTAATTCTTAAACGATAAAAATCAATTAGATAGTCATTTTGCACAAAATTTATGTTCGGTTTTGGTTAATTTGTCACGTTTTTCTGTTATGACAAGTATCGCATTAGGTTCGGTATACGACATAGTTCCGGGAGTCTCTAAAATAATGCAATAATCGTCTAACGCTATTGATTTTTAATTGAACTTAAAAGTTTCTGATTGATTAATATGCTCTGGAGTGATTTTTAATATCGAAAACCAAACGGTTTATATTATATTATAAGGGATAGTGAAGATATCCCAATTTTCAATTTCAGATTTGATTTTAAACTATTAACTTTATTATATGGTTATTTGGAATTATTTAAAAACAAGTGAAACTAAATATCTAAATTGATTCCACTTGTTCCAAATCGGAATTTATGAGAGATTTTATAGAATTTTTATAAATTATACTTTTTTGTAACTCACGAAATTGTGTACAAAAGCTAGCGATTAAGTCCCCAAAAACACACCGGTTATAACATGTAACTTATCTTGATGCATTAATTAAGTTTGTTAGTATCATGAATTCATAAGAAAATTATGTACACCTACTTATATAGTAAGCAATATCTTAAAACTGCCAGACCCACCAGGTTGCTTAAGAACTAAAGAGTAAACGATAAATATATTAGGCACTAAGAATTTTTATGTTATTCCGTAGTTTATTTAGTCATTCTAATAACGTATCCATAAATTGTAGTCAAGCAGTTTTACATGTTCTGACCAATTCGGGGGCTACGTATCTTACTAAACTAATCTAAGAAGTTAAGTTAACTCGACTTGAGTAATTTTAATTTTTATTCACATTGTACCGACATCTACCATCTAAAAACAGAAAAATATTCAACAGATCTTATCCGAAATTTTTTCAAAATAAATAATTACATCTTAAAACTAAAATAATTATAATAAAGTATAAGATAGATCTTAAGAAAGAGCTACAATCATATGAAGAGAAAACTAATTATTATGATGAAAGATTACGGCCAACGAAACAGTAGCTGTATAGCTAAAACCAAGGAGATGTAGATAATGTTGGTGATGATACACAACGACAGAAATAATCCATAAATAAAATTCGTGGCTCTGAATAATAATATATCCATTTGTATTATACCTAAATAATAAATACAGTATTCAAGTACTGATGACACCATTAGGGACGGATTAACCCACTTTAGGGCCCTAGATATTTTCTTCTTACCGAGTCCCCTCCCATTCCCACAAGATACAGAGCACACAAATAATGTGAAAAATTAAAACAAATCTCAAATATTAATTCAAATATTCAAAATAGACAGTTTGACTGGAGCCTTCAAAAAACCTGGTCCTAACTATTTATTTCATTTGTCTATGAGATGATCCGGCTACGCGTGTCGATATCTATCTGAAAATATTCTTTATGAGTGAGATATTTATTTGAAAATATTCTCTATCGAGTGCTGGGAAAACGAAATTTCATGTTACAAGTCCTAATGTTATTCCAGTTAATGGGGGAAATAAATCCGGGCTACAAGAATTCTATAATCTACTCAGAAGTAACGAATTGCTTTTAAACATTTCTCTAATGCCAAAAAATATCGTGCTTTTTGGAGGTTTTAATATTTTACCCCCACCATTTGTAAGCTACAATTTCATGCTTTTTCGACATTTTCAAAGTTTGTACCACTCGCACAGGTCACCTAAATAAACCTAGAGGGCTGAAATTTTGTATACGGTTGAGTAAGTAACAAGGGGGTGCCTTTTGGGGGTCTCAACTTTTAACCCTTACCCCCACCATTTTTATACCAAAAAGAACATGATTTTTCTTGTTTTTTAACAGTTTCGTTCGGATCAAAATCTCCTCAAATAAAGCTAAAGGGGTGACATTTTGTGTACAGGTTAAGTTAATAGTCAGCCACTGCTTTTTGGAGGTTTCAACTTTTAGCCCTTACCCCCCCCCCCCCCCCCGATTTTTACGCCAATATTTTCTTGATATTTTTGCTTTTTTTCTAACACGTCTAGAGACTCTCTAAGGAAACCAGGAGGGCTGAAATTTTCTACGTGTATTGAGTTAGTATCCAATTAGTGCCTTATAGGGATTCCGCATTACTTTCCCCCCACTTCTCCCATTTTTAGATCGGAATTCAATGGTATTGTTAAATGTGCTTAAAATGCTTTATTTTTATACGAATGCAAGTAGACGAATAGTAAATTTAAAAATTTAAAAAAAAATGAACTTACTTTTTTACTTTTGTAACAAATGCAATACATATATGTAAGTAATTTGAAAAATGTTATTGATGTCATTTTGTATTTTATTTACTAACTAGCTGCGACCCGCGGTTTCACTCGCATAAAATTATTTGAATTATAGGTAAAATTTATTATATAGGTCAATTTAATCATATGTTCCAAATTTCTGTGCCAAATCAGTTATTTTGAGCACTTGACCCTGCTCGCCCAATGACTCTAAAATAATTATCCTTATATTTTATGAGCATGGCTAATTTCCGCCCCATAAGAACTTAGTACTGATACCTATACCAGCAGTTTTAAAATTGTTTTTATTTAGACCCTTCAAGGCACCAAGGTTCCGGGAAACCATTTTAACGTCACTGTCATCTTTCACAGAGATCTCAACAGTACTTGAGTAAAAATTATCAAATTTCTTCAGCTTTTTAATTTGCGCCCTATTTGGTGTAACTGACAGACAATGTGACACACGTCCATTTAAGTTTGATACTCTGAAATTTTGTACAAAATTAGTTCCTAAGGTGTTTATGTGCTTCGTTTCGCTGGCTCAAAAACTCTAAAGAATTATTCATATTTTCATATTTTCAAGTCATATTCATATTTTTATAGCATAGGTATCTAATTTTCATAAAATTTTATCAAAATCAGTCTAGTTGTCTAACTAGAGTATAGAATTGTTTAACTCGATAGCGCTGGAGGATTCATTCCAACTTCACCTTAATTTTAAATCACATCTTCTGAAGTTCATACCTTGAGATTTTATCGTAGATAGTTAGATATTCATACTGACAGTTTTAAGAGCACTATAATTTGTGGGACATTTTGAGATCCCAGGGCTCTGGAGAATATTTCTGAATTCACGTTAATTTATTTCGGAATCTTAATAATATTTGAGAAAAATTTGGATACGATCCGTCTGATCTTATATTTAAAGGGTTTTTTGGGTCCGCAAAAACTTACGGGGGAATTTTAGCCTCATGTCTATTTTTTTCAGAATTTCAGTACTATTCGAGAAAAATTTGGTCAAGATCCGTCCAGCCATTTATTTTGGGTTTCTTTCGAGAGCCAAAAATTTGATAAAGAACGTCCAGTCGTTTACCTTAGGCTTTCTTGGGGGTTCTCAGGGTAACTTTAATTTTGATCAATCTTTTTTTTTATTCGTATACCTACCAATTTTACCTATAGTCTTGTTTCATCAGTTTTTTGATACCTGCTACCGTTTTTTCGAAACTACTGAGGACAGATGAGTAAAGTCCATATTTGATTTTTAATATCAGTATGACCGAGCCTGGCTCGACGGAAATTTCATCTGTATGGAATTTGCTGAGAACAGCAGACGTGCCAATTGATAATAATTGGAGAGTCCATTTGTTTATTTCTTTATAGAATACAAATTATTAGTATTTTGCACAGTAAATACTTACAAAATTTCCAAAATTATTTTTTTCCAAATACTTAGCAACTATTTAAAATTTGTATGATTTTTTTATAAATCGTCCACAGATTGCTGTATAGCTGTATACAGTAATAAAAAATTGATATTTTACGGTTTTTCGTAAATTTCGACGGTTAGACAAAAAATTTTGCAAAACCCTTTCTTAGCGAACGCCTACGACCCAATAGGAACTTACATGCCAAATTTCAAGTTTGTAGGTATTATAGTTTTGGAGATTTCGTGATGAGTAAAAAAAAAAAACAAACAAAGGCAATTGGCGGATAAGCATGGGTCGGAATTCCCTCGTACGAATTGTTTCGGTTTTTTTCCTTGTAACTGCTATCGACATAAAATTGAAATTTACTGAGATTCAGCCCTTAACAACTTAAACCCTTTTTTTAAAGCCCCGATCAGCCGGACACTCATCATCAGTTTTGAAACATTTAGCGATATTCTAAAGGATGCTCATGCTCATGCTCATGTTCATACTCATGCTCATGCTCATGCTCATGCTCATGTTCATACTCATGCTCATGCTCATGATCATGCCCATGCTCATGCTCATGCTTATGCTCATGCTCATACTCATACTCATACTCATACTCTACTTGTTCATACTTACTTTGCTTCATTTGCTTACAATAATTTTCGTATACCTTTTCAAATAATTTTTAGGATGACTTTTCGAGCGGGTGTTATTAGTGACCATAAACTTTCAAGATGTTAAATTATTTTTTATTACTCATGCGGGACAAGTACTAACTTAGCGCACACATTTCTGTACGCAAAATAGCTGTTTGTCCACTGTACTCTTCCCGCATAGTTTTCTGCGTGTGGAATAGTATATTGTGCAATAAGTGCGGGAAATTGTCGATTGCCCACGAAAGCGAAGTTGAGCGCACGAACGTAGTGAGTGCGCTCATTCGCTTGAGTAGGGCAATCGACAATCCCGCACGAGTTGCACATACTATTTTTTATTACGAATTTCACATACTTTTTTCTATTATTATCATTATTTTTGACATTTATATTACATTTTAAAATAATATTTTTGAGTGTTCGTCTTTTTTTTCTGAATTAATTATCGTTTAAATTACTTTGTTGGTGGTTTCTATAGAAATAATTATGAAATATTTATTAAATGAAAATTTAAGAGGCGGCTTTGCGTGTTTTGATTAAATTTTGCGTGTTTTGATTAAATTTTGCGTGTTTTATTGTCAATTTGCGTGTGGAAAGTTACTTTCCACACGCAAAAAAGTATGCGGGAAGAGTACAGTTGGCAAACAGCCATTTTGCGTACAAAAATATGTGCGCCAAGTTAGTACTTCTCCCGCATGAGTAATAAAAAGTAATTTTCCACACGCAAATTGGCAATAAAACACGCAAAATTTAATCAAAACACGCAAAGCCGCCTCTTAAGTTTTCATTTAAAAAATATTTCATAATTATTTCTATAGAAACCACCACCAAAGTAATTTAAACGATAATTAATTCAGAAAAAAAGACAAACACTTAAAAATATTATTTTAAAAAGTAATAAAAATGTCAAAAATGGGTGATAATAATAGAAAAAAGTATGTGAAATTCGTAATAAAGAATAGTATGTGCAACTCGTGCGGGATTGTCGATTGCCCCACTCAAGCGAATGAGCGCACTCACTACGTTCGTGCGCTCAACTTCGCTTTCGTGGGCAATCGACAATTTCCCACAGTTATTGCACAATATACTATTATTGCTTACAACAAATACCACCCTATGTTCACTCCAATTGTATTTAAATTTGTTACCTGTTTCACAAGCAACGGTTTCTTTTTGTATTCATACAGATAAGTAGGTAACATGCTGCCAACACTACTGCTGATTATTGCCGTACTTGAAAAGTCATCTCATTTAAATATTGAAAAACTATACTTACGTACATAAATTATATACCTACATTTTTTCAAAGTCATCCCAAAAATTATTGGAAAAGGTATACGAAAATTATTGTAAGCAAATGAAGCAAAGTAAGTATGAACAAGTAGAGTATGAGAATGAGTATGAGCATGAGCATGAGCATGAGCATGAGCATGAGCATGAGCATGAGCATGAGCATGAGCATGAGCCTCCTTTAGAATATCGCTAAGAACAGAAATGACAAATCGCTTGTAGACTTTCAATCACATTTAGATATCTTGAAGATACCGAAGATGAAGGGAAAAATTCGACTTCCGTGATGGGGCCCCGCTGCTCACGGCGTTTTTTTTTCGTGCAGAATAAAAACTCAAAATGTACTTGGCGAGAATATTTGCCAAATTCCGTCGAAACCCAGCTTCTTCGGGCTTATCAGTTTGAATCGCGACACAAACACACGATTTAGCTTGGCATGTATGATCAAACCATTATATTAATTAAGAATCATGTAGTGGCGCTTGACTGGTTATCATGAGATTCTCAATTTTCTAACTGGATCCGATTTTTATTTTTTTCCAAATTCCGAATGAGTTTATGAGAATTTTCATTGACACTCTTATTCACACCCAATCCCGTTTAAGAATTCTTTATACTCATGTGTTTCCAAGAAATCAATTCTTTACCATCCGGACCTGTTGGATTAATTTTTTCCTCACCAAGACGATAAATCTGTCATTGTATTTAAAGTATCATTGGACTTTAATCCGACCCTAAGACACTCTTCGGCCAGGCATCTGTGTAATTAGAGACATAGAAACCGTTAGCCCAATAATTACCAAACCATTTGACTGACATGAACAGTGTTTATAAATCGTTTCAAATAAAGCGAACGTATTCTCTTCCACATTGTATTACATTGTTATTACATACATAAATGCATAAAATCATACAATCGACTGTATTATTACTATTCAAAGAAAAAAATACAAATTTTTAACTAAGGAAAAAAGAAAGCCGGAGGCAATTATGCTAATAGCTCAATTATAATAATACATTCATGTTAAGATACAATAATCATCATTAACGTTATTCGTATATAAAAGACAGCAAATGCGGACATACTGTTTATAATTATTGGATTTGGAAAGAAAATACCCATAGTAAACAAAACGTATCACCGAACGGATCCACTACTTGCGAAAGGTCTGTTAATTACTTCAACATATTTTGGATGCGACAAA
Source organism: Brachynemurus nebulosus (assembly GCA_035578155.1). Classification (NCBI taxonomy): domain Eukaryota; kingdom Metazoa; phylum Arthropoda; class Insecta; order Neuroptera; family Myrmeleontidae; genus Brachynemurus; species Brachynemurus nebulosus. The sequence goes on along the minus strand of JAPWDM010000018.1, from coordinate 1,185,296 downwards.
ACGTACTTACCACTTGATACTGAGGAAAAGTTTTTCAGGTATACGTAATTTAGTTACTAGTAGATTGGTCCATTTAGCCAGAAAGTCTACTTTTTCAACATATTTTAAACACATATTATGATTATCTAGACTTTGAACTGACATTTATCCTCCACTAATACATCACTCAATCCAGTCTTACGAAATAAAGTAATTAGGTACTACTTAAGTGAACAATTTTTAATTAATTTTCACTCAACAATGGCGTAAAAACCGAAAGTCGACTCGTACATTTCTTATAATTTTATTGTGAAAAGTGACAAAGCAACGATCTCGTATTGTTAATATGAATTTTCACAAAGTAAACGTTTCTAGTGTTAACGATAAGTGACTGGTTAATATCTTTAAGGAGATTACCGAGAATTGCGTGTAAAAAGAGAGTGAGGGAAAAAGTACACGAATGATAAGAAAATAGTGAACGTTTTAGGAAAGCAATATGGAGCATAGCCTATAGTAAATAAGTATCTGCCTATGTGACTGCCCTGCAAATATTACAAGCAGAATGCACAAGAGCCTGCAGTAAAGTAGTCCCATGTGTGAGAGTATACACATGTCCACGTTTTATATCCTATATGAGTCATAACTAAGCGTTTGCCTGGAGATTGCTTCATGTCTCTTGAAAACCCACATGATGGACTATCTAACAAGGAAAGGTATCCAACTGTATCTCTCAGAAATTTTCGAAACTTTGGTGGACTGTAGATCCTATTAAAACTAACCCAAAGCCATATTTCGTACGTGCCCATAAGCGGTTTAAGGGGGTGAAACTCACCCCTGAAAATTAGAGTTTTTTTCAATTTTCTTAAATATCTTGGAAATGGTAAGAGCTTTGGTAGGAAAACTATATATATTTGTAAATGGCACTTAAAATTAAAGTTATAAAATCATTGGGGCTTCATCCCTCACCCCCAACCCCTAATTTTATCAGGTATTTTTTGGTAAAAGAGGAGACTGTTATGTGTAAATAAAATAATTTTTAATTAATATATTTTATATCACACCAGTTTATTTCTTGTTGCATAAATACACCCTTTGTTAATATTAACTTGGGAAAATTTTTAACTTTTTGATTTAATAATGAGCAAAAATATGGTCAAAGAATCTCGTATTTTAGTAATGAATTGTTACAAACTTACGATATACTTTAAAATACATAATTTAGAAAGAAAAAATACATTGCAGCCCCCCCCCCATACTTTACTGATATCTATACAAATCGTATTTACTTATTTATTTCTTTTTATTTATATATATATAATTGTAAATATTTTAAGGTTTGTAATCTACACAATAATGATATTGTTCATAAAAGTGTTCAAAACAAAAATATTGTCCACACCAAGCACATCTTCTAAAGGCCGGTATACCACATACACTATACTTTGGTGCTCTTCTTTCTTCTTTTAAAACGCAACATGTTAGAGAATTTTCAAAACTTTCTGGTCGTTGGTTAATATATCAATTTTTATAGCATCCATACTTGAACAAATTTTGAAAACGAGGCGACGAAAACTGATTGTGAGCCAGAGACTGAAGTTTTAGAATATTGTTACGGCAATGTAAATCAATATTATATACTCATTTAGAATTACATTATCCGAAAATAATCTGATGAATTGTTTCCAGAGTCGATATCAATAAACATCCAGCGGTTAAAAAATTTTGACAATTGTATATAGATAAATAGAAATAAATAAATAAGAAAATAAGATTTGTATAGATATATAGATATATCTACTTAATGTCGTTTTCTTCTTCACTTTGCACTTAATGGGATGATTTGTCCAAAGGAGGCAGTGTAGTTTATTTGCGTGTTTAGTGACCGAAAAACTGTTTTGACGAGAAAAAAATCAATAAAGAGAGATAAGAAATTTACGAATTATTTATTTGTGTATTGCAGTTATTTATTTTTAATGATTTCTGTAATTTGTATGGTAATTACGAGCTACAAATTCGTGCTCGTAATTAATTTGAATCTATTAGTTTGTAATTGTAGGTTAAATTTCATTCAAAAATCCATTGCTTGGCGGGCAAAATGGAGTCAAGCAAAATGAATAATAAAATGAAGCTTCTCTAGTCAAAAGGAAAATTGTTTTAAATAATCCCAGACCTTCCAATGAAAAACAAAAAATAATTCGTTTAAAAAAGATAGAGTCAATCAAAGAAAAACAAAAAGATAATTATTTTTGTACTGTCTGTCAAGAAAAATACATATATCCGCAATAGAAGACTGAATGCAGTATAATTTTTGCCAGGAACGCACCCATGAAGCATGTTCTTTATACACAGGTCGATCTTCCTTTTGCGATCGTCGTCGTCGTTTTTTTACAATAACGGCGACGATTAATTAATTAATTTTTATTAGTATTAGTTTTGCCCGCCCAAGATATTCATTTTACCCGCCCTAGTAGGGCAAAAAGAATAATTGCAACTTTTTTTTAAAGTGATTTTTAATGTGCTAAGATAAGAATATTTGTTAATTTTCTGTTTACTTTATTAATCTTAAGTAACTGAAGACTTGTTAACTTGAGATAAATAAATAATTTTGTTGTAATCTCATACTTTGTTTTAGAGATCAAATTAGCATATCCTTCTTGCCCGTCCGTCCCTTACTAAAGAGTAACAATACACTAAATACAATTAATATTATTAATAAGCATTGCGTGATGTATAAGATACCCCTCTCATATAATATACCGTTATTAACAAATTTTCAAATTCAGCTATTACAGCAAGGCTTGACAAACACTTAAAACTTTAACGCGGTAATGAATTTTAGCGAATGATATTTCCGGGTTCTAAAGTCTTCAAAACAGATTTCGATCACAGTCCCGGACACTTAGACTCAAGTGTTAGCATGAGAGTCAATGTAATAGCTGAAATTTCCGTAATGGAAATTCGCTAAAAAGCACTCAGAATTTTGATTGTTTACCACGATTATTGCGTTGGTTAGAAAGTAGCAGTTGGTCGTATTTTGAGGAAATCTTGAGACTTCATTTATGCATTTCTATGGTAAGTTTCATATAATATGTTCATTTGTCTATGTTTATTCATTATATTAAAAGTTTTTCTAACAATAAGTAAGTAAAAATACGTATGAAAAATTGGTTGTTTCACTATCGGGTTAGAAAAGTTTTACTTTAAAAGAAGCTTACGCCACCCATAACAACTGAATACTTTGGTGGGAACAGCGGGAAACCAATAACATGAGAAATTGAAAGAATATTATAAATGCTATTAAGTAAGAAATTTGATTATTTTCAGATGCGTTAATTAAAAAATTTTTCTAAAATAGTTACGAAAAAAAATATGCTAGGTACCTCGATACTTAAGGAAAAAAATTAACGAGTTATAACATTACAAACAAATAGTAATTTCATTTGCAACGGCACCAAAACATCTGTAATCAAATTCTTATGACAAAACTAACCAACCATAATTCTTTAATGTATAAAAATTAGTAGCTAAACACCTCAATAAATTTATTGAAATAAAAACAATTTTGATGAAATATTTGATTATTTTTTTTGGTACCAAGAATATCAGATGACAGTTAACATTTTATACGTTGGATTTTGGTTTTCAAAAAAAAAAAAAAGAAAAAAATGATTGTGGTTATTAGAAGAGACAACCCAACAAAATTAAAACGGTAAAATGAAATTTAAATGATTAGCGTAAAAAATTTTGACAACAAGAAATTTTTATTGCTTTCGCCTTTATTAATTAATATCCATTATAAATAAATAGCTATTGAAATACAGATAAACATTATTGCCTATTAGAGTGGTTCTTAAGTATATGTACGAAAATACCTTGAAAACAGCTCCCCTCATTTTGTTCTTTTACATTGAAGTTTAAAGAAAATTTTAAGTTAATAGGTAAATTACCGCCGCACTGAGGTTGAAAGTCAGTTTTTTTGGTTTTCATTAATTTTTAAGGAACTGTTTTACAAAAAACTTCATAGAATATTCCGGAATTAAATGAAATCTTCAGTACAAATTTAACTAGTTTAGAAACTAATTTTTAGTGCACCGTAAACACGAATTACCTGAGCCCTAAGGTGTAACTTGAGCCCAAAATGGAAAAATATTATTTTTTGTTTTGTGCTTAGTTTAGCCAGTCTTAGTAGAAGTAAATTACATGTTTATCTGATAGGTAACTAGATTCACTGTGCTTATGTTCAGGTTGTTCTGAAAATTGACACTAGGTGTCAGGCCAGTGTTGTTTACTCTCTATTTGAAGTTGCTGTTTTTGTTATGTTGCTAACTTTCAACTGTAAAAATTATTTCGATAACTCACAAAAAAAAGTAAGTGTACAATTTCCTTAATCTCATAATTTAAAATTTCGATAGCTATTTCCTTAATCTCTTAATTTAAAATTTCGATAAACCAGTTAACATAACCTTCAAATTAGGGTAACTTGAACCCATTATAACTTTGGTATAAAATGGTGCAAGACTATAGCAGAAATTTGTTATTGGGTCCCTAGAAACCGAAAATAATACTCACTAAAATTTATATATATATATATACATATATATATATATATATATATATATATATATATATATATATATATATATATATATATATATATATATATATATATGTATATAAACTTTCATGGGAAGAAATGAGGATCTAGAAAATGACCTCGAATTTTACCTTGAACATTTGGAGGTCAACTTTGTTTTTTTAAATGGAAACCCCTATTTTTGACCTCCGATTCGAAAAGAGCGGGAAATTCTACGTTGAAAACCATATTCATACTTTATATCCCAAAGTAATGTGAAGGTCACAAAAACACAAAAAATATGATACTGGTTGGTCAAGGTTATGTCCAAGGTAAAATTCGAGGTCATTTTCTAGTTCCTCATTTCCTCCCACGAAACTTTTGTTCGGGCTATTTTTCGATAAAGTCAATATTAACTGGGATTTTGCGGAACTTCTTATGAACGCTCTGGAACAGCTCCGCAAAAGTATATATATATATATATATATATATATATATATATATATATATATATATATATATGTATTTATATATTATTATATATTTATATATATATATATATATATATATATATATATATATATATATATATATATATATATATATATACTTAACAAATCAAACCAACTGCGGGAAAAAATTATAAGATCAATAACAAAGATACTACAAGAACAATTTCTTCGGAAATTCTAAGGGTCTCCAAATAATTCATAAAAACGCTCTTTGTGCAAATATGCAAAACCTCAAAGTCAGATTCAACACAAAACTCATGGTCTGTGTCAATGATGTGTTGTGCTATAGCCGAATAACCTCTGGTGTTGGATGATTTTATAGCTGCTAAATGTTCGTTAAACCTGGTTATCAATTTTCTTCCCGATTGTCCCGTGTACGAAGTTTTACAAATTTTACAAATGTATCTATAAACTCCGGATCTGTTAAATTTGGAAATAGAATCCTTGGTCTTCACCAACGGAGATGACAAAGTAGCGGAAGACGAGAAACTCAGCTTAATATCATGATCGCGAAATACTTTGTGGAACAGACTAACCTGTTCATTGATAAATGGAATAGACGCATACTGCTTAGAGGTTATCTGGTTAGTGACAGACAAATTAGGGAAAATGGTTGAATCTAACTTACGGTTTAAAATTTTTTTATAGATATTATAAAGAAAATCCAAAGTATAGCCGTTCTGACAACCAATATGGATAATGGTGGAAAGTTCAATGTAAAAACTGTGCTTATTCAGGGGGTACGTAAACAGTCTATGAAATGCATGGTTAAAAAACGCCATTTTATGTTGTAGAGGATGTGACGAAGTTACGTGGATACAGTGATCCGTATGTGTTGGTTTTCTGCACACAGAGCATTGCAAAAACTTAGCGTAAGGGTCCTTCATTATGGTGAGATCAAGAAAATTCAATTTGTTATCAGATTCAAATTCTATGGTAAACTTTATTCTAGGATGGAGAGTGTTAAGATAGTCAAGAAGTGTAAGGGCTTCTTCGTGGGAACCAGACCAAACTACGAAGATGTCATCCACATAGCGTTTCCAACATACAATCTTTTTAGTAAATTCAAAATTTGAACTGAAAAAGGTCTGCTCCAAGTGGTCCATAAAAAAGTTAGCCATAAAAGGGGCGATAGCAAGGCCCATTGATAAGCCATTGAGTTGTGTATAGATGTCGTTGTTGAAAATAAAATAATTATGATCAAGGAGAAGGTTAAGGCCACTATAAAGTGACTCGATATTTACTGATTGTGGAAAACAATGTGCATTAAGCATTATAAAGTTTTGGATTAAAATTTTGAGTTCAGCAAGAGGGACCGACGTATAGAGATCACAAACATCTAAACTTAGAAGAATGCAATTATTAGGGGTTTTGAGTTGAGTGAGAAAATCGGTAAGTTCTAATGAATTGTTTAGCGTGAAAGAAAATTTGAAATCTATAAATTGAATCATTTTTAGGAACCAAATGCTCGGGCTGTTAAATAAAGAATCGATGTGAGAAACGACAGGTCTAAATTTGTTTCCTGGTTTATGGATCTTGGGCAGACCATATAATCGAGGTGTTTGAGGGTTCATCGGAAGTTTAATATCGTTTTGCAAGTTATGTGCACGAATAAAATTTTTAAATTTAGTTTTAAGGCGTTCTGTCGGATTTGTTTTAAGTTTAATAAAATTGTCACTATTTAAAAAATCATAGAGTTTGTTTACATATAATTCCCTGTCAAACAAAACAACTGTATTCCCTTTGTCGGCTTTCGATAGTATTACATTATTGTTTTTAAGTTTCAACGAAATATTTTTAATTATTTTGAGGTTATGTGTAGCTTCAGTGTCACTCTGTAAGTTATCGAACTTTTCGATGAATTTAGATAAAATGGATGTTTCTATATTAAATTTCTTAAATTGCGACAATGTGGAAGCGGTAAATTCGAGTAGGGTGGGAAAAGTTATGGGCAGTTTAGGAGAGAATTTTAGAAATTAAGCTGAGTTTCTCGTCTTCCGCTACTTTGTCATCTCTGTTGGTGAAGACCAAGGATTCTATTTCCAAATTTAACAGATCCGGAGTTTATAGATACATTTGTAAAATTTGTAAAACTTCGTACACGGGACAATCGGGAAGAAAATTGATAACCAGGTTTAACGAACATTTAGCAGCTATAAAATCATCCAACACCAAAGGTTATTCGGCTATAGCACAACACATCATTGACACAGACCATGAGTTTTGTGTTGAATCTGACTTTGAGGTTTTGCATGTTTGCAAAAAGAGCGTTTTTATGAATTATTTAGAGACCCTTAGAATTTCCGAAGAAATTGTTCTTGACAACCCTAATCTAAATGAAACCAATCAGTTGTTTGATTTCAATATGTCACTAGACATAATACGACGCATGCGCGAACGTTTTTAGTTGTTTGTTATCGATTCTCTATCCCAACTATATTTTTCTTATTTAAAATTCAGTATAATTTTGTCATTCAAGCAGTTTGTACACATTTGTCTCGCAATGTTCATTTATATTAAAATTCTTTCGTTTTCTGTAATTACATAATTCACGTATCAGTGACATTCAATCAAAATGTGTTGTTTTATTTTTTATTTTTTATCTTATTTTTATCGTAACTACAATTTGTTTTTTATTATCTCAACGTTTTTTCTGCATTTTTAGTTAAAATGTCAACGTTTTTCAAATTTTATTTAAAATATTTCTGTAATTCGTATTTTGGTCATAATTTAGATACATTTTGCATCATCTACAGGGCGTGTGTCGTTTAAAACAAAGAGATGTTGTCCTCTCAAAAACTGTTTTGATAATTTTCATTAACTACAAGTTCAATTAAATTTACTGTATTTTTTCACTGCTTTCTTGACATTAATTTTGTTATCTTTTCTTGATGTTCTTTCTGGCTTTGATTTAGTTATCTTCTTTTTCTGACAATTTTACCTCAACTTTTTCTGTCAAAGTTGAGCATTTTAGACTGCGATTTTTGAAGTCTGATGTTTTTTGACAATGGCATTGAATATGCCGAAGCTAGTCAAAACTTGACCATTTTTTTGATTGTTTTAATTTTTGTTTTGTAATTTTCGTTATGATTTTTGATTAGGTGATCACTTCACTTTTTTTTTGCGGGTTTTTTGTCGTATCTTTGTTATTGATCTTATATATATATATATATATATATATATATATATATATATATATATATATATATATATATATATATATCTTATATATATAAAAATCTCATGTCACAATGTTTGGCTATGATAAACTCCGAAACTACTAAACCGATTCTGATCAAATTTGGTAACTATCTGTAATTTGGTCCAACTTAAAAGATAGGATAGTTTTTATCTCAGTTATTGACCTTAATATTTCTTTTTTGCAAATTAAGTGTTTTCATAACAATATACTATTTGGTACTTAAAATCTATATAAATCCGAAAATATAGTTACGTATGTTTGTTAGTGATTTTTGTTTTCATAGTTTCAAAGTACGCATTGGCAAAAATTTGAACATCTTTTACAACAAACATAAATTAATAAAGAATTTTACTATTTATTTAAGTAAATATTAATGTAAATTTTACGAAAGAAATGTTTTCGTAGAAAAAATATAGTGTAAAATACGTGAGAGGTAAGCCATTTTTCCCACTTATTGTACAATATAGTATTATTATTATAGTGTGTATTGTGTTATAATTGTGCAGTGTATCTAAAACCATCAATATGGGAATCTATGGAAAAATCTCAGAGTGTGAAAATTAGATATATTAATGGTTACTTTCGATTCGTATGGCGAGCGAAGCGAAGCATTACATGGAATTAACCTTTTATAGAATTTTGAACTGCTTAGCGAGCGAAGCGAAGCACTTTATTCTCGTGCCTATTCTCAATCCCATATGATTTAAAATTGGATAAATCTTTTCAGCTTTATTAGTAAATATTGATTTGATTGTATCAAAATGATAAGAAAAAATTAATTCAATCAATTATAACTACTGAGCCATAGCAACGCGTGGCTGGGTCAGCTCGTGATATATATATATATATATATATATATATATATATATATATATATATATATATATATATATATATATATATATATATATATATATATATATAACCGCGCGATAACTCTCGGACGAAATGTCTTATTTTTACGAAATTTGGTGAAAATATTGGAAGTCTCAAACCGTTGAACAAGTTCGTTAACCAGGCACGTCCCATGCTTGAAACATGCCTTTTTTGGCAATTTTCGTGAAAAAATTAGTTTTTTGCCACAATTTCTCTTTGTTTGAAAATTTTTACGACACTTTTTTACACTATTGAAACGAAGAGCAAAATCACACAATAAAGGTCTTTAAACTGTTATTCTATGTCAGCTACTTTCCGAGGAAAACTAATTTTTGTAAACGGAAATTCGCTATGTTATGCAGGATGCTGCGACAGGGGTATTGAATAAATAAAGTTCCTTATACGTTTGTACAATATTTCAATAAGTAACCAACATCCTACATAGGCTCAAACTGTTTTCAAATGAAAATCACCTGGAAATTTAGGTTTGGGCTCAAGTAATCCGATCTTGAGGTTAACCAAAATCTAAAATTTTATAAAATTTATGAACCATCAGAAAATAATCCAAATTATATAATAAAGTAACCGTAGTCATATACAGATTAATATAGTGAATTCCCTATCCCAAACAAATATAACAGTTGCGCTCAATTTTAAAAATTATCAGACGATTTGCAAATCTGGGCTCAAGTAACCCTTGTTTACGGTGCTTTAATCTCAACTGTTTTAACTATTCCGCGATTCTAGCTGAACTATTGACGCTAGGGTCATATTTCTTTTTAGAATGGTAACCTTTCGGGAAAATAATGTTAAAATTTTATTGAAGTGAATCATTTTTCTAGATTCAATTACTCCTAAATTTAAAATTTAATTTTTTTAACGAGGGAGAGGTAAGGTAAGGCGAATTCAGAAGGTAAAATGGGATACCTACACGGAGAGAAAATTCCTATAAAAATTACTGTGCTCATACTACAATCGACGTGTAACAGGCGAACATATCCAATTTTTGTACGGTAAAATTATAAAAATTACAATAATATAACTATAATTTTTATAATTTTACCGTATAAAAATTGGATATGTTCGCCTGTTACACGTCGATTGTAGTATGAGCACAGTAATTTTTATAAGAATTTTCTCTCCGTGTATAATCTATATTATCACGCAGTTTGGACACACCAATCCCAAGCAAGTATCTATGTTCGGTCTGTCCTCTCAATTAGAGTTATTAGTCATAGGAAAACAGTTGAAATAAGTAATTGCAGTTGTATGCTAGAACCAAAAATGTTATTTTACGTTGTTGTAATATTATTTTCATATATTGTCTGCCTCATAGAAAGCAATGAAAATTGGACGTGAATGTGGTTCCTTTTCACAAAAAATGAAGTAGATTGTTAGCCGATATGCTATTCCATTATATATCTTTTAAGGCCATAGGGTATTTCATTTCAGTTTCAAATTGTTACATGAGGGGCAAGATGGAACATACGTTCCCCCCCCCCCCTCACCAACCAACTGAATTTCATTAGACTAATTTTTTTATAATTTATGTCTTTTTATTCCGAATGGTTAAAGTTTATATATGTAAGGTCATCAAATCTTAACCACCTCGTCTTGCTCCCACCCAGGCTAACTGTATTGTATTATTTTATCCTTAATTGATAATCGATAGTAGTATAGATAATCTGGTGAAAATATATAGGTATCGACCCAATTAAAAACACAGTTCAAAACCAGTCACCGAATTAATCAATAAAATTTTTCATCTCTTATTAATCTGAATAACTAGCAGAGCAGCTGAGCGTGCTTAAGCATTGGTAATTACAGAGTGGTAGATTATGGATTCCATTCCCGCTGTTGGTTATGCTTGGGAAGGTTATTCTACAGTTTTCTGTCACAATTCTAGATGAATATCGGCATAGTCCTTTGTCAAAAACGGCTGCCGACATATTATATCTACCAAATTCTAGCCCGGGACACTACTTTTTTCGTCCTCCGAATAGGTATATGAATAACGTTAGAAAAATAAAGATGTCTGTTATAGACCAACTGTCTGAAAAATGGAATTTTAAATTTCATTATTACTAGAAATTTGAAAGAATCATCATTTTGAAATTTTTAAATATAAAGTATTACGTATTTTTTATATCAAACCAAAGCAAAAAAAAGATCGAACATGTTAAAAATAAGTACATTTCCATAGGTAATTAACGGATGTGATTGAAATAAAAATTGGAGTGGTTCAAAAAAAGTATTTCTTTACGCTTACATCATGTAATTCATCTAATAGGTTTTATGAAAAAAATTACTGGCCATGAATTAAATTAACTTTTTATAAGTATTATTAAGTTAACCATGTTGGTACCTGATACAATTTATTATTAGTACTATTATAATCCGATCTGGTAACTAGATCTATTATGTATGTACCTACATTAAAATGAATACTTCGCTCTATTTAAGACCAGATCACTGGGAAAAAAGTTTGATTTCAATCATATATAGACAAGGCATATATTGAGGCAGTGGTTTGGCTTATCAATCTTCATTAATTCAACATCCAATAACTTCTGAAAGTAATTATATATATTAAAAAGAACTTTTGACAATGGCTATAAAAATAGTGTCTACAAAATTAAAAATTTCAAAAAAAAGTAGCTAAAAAAATATCTTTCTATTGATAAAAAATGTATTAGTCGTTACATGGTCAAAGAAACGTAAAAGATGGATTATATTTAACATTAGTTTAAAAAATAAAGATGGGTATATTATAATATATTTATAATAATAATTTTTATTTTGTTTTATTCTTGTTAGTTTTATACGCTTATATACGGGTGTGCGAGTGAGATAATGATATTTATTGACGACTCAATGCTATTCGTAATATTTTTTTTTTTAAGTCATCATCATCATCATCTCGTAAGACTAGTAGCTAAAGTGTTTTTATATCCATGTGCTGGGCACGATTATATGGCCGTCTTTTTTTATTTTCTATTAGATAGAAAAGAATAGAATACACTTTATTTTTATTTATTTAAAAGATATATCATTTTGAGATACACAGACTCGCTGTGCTTGGTGCTATGGATATAAACGTAAAAAATATAATTTGGTTTTTTTTAAAGCTAACACAAATTCTAAATTTTTTTCTTTGTTCAGAAAAGTAAATTAGTTATTTTATATTTTTTAACCCTTTTTTGTGTGGTTTTGCTAAGAAATGATGTTTATAATAACTTGATGTTTAAAATAATATTAAAAAATAACTTTTTTTTATTTGAAACTTTCAACAATTTTTTTGAGCGGCAATTATGAAATTTATTTTTTGGTTAATATTAAGATATGTACCCCATTAAAAATGAACACTTTTTTTATAAGCAGATATATTATTGTTATAAAAAAAAGAAAAAGTATACAGTAAATTAATCGAATGGTTGGATTTGTAATTTCTGTTTTATATGGGTTACTTGCCTATACGGCTGTTGAAGTTTCTGCACCAGGATATAAAAATAATTTTTTTATTGATATTTAATCAGTAAAGAACATTTAAATATTTTGATTCTTTTATATTCTTGAGTAAAAATCCAATCCTAAGAATGAACTCGTGGTCAGGTTGGCGCTTCCTAATCTCTTTTTCTGCTTAAAGTAATATTTTACTCGTACATATTACAATTTTATTACTTTCATTCGTTATGTTAATTGTTGTGCACTTTGTAGAAATTCATTTTAAATAAATGAAATAAAATTGCTGCACGCATACTAACGAATACGTGCACGTAATTCTGCATAAAATGCTGGAATTGCTGGACGTAATATTATTGATGCACGCATAAACGTAACACTATGACAATAATATTCCAGTATTGCCAATACTAAACAAATATTTTACTTCGCAAATATACCACTTTTATTTTGAAACTGTGACAATATTGTTTCAAAATAAAAGTGGTATTTTTGCGAAGTAAAATATTTGTTTATTATTTACAAATATGGAATACCATAAAGTAACGCTCAAATCTATTAATATTATTGCCAATACTATTATTGTATGTTTGCAGAGATTATTATTTATTACGATTTTATACGTATTGTTCAATATTATCATCAGTTTAGTTTGTCAATAACATTGTACATGTATGCGAGTAGCCGAAAAGCATAACTGACATCTTTTGAATTACATATTGTCAATAATATTGTGTGTTTGGGGCAGCCCGGGCAACCTAAGACCAATAGTCGCTGAAGTAAATTATCATATCCTATGCATCTTAAAGATGACGGAAAAGAGTCCAAATAAAAATTTTTGCGGTGTGGGCACGATCTATATGAAAGAGTCAATCGTCGAAAAACAATACAAAAATATCGCTCTCGTAGTTAGGGTTGCCAACTTTAACTTTAAAAACTTAAAGTAGGTAGGTACTTGTCAGAAAAAAAAAGTATTTTCCAAATTTAAGTTCTTATTGCCTTAAATACATACATTTTTTGTATTTCTAGTACAGTCGTGGTAACAATTTTTGTTATCTACAAACGTTTCGTAGCTAATTTTGCAATCTAAGTTTAGATATAAATAAATAAATAAATGATTCATTTTCTATTAAATTTATGGAGGATCTATTTCTCTCTGCTCCCCACTTCACATTCTCATTCATCACCGAAAAAACTCTCAGCGAAAACTAGAGTTGTGGGAACAGAGAACAAATTTAATAAGAATTTTTTTTTATATTTGGTAAATTATTATACGCATTTTAAAGTATTATTGCCGTTTTTCAGCAGTATTTTTCTTTGCTAATTCTTTGTGATTATTAGTAGATTTTCTCTGGATGTTTTTTAAGTATTATTGATTCAGAATTAAGGTCAATCACAGTCAAGATTCAAAACAAAGTATTTTAGCATACTATATTTTTATGCAAAACTATAAAGTATGATTGTGAAAAATAAAATGGAATACTTTATTATAAAGTATGATTGGCAGCCCTACTCGTAGTAGAAAAGGTCGAATATCATTAAAATAAGGTAAATAATCCAAAATCAAACAGTATCCAAAAATCAGATATGTTTATATTATTATTAAAAATTTAGAAAAATTCTGTTTTTAAAATGTTCGTTTTGTATTTAAGAGGTATCTATGAACATTAAATAATACCACTACTTTAAATTTTAACGGTTTCGGTTTATTTTTAACAATTACTATACTAAAATTAACGATCAATTAGATATTTTGCGAAATGTCAGAAATAGTAGGTACCTATAAGTGATTGATTCCTTATAAGAAAACTACAAAAACCCCAAATTTCAAATTTTAGTTAAATTATGATTTTCACATTAAAATGGTATAATAAATGAATATTATAATAAAAAGTTAGTAAAATATTATAATTTATCAACTTTTTTAAAGTAAAATTCTTAAATAGTTTTCTTGTGTGTCGAATTTAGAATCCATAAATTTAAATCTTGCCCAAATTTCATCAGTGAGTATTGGAAGAATATTATTTAAAAAAAAATTAAAATAACGTAAGCAGAACTTGAAAAAAAACATTATTAGCTAATATGTACGTGTAATAATTAAAGCAGTTTTTCAATAAATTATACTTAAATGCATTTTCATCAAATTTTATTTTTCTTATTTGAGTTAAAAAGTTGATAGTCGAAATTATGGACAACAATTGTTGAATTTAAAACCACTGTCGAAAATAAGTTCAAAAGGGTGTCGAATTTAGAGCTAAGTTCTTATTGTAGATGTCGAAATTAGGTGTCATTGCAGTAGTACAAAAATTCTTATTTTTTGTATTTTATCCTTCTATATTTCTAGTATTCTTAAATGATAATAATCTAAAGTAAATATTTTGACCTGGCTTTTAGTCTTTTCAACGATTTTTAAATTCTTCAACTAAAATATGCTTGGTGGCTTCCTTAAAGTGTCGGAATTTGGGATATTTACCTTACTTAGGCAAATATATAATTGTCGGAAATATTTCCCCAATGCTCTTAACATAAATTATGTGAATGTTAAGGTTTAATAATACCTATTTTATTCTAGATCTTTGTTAATTATCCACTGGATACTGCCATAAATAATTGCACAAACAGGTGAAAAACTGTCAGATTCGCTGAATTCAGCTGTGGTTAATAGCAGAAAATATCTTTTCCCAATATATTTTAGATAATTCATACAAAATTTTCAATTTCCTTGGAGTTAACTCTTGTTTTTATTGTTAAGAGCAATCCTTAATGTACGTATAAGAATAGAACTGAACATTTAACTGTAGAATCAATCTTAAAAGTTGATATTGACTGATTTAAAAGGATTGATCGAAAGTTGTAATAATTTTTTTTTTTTTTTTAAATACAAAAAACTCTTTTTGGCAATTATATATATTGAAAGTATTTGTTATAGATGTGTACCTTTTTCTTCCTTTTTTATTTCCAACTTTGTTTAATAATCAAAATAATATTTATGATTAAAATTTTTTTTCAACAAAGTATTCGTATACAATTAAGTTGATACGAAACGTTCTTTATCTGGTAAATAATTGTCAATTATATTTTATCTATAAAAAAAAAAGTGGAAACACTGAACGTATTTGAACGATAAAGATGGACTGATAAAAACTGTATATATTCATATATGGAATACCTTTTTATTATAACCGAGTTTATATAAATAAGTATATGTTGTTAAATCTCTTCACCCTTATGAATTTTACTTGATTACTGTTGATGGATCAAGATGCCAGGTGTTAGATTTACTTAAATGCTTCATATCAGAATGATACTTTAATCATAAAGTCACAATGACATCATAATATGGTTTCCCCTGTGTTACGTACATTGGCTATTGTAAGAAACATCCTTTTTAAAGAAATTTTTTCAGTGTCATATTAGTTTCAAAACGCGCACCCATATGACTTAGAGTATTGTCAGTTCAACCACATACTGCTTGAATACAGTAATTTCTTGTAGTGTAATCATATTTGTTTGAGTAAGGCAATTGAAATGAAAAATTTGTATTACAAAACGTTTCTAATTTGATAATAACATCTACCACACTAAATAGCAGAATTTTGTAGACACTGGGAAAGCTGTAGATTTAAACCAAGAATGGTAGAAAAAGTTTGTTCATATATTGGTGGTTACTCGGAGCCGAGTGCATTATGCAGACAGTCTTCAAGTGTTTGTGATATACTTGTGTTTGTAATACTTTATACGGACGTGACCATTGTAGAGAGTAACTTATGCCAGTTCTGCATTTGATTTTATACTTACGCCTCCAGGATTCCAACGGGTATCCTGTTGTTACTTTTCACCGTTTATGCCAATCACGTGATTCTGCAGTTTCCTTGTGTGTGGCTTTCCTTTACAGTCATTTGTAGAATCAACATTTTCCATGTTTGTAATGAGGCTTTTTTATGTGGAACTTCTTTGTTAGTGTCCCTTTACTAATGCTTTATAATACGTTTATGAATTTGAAGCATTTTTAGGAAGTCAAGATATACAGAAAACATTGTACAATTATTATACTGAACTAGATACCAACAATTAGCTTCATAGCCAAGAAATTTTTTGCAGGCAATCGAATGACTTTTCTTATCTTTTGCTTACCTTAACAGATATTTAATTGGCATCGATTTTCTATTACTATTCTTAGACAAAAAAATCGTTCCGATTTTGGAATGAAACGAATTTACACATTTATGTATAAAACCTTCGCTCAAATTTTGGTCGTCTGGTTACCGTCTTTATGTATTTATCTAAAAGTTATATCTCTTGCTAACAGTTTGTACAACTAAATCTTTTTCTATGAACTCGGAGGACTCTCTTACACTATAATGTTATCCAGTGTATAAAACATTTTAATATAATTGAATCAGTATATTCACTTTTAATTAAGGCTGCTCTGGTGTAAACATTGATCTTTACATACATATTCATTAGTGCATCTGTTAGTAATGATGTAACTTCCGAATGATCTTATCGATCCAGGTTACATTCGAACCGTATATTTGTTTTGTCAAGATAATGATTCGTAGCTAAAAAATCACAAAATTTTGACCAAAAATAAAATCACAAATACAAGGACTTCTGCAACCAAATCAAACTCAAGGCGCCGCTTACCGGAAAGGGCAGAATAACCTCTGTTGGGCTAGCTGTCAATTTTATATGGAGTTGACTGGACCGGATTACATAAGATTTCCGAGCGATGTCATTTATTCGATAAACAAAACATATCGTACAGCATATATACATTTTAATACAGAAATTTTCGGTGTGGTGAAATGAGCAAGTACGAGGGGGATGACGAAGGCGCGTTTGAACGGGGCATATAGTATGTATATGTATATTTATATCGTTATACGAACATTTGGATTGGGGGAGTTTTGTAGAGTGAACAAACTACCGTGGGAATGTGTATATCGCTACGTTTCCCATGAAGATGAGATGCACCTGCCTTATTTACACACTATAGTGAGTAAGTAGAGAGCCTTACGTGTTCTTTATACATATTATTCTTTTTAAGAAAGACGTTTTAATATTTTACGATAATAATAACATGAGGGCATTGAGGGGTTACATTACTGAAACTAACTGACCAAATGTCCTTATTTTTAATAACCCCACGTGTTTTTGTAAGGGTAAATCCGAAACGAAGAATAAGGAAATGGTCATTAAATATTCGATTTTTATTTGCTATCCTTTCCCTTTATGCAAAATATTGTTTGATCAATGTTGGAATTTAATATATATATATATATATTTTTTTTTTTTTTAAAAGAAAGGGTGACGGTTGTTAGATATACCTAACCTATGAGTTGGTTGAGTAGTCTCAACACGTGTTAGTGTGTACTATGCGTATGTATGCATTAATTTTTAGTAAAAAGAAATTAAAACGTAGGTATTTCGTTTCACGAGTTGAGCGTGTGTTTGGAATGTGGGAAAAGAAAGGAATTAGAATTTTTTTGTAAGTGGTGCACGTTATATGTGTGCCTCTACCTATTGAGGAAGCTGGATTTTTTCAAATATTTTTATTTTTATTGCATTTTTGAGAATGTTTATTCTTTTTGGGTATTTTGATTGATGTGGATATACCAGTAGCAAAATATGTATTAGTAAATTGCGATATTTTTTTGATAAATCAGTCTCTAGAGCAACACCTGTATGCTGGACGTTTCAATTTTAACGTATGCCACTGGTCCTCAATCCTTTTAGATGTTTTCCCTTTAAATTAACAGAAACCACTAATTGTAACTCCTCGGTGTATTTTTTTATTTCTGATAGAAACTTCGAAATGTTTAAGTATTCAGAATAGACAGAAAAAGGATAAATATATTTTAAATTTTAAATTTTTCTTGGCTTTACTCCAATTTTTAAAAGCATGATGTTTGGAAATCCAAAATTTTTTGAACCTACATATATATGTCAGTCAGGAAATCATTCAACCAATTAGTACGTCACAGAGTCAGCGTGTAGTCATATGTCCTAATATATAAATACGAATTAATATTTTTTAACATATCAAAGGATAACTGTACATTATATTGCATTCAAGGAGCCAGATTCAAAATATACTAAATCGGGATCAGAGTTTTTGTTTTTTCTTACGTTTATTATTTTGGAGAAGAATTTTTGAAATCTTTTATTTTTGACAATTTGTTCGTTTGAATAAATTAGTACACCAAGTTTTATTAAATACCAGCTGTACCCGCGACGCATTGTTATAAAATCAATGAGAAGTATAAGCGTAATAATTATATAGAACTTGTTGTTATGAAATTTTCGTTTCATTAAATCATAGCTATTATTATGTATGTATACTTAATTATAATTCGGAGTAATTCTTGATGTATGTTTGATATCAACACATCTCTATGAATGTGATATATACATGTCACTCATATCATGGAGTCGTCTCGTTTCGAACATAAGACTGTGTGTACGTAATTAATAACTGAATAAATTATTTTTGTTACAATTAGAACTCTGTAATTATTTTTATTGTTGTAATATTATTTTCGAATATATCTGCGACAATAAGTATATATATATATATATATATATATATATATATATATATATATATATATATATATATATATATTATTTAAAATATATTTCGAGTTTACAACATTGTATAGAACAATAATTTTTGCGTAATGCATGCACATGTCAAAACGGTTTTTATATTTTCCCAAGGGAGAGAGACATTGTACCGCAACAAAAAGTATTTTATATGTTGACCCAGGTAATAAGTTTACATCAGACCAAATTTCATAAAAATCCGTTCAATAGTTTTTGCGTAATGTGTGCACATGCTCAAAATGATTTTTCTATTTTCCCGTGGCAATGAGACATTTTCCCGGAGTAAAAAATATCTTAGATATTGACCTAGGTAATAAGTTTTTATGACACCAAATTTCATTAAAATTCGTCAAGTAGTTTTTGCGTGATGCGTAAACCGACAGACAGACAGACAAAAATTTCAAAAATCGCTGTTTTGATATCTACATCGGTAATTATTTACAGTACCAGTAAAATTTTCAAAAAATATGCCATGTACAGAAACGGTTTCGTTACAGTTTTATTATATGTATAAATATATAGAATATTTATTAACAAAATAATGATGTAGCAACTATCCAACACCATGTGATTGATACAAGAGTAAAAGATTTCTATTTCCATTTTCCAATTTTTCACGAAGGTTTGGGAGCAAGTCCTCAGCGTAAGTGTAGAAAATTGTAACTAGTGGTGAGTCCAGAGTGTGCCCGACACGGCTTAAGACATGTAGTCAGTCGGTGTCCGTCGCCGAACGCACAGTGCATTGTAATACATTGTTAGACATTGTTACTTGAATTGGACAGGTTGGTCTGTCCCATAATAGGTGTTTTGTAGTAGTGTGTGTGTGAATACGCACACAGAAGCAAACATCAAACTAACACCATTTCAAACAGTGTGTACCTACACAACATAGTGGGAAGATTTTATGTCACCCACTGGTGACAAGTGGAACAGTTAAATAGACATTCTAGTTTGGACCCTTGTTTGAGAGTTTTTATTTGAAACCCTAACACAAATATTATACGATGTATGTGATAATATACAAATAGTCTACAGTTCTACACAAAGCATAAGTTGCAGCATCCTGCATAACAGAGTGAATTTATATTATAAATATTAGTTTTTCTCGAAATTCCTCTTTCATATGATAATGGTTCAAAATATATTTTATGTGATTTTTTCCGGTCTTTGTAGTAAAAAAATTTCGAAAAACTTTGGAATTTTGGTAAATATTGGAAAAAAACTTATTTTGTCGAGGTTCCGGGCATCGGACGTGTCTGGCCAAAGAACTCATCCAACGGTTTGGGACTTTCAATGCTTTCACCAAATTTGATCAAAATTAAGTATTTAGTTATTATATTGGTATATAATTAAATTATTAAGTATATATATTGCACAAAAAAAGAAAATTGTGGGTGTTTGACATTCAAAAGCTAAAACATATGAAGGATTTCGAACACCGCTCTGAAAATTTGGGAGTATATTTTTGAGATGTTCTATTAATATTAGACGTAACAAAAAGAAATTGAATAGTTTTAGTTGTAAGTGCCCTTAAACAATGTTTAACATAATGTAGTGATACCCGAGCACTAGGAGCTCGTCACTTGCAACTAGATAAACTTGACTTAAACTGCTCTATTATACTTACGAAATTTAAATTTTCATAGAAATTAATGCAATTACTTCGTTTCACATTCCCATCACAGCTGGTCATCATAAGCCACTAAAGACATAAAACTATATTTATAAAACCAGCGCATGAAAAATAAAGTAATTAAAAAATTTAATTTACTTTTTGGAAATTAATAATGCGTCATAAATCATCTATGTAGGTTCATGTATGTAACAAGAATAATATTGTTATACAAACCTAAGATTATATTTAATTAAATTATATAGATACAGGGCAGCAAATATCCTAGTGATATATTACCGCGTAGGCATCACAAAACAGACAGATGTATAATTAACATAAATATTCTGGTATATACTTAAAGCTTTCTATTTTATTGTATGATTTGATTTTTTTTTTAAATTATAATAATAAAAGCCCATATATATATGTACACGTATTTGATGTAACCTATTAAGAGCGATGTCCCACTTTTTCTCTAAACTGATTATAATATATAAGGTACCTAAGGCAATTAAGGCCCACCTAAGCAAAATATGCTTATTATTTATATATCTTATAAAATATCAAAAATATAGTATTTAATTATAAAAATTTACTTATTTTTTGATAAAAATTCCTAAAAAAATTAATGAATTTGTAATTATACAAGTCAAAAATTTGATTTTAAAAAGTGTCTGCAATTGGGCCTTATTTCCGACTGGTGTAGAAAATAAGGCCCACCTATTACAACTGCCTGAAATAGTACATTTATTATTTTTTTTTTAAATTAATTGGGAGATTTTAATTACTTTAAGAATAACTTGAACTTGAAAATACTTTAAACTTATATATCAAAATATTTTGTTATTTTTACACGTTCAAAAAACTTTCGAAAATCCTTGAATCCCGCTTGACTGCGTGACTGTTATTGAAAACAACAATAAAAAAATTACCTAAGTCATTATTTTTAATTTTTAATTTTTTTATCATATTTTTCGAATAAGTCAAGTACTAGGTGTTTGAATATATTAAGTCGAAATAAATAAATATTAAATCTAAGAGTTCTTCTTAGAATTCCGAATCTCCTTGTAACCTCTCTTTGATTGCCATATCGAGTGACATAGCTTAAGGCTGATGCCAGTGCTTCCTCAGACCACAACGCTCTCTTCTTTTTATCAGCCATACTTCCAAACACTAAGGAATAAAAATAAAAATTCGACCAAACCAACTAAAACTGATCTGGCATCATGAAACAAATGCAACAAATAAATCAAAATTAAATGTACTTAGTTTTTTGTCCTTTTTCCTTTTTGTTATTTTTATATTAGAGTAACTATAGTAATTTAAGGTTGTGCGTCTAATTTTGCTTCATTTGTTAATGACTTCAGACCTGTTTTAATTGATTTGACTTTGTAGTGTTTGATTTTAATTGTGTTGGTAATAAAGCCCAAAAAAAATTTGCATGGGCCTTATTATCAACATGTCAATATTTATGCTTATATACATTTTATATAAATGCTTTAGAAATAAACTAAATTAATTGATGTAAAACTTAAAGAATATTAATTTTTTTCAATTTTGATAACAATTTGAAAGAAACATACCTTTAAAAAATCATTAATATAACACTCACAATGTGCACAATTTTTATATCAACGAACGAAAATGTAACCTCTAAATTTGTTTGTTAAAGTATAACATGAGTTTGTTACTCTGAGTAGCTCAACTTTTGTATTTGGTTTTGAAATGATTGAAAGTTCATTTTAAACTTGTTGATAAGTTAGAGAACTCTTCTTGGTAAGAAATATAGCTAATGGGCCTTATTACCCGCTGGGCCTTAAATGCCTTAGGTACCTTAGGTATATTATAACTATGGTTTACAGTGGTAATTTATAATAAAATCTTTAATTCAAATAATAAATCTTGGTATAATGCCTCTTGCGTCTATCGTATAAAATAATTTTTTCTTGTAATTAAATTTAGACATTTTGGAGATGTTAAATGATTGAACACATAGACGGATATTTTTTAATTTTTTCTAATAAAACCGCCTATCAATCTTGTAAAATAAAATCTCTTGTTTTAAAATTTCTCAATACTATCTTTCCGGTTTTAAAAATATGTAACAACCCATTAAAAATTTAGATTATTAACCAATTATTAAGTTCATGAATTTTCACTTGAAAAAAATTAAAATTTTCATTTTTGGTAAATACAATAGCTTATAGGATGTGAATTGAAAGTGACACCGTTATTTGAAGAAATATTTGTGCTATCTCTAATCCAAAAACATAATTATAGGACCAACTGAAATCATGCTCAGCTATGGTCAGATTTGGAAATTTCGCCGCGACATTTTGCCACCCAGAAAAGAGTTTTAATAGTAACTGTGATGAAATCACTATTTACGAGTGTCCTACTGAAGATCAGTTTGCTAGTCGGAACCAATGTTCAACTGTCGTTGAAATTTTCGGCTGAATAAGGTCATTTTTAGGATTCTGATCTAATCTCGCTATTTCTATCAGTCAGTGTTGGCATCAGTCAAGTAAATTTTTTAGTTAACTAATTAGTTGATTAATACTTTTAGTCAACTAATTTATTCTTAACTAAATTATTAGCAATTAAAAAGTTAGTTGTAGTTGCAACTAAATTTTTCAATTTTTAGTTATTAGTTGTAGTTAGACACGTTATAAACTAATAACTAAATTTGTCCCACATATTCTACACAGAAAGTAATATTATGGAACTGAAAGCGCCGGGTCTCGAGTAGAGTGTCCTGGAAGTCCCAAATGAAGTCCCAAGTCCCAGTTTCGAAAGTCCCAAAACAAAAAAATCCCCTCTTCCAAACAATAATTTTCATGAACTCTTTTTTTACTATTCAAAAATAAATTCATGTTTCTCTGATGCCGTATTGGGATTTTGTTATTACCGTGTTGCGGGCGTTGAGGCGATACCGTATTTGCGGACCTTAAAACCTATTTTTTTGTCGTTATCGAATAAAAATTATCAACAACGAATCTTACCACAAATTGAGTCAATAATAGTATATTACGTGATTGAGGTTGTAAGTTGCATATTATACACGAGAGAAAAGGTTACGCGCAGCGACGAGTGCGCAATAGCGCGAGTGTCTAGTATGCCTTACAACCGAGTCACGTACTGTACTTTATCAACGACTAACATCAAATTCACAATAAACGATAAAAATTGGGTACAAATCTACAAATACAATATACATTAAAATTATGTAGTAATATTTGAAATTTATTAAAAACAAACGTAAATATTCAGTTGCTAGGTAAAATTTTTGTACAGATTCTAATATGTATAATATCTATTATCACTGTATAATATATAATATATAAGGTAAATGACACAAAATGAGACAGTGTCCTAAAATTAAACATGTTTATATTATTTTTAAAAATTTAGAAAAATTCTGTTTTTAAAACGTCCGTTTTGTATTTAAGAGGTATCTATGAACATTAAGTAATACTACCTTTTTTATATTTCGGTTTATTTTTAACAAATACTGTACTAAAATTAATAATCAGTTAGAAATTTTGCGAAATGTTGGAAATAGTAGGTATAAGTGACTGATTCCTTATAAGAAAAGTACAAAAACCCCAAATTTCAAATTTTAGTTAAATTATGATTTTCACATTAAAATGGTATAATAAATGAATATTATAATAAAAAGTTAGTAGAATATTATAATTTATCATCAACTTTTTTAAAGTAAAATTCTTAAATAGACTGGTTTTCTTGTGTGTCGAATTTAGAATCCGTAAATTTAAGTCTTGCCCAAATTTCATCAATGAGTATTGGAAGAATATGATTTAAAAAAACAAAAATTGAGAAAAGTAAGCAGAAGAAGAAAAAACAAAAATTGAAAAAACGAGGAAAAAAGCAATAAAATAGGAACGTGATTAAAATTACGGGATTCAGTCTCGAATAAAAGTAACAGGGTGAGTATGTGAAATGCAAATAGTCAAAAGTAAAGGACAAAATTTAATATGACTTTAACGAAATGGTGGGAAAAAATAACCTACTAAAACATATGAGTGAGGAACATTCTTTTTATATTAGCAGAACTTGAAAAGGTGCATTATTAACTAATATGTACCTACGTGTAATAAATAAATCAGTTTTTCAATAAATTATACTTAAATGCATCTTTATCAATTTTTTTTCTTTATTTGAGCTAAAACATTGATAGTCGAAATTATGGACGACAATTGTTGAATTTAAAAGCACTGAAGAAAATAAGTTCAAAAGGGTGTCGAATTTAGAGCTAAGTTCTTATGGTAGATGTCGAAATTAGGTGTCATTGCAGTGGTACAAAAGTTCTAATTTTTTGTATTTTATCCTTCTATTTTTCTATTTTTCTTAAATGATAATCTAAAGTAAATATTCTGACCTGGCTGCTGACAAAAGACTGTTAGTCTTTTCAACGATTTTTAAATTATTCTACTAAAATATGCTTGGTTGCTTCCTTAAAGTGTCGGAATTTGGGACATTTACTATAAGAATTAATAAAAGTGTAGTAGGCGTTGGTATTTTAAGTATACATGCGTGAAAAGAACCATTTTTTGTACAGCTGGATATATGGCTATATGTAAAAGGTAGCTTACTTAGTATTTTGTACAATAAACAAGCAATTTCATGGTAGTCGTAGATAAACACTTTTATCTTAAATTGATTAATTACAGGCTCCATTACCTCGTTTCATTTATTGGGTCAGCAATTTACTTTTCGTTACTTTTCGTAATTACTTTTTGTCGTAAGTGCTAAATCTCATAAAAGATCTAAATCGTAACAAAAAAATTACGAATTTTTTAAAGGCTTATGCGAATTAAGTTATTCCAAACCTATTAGCGCTACTAAAACGTAGTTTTCGTTATCGAAAATTATTGATATCGAAAATAACGATATTTTCAAAATGGACAAATAAGGAAAGAAAATTTTCTTCGAAATATATCAAACCTGCTAAATTATACTTTTCATTATCAAAATCCTTTCTTTTTTATCTCCTACGATAATTTCAGTAAATTTACTAACGTTCCAATAAAATTAGTTATTAGTTATGACTATGTAATAACTACAAATAAAAACTAAATTAGTTATTCGTTATAACTAATAACTGAATCACTCGCCTAAAATTATCTGAAGTATAGGTAAAATTTATAAGTCAGTTCAATCATATATTCCAAAATTCTGTGCAAAATCAATTATTTATAGCCCTTGACCCTACTCGCCCAATGGTTCTAAAATAACTATCTTCACGGGAAATTACCGTGTTTCAAGAGGCAAGCAAAGGACAGAAGTTAACTGTCCTAGAAGCAATAGAAATAAATAAACATAACTCCGTTCACCTTTTAAATGACTACACGGATATTTACAGTTCATTTTTTTTTCAATATTATAATTTATTTAAACCTTTAAAATTGTATTTTCTGTAATATTGTCTTTTTGTCAATTTCAGTTTCAATCTTTTGTCACGTGTTTGTTTGCCTTTTGTCACATGTAATGTAATCTTGTTTTTCTTGATTTTCGGATTCTCCCACTACCCCCTCCCCGATCCACATCACATACCACTCCCTCTTCATAGAGTATAGGTAGATAAAATTGGTATATAAGGCATATATCGCGTGTAATTTTTATTCTGTTTGAAAATGAACTAACGGTTCGAAACAATTTTGTCACACTTTCAAAAATAAAAGTGGTATTTTGCAAAGTAAAGTATTTGTTTATTAGTTACAAATATGGAATACTATAAAGTAACGCTCAAACCTATTAATATCTTCATATTTTATTAGCATGGCTAATTACCGCACCGTAAGAACTTAGTACCTATAGGTAGCTATACCAGCAGTTTTAGAATTGTTGCTATTTTAGGCCCTTCAAGGCATCAAGGCCCCGGAAAATTATTTTAACGTTACTTTCATCTTTCACAGAGATCTCAACAGTATTTGAATAAAAACTGTCAAATTTCTTCAGCTTTTTAATTTGCGCCCTACTTGGTGTAACTGACGGACAATGTGACCATATGTCCAGTTAAATTTGATATTCTGGAATATTGTACACAATCAGTTCCTTATGTGCTTCGCTTCGCTCGCTTGACGACTCTAAAGTATTATTCATATTTTCAAGTCATATTCACATTTTTATAGCATGTCTAATTTTCATAAAATTTTATCAAAATCAGTCAAGTTGTTTAATTACAGTACAGAGTTGTTTATTCGATAGAGCTGGAGAATTCATTCCAACTTCACCTTAATTTCAAATCAGATATTCTGAAATTCTTCGCCATATTCGTATTTCAAGAGCATATATAATTTTCATACCTTGAGATCTTATCGTGGATAGTTAGATATGCATACTGACAATTTTAAGAGCACTGTAATTTGTAGGATAATTTTGAGATCCCAGGGCTCTGGAGAATATTTCTGAATTCACGTTAATTTATTTCGGAATCTCAGTAATTTTTGAGAAAAATTTGGATAAGATCCGTCTGATCGTTCATTTGAAGGTTTTTTTTGGGTCCGAAAAAGCCTACAGGGGAATTTTAGCCCGATGTCCATTTTCTTCAGAATCTCAGTACTATTCGAGAAAAATTTGGTCAAGATCCGTCCAGCAATTTATTTTGGATTTCTTTGGAGAGCCAAAAATTTGATAACGATACGGCCAGTCGTTTACTTTAGGCTTTTTTGGGGGTTCTCAGGTCCTAGAGGATAAATTTAATTTTGATCATTCTTTTTTTTTATTCGTATATCTACCAATTTTACCTATAGTTTTGTTTTATCATTTTTTTGGTACCTGCTACCGTTTTCTTGAAACTACTGAGGACAGATAAGTAAAGTCCATATTTCATTTTTAATATCAGTATGACCGACCCCAAGTCGATGGAAATTTCATGTGTATGGAATTTGCTAAGAACAACAGACGCACCAATTGATGATAACTGGACAGTTCAATTGTTTATTTCTATATAGGATCCAAATAGTATTTTCCACAGTAAATAATTTATTTCATAGTAGTCATAGGTAAAAATATTATTGGCGGTATCTATAGAAATATTTATTAATACTTACAAAAATTCCAAAATTATTTTTTTCCCAATACTTAGCAGCTATTTAAAATTTGTATGATTTTTTCTGAATCGTCCATAGGCTGCCTGTACACGATCAGTAATACCGTCAGTATTTAATGAAAAAAATAATGAGTGATTATTTTTATAATATAAATTATATATACGAATAGTTCAGTATTATCAGTGCACGATCAGAAATAATGTCAGTATTTCTAAATACTGACAGTATTACTGATCATGTACAGGCAGCCATAGATTGCTGTATACTGTAATAAAAAATTAATATTTTATGATTTTTCGTAAATTTCGTTGGTCAGACAAAAAAATTTGCAAAACCCTTTCTTAGCGAGCGCCTATGACCCAATAGGGACCTACATACCAAATTTCAACTTTGTAGGTGTTGTAGTTCTGGAGATTTTGTGATAGGTGAGTGAGTGTAAGAGTGGTATTTCTCTTTTATATATATATATATATAGATTTTGTAGGTATCGGACATTTTTGGCTCAAACAAAACGCGCTTTGTATATGCATCCAGTTAGACAGATAATATGTGTGAGTTGTATATATATATATATATATATATATATATATATATATATATATATGTATGTATGTATGTATGTTTCATTAAAATATCTATTCGTTTTTATTCACATTAATCACATCAAGTGCGATATACCTGTATACATAAAACACGAATGCTGTTTGATCCGAAAAATGTCCGACACCTAGTTATTAGTTACAAAAGAATAATTTAGTTATTAGTTATTAATTATTAGTTATAACTAACATCTGGCCAACACTGCTATCAGTTTGCTCTTCTGTGTATCTATCCGTCCGTTTGTCGCACTGCCATAAGCACCACACTTTTGCATGCTTCAGAAATACGGGGCTTCAACTATAATTGAAAATATTCATCAAGGTTCCCAAATTCGTTTTTGGTTTGAGTTTAAATACTCGTAACTCTAATAACTTTCTAGAACTGATCTAAAACGTATTTTATTTTTTTACAGAATTACCTATGTGGATATATATAGCTAGAATTATATTTAAACCGAACATAAACTGTTTCCCAAAAAAGTAGAAATTGGATTAATATCTCTTCGGTATGAATTTTAACTGTGATAATCATATTTTATAACTAAAATTGTATTAATGCTATAGGTATATGTTTTTAGTCGAATTTTCTCCGAAAAATTAGACTTATACAATCTATACGATAAGAGCTGCGAGAGGCGAGAGGCGAGAGTAGGGGCGCTATCCGTTTTCGGACCCGTAGAACACGAATATGTAGAAAAAAAATGTCTGATATATATATATATATATATATATATATATATATATATATATATATATATATATATATATATATATATATATATTCCCGCCACCTTTTAATTTGTGTAGGGCCCCCCTATGGAAGTTAAGAGATGAAATTTGGTAAATGGGGCTCATTTTCGAGGCACCTCATACTATCAAAGTGGGGTCAAATTTTGGGCAAATTTTTTTTCTGACCCGACCTTTAAGGGGGTGGTGGGGGGCGGAAAAGCAATAAAACTTTTCCAAACCGGTTTTAAATAATGTTTCGGTCAATTATCTACAACATATCCAAAATTCAGCTTCCTAGAGTGATTTGGAGGGAGTAGAGAGGGGGAAAAACGATTTTCGCTGGATCTAACAGGCCCCCAGTCCCCCAGAATTAACGTAGAGGGTTGAAATTTGGTGTGTTGATAGAGTTCGTACCTAGGTTGTGCTTTTTGGAGGTTTTAATATTTTACCCCCACCCCCCTCATTTTTAAGCTACAATTTCATGCATTTTCGACGTTTTCGAAGTTTGTACCACTCGCACAGGTCACCCAAATAAACCTAGAGGGCTGAAATTTTGTATTCGGATTGAGTTAGTATCAAGGGGGTGCCTTTTGGGGGTCTTGACTTTTAACCCCTACCCCCACCATTTTTATACCCAAAAGAACATGATTTTTCTTGTTTTTTAACAGTTTCGTTCGGGTCAAAATCTCCCCAAATAAACCTAGAGGGCTGAAATTTTGTGTACAGGTAAAGCTAATAGCCAGACACTGTTTTTTGGGGGTTTCAACTTTTAACCCTTACCCCCACGATTTTTACGCCAATATTTCCTTAATTTTTTTGCTTGTTTTCTAACACGTCTAGAGACTCTCTAAGGAAACCTAGAGGGCTGAAATTTTGTACGTGTATTCAGTTAGTATCCAGCTAGTACCTTTTAGGGAGTCCACATTACTTTTCCCCCCACTTCTCCCATTTTTACATCGGAATTGAATGCTATTGTTAAATGTGTTTTAAATGCATTACTTTTATTCTAAATACAAGTAGGCGAGTAGTAATTTTAAAAAATTTAAAAAAAAGTGACTATAATTTTTTAACAAAAGAATTACATACATATTATGTAATTTAAAAATGCTACTAAAGTCACTGTTTATTTATAAATTAGGAATTTTGGATTTTTTAGCGAATTTCCAAAACTGGAAATTCAGCTTTTACGCCAGGTGTCATGGTGCGACCTAAGCCCGAGACCATATCAGAAATATGTTTTGAGGTCCCTAGAATACGAAAATGATATTCACTAAAATTTATATATATATATATATATATATATATATATATATATATATATATATGTATCCGCGCGATAACTCTCGAACGAAGCGTTTAATGCTTATGAAATTTTGTGTGCGAATTCGATTTTCCAAATCGTTGGATGAGTTCGTTAGCCAGACACGTCGGATGCCCAGAAGTAGGTTTTCCGGGCGTTTTTTGTCAACAAAATGAGTTTTTTGCCAGAATTAAGCAATTTTTCAAATTTTTTTTTACACTAAGCCATTGTAAAAGGTAAAACGCATAAAAAATGTTTTTATACCGTTGCTCTAAATTACTTACTTTTCGAGAAAAACTAGGAAATATGTCGTTCTCCATTTCACTCGCACTCGCATTCTTTTTTTTTCTGTCTCATTTTTTGCGAGCTAAATTCGAAAAAAGCCGCTTTATAAGTAGCGTGTCATGATTTTTTTAATCCAATTTAACGATTCGGCTATATTCTATTTCTCTGTCAGTTAAATGTTTTTATAATGTATCTCTGTTCCATTTTTTTTTACAAAAAAAATCCCGACGATATCTGTTATGTGATATGATCAGAATTTAGATTATATTTACACCTTCCTAAAATTAATAAGAGTTTGCTTCAATCGTATAAAAATTACGTTAAATCATATTCAAACAATAATATTTTTACGTAATTTTTTATCCAATTGACAATACAGTTATGATTAGAATTGTATAATCAGAGCATTCTAATATTAAATAATTTTGCACATTCAATTTTTTTTTTTAACAAAGAAAAATTTTTTTAAATTTTGACACATTCTTTTATGAAATTTCGATTAAGAAATATTAAAAAATTTTAAAGTGAATCATTTAAAAAGAGTTAAAAATAAATTAAAAAGGAAACATTTCTCTATTTTAACATATTTGTAAAGAAAATTTTACAGTTTACTTACAGTTTTTTTAAAAAATGTAATAACATTTTTACATACAATAAAGATTATATTTGAACGGTAGGAAATCCACAAATTTTTTTTTATTTCTTTAATTAATTATTAAATTTGGTTTTAGAAGAAAATCTTCGTCTAATTCGCTCCAAGCCGAAAGTATAGCCACTAATAAGGACATTCCACTGTTAAAATAAATGGAAAATATATTGAAATTTATTTAATGAAAGCCATTCATACACATTTTTAAAATATCCTTTTGAATTATATAACAAATAAAATCTGTGTAAAAAAATCTAATTGACGTGTTTTTTCTTAATTTGCTAATATTAAGTAAGGCTCGTTAATTAGGGAGTGATTGTGTTAAAATTTTAATATAAAATATGGTAATTTTAACCCTCTTTAAAAGAACATTTCGATTTTAACAATAAAAAAATTTTAAAAAGTGTTTTCGTTTTTCCCGGATTACCAAAAACTGTTCATAGGCATATCTGTGACTAAAGTTGCCTCCCTTTCTTAAGAAAATAAAGTATTTTTAAAATTTTGTGCAAAAGAATAAAACACAATTAACGAAAAAAAAGTACGCGTTTCCATATTTTTAAGATTTTGTAGTACAAGAAAATCCTTATAAATTCATCATATCTGTTATTGCATTTACTAGCTTTTACGCAATTTAATAAACAAAAGTCTGAAAATGGACGTAGAATCTCACTGTTATTAATTATTATGTCTTAGTCTTTTGAAAAATTATTTTTTGAACTAAAATAAGAATAGGAGGAATATAAACTTAGGGGTAAACGACAGGAGTATATAAACTTTATTTTAGATTCTACGTTTATTTTTACAGAAAATCATCAAGTACCTATTATTTCTTTTTTGAATGTATAAATACAAAAAGTTCGAAATTATTTTATATTAGAATTTCAATTTTGGTCGACCCTACGGGTTGTCCCCATTTACTCTTTTCTCGTCTCTTTTGACCCCAATTTTTCATAGAGAAGAAATTATACGATTTTTGTTAATTTTTCAAAAACCACCGATATTTTTAAATTTTTTTGGATACTGCTGATAAAGTGACCATCTTCGCGTAAATTTTTAATATATTAAAGATTAGGTACTCATAAAATAAATACAAAAAAATACGGTGTGAAGTCGGAATGCGTACCTATTCATCCTTGTCTACGGTAGCACATTTTTTATTGACATAAATATTAGAAACGCAGGAAAAGAGACCAGGAATCAACATAGAAGTGGATTATGGTACGATATATTTTCTGAAAAAAGTGCTTAGGACCAAAGTTATAGAGTTCAAAGTGATGCACTTGATGATCTTGAAGCACTTGACTCTCGTGATGCACTTGACTTTGAAGTTGACCTTGAGGTCAATTTCCAAAGTCATTTGAAAATCATTTAATATTTTTCAAAAGGAGTAGTTTACTTTTCATCCCTAAATGGTTCAAAGTATATTCGAACGAATTTCACATGCAAGATAGAAAATAAGTGATCAAGAAGTAATTTTGAAAAATACTTGCTCAATCGCAATCGGAAAAATAATAGTTAATCATATGTTGAATTTAATTCCTAATATGATAACTATAGAGTAGCAATAAAAATTTTAAAAAATTTTGAAAATTTCTAATATAACATAAAGTTAATGTTTAACTTACAATTGGAGTGATATTAAATCTTTTCTTAACTTCTAAAATTACTTACAAAAATGTTTTCTTCTAATTTTTTCTATAAATTTGCGCCTATTTTTTCATTTCGTCAGGTTTTTATTTTTTTTATTTTAGAAAAATAACGCAACAAATCAATTTTGAAGATAGATTGAGTCAATACATGAAATTACTGCTTATAGGTACAGGATATGGTCAAAGTTCGGCAATGGCTAATCATTTTCAACTGACCTTGAAAATCGATTTCAGGGTCACTATCAAGTGCATCGCTTTAAATTCTACAAATTTGGTACTCAGCCCTTTTTTCAAAAAATATGCCGTTTCAAAAATATTTAGCTATAACTGTTTTCATCTACAGAGGTTGAATGGTGTTTTCTACCCCTAAAAAGCGTATTTAGCCGAAATAAAAAAACACGTATTTAATATTTTTCGCTGTTTAATAAGTATGTTAAGTTTCATTCAAATTGGCAAGTATTAGTTGGGTAGTGTTATTTGTCAGAATGTTTTGCCGATCTAGTTTTTTCAATATTTCTTTGCTCGTTTTCAGAATTTGTATTTTAATTTCTACGGACAAATAACTCATTCTTTTCTTCGATTTTAGTAACTTTTATTTGCTGATGTTGACCATTAATTGATCGAAACATATCAAATATTTTTCAATGATTTTTTTAGCGAATGTCGAAAATTTTGAAAATTTTTTCACCGTTAGTAAGTTAAAGTATTTGAATTCATTAAGTAATTAAATGATGTCCACAAGAACCTTACGAACTACCATAAGTTATATGAGATCCCTAGGACCCGTTTTTTACTGTTAGGATAAACTTTTTACTAAAATTATTTTAGATGAATAAAGGTTATGTTGTATGATTTCCGCCAGGGTTTACTGTTCCCATTATTGTAAAAAATAAACTAACCGACCGATTTTGAAAATTTTTTCACTGTTAGAGAACTAAATTATTTTAGATGGATACAACTATGCTGCACAAAGTCCGTTCGGGTTCTTGGGTTCCAAAAATATCAAAACTAATTACCCAGCCGATTTTAAAAAATCTTTTACTCTTAGAAAGCTAAACTATTTTAAATAGGTACAGTTCTTAGATGAGATCCGCCAGTCCCCAAAATTTGGAAATTCGCTATGTTATGCAGATGCTGCGACAGGGGTATATTATTTATAAAATAGAAATTTTGGATTTTTTTGGAAAGAAAAAATATCTTCATAAAAGCCTTCCAGAGTACTATTTGAGTTCCTTTTTTAATATTTAAAAATAAAACACAAAGGCAATTGGCGGATAAGCATGGATAGAAATGCCCTCGTACGAATTGTGTTGGCTTTTTCCCTGTTAACTGCTATCGGCACAAAATTGAAATTTACTGAGATTCAGCCCTTAAAAACTTAAAACCTTTTTTTAAAGCCCCGATCAACCGGACACTCATCATCAGTTTTGAAACCACCAAAATTACAAATCGCTTGTGGACTTTCAATTATATTTCGCTTGTAGACACTCAATACCGAAGATGAAAGGAAAAATTCGACTTCCGTGATGGGGCTCCGCTGCTCACGGCGTTTTTTTTTATAAGTTTACGTACGCCTACCAAGTATTTTTGCTAACTATATTAATGAATTCCAATCTAAAAAGTCCACGAAATCGACAACATTTAATTCAAAAAATTAATGGGGCATTTGAAGTAATGAAGCAAGTAATGAGGCTGATAATAATTACCGTAAAAATATGAAAACACTCGCGCGTATAATATTAAAAACGGTGAAGTGCAATTCAAACAAAATATTTAGTTTCAGCAAAAAAGAAAATTAAAGAGTTTGACTGGAGGGGTTTAAAGAAATGGCCGCTTTTTTTATAAATATTATAAATTATGGTGGCTAAATTTTTTTGACTTCCTTCCTTCTTTTGACTTAAAAATAATTTATATTGTGGCTATTGAAGACTCCTTTGTTAATGTTATTTTTTAAATAAGTATTATGTTTACAACAGGAACAGTTTTGATGTAAAAATTTCAGTAATTATTACAATATCAATTAGTAAAAAATATAAAAGTTTTAATCCATTATTTTCATCTTAAAAAACCTAACACTTTCCGAACATCCTGTATAAATTGTACAGTATTCAACTTTATAATATTGTAATAAATTGTTTACATTTGTTTGTAAAGAATTAATTGAATCTGGTCATGTAGGTATATTGCGAACATATTGCATTAACTACTCAAAACTAGTAAATTTATATATGTTTTATAGAAAAAAGCGACACGTCACTGACTTTATATTAAAACATGGTATTTATTTATATATATGTATAGAATGTTATATATATATAGAGCGTTCCTAAAGTTCCGGAACAGCTCCGCAAAAGTTCCGCAAAATCTCAGTTAATATTGACTTTATCGAAAAATAACCCGGACAAAAGTTTCATGGGAAGAAATGAGGAACTAGAAAATTAACTCGAATTTGACCTTGAACTTGACCTTGACCAACCAGTATCATATTTTTTTCGTTTTTAGGTCCTTCACACGAATTTAGGATATGAAGTATGAATATGGTTTTGAACGTAGAATTGCCCACTCTTTCCGAATCCGAGGCCGAAAATAGGGGTTTCCATTTAAAAAAAAAAATTGATCTCGAAATTTTGGTCAAGGTCATGTTCAAGGTCAAGTTCGAGGTTATTTTCTAGTTGCTTATTTCTTCCCATGAAATTTTTGTCCGGGTTATTTTTCGATAAAGTCAATATTAACTGAGATTTTCAGCTGTTCCGGAACTTTCTAAACGCTCTGTATATATTTGTACACATAATATATTTACTTATATTATGTAAATTGATAATGTTATTTACAGATTAAAAATTCCAGTGTTTCATACGACGCAACGCATAAGACGTAGATAGTTGCTTTGTAGTATTACTACGCTGATTACTACAGTACACCTGCCTTATTTTTATACCGCGTTCTAGAATGAAAAAAAGGATAATAAATAACGATAGAGAAAACACCATATAGAACAAGAATGTTATTTTATAAATACAGCAAATCCATGACTGTTCGGACTGTCCATTTTCCATTAAGGAGAGGGTAAGGTTAATTCGTACAAAAAAAGGCATGTTTTTGTTATTTTTTTGTGACGACACAGTTAAAATCTCTTTATTAAAACCAGTGGTACATTAAAGTATGACATTGGAAGAATATTGTATAAAATTTTCAGGAAGAACTATTAAAAAATACAGTAATGGCAGCAATTATTCGAACGTGTCTCGGAAAAAAGCAGAATTGCGGTGCCCCTCATAACTTGGTGTTGGATCATCCGAAATAAAAAAATTAAAGTTCATTCGTTAGATAATAGTTTTCGTCAGGTAACGCTGGGAGGGTTTTTTCAAAATTTCAATTTTTCACTTTTTTGGAGCACTTAGAACACTTAGAACGGAAAAACACGATTTTTGCGAAAAAAATTGGCTAATTTGTTATTGTAAAATAAAAATTATTAACAAATTTGAAAAAAACTCTCCAGCGTTACCTCGTAAATTATGTACAGAAATAGTGTTCAAAATTTCAAATGGATCGGTGCTGTCGTTTTGAGGTTATGAGGGGCACCGACTTTGAAAACGTGAGTTGTGGGGAAAACGCTTTAAAGTTTTGAACACTTAAAAATTTTTGTATAAAACTGATATAGAATACTTACTGCTAAACTAAATTTTGTACTCTACACTGACAAAATATATAGTACAGGTATAAACACGTTAGTACTTCCATTGAAATTTCTATAACTGAGAGAGAGATATATATAGAGAGCGAAACATCTGCCAGGTAACAACACAAATGCTTATAACTTCGTCAATTTTGCTCCAATTAACTTGAAATTTTGAGACAATATTCTTGAGATATTATGCATTCAGTTAAAAAAATAAAAAAAATGCAAAAAAAATTATTTTGATACCTTACCCTGTCCTTAAGTGTATTCGATAATTAAAGTGTGTGTCTACAAAGCTAGTTAAGTGAAAAAAGGGTCTAGCAGGTTAAGATAGGGTTTGCAGCCCCAGAGAGGCCTATTAAAAATAAGTTATGTTGCGATATCGGTGAGTAATAAATATACCATTGGCACCTATTTTAGCCTCTGATCTCTCTGCGTTCTTGAGATAATTGACCATATATTATATGCTAGGGCGGGTATTTTTGGAAAATTTTTTATTCCGAAACTATTACATCCAGACTGATAAAACCAAGACTGTTTATTAGATAGTACGTTGTGCTATATTCTGTATATTTTACAGAATTTTCTAACAATTTCTACGACCAATGTACTTTTTAGTGATAATAGTAGACATACTAAGCTACATTCTATATTTTTTCTGTGATTGTACCTCTCCGAGAACTAATGAAAAAAAGTAAGAATTTTTTATTTTTAATTTTTTTAGGTAGTAGAAATTGTTAGAAAATTCTGTAAAAAATACAGAATATAGCACAACGTACTATCTAATAAACAGTCTTGGTTTTATCAGTCTGGATGTATTAGTTTCGGAATAAAAAAATTTCAAAAAATACCCGCTCTAGCATATATATGGTCAATTATCACAAGAACGCAGAGAGATCAGAGGCTAAAATAGGTGCCAATGGTATATTTATTACTCACCGATATCGCAACATAACTTATTTTTAATAGGCCTCTCTGGGGCTGCAAACCTTCTCTTAACCTGCTAGACCCTTTTAAATTGAGAACTCTATTACAGAATTAACTTAGAAGTGCATCACTGCTTTCGTGATGCAAAATCAAAAAGTTCAAAAGCACTCTACATGCGCCACAACAAAAAATAATCAGAAATTTAGTTTTGCGTTTCATTTGACGCGCCAAAACTGACCAGAAAACATGTTTCACTTTTCATTTCACAAGGTGGAAAATGGCCAATGAAAAAAATGCGGGTCCTTTTTATTTTTGCATTTTCTATACACCAGCAAAGTTTCATCAAAATTGCGAATTTCGCTCTCGGTGGATCTCCTTGTCAGTCCCATGCGAAAATACTAAATCAATTTCAGCAAGAAGTATACGGAAACTTTATAATAAGTGTTATACTCTTTGAAATTTTTTAATTTAAATCATAAAATATGATGTCCCTCGTGAGGAACGAATCAAGTAAAAGGGGCATACTTGTTCTATATGATAGGAAATTAATCTTATAAAATTAAGTCTTGAAAAATTGACTATGTTATGTAGGATGCCGTGGTAGGGGTAGTTTAATGTGTACTCAGCAGTTTGCAACTGAATATTTTAACTGGTTCACGGTCATGGACGCGGTACGACGCAACAATTGCGTGTAAAGCATACATCAATAAGGTATGCAAACATACCTCGCTCTCTGTCTAATTACCGTCGATGCCCGAGCGGTTCCATATGATCTATAATACATTACTTATTGTGCAACAGACCTGTGATCGCTGTCGACGTACCTATTTGCCTAGGTTAGACAAGGAGCGAGCTACAGTGGTTTACGTATGGTGGTGCATATAGTTGGTCATTTCGTTATAATTTTTCAAGACCGCTAACCTATTAATTAACGAACGACGTACCAATTAATAGTATCTGACCGATATCCTGGATAGGATGCCAATTTTTTTTAAATACGGTAATATTTAACCATAATAAACTAAAAAACAGGATTACATACATTAACAGGATTACATATAGATATCTATATTACATAGGGATTAACGGCTAAAGCAGATCCTCGTAAAAATATTTAATAATAATAATAAATAATGCGTTAACGCCGGAAATATTAAAGTGAAAAAAATCTATAATCTAAATTGCTAAAAAGTTTGTTCGATTTAATTAACTCCAACAATAAGTAACTCGTTCACCTACCACTCTATTCTCTATTGTTACTTTCCGTTTCAGTGTGAATGATGTATTTTAAAGAGTGACTTTATTAAATTTCCAGATCATTTTAGTTACCGGATTTAGTCCTCATTTCCTTCGTCTGATAAGACTGGAAATCGCGGGATAACCGAAATTTTACGAGCATTTTAATTTCATAAATTGATCAGTGAGGGATGCATGGTGTGTTTGTCACCATGGAGATCAGGACTGTATTAAGGTAGAAGCACACTGTAAGTGTTCAGAAAAATTTTAATTAAAACAACAAACTTTATACTTTCAAAAAGTATATACCTATTTAACAACTTTCATGTAATAATTCGAAAAACAGATAATTTGGTAAATTATAAAATTTTGATTTGTTATTACTTAAACATTAACAGTATTTTCTTCTCAGAGCAACCTGAATGGCTCAAATCTGACAGAACTAATTTTACGGAGATATCCCTTTTGCGCCCCACGGTTGAAGAAAATCAGTTGGTGGTCTAAAGGTTGGTGTCGTAAAAACATCAATTTTTATTACAGTATACAAAAAGTACACCAGTCTATTAAAACACACGACAAGGATGGAACTATTATGTAAAATGTATTATAGTATTTCAATCGTAGATAGAAATATATATAATGCAGAGATTATACACGTATTATTTATATTAGTTATATTCGATTAAGATTAAGTTACTAATACGACATTAATAAAATCTGACCCCCTCGAAAGCGAAGAGGGTGAAAAAAAACTTTGTATGTACTAAAACTAAGTAAAACTAAGTATGTACACGACAAACCTATTTACATATACCTAAAATTCCCCAAAAAAACCATATAACCTTAACCTAACTAGTTTTTATATCAAAGTTGAAGTATATTGTCAAACCTAACTAAACTAACCTAACCTAACCTTATTTAACCTCACCACCTAGTTTTTATATCAAGTCGAAGTATATTGTAAAAACTAACTAAACTAACCTAACCTTAACTAACCACACCATCTAGTTTCTATATCAAAGTCGAAGTATATTGTAAAAACTAACTAAACTAACCTAACCTTAACTAACCTCACCATCTAGTTTTTATATCAAAGTCGAAGTATATTGTTAAAACTAACTAAACTAACCTAACCTTAACTAACCTCACCACCTAGTTTTTATAGCATCTACTATTTGATCGTAAAAAAGAATATGTTTCCCAAGCTTAATTTTTTAAATAGTTTAAAAGTTACGTTCTATACACTATAAATAATACAAAACAATAGAAGCATTTTTAGCATGTAGGTAGATACTATTTAAAAAAAAAATAATGTATGGTTTTTAATGTCAAATTTTCTCCTTTTGGGTTACACTTTCAGAATGAGGGGTTCGATATAAGCATTAAAAAAATACATTTAATTAATTGTAAGAAGTACAATAATTATGAGCACAGCATACAAGTAGAACGTAATTATAAAATTGTATTCTTCAAAATTTAACCAAAATTATTAAACATATTGAACTATAATATATAAATGTTATTTAATGTATATAATTGTAGAGAAGGATGAAAATTTTATTTTTATTTAGTTTAAAACTTAATTTTGTATAGATTTCTCACATCATAAAACTTTTATTACGGTCAAACAGCAAGATATTTTTTGACCAGGGGCGCAAAAGGGATACACCGAATTTTACAAACATTAGCAGCCCGATTTCAAAATATTTA
This sequence comes from Brachynemurus nebulosus, assembly GCA_035578155.1. Taxonomy (NCBI): domain Eukaryota; kingdom Metazoa; phylum Arthropoda; class Insecta; order Neuroptera; family Myrmeleontidae; genus Brachynemurus; species Brachynemurus nebulosus. The sequence goes on along the minus strand of JAPWDM010000018.1, from coordinate 1,144,632 downwards.
AAAAAATTTTTTATAAAAGCAATATTCTTATATTTTACGTTGTATATTAAATTGTAAATTACTTTTCAATCTTCTTTAAATTATAATAAAAGCGAATATTATAGCCCCCTACTTACAATATAACTATACATTTAACAATACATAATATGTACATTAACGTTACTCAAAAAAATTTGGTTTCCGACAAGCTGTTGCTGTAAAATAGATTCTGCCATCAAAGCACGATTTTCTTTCAGATCAACACGTTACTGTATGTTCTTTTTTTAATTTTCATTATTTTTTTTATGAAACTTAGGAATACGTCAATGTATTATTTATTAATAATATATTATTTTTTTAAGTTTTAAATATTTTTTTGAACACAGAAAAAACGTATCAAATATGTTTTTTTTTTTTTTAAATTATTTATAATAATATTTTTCTCTGAACCATGGAAGAAGTAGAGGTATATAATATTGTAAAGGAAGGAGCATTTTCCAAAATACCGATCAACATTTTATGAATGTTGAACGTGCGTATTATGAATGACGTCATATCGTAAATAAACAGTAACGGTTTTAATGTAATTAAAACATTGCGATTGCTTTTAATACAAATTAATTTAGTATATTTTTCTTATAATTGTGATTTCCATATAAAAACATAAACAATTAATTAATTATTTTTAATATCTGTTCTATTTGATTCAATAATCAACTCCTTAAGAATGCTGTTCGACAATTTTATCAGTTAATTTTTTTAATTTTTAATTTTCTATTAAATCATTGTATTTTTTAACGGTACTTAAAGAATATTATAAATTACTATAAACTGAAAACAAAAATTGTTCAAATTAATCGATTATTTACAATTTATAACTATTTTTATAAAAAGATTACGTTTTGGTTTAGTTTTGCACCACCAATTAGAACATAATCTTTTTGACAACGGTAGACACAAACATAAATAAAACTATACATTTATTAAATTGTCATTTTATTAATAAATAAATAAATACAAACAAAATACATAGTGATGAGCAAAATTAGTCTTGGTCTTGCAGTCTTGGTCTTGGTCTTGCATTTTTTGCAAGACCAAGACCAAGACCAAGACTGCATTTTGCAAGACCAAGACCAAGACCAAGACTATAAGTATGGCTGCAAGACCAATACCAAGACTCAAGTGAGCAAGACCAAGACTATAGCAAGAAAAAAGCAAGACTCTTGCTAAATTATTTAAATAGTTTAAAAGTATAATTAATACCGTAAAGAGAGAAAATTCTGATTTTAGAAGGAAAAAATTCGCTAATAAAAAAATGCAAGAAAGTGCAAGATTCTTTAGCAATACCAAGACCAAGACCAATACCAAGACTGCATTTTGCAAGACCAAGACCAAGACCAAGACTCAAACTGCTCTAGCAAGACCAAGACCAAGATTCTTAATGCAAGTCTTGGTCTTGGTCTTGCATTTGCTCATCACTAAAAATACATATGTAATCTTGAGTTAAATTTTTATATACTCATTAATTCTACATAAAAGATGCCACTGAAATGATGTTTACATAATTTTATTTTTTACAATATTTTTAAAATTTTTGTCGTTATTATCACATATTTTAAATAAAAAACGAATCCCTTATTTACGTAATTCCTTTCTCGGTATTTCCTTTACTTTGTGTAATGTCAAAATTGGTATTTTTCCGCTTATTATATATAGACCTGTTTTTTAAACGAAAAATTTAGAAAAATAAACAACTTTCCGCTACAAATGGTTGTATTTATTGATAAATACAATATTTGCTTACCCAAATATTATATTTATGGAGTATTACGTTTACTAATATTTTTTAAACTTAATTTTTTGTAGGACTCCATCTTGTGTACCTATTTGCACGTGATTGTGTGCCTATTTACTCTTTTATTTTTTTAATTTTTGTGGCACATTCAAGGACTCTACGTATTCATTCTAACATATCATATTATATTATACCTTCTCTCTCTCTTGAGAAATAGCCTCCATTCATATTCTTCCATATCAATGCCCTGAACTGATACAAAAAAGGAAAAATATCTAGTATCCGTGATTCGAAGGAGCCCACAAAATAAAATAATAATGTACTCTAGGGTAGATTTTTTGAAGTGAAAACCTCTATATCGAGAGTGGGAATGTAATGGTTGAGAGAATGTTGAAAACGGTAATGTTATTCTGCAGTGAAATCTGTAATGGTTGTGAGGTGAAATATACGCTAGTGATTAGTTAATCAACGCTTTAATATTTTATATTGTTGAAATTATTACACTGATACACAACATTTTTAATGTCATATTATTTTTAATTAGTTCAACCAAGTAATTTAAAACAATCTTTGAAAATTTCTGATATTATTTACGTGATTAATTGTAGGTAATTTAACTTTGTGAAAATCCACTATAATTATAGTGAAACATTTTACGAATTTTGTGATTTTGTGATATATTGTGAATTTTTGACACATCAAATATTTATAGGTGATATTTGATGTGTCAAATTCTCAAGTAAGTAAGTATATTCTCGTAAGCTAGCTTTTGGTTGATTGAACCACTATCAGGTAGAATTCTACATGATGCTTGAAATTACTCAACTTTAACTACGTGTGTGCCAGGAGTAACTAAAGACACACAACTAGTTATTTCTTGTTGTTAGTAAGTTCAAAAAAATTGAACTTTCGGAAGTAACTAGTTACTAAGTACTTATTTTTTGGTAAAGTTACAAAAAGTTAAAATGTAGAGTGGCTCGTAATTCTCTGTTTAACTTTTGTCAAGGGCTTACTAAATCTTTAATCCGGTACTGTTGGTGATAACAATATTCATTTGATGAAAAATAAAAAGGATCGTAAAAATATACATAACAGATTAGACGAGACAATTTAAAAAGTGCAGAATACTTTTATTAACGTGTTAAACAAAACACACTATTAATAATCAATTAAAATAAGTAAACAAACTAGTTTCAAAAGGCTAATATTGTTTTTTATATATTTTTCTTATGTGGGATGGTTAATGGAGGAAATATTTATGATTCAATTGATATAATTATTGATAAGCTTAATTGATTTAGGATGTTTTCCTTTGTATAATTGTTATTATGAAATTAACTTGATCGTTTCATTCAGACAAAATCTACGATGTCGCGACAACTTAGCCGTGCACAAAATAATTGCGACAAGGAAACCAAACGAACGACAGAATAAATGTGGAACAACTAATCAAGGTTAATTTTAGCGAATTTCGAAAACTCGAAATTCAGCTACTACAGTAGGTCTCATGGCGCAATTTGAGCCCGGGACTATGGCAGAAATATGTTTTGAGGTCCCTAGAATACGAAAATAATATTCACTAAAATTTGTATATATATATATATATATATATATATATATATATATATATATATATATATATATATATATATATATATATATCAGATTGTCAAAAAGGGACTGAAATGTTTTTAGATGTTGATATATAAGTACTTGCTAGACTTATAGGTCTTATGGGTGGTTTTAACGAATTTCCAGAATGGAATTTAGCTATTACAGCCACTCTCATGATGCGACTTGAGCCCGAGACTATGGCAGAAATTTGTTTTGAAGTCCCTACAAACAGAAAATAATATTCACTAAAAATTATATATTATATTTGTATTTAGTCCCACACCGTTGGACAAGTTCGTTAGCCAGCCATGTCGGATGCCTGGAACATGGTATTTTTGGTAATTTTTAGTTACAAAAATTAGTTTTTTGCCAAAATTGTCTCAAGTTAGAAAATTTTTACGACATTTATTTACACCATTAGAAAGAAGAGGAAAAATCACTTAGAAGGGTGAAAAATCACAGAAAAACGAATTTTTATAAATGAAAATTCGCTATGTTATGCAGGTGCTGCGACAGGGGTATTTTACTCTTACTCAAAGGTAGTCAATTATTACAAACAATAGGAAGGGTACTAGAAAAAATTTTCTGTATTCAAATTTTATTGCATTACATTTTTATCCAAACTTTCACATAAAGTTTGCAATTTGTTTTACGGGCGGTCAAAACGTAATCTCAATCGAAAATTTAAAAATTGCTTTTATACCTCTGGTTAATACGTACTCATTAGAATAAACTAATGATTAATATACCAATAAACTTGAATTATATTAGAATCCGAATAAGCAGATAACTACTGTAGCTTCTATGTACATTTGTATGTTGTTTACGTACCTACTCCAACTATCACCTATTATAAAGCTATATAGTTATATAAGCCTAGTTTCAAGCTACACACATACATACACGATGTGCATAACAGCTTTTATATTTTACCAATAAAAATGCATTTCAATTTATGCAATGTTAATACTGTAGCCATCAGTGCTGCCATCTATTTATAGTTCAACATCCAACATTATTTACAACTTCATTTTTATAAGCAATATAAGATTATAAATGTTGATGCGTACCTACATTTAGATTTTGTGCTCAGGGAAAGTAGGCTATATTTATACATTATTTTGATTAACACTATGAGGCCCGAGCACTTTCATAGTAAACTTCCCCGGAAACCGGCAATATTTAAAAAAAAAAAACTTTATATAAACAAATACATAAAATAAAATAATTCAAACACTGAATAGATTCAACACAGTTCAACATGTATGTATAAAACTGTAAACATACGTACGTGATACGTACATACTACATATACACTGACATTCAAATCAATTTTATTTAAAAATTTTGTAAATTATGTATATTTTTTATGTATTTTTTGTTTATTGTTAAAATTTTTTATACATAGAAACCAAAAGAGTAGTGTGTGTTGGTATGTATCTGTGTGAGTAGTAACACATCCATGTGATGATGATGATGAATGATGATAAACATCGCACACAGTGCGTAACCAACTAATCAATTAAAATCATTGATCGCGGTCGGCCTCTGGGGATGTTTTGTTTGGTTTCGGATGACGAAGCCATGGGACTGAAAGTGTTAATATTAGATTTTTTGATGTGACAATAATAATTAGGTATAATATATACTTTATTTACGTTCCTTTTAGTTTAAGAGCATGTAAAAATTATATATCAGTAGCATTTACCCGCGGCTTCGCTCGCGTGGCTTTTGAAATTTTAAGATCTAGTTACAATGTATAAACTATACACTGAACTTTCATCGCGTCGCTATTGAGAAGTGTTACTTTTTTTGGAATTTTACCACAAAAATCAAATCTTTTCCCCGGGTAAAAAATAGACTATAATATTATTATAACAATACGCAAAGTTCGAATGAAATCAGTGATTCTGTTTTATATCGTTTTAAGGGACTAGGGGTAGTCAGCGGTGTGAGAAATTGAATATTTTAAATAATTTCTTTTTGACAGTAGTTTATTTTATAAAATAAATAATACAGAATCATTATTTTTTAACTTGACAAAAATTTAAAAAAAAACTTTTATTGTAGAGCAGGTTATCGCCATGTTTGTTGGATCCCATCCCACAAGTGGTGCTTGGCGGTGACCATAATAATATTTTACTGGTTCATCTAGAATCAATCAAACAAAAAAAATTTATTAGTTTTATAGTTAATGTAGTGTCTGATTTCGGTTTTCGCGGAACTTCTGTCATATATATTCTATATATATGACAGAAGTTCCGCGAAGTTACGTCATATATGTTTCTATAAGACTACTGACACAGCAATTGCTGATGTAGCCTCATGGACATCGCTGCAAATGTTTAAGTTTATTACTGTGATGGACTTTCGTGAATCGTTGCCAAAGATAATTGACGCCGTTATCCAGAGCCGGATTTATATAAGGTTTTTTTTTGGCTCACCCGCGGTATTTTTCAGGAGAATTTGAAAAATTTCGGAGGGGGCCTCTGCATGTGAAGTATCCCGGGCTCACCACATTAGAAGTGGCTCAGGGCCTCCACAAAGGTAAGTCCAGCCCTGCCCTTATCCTTAAACTGTTTTCAACTATTTGTATGTCCATGGCTTCTTGTGAGAGGATTTTGTCAATTAAAAACTCTCTCCGCTCTACAATGAGCCAGTTTTACCATTAATTTTCAGAAGTCAAGTCTCGCAAAAAATCATTGTAATATATTACTAGTTTTTTTTTTTACTCTTTTGAAAATCTATATTAGTGTCCGTTTTTTCTCGTTACTCTATAATTCTATTTTAACTCAAACAAAAATTTTCTGGCCATGACGTGCCATCGATATTTGAGAAAAGTAGTTCATTAAACGAGAGTAGACACGACACCTGCTCAACTTTCGGTTGCGGGAACTAACTTTAAATAAAAGGATGCCTTATGCCGAAAATTGTATTTCGATTTCGTACTACTGCTACTATAATATATATATATATATATATATATATATATATATATATATATATATATATATATATATATATATATATATATATATATATATACAGGGTGGTCCAGAATTATGTACCGTTATTGCTGGAGCTGATAGTATGTTCAAAAATAATGGTACCTACCTTTTCATCTACACTTTTTTCTAAAACTCGATAGTAAGGGAGATAAAGCAGGGGGGTAAAATGTAGGGGGGTGGAACGAAACTAACTTCTTTTAAAAACAATTTTGGGCGCTTTTGATCACTTGATTCATAATCTAGGGGTACGTATGAACATTAAGATAATTAAATTTATGGTATCAATTATTCCATCAGTTATGATTAGGGGATAATTTGGAAATAGATACTTCTACTTTAAATTACTCGAAAACGGTAATATTTATCGAAATGTAACAAGTATACATTTTTTGCGTGGAATTATCTGAGGAATCATATTATCAAGTATTTTGTTTAAATAATTGCAAGTTAAAAAAGAAAAGACGTGATAACTCACACCTACCACCCAAAACCACCCCTTAGTCATGAGTGGTGGGATAAGTGTTGACATAAATTTAATCCTTCTAACGCAAAATAAGTACCCCTAAAACATCAATCCGTTATTCAAAAGCGTTTGGAAAATATTTAAGAAATAATGGTTTTCGTTTCACCCCTTTACAGAGTTGTATCTCCCTTATTATTGAGTTTTGAAAAAAAGTGTACATGAACAGGTACCATTATTTTTGAACGTACTACCAGCTCTAGCAATTACGGTACATAATTCTGGACCACCTTGTATATATATATCCTCATCAACTGCGCCCCAGGCCCAAATTATGTTAGTACGCCACTGTCGTCAAGCATTAAATTTAATGGATTTGAGCGTTACTTTATGGTATTCCATATTTGATATTATTTAATAAAAACAATTTACTTTGCAAAATACATTTGCAAGTTTTGTGTTTTTAGGGTTGCCAACTTTTTGGGGGAAAAATATAAGTATTTGTCAGAAAAAAAGTATTTTCCAAATTTAAGTTTTTATTGTCTAAGTTTTTATACATTCTTTTGTGTGTTTTTTGCACATGATAATAATTTTTGTTATCTATGAACGTTTCATAGCTATGTAGTTTCACAATCTAAGTTTAGATTTAAATAAAGAAATAATTCATATTCTATTAAATTTATGGAGGATCTATTTCTCCCTGCTCGCCACTTCATATTCACCATCGAAAAATCTCTCTCAGTGAAAGCTAAGGTTGCGGGAACAGAAAACAAATAAGAAATAAATTCTTTTATATTTGGTAAGTTATCACACGCATCTTTAAGTATACAATATTCTTTAAGTATTATTGATTCACAAATAGGTCAATCATCCATCTTAATATTTAATAAATCCTTAGGGAATTACGTATCGGAGAGTTTTGTTTAGTGTAATCACAGTCAAGATACAAGATAAAGTATTTTCGCATACTTTATTTTTATTATAAAGTATGGCTGGCAACCCTAAGTGTTTTTATTTACTAATATTCCTCAAACATTTTTATTTTTTAAGGATTTATATCGTAAAAAAGCAACCAGTGGCTAACCTTAAGGCATCGGCCGACATTAAACGATTCTACCCTTATTTTTTGACCACGGTATGTCATCTTCAAAGTGGTTAGTTCCCAATTTATATAGTTAGTGGCTGAAAGATTTACATATTTGTGCATTGTATGTGCCATTCAATTCACATCTTCCCCTATGTTTAAATAAAAAGATGAAATCTCATTTTATTTTTCTGTCGTGTATACTTATTTCTACTAGAAAAAAGTGCAGGAATAATACAGTTAATAGTAAGTAATATTATAAAATAAGTAAGCAGGTGTTTCAAATCATTATATTTCAGATTTTTTATTTTTTTGTTTTATTTTTTTTTTCTCTACATGTTATTTGTAGTTTATTTTTCATGCATGAATCTAATATATCTACACAGTTAACTACACGTTTAATTCTAAATCATTTACATTAGGTAGTATGGGCAATTTTAATAAAATCATTAAATAAAAAAATATTATAATCTTGATAATAAAATAGTAATAAAAAATATGACACTCTATTTTAATCTAAATTTTTAATTTTTTGTGAAACGAGAAACCTAGTGACTAGGGTCAGGAATAACCTTTGTTTATACTTATCATAACAGTTCAAAATTTTCATTTTATTTTCTTATCAACTTGAACAAAATAAATCTCAATTACACGTAAAGTTATCCGACTCAGTGAAGACTAAAGGGTGAAGTAACCTCACTCCAAACTATTACTGCTTCAAATAAACGTTCATTTAATATTAATTTAGTTGCGCCGAGATAGTCAGCTACAAAAGTACCTACCTATATCTCAGCAAAAAATTTTCTTTAATACAATTAGTAAAAATTAAATATGTAATGTAATAATATTCTTCAGTTATTTTATTTGTATATCACTTGTTCTTTAATTTCTGTGCGCTTGTGTTGTAGCAATATAAAAGCATTGTTGAAAAATCGTTGTAAAAACGTCGTAAAATGATGTTTATAAATTATATTTCAAAAACGGCGTAGTGAATAATTTTTGTTTCTTATTAAATATGGTTTGTAACTTTGTATTTTATAACATTAAATTTTTATCAAATTCCTTTGACGGGTTTTCATTTTATTCAAAAAAAAATCGAGTTTTCCCATAAGATTACAAAACTTTTTAAATCGTTTTTCTCAAAACTGGGGTAGTCAATTTTAATCGGAATATAGGCTCGTATTTTTGGCATTGAATTAAATAAATATCTGGAGAAGTTTCGTTAAAATCCTTTGAAAAAATCGTTTTACCGACCAGCTACCTTAAATAAAAGCAAGAAATATATTTTATTCGGAAATTTGTGAGAAATTCTAGCTACTAACTATTAAATCTTAATTTGATGTGTATGAGTCCGTATCTTTACAAAGTTTTAAAAAAACTATGCTAATATAAAGTAAAAAGAGTGTCGTGTAAGACGCGCTTTACTGTTTTATAAAAATTAAAATACTCTTAAAATTGATATAAATTCTAATTGATAGAATTGATAAAGAATGAAACTAACGTTATCAAGCCTTTTTAAAAATTGAATGTTAAATATGTACCCAGATATTATAATATTGATTATAAAACCCGCCACAATAATATTGAATGAATGACACAATAATTATACATATACCTACGATACGTTAGAGAAAGTTTTTTAAAAAAATTAAATTTCTTGTTTTAAAAGTCCCTTTAAATCCACTTTTTGACTTGGTTGAACTAATTAAAAAAACGAACCACCTGTCCCATACACAAACATACACAAACGTAAAATAATTGGGTGAAGGGAGAATGTAGTATATAGGTATACACCTTGTTTTTATACAATCTTTTTTTAAATAATTTTTCATTCATTACTAATTGTAAGTTACTTTCTAACATCAAGCATCATCCATTAAAGATATGGTATTTAAAAAGTCAGTGCCCTGAAATTAAAAGAGTTCCTTAATCGAAAAAAAAAACAAGAAAAAATCATTTTTTTGTGTTGTACTAGAAAAAGGGTGTTGAACTTTAAGAAGTAAAATATCACTAGTACCTCTAGTTGAGTGTATATTTGTACTAAGTAATTTTGGAATTTTGAATTATTAAAAACAAGGATACAGAAAACGATAATTATTTTAAATTTAACATAGCGAGAAAGAACATAGAAGAAATTTTGTCAAAGGTTAATATTTGTGTATAGTTACGTCTGATGAAGTGAGAGGAAGATAAGGAAAAAGTGGTCTGCAGCTAAGATTTGGAAGGTACGCGCCTGTAGCTGTATTCTTAAGGTAACTACAGACAAAGTAACAAAATGTTAGCAACATGTTGATATTCGTGTTGCCAACATAAGCAAAAAGTTGACGGATACACGTCAACATTGAGCGGAATGATATCAAAGGAATTTGTTGAATGTTGCTTGTATCCGTGTTTTCCATTTCAAATGGAAAATATCGGTAATTGCCATGATTACATTCAATAGGTACCTATATTATTATTTCGCGCGTTGGCTGTCTCTACCTCGTATATCAAAAGCTACATGTTTTAGGACACACAAAAAACATATTAAATACTGTATTTACATATATACTTATCTATATATATTTACATATATGGGTAGCCAACATCGAAGGGTGTAATTAGCATAAATCTTAAGCTCATAGTGATGAAAACACGGGTTTAAAATATGTTTTTTTTTGTGTCCAAAAATTGGTTTTTTTCAGATACGAGGTTGAGACAGAGTACGCGCGATTTGTAACCTACATAATTTAGTATATTTTGTTATTTTCTTTGAATTTTGTAGTAACGTAAAAGCCCCTATACCGGAACATTATTTTTAGGTGTGTAATTAAACTGCCTTATAAAAACTGACAAATAAATTAAACGCCAATTTTTTTTCTTAATAAGCATGAAAGAAAGTTTTTTAATCCAATGAATATGTTTTTAAAAAAATACAACTCAAAAATTTTTATTTATTAATGTTTTTTTTTACAAAATGTCGACATCTATATCCAAACAAAAAATTATTAATGACAATAAAAGTTGGGAACCGATATAAAAACAGACGTGTAATATGAGTAATATGACACATAGAGTCAAAGTAGGAATTGTAGAACGGTTTAAGTATCAGACGTAAATAAAGGATCAAAATACTGTATTCAAGAAAAATAAAAGTTGTTTAATATATATATATATACATATATATATATATATATATATATATATATATATATATATATATATATATATATATATATATATATATATATATATATATATATATATATATATATATATATTTATATATATATATACAGCTTGTAATTCCATTATTGACTTTATTTGGCGATATAAAACTCAATATTAAGACCAGCAAAAAACAAACAATTTTTAAGCAATCTTAAATATGTCGACCGGTTTCGGTGTCTCAAACCACCATTCTCAAGACAAGAAAAATACACAAAAAAAAAAAAAAAACAAAAAAAAAGAAAAATTTAGGAAAAATTGTCAATAATTAAAGAAAAGAAAAACAAAATCTTTAGTTTGGATCAAAAACGGAACGGAACAACCATATCAAAAATAGCAACTAGTTGCTGTAAAAAAGATCCAAACTAAAGTTTTTGTTTTTCTTTTCTTTAATTATTGACAATTTTTTCTAAATTCTTCTTTTTTTGTGTATTTTTCTTGTCTTGAGAATGGTGGTTTGAGACACCGAACCGGTCGACATGTTTAAGATTGCTTAAAAATTGTTTGTTTTTTGCTGGTTTTAATAGTGAGTTTTATATCGCTAAATAAAGTCAATAATGGAATTACAAGCTTTATATATATATATATATATATATATATATATATATATATATATATATATATATATATATATATTAAACAATTTTTAATTTGTTCGTAAGAATGGGTACCGTTAGAACTCGCCGGTTCACGACGGGAACGGATCGTTGATTGTTGAGAACAGACGGGAATAAAAATTTTTTTATACGGAATTAGGCGAAGCAAAAGTGGCACTAAAATATCTTAATAGTTTTTCAAAATTTAGAGTAAAAATCGGATTCCATTAACAATGGGATGAAAAATAATACCTCAGATGGGAATGAGATTGTGCGGAATCCGACAATTATTGTTGTATAGGAGGATGCTCAAATATACATTGATACTAGGAATATACTTTTAGAAAATACAATGTCTGTGTTAAAAAAATTGGGATATCTACAAAAATTAAAAATTTTACGAGTTACCTCTAAAAAAAATTTGAAAATAAGGTTTCTAATTTTACTATTTGACACAGTATAGAAACCATTTTTATTTGTATGTCGTACCTATGAGTACGCATGCATAACCATAAATAGTTGCTGAGTGTTTTCACGGCTAGGCGATACCATTCGGTTTCCATAGAACGTATAACTGATATCAATTAATTCTGAGTCTCCTATAATTGAATATAATATAATTCAATAACATAACGGGATGAATTAATCGCGTTATAGGAGACTTGACTGTATTATTTTATAATACCTCTGAATTTGTATTGTTTTTTAAGATTCAAGGCGTCAGGAGCCAAGGCTCCAATTACACTCCACCCACTGTACTCCTTACTTGACTGTGTAACACATATTCGACATAAATTTGTTGGAATCATAGAGTAATAGAGACAACATATCTATGCCTACACTACTGGAACCAGTGTAAAGACGGTTCTACACGATGCTACGAACACCTTCCAACATTGGACGTTCGATGGTTCATCGCATCGTGTGGCCGTTGTTCGAACCTACGAGTGTCCAATGTCGAGCGTCAAACATTCGCATTTGGCCATGTCCCGCTCAATGTCGGTATTCTTGCACCGAGTCAAAGGGATGCTTCGAACGTTTGAAGGTCAATGTTGGTTGCGCTGGTTGGTTCGACTCAGCAGCTGCACAACTCGTTCATGTGAAGAGAGACAACATCAGTGTATAACATTAGAGATAACATCAGACAGATAACAGCCTCGTCCACTGAGTACCAACACATCATCATTCGTATTGGATCAAACATTCGATTCACCGTGTAGCAGATACATTCGTCGCACCAACTATCGAACTTAATTGCCTCAAACGTTCGATTGAACGTTGGAAGGAACGTTCGTAGCATCGTGTAGAACTCGCTTAACATGTAAAGCCGCTGCTACACGATGCTACGAACACCTTCCAACATTCGACGTTGGATGGTTCATAGCATCGTGTAGCCGTTGTTCGAACCTACGAGTGTCCAATGTCGAGCGTCAAACGTTCGCATTTGGTCGTGTCCCGTTCGATGTCGGTATTCTTGCACCGAGTCAAAGGGATGCTTCGAACGTTTGAAGGTCAATGTTGGTTGCGTTGGTTGGTTCGACTCAGCAGCTGCACGACTCGTTCATGTGAAGAGAGACAACATCAGTGTATAACATTAGAGATAACATCAGACAGATAACAGCGTCGTCCACTGAGTACCAACACATCATCATTCGTATTTGATCAAACATTCGATTCACCGTATAGCAGATACATTCGTCGCATCAACTATCGAACTTAATTGCCTCAAACGTTCGATCGAACGTTGGAAGGAACGTTCGTAGCATCGTGTAGAACCCGCTTAAGAGATAGACAATATGTTGTATACACACACTGGGTTTACATTGTATTAGTGCGATTTTGTGTATTTGTGTGAGTAAAGCAGATAGTAGGGGCGGTCACGTGGGTCAGACACCACACGCATGTACTAGGGGATGTAACCGATGTAACAATACCAACAACAATTAAGTCCATTATCGTGTGGTTGATCTTCAATCATCGACTGGTACTGACAAACTGACAACTAAGAAGCCTAATGAGCACAGAAGTACACACTCGTGATTTCAGAAAAGAGATAGTTGCGGGTCTCTGTCCTCTGTGGTTGGAATTGAATGAATAATTCTGTAATTTTTTAATAACACTTTAATTGGGGAAGCAACTTTGTCAAGCAACACTTTAATTCGGGAAGCAGCCTTGTCAAGATTTTTTATTGATTAATTTGATTTATAAGTTGATTTAATATTTCTTTAAAGTTTTCATTATTTTTAATATACACGTGGTTGTTTGTTACATTTCGATAAATAGTTAATCTTTTCATAATTCAATAAAGTATTAAATATTTCACAAATCGTTAAGTATTTTCGTTTATTAAGAACATTTATTTTGAATAATTTGATTGGATATTTCAATTTTACAATCATCAATTTAATTGTTGATTTGAACAAGTTAACAATCAAATTCTTGGTATTGAATGTAAGCGTCACTTTTCAAAATCTCTATAAATAGGGTTCACGCCCTCAGATAGGGTTCGGTTAGTTCTTATCGTTGTCATGGGTCAGTCGCTCAGTTAGTTATTATTGGTATATTGTTCAATCTCATTTGTCGTGTTAAAATGCAATCTTTTAAATATTAACATGTTCAGGGAAACATTTTCAGTACCAATTACACTGCTGATCCGATTGAGAGAAAGAAAAAAGGATATGTATTGGTCACACAGATATAAAAAAAAAAAAACATTAGGAATTTTTTGAGTAAACAAATCATTATATATGTATACAGGGTGGAATTTTGATAACTCTTATACCTTTTGGTGAATTTTGATAAAATTTTATGATGATTTAGAACAAGGCTTCTTAAACTATGGGTCGCGACCCCATTTGGGGTCGCTTAACAAAATTTCGGGGTCATAGTGAAAATTTTGCATATGTATACCTATATATTATTACCTATAATTAAGGAATAAATCATCACAAAATATTTATATATCTTTATTTGGAGTCGTGATTGAAAAAGTTTAAGAAGCCCTGATTTAGAACAAAATTTTATTGAAATTCATCAAAAGTACAAGAGTTATTAAAATTCCATCCTGTATACATATACAATGATTTGTTTACTCAAAAAATTCCTAATGTTTTTTTTAATTTTTTTTTTATGTCTGTGTGTTTGAAAATAAAAAATGTAAAATTTTTAACTTGATATTCTGTATTATGTAAAAGAAAAGTGAAACTATTTCATTAAAAGTTTAGAAAATTTCAAATGTTGAGTTTTTAATATTAATTATTGGTGTTACACCACGTGATTCCTCTCCCGATCTAACTTTTGGAATACAACAAAGGAGAATCCGCGTGGCAAACCAACATCATCAAAGGAGGGCAAGAACAACGGTGACTCCATCCTCTGGTGACTTTATATCATAGAAAGTCGCACGAAACACGCTTCACCTTGATTCCGTAGTACCATATGGTACAACTGGTCCAATGGATCCCTGACGAATGAGATTTTTTCACCTTTAACTATTTGAATGTGAGAAAATTTTTACTAATATTATAGATCAACACAATCAAACTTCTTTATGTTTGATTCTGAAGAAAACATGTTAGTTAAAATTTAATTTATATATTATAATAGTATGAACCAATTTCCTTTTTTTTAATTTGTTTTCTGTTTCCAATAATCAGACTTGCTTTAGGCATTTGTTAGGGATTACAGAATATTTTATTGGTGGCATCGATGTACTGAAAAACTTGAACAAAATGGTATTATAATAATAATAGTAATTGGATGAACAAATTAAGGGTGTATAAATCCAACAAACATAATCCAATTTTGGAAAACCTAGATCCCTGTCTCTCTGTGTTTGATTATATTGAAATTAATATATAGATTAATATTACAGCTAAGGCTATTTATCTTATTAACTAGTGTAGAAAATTTTTTTTCAATGTATAACCTACTAAAAAAAAAAATTGGTTACTTAGTATAATATAAAAAATTAAATATACACCCCTTCGTCGTAACAAGCGTTACCGGCATTTGAAATTTGATAGGAACACACATATTAAATTATTATTAAAAAATTAATTTAAATAAAAAACAGATTTATCTTGTAAGAAAATTAACTTAATAAATTATCTAAAATCTATACAGTAGACAAATTTATATTTGGTTCGAGTTCTTTTTTATTCTTTTTGTTAATTTGATTTTTCCCACCAATTTAATTTGTTTGTTCGCTTCAATCGATCGATTCGATTATATTTACATAAGTATAGATTACGTGCGTTTTAGAGAATGACGTTATAGTATTTCCTTACGGCTAAAGTAACAGTGCTTTGGTAAATAATAACACTGACCAGAAGGAGAGAGAAAAAAGAAAACAAATTGATAATTACTACCAGTTTAATTTTGTTCAAAATAATTATTCCGAATGCCTGCTTAATACCTAGGTTGGGTATATATTTCATATTTAAACATTATAAATACAGTATCTTTCATCTTGATCAAAAAAATTGATAAAATAATCAAAGATCCAAATAATTATAAGTTAGTCACATAGCAACTGGTGTTACAGATATACGTATATTTATTTGGATTTAAAGCGGGTGTAATTGTATTGAAATTATGTTTATGTTCAATGTTGTTGCTTATTAGAACACCCTTTTTCAAAAAGTGAAACTTTTTTTTAATTTTTTCTTTGCTACGCTAGTTCTAGATTTATAAAAAATTGATAAATAAATATAAATTGATCTAAAAAAAAGATTAAATTGGTTCAGTACTTTGGATGGGTTTTATCCAATATACTCCACAATCAGATTTTTGGTCCCCTAATAGCTTCTACTTGAAGCTCTTTAAAGAACCGGGTTTTTCTTTTTTTGAGGGACGAATGTCTCAAACAATTAGGGGTCTGGTTCATGGGTCGATGCTTCAACTTTTATTTTTATTCTACGATAGTCTTATCAAAAAAATCAAGTGCATATGAACTCGCATTATAAGTCAGAATTTCTAATATGCTAGCGACTTAACCCTAATTTTAGCAAAAAGTGACCACGAGCGTTCTAGTCATTCATTTTTGTTAATTGATTCAAAATTTAAAAAGGAATAAAAAATTTTTATTTATTAATATTTTTATTTTATCTTCACTGTGAAAAGTATGAAACGTGGAATTCAGAGAATTATAATTCACAACTTTCGGAATGAAATATAGAACATTAAAGTATAAATTATGGTTCATTCTAAAAATAAATCGATTCAAATTATGGTTCATTCTAAAAATAAATCGATATTATACTTGCTCATATGTTACAGCGAGGGCAAATTATATTATAATTTAGTTCCCTATATCTTTAAAAGCTATCCGAAATAATTTTAATTAAAGGTTCTAAGCAAATGTTACTTACTTTCCGTAATATTTTTAGATTTTTTGAATTTACAGGTGAGACGGTCTTTGCCTACATCTCCAGAAGTTTTTGACATAACCAAAATACTTCTAATTGGGTATTCTTAGCAAGTTCTAGCACCTGTATTTTTTTTTAAATCTATTAGTACCGCGGTTGAAAAGTTATAGAAACAGCCCCGGATCTACGATTTTTTAGAAGCGGGGCAGAAACTTGAAAATGAGCCCCCCCCCTTCTCCAACGTTTGACATAAATTGTCAAAAAATTCATAAGTATATAAGTCTTTTACAAAACTCCTATTTTTCCTGTTGCGACAATGATAAAAATTGAGGGTTTTGTAAAGGATCAATATAGGTACAAGTTGATTTTTTATTTTAATAAATCTACTCCGAAAGCACTACAAGTTGTGCAAGTTTCAAATTTTTATCACCAGCCCCATCAGAGATACAGGGGCGCAAGATTCCAAAATTTGGAAAAAAGTCAGTTTTCGAAAGTTTGTAAAAATTAAAGGATACAAGTTTCACAATTGAAATAGTGTGTATTTGTTTCATACTGGTTTCATTCCTTCTAGAAGAAAAAAATATGTTCAAAAAGTGAATTTGATATTCAACTTTAGGTAAAGTTTTGTTATAGAAGGGACGAAAATAGACTAAATGTGGACATCACTTAAAATAAAGAGACATTTATTACCTTTAAAATGGTTTTTATTTCAACCTTTTAGAATGAACGGTTTATGAAATATGTGCATTGGCATAAATGGCTGCAAACACAAAAATCAGTGCAAATTGGAAAACAAAAATGGCTACCACGCTTAAACGGTTCAAGATAATTTTTTTTAAGAATTGTTCTCAATACTTCATATATAATATATGAAACAACTGGAAGAATATTATTTTTTTCTAGAATGGTCGAGCGACCAACTTTTTTTAGACCATATGATATAGACCGACCTAATATGATTTTGGCGCCCCCTGAAACTGACGCCCAGGGCAGGGGCCCCGGTTTGCTCCCCCTTAGATCCGGGCCTGTATAGAAAGGCAGTGGGGAAAAAATTTTGAAGCTCAATATTTTGCAAACTAAAAATTAAAAAAAAAAAGAAAAAGAAAAACTCAATTTTAAGATCTCTCTTTAACGATATTCCACACGATGCAGTACGAGAAAGGAATAATTATTTGCACTCGGGAAAATATACTTCAAAAGAGAAGAATTTTTTTGTTGCTGTATATGAATTAAATTCTACACCTAAGCATGTGCATACGAGCAACATGCATGTTGATAGGCCGAAAAATGTAGGAACTATGCGGGTGTAACAAATGGACAGACGTGTAGATATCTGTGACAGGACGAAATTAACAGGGTTCCGAGATATTTTGACTGTAATAACTTATTTACCACAACAGAAATAATTTACTAACTTGCTAAGAACGGATTTTTTTCAACAGGTTTTTTGCCGAAGAATTAATTAAAGGTCAACTTTTGAAGTCCACTTTTACAAGTAACTTGTACGTACCGCATCATCATTATGTAATTCAAAACTTTAGTACTTACTGAATGTAGTCCTTTGGGTCGTTAACATTTGAACTAGAAATATAAAATATTTTCTGGATACTGTTTGCATAATAATGATTTATTCATCTAAAGTATATTATTACACTCTTATTACGTAATTGCACTCTTATCAACGTAGATTAACTGATGGTGACATTCCAAGAAGAAGTTTAAATTCTTTTTCTTAAATTTATTATCGGTAGCCGTGCTACCTGATAATAATCGTTATTATAGCACATACATAAACTTTATAAGTGAGTTAATTTAAAACGTTCAAGTTGGTAGCTGGCAATAAGCAAACGTCTACCTATAAAATATAACAAACTTATAATTATATAGTAATTTATCAAATCATTTCAAATATATATATACATACATATACGATATGTATAACGTTCAGATATTCAGTATGATTTGTTTATTATTATCATACATATTATCATCAGTAATTAATAAAACAACAGTATACATTGAAATAGTATTTTACGATCTAAGTTTGGTAAGTTGCCTTTACTGTTCGAGAAAATGTTACAAAAACGAGATTCGAAATTTGGTGAAAACGTTGGAAGCCCCAAACCGTTGAACAAGTTCGTTAGCCAGACATGTCCGATGTTGGAAACATGGTTTTTGGGTATTTTTCGTAAAAAAATTAATTTTTTACCAAAATTTTCCCAAGTTCAAAAATTTTTGCGACATTTATTTACACCATTAGAAAGAGGAGGAAATCACATAAAAAGGTTTTTAATCATTTTTCTATAAGTTACTGAGAAAAACTAATTTTTATAAATGGTAATTCGCTATGTTATGCAGGATGCTGCGACAGGTGTATTAGAGTAACTTCAGTAAATTAAGGTTGTATGTCTAATTTTGCTTCACTTGTTAATGACGTTAGACCATTTTTAGTTGACTTGGTCTATACAACGATAAATCGAATTAATTTTATAAAGGTCCCATATTAATTTATATGTCATAGACTCAAAGAGCTGCAAAATGGTTAACAATCAGACAATTTAATAATATATTGCACCACAATAAGAATACCTATGTGTAAGAATAAGAATTATAAAGATCAAGGACAGCCCGACAGAATAGTTTGTTCGGATGGGTAACAAACGTACTAAGTAATGATGTAAGAAAATACAAGAATTCTAAAAATTTAAAAGAAAAGATGGGGTATCGATAGGGCCTTATTATGGTCCCATCTCCTTGTACCGGCACAAGATTGCCGTGAAAATGTAAATTTCCTAATTGTGGAAATTTTAATAACTGGCAAATACTTTGCCGTGTAAAATATAAATGTTAAAAATTATTACTATTGATTGAGTTTTCCTAGCAACTAAAATAATAAAATAAAAGTAGTCTAGTACTGCAATTGAAAAGATATAGACGTGTTTCATTTAACTGCTGTTTTCGTTAGCGGATTAAGCCGTCGTTATAGTGGTGATACACCGACATTGGCTCAGGTCAGTCGTTAACCATTTATTTTTAATATTTATTCTATTTTGCTTGCTTTTAAATATATTTGCTTTTAAAACAAAACAAAAATGCCACGAAGAAGTCAAAATGTTCAATTTCAAACTACACCAGAACGGATACAGGCGGATTTTGTAAATGAAAAACAGCCACCGTTCGACAAAAATGATGTAGAATTATGGCTGCTAATGTGCGAAATGTGATTTAAAATAAAAAAAAATATTTTGAATGATGAAAATAAATATATTTTTATTGCGCTGGCTTTAAACGATGAGACGTCACAAAAAGTAAAATATTATGTAATTACTTTAAATACTGATGAAAACAAATATGAGAAATTAAAGAATGAACTGTTCAGGTTATTTGCATTAACTGACAGTCAAAAATTTAATTCTCTGTTTAAAAAAGAAAATTTTGAATATTTACGACCATCAAAAATGATGAATAAAATAAAGTTTCTGGAAAATGACTTGAACTTGAAAGATGCTTTTCTCAAGCAAATACTTTTAAATAATGTACCAACAAACGTTTTGCCTTTTTTGTGTGCATTAGATAAACTACCTATTGACGATTTGGGTCGAACAGCTGATGATGTATTGTAAATTATAAATTAATTTAAATCCCAAAGGTTTTGCCAAGGTTAAAATTTTTACTTTTGTATTATGACTCAAATGACGATACATAGATATTAGATTTTTATATAAATTCTTGTTAGTCGAATTTTTCAACAGAAAAAACAAGACTAATGCAGCCTATACGATAAGAACGGGACGAGGCGAGAGTGGGGGCGCTATCTGTTTTCGGACTCGTAGACCACGATTCTGATTCGGTCAATCATCTACAACATATCCAAAATTCAACTTTCTAGGTGAATTTCGAGGAAGTAGAGGGGGAAAAAAGTGTTTTGGCTGGATCTAACACGTCCACAGCCTCCCGAAATAAACGTAGGGGTTTGAAATTTTGTATGTTGCTAGAATCCGTACCTAGGGTGTGCCTCTTGGACGTTTTAATATTTTACCCCCACCCCCACCATTTTTAAGCTACAATTTAATGCTTTGTCGACGTTTTCGAAGTTTGTGCCACGCATGCAGGTCACCCAAATAAATCTGGAAGGCTTAAATTTTGTATTCGAATTGAGTTAGTATCAAAGGTGTGCCTTTTGGGGGTCTCAACTTTTAATCCTTATCCCCACCATTTTTATATAAAAAAAAAAAACATGATTTTTCTTGCTTTATAGTAGCTTTTCCAAAGTCAAAATCTCTCCAAATAAACCTAGAGGGCTGAAATTTTGTGTATGTGTAAAGTTAATAGCCAGCCACTGCTTTTTGGAGATTTCAAGTTTTAACCCTTACCCTTACAATAAAAATACTATTATAATACAAATAATACTTTATAGAAAATGATATTGCAAATTTCATAACTTTAGAAAAGTGTAAATGTACCCAAATAGTCTAAAAATTCGACATTTAGTTTATAAATTTTCAAACATTTCCAAAAGGTCCGCGACATGAGGACTTAATTACCTGTATGTAAAAATTAAATTTGTTTCTTTTTAATAAAAAGTACATAAAAAATTTTCTAATGCTAAAAACCATGCAGCAATTTTATTATAAAAAAAAAAGTCTTGATTAAGTAATACGAAAGTTCATTAGGTTTTTAAAATAATTTTTTCCATTAGGCAATCATCTTAACAAAACTTCATAATATATAGGTACTTTGATGTCTTTTATAACATTATAACCAATTAATAATGTATACAAATATAATAATGTATACAAATATACTAATAAAAAATAATAACCAATTAATAATGTATACAAATATACTAATAAAAAATGTATAACAGTATCTGTCATTGGAAAAAATTGACGGTCATTGCTAATTGAATCAAAGTCAAGTTCTTTGTCATTTTTAGCGACCATATTTAAATATCTAACTTATTGTAAAGCTAATATAAATATAAATGCTCTTCTGTTACAAAGTCCCAGTGCAACATATTTTTAGATCTGCCAGTTTAATTGTTACTTTATTTGTTTCTTTCCAACAATATGGAACGCTGGACCGAGAAAGTAGCTTTCGTCACTGGTGCAAGCGCTGGTATTGGAACTACCATAGCGTGTGAATTAGTTAAGCATGGAATGAAGGTAAAATTTTAAATTTCAAATTTTTGATAAAAATTTCACAAATTTTTTCTGCATTATTTTTTAGGTCGTTGGTGTTGCCAGACGTATAGAGAAATTGCAACAAATCAAAAAGGAAATACAACACCAATCAGGTGAATTTCATCCAATTCAGTGCGATCTAACAAAAGAATCCGACATAATGACAGCTTTTCAGTGGACCAGTGAAAATCTAGGTGGAGTAGATGTGCTCGTAAACTGTGCCGGTATTGCACGGAAATCAAATTTAACGGAAGGTCTGACAGACGATTGGAAAACAGTTTTGGATACAAATGTCATAGCGTTATGTATATGTACACGGGAAGCGGTTAAGTCAATGAAAAGTCGTGATGTTAATGGACACATTATTCATATTAATAGTATCGCTTGTCATCAAGTGCCACAACTTGCAGCTAATATTCAAAATGTGTACGCGGCATCGAAATTTGCTGTTCGAGCTTTAGCCGAGACACTCAACTTAGAACTCAAAACTCAACAACAACGTAAAATTAAAGTTACTGTAAGTACTCATTAATTAATTTGAGCGCTAATATTTATGCAAATGATTTATTTTATGAAATTTTATTTTGTATACCCCAAAAAACTTTTCATCAGTACAGAAACACGTACTTATAAAAAAAATTCGGTAAATGCGAGTTAGACTCGCATTAAATCAAGATTTCGTAATTAAGTAGCTAGACTTTTTGTAATTCTTGAAATAAAATATTTCTTACTCTTATTTTTAATTTTAAAATTAGCCTTTAATTTATTAATAATATTAAATCTTTTACTTTTCATATGAGTTTTAAAAAAATAATACCGTTTTAAATTGCGTAAAATCTGACTATAACAAAATGGTCAAGTGCAAGTTGACCACAAAATGGGACGGCAAAAATTACGATTTCATAAGGATTTCATTGTCAGAACTACGAAATCCTAGTAAAATTAGTCATATATATATCCAAAATAATAATAATACTTAATTGTAATAATTACATGTAATGCCATATAAGAGAGACGATTAGTCGAAACACTTTATACCAGTATTGCCAGAGTGGTTTAAATTTATCATGCCTAAGAAGTGAGAAGTCACATTTTTAAACTAAAAGTTAACGTACACTCAGACTTCTTTTTGTCTCAAATATTTTTTGTAATTTTTTCTTCACGTTATGCACTTTGATGGACATTTTCTATATAGCGCAGAAAAAAACAGACCGCACGAAAAAGAATTTCACAAAGGAAAGTTTGAGTGTAATGATAATTTTCGGATTAATGGATTATAAATTATTATTTTTTATATATTCATACTAATTACTATCATTTCTAAACCAAGATAGTTTGAAAATTTTATCTGTATCATGGGAAAAATTCTAAATTCTTCATTTTGTTTAAATTGGTTTTAAATTGCTAGTTAGGATACTCGTTTGATAGTTTAATCGAAATTGGCTAATTGTAATTTGAAGTTAGTCAACGATTATTGTCAGAAGGCGCACATTTAACGACGTTTAATTTAAATTCAGAACCTCAGTCCCGGCTATGTTTCCAAAACGGAATTTGTCAAAGCAAGTGATCTAGAAGAAGAGCTGAATCCAATACTTCAACACATTCCAAGTCTGGAACCAAAAGATATTGCTAATTCAGTGGTATATGTTTTGAGCACGCCACCACATGTTAATGTAAGTACATGTCAAATGCTAACTGTTGTCAAAATACTAACAAAAAACATTTTTTATTTCAGATAACTGAATTAACTGTAATAGGACTCTAAGAGGTTTCGTGATATATTTCAAATATAAAGCTTTTATGTATCTTTTTCTCTTATGTATATCGTATAATAATAAACAATTAAATACAGTTTGTTTCCTGAAATTATAGTAATTATTATTGTTTTTAGAAATTTTGGAACTCATAATTTCGTCATGTATGTCTGTCTGTCTCACCGTTGATCACACCCTCATAATTTCTACAAGTTTTAGCCTATGAAAATGAAACTTGGCATGTATATCCTACAAGTATAGGTCTCAACTGATATTAGACAAAACAATTTTTCTTAATATCTTGAGGTGTTTTCACAGATTGGAAAGCGGGGATAAAAACTTTTACGTACCACATCGTTATCATTAGGAAGAACTCTTGAAGTTGAAATTGTTTTTAACATTTTAGCGAATTTCCAGAAAGAATTCTGGAAATTCAGCTATTATGTGTTAGCCATAGTCGAAGTTCAGCCCGAAAATATGGCAGAAATTTGTTTTGAGGTCCCTAGAGCCCAAAAATAACATTCACTAAAATTTATATATATATATATATATATATATATATATATATATATATATATATATATATATATATATATATATATATGTATATATGTATTTATGTATTTATGTATCAGCACGATAGCGCTTCAGGAAAAACTGCTAGTTTTACGAAATTTGGTGACAACGTTGGAAGTCCAAAAATCTTGGATGAGTTTTTCAGCCAAAAACGTCGGCACTCAGGAACATGGTTTTTTGAGCATTTTTCGTGAAAATGAGTTTTTGGCCAAAATTTGCTATAATTTAAAAGATTTTGTCAAATTTTTTTACACCATTGCAAAGACGGGAAAAAATGACATAAAAAAGGTTTTGGAACTATTATTCTAGGTTAGCTAGTTTTTGAGAAAATAAGAAAAAAAAAAGTCTATAATTTTAGTGTGTTTACAACTATGTTGTATGTGTATAATCATATAATGTGTATGTATGTATATAACATATAACTCACTATAACTGCAATAGTATACGTATATCTATGTATGTGAATGCATTTGTACCTCTAATATACATATTTTTCAAATAAGTACATCACTGTTGACAGTTTTAGCGAATGGAATTCGCTATTACAGCCACTGTCATGACGCGACTTGAGCCCGGGACTATGGCAGAAATTTGTTTTGAGGTCCCTAGAAACCGAAAAAAATAGTCACTAAAATTTATATATATATATATATATATATATATATATATATATATATATATATATATATATATATATATATATATATATAT
Source organism: Brachynemurus nebulosus (assembly GCA_035578155.1). Lineage (NCBI taxonomy): Eukaryota > Metazoa > Arthropoda > Insecta > Neuroptera > Myrmeleontidae > Brachynemurus > Brachynemurus nebulosus. The sequence continues at coordinate 1,119,296 of JAPWDM010000018.1, read as the reverse complement.
ATATATATATGTGTGTGTGTGTGTGTGTGCGTGTGTGTGTCCGCGCGATAATTCTCGAACGAAATGTCTTACGTTTATGAAATTTGGTGAAAATATTGGAAGTCCCAAACCGTTGGACGAGTTCGTTAACCAGACACAACCGATGCCTGGAACATGTCTTTTTTAGCAATTTTCGTGAAAAAAATTAACTTTTTGCCAAAATTTCCTCTTATTCAAAAATTTTTGTAAAATTTTTTTACACTATTGGAAAGAGGAGAAAAAATCACATAAAAAAGGTCTTCAAACTATTATGCTATGTCCACTAGTTTCCAAGAAAAACTAACTTTTATAAACGGAAATTCGCTATGTTATGCAGGATGCTGCGACAGGGGTATTTTATTTTGAAGTCTCGTTTGCGAAATATTCACTCACTTTCATAGGATCGCCTACCTATAATTTGTAAACTATAGACCCAACAAATCTGAAAAAATTTCAGATGATACTCCCCATAAAAGCTCAATCAAAATTATTTCAGGAAATTTCGACCGATAACTTTTAAAAGTTACAAAAGTCAAAAAAGAAATTTTGAAATCCAATAAACCTAAAAAAATTTCAGGTGCTACCTAATCCTTCCTAAAAGCTTTCAATTAAAATTATTTCGCAAAATTTCGTATTGTATCGCTTAAGTGTGCAGCCGGGCTAACACTGCCGAATGTCTCAATCTATGTTTATGATAAATCATTAAAAATATTCTTAAATCGCTGGTTCTAAGGAACAACGGCTTAACTTAAAATAGACGATTTTCCAAGAAGAGCAATTTAAACTTTTCTTATAATGGTTTACTTATTGACTACGTTCCAATTAATATTTTTATGGATTATTGTTTACTGTGGTAACTACAATATATTCAAATGTAAATTTAAGTTTCTTGGACTTGAACCTCTATTCATGATAGATAAATAAATAAATGTCACATTTATGTGTTAAGACATCTTAACACATAAATGTGACATGAAATTATACTTACTTTCTCTTAAAGACTGTCTCAATTCACAAATAGGTCTTTATTTTAGAACTTATTTGTATAAAAACCCTGTCTTACTACAAAATTAAGTCGTTATTGTCGAGAAGTTTACATGCGGAATGTGGTGTAACAAACTTCAGACAGTATTCATACCACATAAGTATCCACTTCCTCCCAATTCAATATAGACACTTTTACCACCTGGCAGCCATTATCAAAAATATGCGAATTCGACATTATTCACGCGATAGAGAATGTAATTTTGAATCAATCGGCATTGTAAACTGAATTTCGCAAAATTTTGAGTTAAGTCGTTGTTTCTTAGAACCAGCGAAATGTCCTATGTTTTATTTCGAATACTATGAACACTCTAGCTACTGAAGAACCTTGGCTTAATATGTGCCCAACACGCAATTGACGAATTTTAAAAATATTATTTCCTTCTTTCAACAAAAAACAAGTCGTCAGATGCAAGTTGTATTTGCGCTTTCAGTGTTCCGTACTATTTAGTTGTTATTATGGATTTGATGTAATAAATAGCATATATGATGGTGTAGACAAAATGTTCTTCAGAAAAGTGTTTAAAAATTTTTTGTGAATATGTTTGGATCTTTCAGATCTATTGTGACTATGTATACGCTAACAAATATGACATATAAACGTAATCTATAATTTATATTCAGTGGCTTAACAAGCGGGTGGCAGGGATGGCCCCCGCCAGGGGTGCCGGAGCAAAGGGGGCACCGCCGCGATGGTCTCGCTTAATCGTCAAAGTATAGACATCATCTTATTTATATCGTCGAACCTCGGCTTTCTTCGACGATATATTAATTTACTTGTGTGACCAAAGGATTATTATCATTATTATTATTATCTTTCGATTACTTCATTTGCGTTTCTATGAAAATTTATTCTCACTTTGGTGGGGCTATTTTTAAAACAGAAAAAAAAAACTATTAATGAAATTTTTTAACCAAAACAGATAGTTTGACATTCAAATAGTCGTACTATTATTAAATTTAAGGCTAATTTAACAACCAGAGACAAGAAAACACACGAATAACATTAAAAAATTTCCCACGTCCCTGTGTACAAATATATGTATTATACTGATGTTGAAAGCGTAGTTTACACGATACAATAATTTTTTCTTACTGTCTCATAATTAGAAGATCTTTAAATTTGATACTGAACAATATTAATTTCCTATAATAGCTTTGAGGACATTTAATAGCAAATTAAATATATTTTTTTATTCATTTTGCATGTTCAAAAGCTAATTTATTGGAATTTATAACTTAGTAAGTTGTAATTGACTATTAAGTCATGTGTCAAGTTTACACATGTAAACTGAACTATACATATTTTGTTTTCAGAATAGCTAGTGTCATCTCTGTTCGAATTTATAAACTATAATACCGGCCATTTCAAAAGATTAACATAATTTTTTGTATTTTTTCAAATAAATTTATATTTTACAGTTAATTACGGGTAAATTGACTACACTGAGAGAAAAATGGCAACTTAAAAATAAATACGGTCATTATTATTTCAATAATGTCCAACTTAACAAAAAAATGATATTGGAAATCCTTATTTTAATATTTTGAATTAATGTTGTTTTCATATACTTTGTGCACACGATATGAAATCAATATTGTTTTTACGTTGAACAACATTATTTCAAGCTTTTTACAATATTAACTCGGAAGGTAAGTTTCCAGCATATTAAATCAATAAAAAACGTTATTAAATCAATAAGAAAGATTGTCAAATCAATATGGCGGCATTTTAATCTGAAATGGAAACAATTTAAACACATTCATTCGCTATACATAACAATACTCATACCTAAACAAACTGAATTTCACAGTTGGTAAGTTGTGTTCAGATACTAAATTTTTTGTGTGAAAAAATGTCGGGAATTAAAAGTGATTTATAATTAAAGTTAATCGATGGTGTGATAGTGTGGTGAAATAGTTAATTTGTGGTGAAATAGTTGATTTTATTTCAAATCAGTTAAATGAAAAGGACGAAGACGCCGAAAAATTAACCAAGTGATTACAGCAGTCTGGCTTGGAAAACATTTTGCCATATTTACAAAGTAAGTTTTCTTACTTCAATGTTCTTATATGTGCCAAATATTATTTTTGGGGATACTACGATTAGTACGGCGCCAAGATTTGATGACACTTCCTTATATAACTTGACAAAATAAAACGAAAAACAAGAATAAAATTTTTCGAGATCTCGCTTCGTTGTCGAGATATCGATCGTTAAACTTGTTAAGGTTACCCTTTGCCCGAAAGTTAGGCTTGTTATAACAATAAACTTCGATTTTTGATATAAAAACTAAGTGGTGAGGTTAGTTAAGGTTACCCTTTGCCCGAAGGTTGGGTCAGTTTTGACAATAAACTTCGATTTTTGATATAAATATATTTCACCAATATTTCACCAAATACAATACTTAAATACAAGTTTAACGATCGATGTCTCGAAAACTAAGGCGAATTTCAAAATTTTTTACTTTTTATTTTTTGCTTAGAATGCCAAAATCTATCAGATCCGCTTGTCAAATTTTGTCGCCTCGGATATCGTACTCGTGCCCACATCCCATACATACAATATATTGGAATTCAAAAACAAGTTTAAGCGAGATTAAGAAAACGAAGCGAGATCTCGAAAAATTTTATTCTTGTTTTTCGTTTTATTTTGTCAAGTTCTATAAGGAAGTGTCATCAAATCTTGGCGCCGTACTTATCGTAGTCTTGCCTTATTTTTTATTTGATTTAAAATAAATCGTTAGAAAACTTCTGCTAATGCTAGAAACTAGAAATTAAGTTTGAGCGTCCATTGGAACAGATTGATAGCAATTACAACTAATTTTTTATATTTTATACAGTTTGAATCTGTTGATTGTTTTGCTAATGTTTGTTCCATAAGAGATGTGAGATCGTTGATGTGTTGGGAATAACTATTGATGTTTATCTTTCTTTTCTGTGCTTTTTCAGGAATACTACTTTATCCCACGGGAAGGTAAAAAAACACCTGTGGTAGGCTGTATCAAAAAGATGTGAACAGCAAAGTCAAGAAGAGGAAAACGAAGACGCTATCTCCAGTCGACTCAGTAGCAGAATCCACAGCGCAGTCAGCAGCAGATTCAGTTGAAGAAAACTCGGAAATAGATAGTTCTATTGCTTTAGCTCTTAAAGTGTCATTAGGCAGAGATACAGCGAATTGGAATGAAGTGTGTGACAAATGGCAAAAAACCTTTGTTATACGGCGAAAGGAATTGTCAACTTTAAGCAACATTGACTTTTTAAAGGCCTGGCCTATTTATGCCGATTCCAGAAGCTCAGATTTGGTAACTAAAATTCTATGTGAATTAAAATAAATTTTAATCAAAAAACGATTTATTTCAGATGAAAAAAGGCTTCAACCTCCTATATCCCAACAAAGAGCATATGTTGTATGCGAAATGGGACAAATTTAAGAAATAAATTCAAAGATTTTATGAGACAGAACCGCGGAATGATTATTGCAAGGAGCTTTGTACAATAGCTAAGTGCACCGCAAATAAAGGTAATAATGTAATTTAAGTAAAATTAAAAATGAATAACATTTGTTATTGTTTAGATTCCCAAGACTATATTTTTGCAACACTTCTCAACGGAATACTGCCTTGTTCAGCGAGATTTAAGGACAATTCTGGAAAATGCAGCAGAAAAGCCACTATTTCAGATGCAAAAGAAAGTTTTGCCGTTCGACTTTTGTGCATCAATGATTACGAGAAACAAATTGATGAGCTTGTCCCAAATTACTTTTCTTCTGGACAGTGAGACAGGAATATACAAATATCTCAAAAGCAAGCTAAGTGCGCTTCAAAACAAGTGTAATGTGATTAAAAATAAAAGTAAGCGACTTTGGCTTACGCCGATACGAAATGGCCCATTTCAAAGGTTTGCTGTAAAATTCTTTTAATTTTAATAATATATAGGTAACTATACCCGGTTATATACCCAGGTATTATATAAGTATACCCGGTTATATAATACATAATAGCTATTATTTAAGAATATTTTTGTTTAAATTCTTGTTCCTTATCTTTTATTAGTAAGAGATATAAAATTTATTATAGGGATTCTATATAAATGTAGAGTCCCTATAATAAAAATAGAGTCGTGACATGTCAGCCATTTTCTATCCAAAACAGAGCGGGAAGCTTCAAAATTAATTATCACATATTTAAGTAAATGTTTTTGAATACATAATTATTGTTAATAAGTTATGAATTTATGAACAATTAAAAAATTTTGATTTAATTATTCTTTCTAGGTTAAACTAAATGATTTTTGTCAATATTTAATTTATTTCCAATCTATTTTACGCAAACTTGGGACAAAAAATACCGGAACCAATCAGCGTTCCGCACACATGTCACGATTCTAATGCTCTAATGTAGAGTGCCTATAATAAATAGAGTGATGACATGTGTGCTGAACGCTGATTGATTCCGGCATATTCTATCCAAAGTTTGCGTAAAATACATTGGGAATAAATTAAATGTTAACAAAAACCATTTAGTTTAATTTAGAAAGAATAATTAAATTAAAAATTTTTAATTGTTCATTAATTCATAACTTATTATGGTTTATTTCACTTAAATTTAACCATGTTTCATCACAGTAGAATGGCTAGGCCGATTCTGTGACACAGTAAAACCTCAATTATCCGGACTACTTTTTTGACCGTGTTAAGAACCGTGTAGTTTGGGGTCCTACTGTAGCTAGTGTATGAATTGACCTTTGACCCGGCACGTACAGAGTACATGTATTTAAAATTTGTTGTTGACATTTGACCCCAACACTCGCTCATACTGTTGGCCTTGAAATTCCAAACACATGAGTCATCACCAGCAACCAAATTAATTTATCTTAACCCATTATGCATCATCACTATTTTCGTCACAATTTAGTTTTGTGTTAACCCATTACCCGCCATAGTTTTTGAATGCAAACCTAACGCATGCGCAGACTGAATTTAAGTACACGACGCATGCGCAGAGTGAATTTTAGGTTACAATTTGATAGATGGGGTACACTACCGCGTCAAAAATGTGGAGTTACCCTAATTCGGGGGTGGCCCCAAACTTTTGACACCGTACTGTACTTAAATTTTTGGTACACTACCGTGTCAAAAGTGTGGACCCCCCCTGGCCAAAAAGGTATCCGATCACTTTTTGAAGCGTACTGTACGTGCAAACCTTGACCCCAACACGCGCTTGCCTTAAGTACGTCATCTTAAACGAACTATCACGTCAAAAAATGTGGGGAATAACCTAACTCGGGGGTGGCCCCAAATTTTTGACGCCGTACTGTACTTAAATTTTTGGTACACTACCGTGTCAAAAGTGCGGGCCCCCCTGACCAAAAAGGTATCCGAACACTTTTTGAAGCGTACTGTACGTGCAAACCTTAACCCCAACACGCGCTTGCCTTAATTGCGTCATTTTAAACGAAAGGTACATTACCAAGTCAAAAATGTGGGGAATACCCTAACCCAAGGGGTGGCCGCTAAATTTTGCGGGGAACTGTACCAAGCGCTAGATTTTAAAACCAGACTCCGGGGTCCAGATTTCTGACCGCTACTGTACTGCCGGAAATCGAGTGTTAACTGTACCTTATGGGGATTTTTGGTATATTTAACCTTGGAAAATTCCAGGAATTTTTATCAGTTTTAAAATAAACAAACAACTAATAATTAAATGTTTATTTTAGCTGAATTATGATCATATGACTCATATATGGAGTTTTTTTGGTATAAGAAAGATGACGTAATGGAATATTAATGAGCTAAAAAATTGTTTAGTAAAAAATATCACCCATTGTAGGCCTCAAGCAAGAAATTATTTTTATCAGTTTTAATACTTTAACATTTAACCTACAGTGACCAATTTTTTAGTTAACTAACAAAAATTCTTGAAATTTTAACAAGTTACAAAAAATATTACTTCTTATGGTGCACAACACTTTTGAATTTGACTGTAGCACAAAACTGTTTCTATATCAAACGAAAATTATCTGAAATAATTCAGTATGTACATATGTATAGACTCTATATATTAAAAATATTTTATGTATACACTCTGTATATTGAGAATAAGAAAGAAAATTTGTATATAATTTTAATTTTTATGAATGCTAGTAAACGAATTGTATAGCCATTTATGAATAAGTATTAAATCTAATTATAAAATAATTTATAAATATTGCAAAAAATTTGTTTAATCAGCAAAATCAATGTATATCATTTTAATACTGATACATATTTATATTAGGGTATAATAGTATTGTATTTAACATTTTTAAACAGAATAAAAGTTCAATTTTTGGTTTTAAATTACTATAAACACGTCGCTTAATATAAAAATGATAACAGCATTGAGTTTTACTAAATTTTTAAGTCTGTAAAATCAAAATTTTTATAGACTAGAACATTTTGAATTTGATACTTTATCAATCATTAACATATATATAATATCATGTATATATAACTGGTGTATATTTAGTATTTTTAATAAATATTTTAGTATACAGGGTGTATCATGAAATATGCTTTTCAATTAGAATAATAAATTTCATAAGATTTTTGTTAATACTCTTATTGGTTAACGAAAGAAACTTTTTGCTGTAAAAAAATAGGGGAATTCCGGGTAATAATTAAATAAAACGCACATATTTTTCTTTTTTTTAAATTTTATTTATAGAATATGTATACAAAAAATTAAATTGCTTAAATGTATATATTACTAAAAATCGATTTATTTTTCATATAAAATTTTTTTAAAAGAATACAGTTTTCTAATGAGCAAATTTTATCTGAATGGATCATACAGCGTCTTGAATAATATTCATCTCGCAGATTGGAAATCTTCGATACATCAAATATTTCCTCCAAATTCAAAATCCACGACCGGTGTTCGGTGTCATCAAACAAATTTGAAATCCATTTCTTCTTTTCACCGCCCTTGAAACTTCTTTAATATAGGTTTCAATATGGAATGAAGTTTTTTGTACGGAATAAATCCATATGACCAAGGTATCCCATGCCAATTTCGGCAAAGCTAACGTGCAGCAACCCGTTCATATTTCTTCGGCAACTCGTTGAAATCAAACGGTGCATCGAATATAAGATGTAATATTTCATCCGAATTTTCTGCAGCAATACCAACTTCTTTAAAATAAAAAAGCTCCTTGATAGCCTTGTATATCAAGAAACGCTATTTTTTATCGCCGCTGTAGAACTGAATTTACTCACACAATCCACAACTTTATATAAAATAATTAAAATTGGTGAGGATAGTTAATTTGTGGGATGTATCCGAAAATGGATACTAATAGCTATTACTAGTTGACCATCAAATTACAAACTGTTAATAATATTTAGCACATTACTGAGTACCATGTTCTTTTGACTTTAAGACCTAGTGATTTAAGGAATGCTAAATTTTCAGGTGAAATGTGTTGTCGCTCAAAAGTTTTACGTTTAATGATCTTAGGTTTCGAAAGTCCTTTGCTAGGTTGTCTAGCGGTGGACTGCTCTGAATTGTAAATTATCATGGTTCGAAATGCAATTGTTATACCACGAAATTGTTTTTTCAGCGAAAGAGATGTTAACTCTTTGACAACCACCGGTAAATTGACAATATTTTGTGTAAGTTTAACTATTTTATACCCTTTAACCATGATAATGTGTATGAGCCCTTTAACCATGATAAGCTGTATGAGCTCTTTAACTATGATAAGGTGTATGAGTCACTCCGGGGGCAAAATATGTCACCCCGGGAGCAAAATGAGTCACTCCGGGAGCTAAATGAGTCACTCCGGGAGCTAAATGAGTCACTCCGGGAGCTAAATGAGTCACTTCGGGAGCAAAATGAGTCACTCCGGGAGCTAAATGAGTCACTCCGGGAGCAAAATGAGTCACTCCGGGAGCTAAATGAGTCACTCCGGGAGCAAAATGAGTCACCCCGGGAGCAAAATGAGTCACTCCGGGAGCTAAATGAGTCACCCCGGGAGCAAAATGAGTCACCTCGGGAGCAAAATGAGTCACTCCGAGAGCAAAATGAGTCACTCCGGGAGCAAAATGAGTAACTCCGGGAGCACATTGAGTAACTCCGGGAGCAAAATGAGTCACTCCGGAAGCAAAATGAGTCACTCCGAGAGCAAAATGAGTCACTCCGGGAGCAAAATGAGTAACTCCGGGAGCACATTGAGTAACTCCGGGAGCAAAATGAGTCACTCCGGAAGCAAAATGAGTCACTCCGGGAGCAAAATGAGTAACTCCGGGAGCAAAATGAGTCACTCCGGGAGCAAAATGAGTCACTCCGGGAGCAAAATGAGTCACTCCGGGAGCAAAATGAGACACTCCGGGAGCATGTGAGTTACTCGTTGGAGTCAAATGAGTCGCTCGGTGAAGCAAATGAGCTAAGTATATATATGAAATTGTCTGAACCGGAATCAATGAACTGGGATAAAATAGATGTTTCAATTGGTGTATTTTTCGAACGTGAACCAATGCTGCTGAACGAACTGACTTTGGAAACATTTCTTTAAATCTACAAGTGAATCAGTTTGAATGTGCTGAAAAGTTATGGTGCGAAAATCATACAACGCGCCTGGATTTGGTTACCAGCCGATTATCAAGCCATGTTTCAAGAATGTGAACCATGTTTTGAATATTATAATCGACCCTGGCAACAAGATCATATTGATGGACCACCTGGTTTGAAAATTCGCTGTGAAATGTGCAAGAATGGCGTGAAAATGGAGGAAAACTTTCAACCGCCCGTTGGTGAACCATTGACATCTGCAACACGGATTTCACACGTTGAAGACATATTTCTGACTCATCCTTATTTGTATACAAAAGTCAGAAATTTCGATATGTTATTATACTTAACAAAACAACTATTGAAATATGATATTTGGGTGCAACATCTGTATGCATATATGATACCCGAATATGCACAACGAATTTGTCAAGTATGGGATCAGTTACCTGAAAACATGAAACAGTTACGTTCGGGTGTTATTGAATATATAAACAAATCATACAATTTTTAATATTTATTTATTGTAAAAAATATTTCATATACATTTGTTGTAAAAAATATTACATATACATTTATTGTGAAAATATTTTGTATTCATACTTATTTTTTAAAAATAAAGAACAATAATTATTTACATATATGTGTTATTTATTTGAAAAAAAAAACCTTTTTATCTTACAGGGTTAAAAAATATAAAAATAAAATATACACTTCAATGAGAGATAACTGCTGCTTCTTATACGGTGGTGTTCTTCAAAATTCAGTAAATTCTTAGTGTGGATAATCAATTAACCATCATCATCATCATCATCATAATCGCTAGCATCTTCTTTATCAGTTTCATCCAGATAATCACCTAGTGGTTCAATAACATCAGCCTTTTGAAGTTCGCGAAGTATAGAGAATATTTCTCGACCAACAGTAGTTTCTTTTAAAGCATTTAACTCTTTGATTAAATCTTCTCGATCGTAAACGTTAAACAACAACATATTTTTATTTTCCTCTAAACTTCGAATAATATTGAGTATTTTTTCACCAGTCTCTGAAGTCTCGTATAAACGTTGTAATTCATCTATTAAAGTATTAGGATTATGCCAGTATTTTATTTTTTTCGATTGTATGTTAACATTTCTACACTCTCTCAAGTTGTCTTGCTTAAAATGCTTAGCTAAGGCCCCGTTTTCGACATTTTCATTTGAAGCTATATGACGTTTTAAGCTTATTGGTTTAACCTGATTGACAATTTTCGCTTCATTTTCCGAGTCAACGTTTCGAACCTCTTTTAACATTATAATATCTAAAGCAGTTCCTAAAAGTTTAGTTAGTTGTGAAGAGGAGGTTGTTTCATTGCAATTGTTATTAATTGCTGTTAAGTGATTTACTTGCTTACTTTCATTAGACCAACTATCTTTCTCGTTTTCAGATTGATGACGGTTTTCTCCTCTTTTCAAAGAGTTAAATTTGGTTTGAATGGCTTCAGTTGCAGCATCTATCCTTTTTTGGTCAAACGGATTCAAGATTGCTTCAGAGTAATCAATATCATGCTGTAGTTGAGATGTATTTTCATCATCATTATCATCAAATCTAGATATAGAGATATCAGCAGGTGTTTTATTATTATTAGCATCATATGATATGAATTTGCTTGGTGAGTTATCATTCTTTCCAATCGTACCATCATTAATATTGCTTAACGAATTATGTTGAGCATTTAAGTGTCTAGAAAGATTAGACTTTCGCGTAAATGCTTTACCACAAAAATCACAATTATACATCGTTCAGCGGGAGGTCTGAAGCGTTCGCTAGTAAATGAATAACTGTTCAAAGATTTATTGCTTCTCTACTTATATATACTTAGCTCATTTGCTTCACCGAGCGACTCATTTGACTCCAACGAGTGACTCACATGCTCCCGGAGTGTCTCATTTTGCTCCCGGAGTGACTCATTTTGCTCCCGGAGTGACTCATTTTGCTCCCGGAGTGACTCATTTTGCTCCCGGAGTTACTCATTTTGCTCCCGGAGTGACTCATTTTGCTTCCGGAGTGACTCATTTTGCTCCCGGAGTTACTCAATGTGCTCCCGGAGTTACTCATTTTGCTCCCGGAGTGACTCATTTTGCTCTCGGAGTGACTCATTTTGCTCCCGGAGTGACTCATTTTGCTCCCGGAGTGACTCATTTTGCTCCCGGAGTTACTCATTTTACCCCGGAGTGACTCATTTTGCTCCCGGAGTGACTCATTTAGCTCCCGGAGTGACTCATTTTGCTCCCGAGGTGACTCATTTTGCTCCCGGGGTGACTCATTTAGCTCCCGGAGTGACTCATTTTGCTCCCGGTGTGACTCATTTTGCTCCCGGAGTGACTCATTTAGCTCCCGGAGTGACTCATTTTGCTCCCGGAGTGACTCATTTAGCTCCCGGAGTGACTCATTTTGCTCCCGAAGTGACTCATTTAGCTCCCGGAGTGACTCATTTAGCTCCCGGAGTGACTCATTTAGCTCCCGGAGTGACTCATTTAGCTCCCGGAGTGACTCATTTTGCTCCCGGGGTGACATATTTTGCCCCCGGAGTGACTCATACACCTTATCATAGTTAAAGAGCTCATACAGCTTATCATGGTTAAAGGGCTCATACACATTATCATGGTTAAAGGGTATAAAATAGTTAAACTTACACAAAATATTGTCAATTTACCGGTGGTTGTCAAAGAGTTAACATCTCTTTCGCTGAAAAAACAATTTCGTGGTATAACAATTGCATTTCGAACCATGATAATTTACAATTCAGAGCAGTCCACCGCTAGACAACCTAGCAAAGGACTTTCGAAACCTAAGATCATTAAACGTAAAACTTTTGAGCGACAACACATTTCACCTGAAAATTTAGCATTCCTTAAATCACTAGGTCTTAAAGTCAAAAGAACATGGTACTCAGTAATGTGCTAAATATTATTAACAGTTTGTAATTTGATGGTCAACTAGTAATAGCTATTAGTATCCATTTTCGGATACATCCCACAAATTAACTATCCTCACCAATTTTAATTATTTTATATAAAGTTGTGGATTGTGTGAGTAAATTCAGTTCTACAGCGGCGATAAAAAATAGCGTTTCTTGATATACAAGGCTATCAAGGAGCTTTTTTATTTTAAAGAAGTTGGTATTGCTGCAGAAAATTCGGATGAAATATTACATCTTATATTCGATGCACCGTTTGATTTCAACGAGTTGCCGAAGAAATATGAACGGGTTGCTGCACGTTAGCTTTGCCGAAATTGGCATGGGATACCTTGGTCATATGGATTTATTCCGTACAAAAAACTTCATTCCATATTGAAACCTATATTAAAGAAGTTTCAAGGGCGGTGAAAAGAAGAAATGGATTTCAAATTTGTTTGATGACACCGAACACCGGTCGTGGATTTTGAATTTGGAGGAAATATTTGATGTATCGAAGATTTCCAATCTGCGAGATGAATATTATTCAAGACGCTGTATGATCCATTCAGATAAAATTTGCTCATTAGAAAACTGTATTCTTTTAAAAAAATTTTATATGAAAAATAAATCGATTTTTAGTAATATATACATTTAAGCAATTTAATTTTTTGTATACATATTCTATAAATAAAATTTAAAAAAAAGAAAAATATGTGCGTTTTATTTAATTATTACCCGGAATTCCCCTATTTTTTTACAGCAAAAAGTTTCTTTCGTTAACCAATAAGAGTATTAACAAAAATCTTATGAAATTTATTATTCTAATTGAAAAGCATATTTCATGATACACCCTGTATACTAAAATATTTATTAAAAATACTAAATATACACCAGTTATATATACATGATATTATATATATGTTAATGATTGATAAAGTATCAAATTCAAAATGTTCTAGTCTATAAAAATTTTGATTTTACAGACTTAAAAATTTAGTAAAACTCAATGCTGTTATCATTTTTATATTAAGCGACGTGTTTATAGTAATTTAAAACCAAAAATTGAACTTTTATTCTGTTTAAAAATGTTAAATACAATACTATTATACCCTAATATAAATATGTATCAGTATTAAAATGATATACATTGATTTTGCTGATTAAACAAATTTTTTGCAATATTTATAAATTATTTTATAATTAGATTTAATACTTATTCATAAATGGCTATACAATTCGTTTACTAGCATTCATAAAAATTAAAATTATATACAAATTTTCTTTCTTATTCTCAATATACAGAGTGTATACATAAAATATTTTTAATATATAGAGTCTATACATATGTACATACTGAATTATTTCAGATAATTTTCGTTTGATATAGAAACAGTTTTGTGCTACAGTCAAATTCAAAAGTGTTGTGCACCATAAGAAGTAATATTTTTTGTAACTTGTTAAAATTTCAAGAATTTTTGTTAGTTAACTAAAAAATTGGTCACTGTAGGTTAAATGTTAAAGTATTAAAACTGATAAAAATAATTTCTTGCTTGAGGCCTACAATGGGTGATATTTTTTACTAAACAATTTTTTAGCTCATTAATATTCCATTACGTCATCTTTCTTATACCAAAAAAACTCCATATATGAGTCATATGATCATAATTCAGCTAAAATAAACATTTAATTATTAGTTGTTTGTTTATTTTAAAACTGATAAAAATTCCTGGAATTTTCCAAGGTTAAATATACCAAAAATCCCCATAAGGTACAGTTAACACTCGATTTCCGGCAGTACAGTAGCGGTCAGAAATCTGGACCCCGGAGTCTGGTTTTAAAATCTAGCGCTTGGTACAGTTCCCCGCAAAATTTAGCGGCCACCCCTTGGGTTAGGGTATTCCCCACATTTTTGACTTGGTAATGTACCTTTCGTTTAAAATGACGCAATTAAGGCAAGCGCGTGTTGGGGTTAAGGTTTGCACGTACAGTACGCTTCAAAAAGTGTTCGGATACCTTTTTGGTCAGGGGGGCCCGCACTTTTGACACGGTAGTGTACCAAAAATTTAAGTACAGTACGGCGTCAAAAATTTGGGGCCACCCCCGAGTTAGGTTATTCCCCACATTTTTTGACGTGATAGTTCGTTTAAGATGACGTACTTAAGGCAAGCGCGTGTTGGGGTCAAGGTTTGCACGTACAGTACGCTTCAAAAAGTGATCGGATACCTTTTTGGCCAGGGGGGGTCCACACTTTTGACACGGTAGTGTACCAAAAATTTAAGTACAGTACGGTGTCAAAAGTTTGGGGCCACCCCCGAATTAGGGTAACTCCACATTTTTGACGCGGTAGTGTACCCCATCTATCAAATTGTAACCTAAAATTCACTCTGCGCATGCGTCGTGTACTTAAATTCAGTCTGCGCATGCGTTAGGTTTGCATTCAAAAACTATGGCGGGTAATGGGTTAACACAAAACTAAATTGTGACGAAAATAGTGATGATGCATAATGGGTTAAGATAAATTAATTTGGTTGCTGGTGATGACTCATGTGTTTGGAATTTCAAGGCCAACAGTATGAGCGAGTGTTGGGGTCAAATGTCAACAACAAATTTTAAATACATGTACTCTGTACGTGCCGGGTCAAAGGTCAATTCATACACTAGGTACAGTAGGACCCCAAACTACACGGTTCTTAACACGGTCAAAAAAGTAGTCCGGATAATTGAGGTTTTACTGTGTCACAGAATCGGCCTAGCCATTCTACTCATCACCTTGAATTTAAATAATTTCCGTTTTCTTGGCTTTATCTCTTTCATTATTGCATTTACGTAAATTTTAGATTTGCAGTTTGTTTTTAGAAAAGAATAGAAGATTGATTTGCTTTGAATATAAGAATTATTTAATTTTTTAACGATAACTCATGATCAGTTGTATTTGAAATGAGGTATAACAATAATTATGTACTCAAAAATATTCACTCAAACATGTGATAATTAATTTTGAACCTTCCCGCTCTGTTTTGGATAGAACCATGTCCCTGTCACTCTCCATTTAGTCTATTATAAAAAAATGGACCGTTTTCTGACGTCGCTGTAACTAATATACCAGATGGCGTTGATTTACTAGGGGATAAAATTAGAGTCGAGACATGAGGTTATTTTTCATTTAAAATAAATTGGAAATAAATTAAATATTTAAAAAAATACTTTAATTCAACCTAGAAAGATTAATTAAATTGAAAAATTTTAATTCTTCGTTAACACATAATTTGGTGACGATACTTTTGTGCTCAATCATATGGTAATTAATTTTGACATCTATTTGATGAAAAATGCTCACATGTCCCAACTCTATTTAGTATACCCCCTATACCATTAGCGCCACGTAGCAAACGTAGCAAACTGTGACATGAATAGGTCCGTCCTTGAAAACAAGTGGCAGGGACATGGATAGAACATGGACGACATGTCACGACTCTATTTATTATAGGGACTCTACTCTAATTTAGAGTCCCTATAATAAATAGAGTCGTGACATGTCTGCTGAACGCTGATTGGTTCTGGCATTTTGTATCCAAAGTTTTCGTAAAATATATTGGAAATAAATTAAATGTTAACAAAAACCATTTAGTTTAACATAGAAAGAATAATTAAATTAAAAATTTTTAATTGTTCATTAATTCATAATTTATTATCGATAATTATATACTCAAAAATATTCACCCAAATATGTGATAATTAATTTTGAAGCTTCCCGCTCTGTTTTGGATACAAAATGGATGACATGTCACGACTCTATTTATTATAGGGACTTTACTCTAATTTAAAGTCCCTATAATAAATAGAGTCGTGACATGTCTGCTGAACGCTGATTGGTTCCCGCATTTTGTATCCAAAGTTTTCGTAAAATATATTGGAATTAAATTAAATGTTAACAAAAACCATTTAGTTTAACATAGAAAGAATAATTAAATTAAAAATTTTGAATTGTTCATTAATTCATAATTTATTATCGATAATTATATACTCAAAAATATTCACCCAAATATGTGATAATTAATTTTGAAGCTTCCCGCTCTGTTTTGGATACAAAATGGATGACATGTCACGACTCTATTTATTATAGGGACTTTACTCTAATTTAAAGTCCCTATAATAAATAGAGTCGTGACATGTCTGCTGAACGCTGATTGGTTCCCGCATTTTGTATCCAAAGTTTTCGTAAAATATATTGGAATTAAATTAAATGTTAACAAAAACCATTTAGTTTAACATAGAAAGAATAATTAAATTAAAAATTTTGAATTGTTCATTAATTCATAATTTATTATCAATAATTATATACTCAAAAATATTCATCCAAATATGTGATAATTAATTTTGAAGCTTCCCGCTCTGTTTTGGATACAAAATGGATGACATGTCACGACTCTATTTATTATAGGGACTTTACTCTAATTTAGAGTCCCTATAATAAATAGAGTCGTGAAATGTCTGCTGAACGCTGATTGGTTCCGGCATTTTGTATCCAAAGTTTTCGTAAAATATATTGGAATTAAATTAAATGTTAACAAAAACCATTTAGTTTAACATAGAAAGAATAATTAAATTAAAAATTTTGAATTGTTCATTAATTCATAATTTATTATCAATAATTATATACTCAAAAATATTCACCCAAATATGTGATAATTAATTTTGAAGCTTCCCGCTCTGTTTTGGATACAAAATGGATGACATGTCACGGCTCTATTTATTATAGGGACTCTACTCTAATTTAGAGTATGTGGATAAATAACCGCAACCAAATAACCGTGTACAAAATAACTGAATGACAAGATAAACTTAGACAAAATAACTGTGGACAAAATAACCGAACGATAAAATAACTGTACGACAAAATAACCGAACAATCAAATAAACATCGTTAATTATTCTTTTGAGTTAGGGTACATGCGGCTGTGATATGATTAAGATTTTTCTTGCTCCCAATATATAAAAGATGGCTAAATTGCAATAGACCTTAGATGTTGGTATTTAAACTATTGCATTTAAAACGAACGTTAATGGGTGAAAACTATTGTATTTAAAAAGCTAGGCTTGGGAAAGATTAATTTGAAAAATCAAATAGTAGATGATATAATACCCCTGTCGCAGCATTCTGCATAACATAGCGAATTTCCGTTTATAGAAATTAGTTTTTCTCGGAAACTAATTGACATAGAACAATAGTTTAAAGAGCTTTTTTATGTAATTTTTTCTCCTCTTTTAAATGGTGTAAAGAAATTTAGCAAAAATTTTTGAATAAGTGGAAATTTTGGCAAAAAACTAATTTTTTACAAGAACAAAAACCATGCTCCTGGCATCCGACGTGTCTGGCTGAAGAACTCATTCAAGGGTTTGGGACTTTCACGGTTTCCAACAAATTTCGTAAATATTAGATACTTCGTTCGAGAGTTATCGCGCGGACACATATATACATATCGCTCGTTTTCTGCCCCAATCTCTCCAAGTTTTGGACACACAACATAAACGTATTTAAATCTGTGTTTTCATCGCAATGAACTTAAGATTTATGCTAATTACTAATAAGATATAATATAAAAATCTCATGTCACAATGTTTGGCTAGGATAAACTCTGAAACTACTGAACCGATTTTGATGTGAGACGATATTACTTAGTGCGTGTCAAACACGCACTTGACGAATTTTTTTTGATACTAAGGACATTAAAAAAATTACTTAAAAACATAGACTGAGATAAAACAACAATTAACATAAATATGGCTACACTAGCTAGTCTTAAACTAGGCTATAAGTTGAAAGTAAAAATATATCTAGCATTTCTATAAGTCTGGGAAACGAAGCTGGACGTTGTTATCGCGTAATCCTGTGAAGTTCGATAAATCATGCCCAGAAGCCCAGATGGCTGTAATTTGTGCAAAATATGAGAAGATACGTATGATGTGATTGTTACTAACCCCCTCCCCCCTTTTATCGAACAGAGGGCGCTACTTTCAAGTCTGGCCAGGAGCGCCAGTCACTACAGCTACGCCACTGTTGATATTGTGTTATCTTTTTCGTTTGCAGTTTTATCAATCATTCATTCCTTCTTCTTTAATTTCTAGAACCCATTTTCTAACGGGATATTCACAAGAATACCCGTTTAACATAACACTAACATAATTAGGTACTGACAAACAAAATCTCGATCGAAATAAAATATATCATCGAGATTTCTTTCTAGGTACTAAGGAAATTATGTAAGAAAATGCAGTCGTAATAATTTTCATTCAATCTGAATTGTATTCTAAATGTTGCTAAATTTTTTAAAAGTTTTTCTGAGCGGTCCTTATGATTAAGAGGATTTCTTAAAAAAAGAAACAAGTCGCACGAAAAAAAGACACGAGCAGAAAAAATATTCATGCATCTAAAACCGCACCATCTTGTTCTTTCCGCCACTTTCCATAAAATCCGGAACACCTGGCAACTGTTTGCAAAACACGCTTTGGAAGACACTGCCCTATTCGATATTGCTCTGGAGGAAAGCCTTTTTTTACTTTTCAGATTATCCTCTGAAATGAACTCCCAGAATAGAAAATAAACTCCACTAACATACTATCTTTATGCTAAATTTCAAATTTTCACCTGAAACAGTTTAAGAGAAAAACGCCTGTGACAGACGGACGGACATCGAAGTGATTCTATAAGTGTTCTGTTTTGCCAAATTTGATACGGGACACTAATAAAGTAGTTGCTGTTATTGTTTACTGACTACAGTTTTTTACAAAAAAATAATTTATACCGGAAATGAAAATTATTGATGTCAGTGCTTACTTACTTAGTATTACATTTTCATATAATGTATACAAAACATATAAATTACAGATATAAATAACTTTAAAAATAAAATAAATGGACTAGCATGCAAATCTTTATACAGAATTTGGTGGCTAAAGGTGTACCGTACATGCATATATTCAATAATCAAAAAATGTATTCGAAAATAATACTTTTTTTTTTTAAAAAAAAGCATTTTTAAGGTAATAATACCAAAAAATCAATAAAACTCAAATTTATAATTTTTCAACTTATCAAACATTTCTTTAAACTATTAGGTCGTTCGGAAAATAATTTTATTTTTTGTCAATAGAGGACTTAATTATATTTTTCCACAGCCAACTTTACATACACGCCGCGTTGTAATTATATATTTTGACAGCTGATATAACGGTGCCGCGACTAAATAACTGTGGACAAAACAACAGCGACAAAATAACCGTGGACAAAATAACCGCACGACAAAATAACCTTAGACAAAATAACCGAACGACAAAATAACTGTACGACAAAATAACCGAACAACAAAATAAACATCGTTAATTATTCTTTTGAGTTAGGGTATAATATGCGGCTGTGTATGATTTTTTTTGCTCCCAATATATGTATAAAAGATAGCTAAATTGCAATAGACCTTAGCTTAGATGTTGGTATTTAAACTATTGCATTTAAAAACGATCGTTAATGGGTGAAAATTATAGTATTTAAAAAACTAAGCTTGGGAAACTTTATTTTTAACTAGGTGGTAAGGTTAGTTAAGATTAGGTTAGTTTAGTTAGTTTTGACAATATACTTCGACTCTGATATAAAAACTAATTAGGTTAAGGTTATAGGTGGTGAGGTAAGTTAAGGCTAGGTTAGTTTAGTTAGTTTTGGCAATATACTTCGACTTTGACATAAAAACTAGGTGGTGGAGTTACTTAGGGTTTGCCCGAAGGTTAGATTAGTTTTGACAATATACTTCGATTTTTTATATAAAACCTAGGTAGTGAGGTTAGTTAAGGTTACCCTTTGCTCGAAGGTTACGTTAGTTTTGGCACTATACTTTGCGATTAAATATAACGCAGAACAAAAACATAAGTATTTACAAGATATTGCTACAGTTTTATCTTTGTAATTTAGATTTGATATTTTAACAAAATAATAAATACAGTATAGCACCGATAATGGAAACATCAGTTTTGGAAATTTTTTGAGAGCATCAAATTAGTCAACATCACTTTTGGAAAGTTGCATCAAAAATGTCAAGTACATAAATATTAAATACTTGACATTTTTGATGCAACTTCCCAAAAGTGATGTTGACTAATTTGATGCTCTCAAAAAATTTCCAAAACTGATGTTTCCATTATCGGTGCTATACTGTAAATAAACTTATTTTGTCGTTTGGTAATTTTGTCGTTCGGTTATTTTGTCCACAGTTATTTTGTCTAAGATTATTTTGTCGTGCGGTTATTTTGTCTACGGTTATTTTGTCGCGGTTATTTTATCGCAATTATTTTGGCCGCGGTTATTTTGTCGCGGAACTGATATAACAAGGTATGATTGTGAAAAAGCTTGTTTAATTCTGTGCAATAGCTTTTGTTTGGTGGTCTGTTAAATATGGGAAATCGAGAGCAGTAATTGGGGCATACGTTAGTTTTTTATTATCAAAAAAGTCAAAATGCTGTTGAAGCAAGAAAAAAATTATTGGGTCTATTGAATAAAAAGAAGTATTCACTTTTACTTCCTATTTTTTAAGTTCTTACTTAGATAAAAACATATGTGGTTACTTAAAAAAAGAGAGTAACAGGAAATAAGTAAACTCAAATAATTTCCAGTATTTATTTAGTGTGGAAGTATTTACTGATATAATTCAAGTTAGTACTTCTTTTTAGTTGAATAAAAACAAGTAATGAATTAAATCCATAAGTAATCTGACGTTTGTTATAATTCTCCAAAATCAAGGGCTTACTTACAAGTAAAAATTAATACTTATAAGTAAATACTTATGGCCGCTATTACACTGTCATAGATATATGTTATAGTTTTATTTAATCAAAGAAATATTATAGTGTAATAAGTCAACTTTTATAATATAAATTTTTTTAACCATAGTTAAAGATTCTTCTTAATATTTGATCATAGATTTGATCAAAGATCTTTGACATATATCTATGACAATGTAATAGCGGCCTAAATGTTTAAATTTTTCTTCAGTATTCACTTTTAAGTAAAATTAGTATTCACTATTATTCAAGTAAAATGAAGTAATAACTTATACTTAAAAGAATTCACTTCTCTACATAAGTAACTACTTAATCAGGTTTTAATTTTTTTTATTCAATAGACCCATTGGATGTGTATGTATGGGGAAGATGTAATGACAGGACACCAGTGTCAAAACTGTTTTACAAAATTTCGTTTCGGAAATTTCTATGTTGAAGATGCACACGTTCTGGAAGGCCAGTTGAAGCTGATGAAGATAAAGGCATTGGAATCATGCTATCGCCAGTAAAATAGCATAATTATTGAACTAAAATAGAGAATATATAATTAATAGAACATTTACTTATATACTATAAGAAAATCGTCTTTCATTTTCACCCAAAAAACGAAATTACTTTCCGAACAACCCAATAGATACAGACGGAAATTATTTCTGGAATAACTGAATCAAAATAAATTAACCACTTTAGAATTAAATTTTAATGTCATTATACAAATAACGTTAATTATTAGGTGTCAAACTTGTAAGATATTTATTTGTTTTGTTTAAAAAATATTTTCAAAATAATAATTTCTCTGGCATTATTAAGTTAATAATATGGTTTATTGTCATGCTTGCAAGTTATAAACAGTGTACGTTAAAAGCAACAAACAGAAGTTGATTTATTAAAAAAGAAAAAAAAATTGTGAAAACTGCCACAATTAATTTATGTGCAAACAAATTATACGGTTTGAAAGAATAAATTCATGGCAAACTTACATATTATGTACGTATTTTGACAGAATTCATTTATAGTTCAGGAGGTAACGGCGCATGAGTACCGAAAACCATTCCACCTCAATTTTTTTATGCAATCCCGTTCAAATTGCCCTATTGATGATATAAATGCTTGTTGCCATGGGGCAACCCGGGGCCATATTGTTAAACCGAAATTGTTTAAGTAATTGCAAGGAATTGTTATTTTACAACCGGACAATTTTTTTTTTATATTCTTTATTGAAATACAACTAAAAAAAGGTCCTATGGCATAAGCAATGAAATTCTTTTAAATCTCTGTTAAGGATATTATTAACTATTGTATAAAGAACTAAAAAAAAATATTATTTATATATATTTTTTTTATATATTTTCATTGGTCAAATGTACCAAAATTTGAAATTTTTCGAACCTTTAAAAATTCATATCTCTAAAAATATTAACTTTATCGTGAAAAACCATAGGACCTTTTTTATTTGTATTTCAATAAAAAATATAAAAAAAATTTGTCCGGTTGAAAAATAACAATTCCTTGCAATTGTTTAAACAATTTCGGTTTAAACAATATGGCCCCGGATTGTCCCATGGCAACATGCATTTATATCATCAGTAGGGCAATTTGAACAGGATCGCATAAAAAAATTAAGGTGGAATAGTTTTCGGTACTCATGCGCCGATACCTCCTGGACTATTAGTATACCCATCCAATTTACGAGTTAATTGATTCCTTTTATTTTGTGGGTATGGCACTAATACCAAGTAAATTTTTTTTTACCAGCCAGGTAATTTGTACAGTCCTACCTGTTTGTATTGTGGCGTAGTAATGTCCAATAATCCGTTCGGGGTTATTGGTGAGCGGAATTAGTTAGCACACACGCACCCATTATTTCCGCTCCATCAACCAGTAGTGGATCCTAAATACTCCTAACAGAGTTGGAATTTGTGCTGGGCCCGTATTTTACTTTTTTGAGGAGAACATGGATTGAGGTATTCCACTAATGATTTGGATATTTATGTATAATCAAAGCCATATGGAGGAAGAATAGAAAAATATAATTCTTGTCTGGATTGGGGTAGATAATAAGTGAATATTGCGGAAGGAACCGCTGGAGAAATTAGGAGAATGGAGTTGGTAGAAATCGACATAGGGCGACGTAAACTCGAAAAATAAATCAACTTATCAGATGTCCATGGTGGTGAATCCTTAAACTAGTTGGATGAAAAATTTTTTTTTCTTTCAAAGGTTTAACACTGCATGTCCGGCAGTACAAATAAAATAAAAAAAAAACCCTCCCGGAAGTGTTCCTCTGCTTTTCTTCACCCGAAGTTAGGATTCGTATATTTAAAACGAACAAAATAAAATAAATAAAAAATCAATGATTCCTTTTTCTCCAAATTTTATTTTAAATTCCGAATATTCCAGTGTTTTCTTTCGCATTAGTTTCACAAAAATTATATACATAAGATGTTTTAATTTGACGACAATTTGTGTTACAATAAAAGAAAGTTTTGTTTGAACAGGACGAAAATCAAAGTCGAATTCATTGTTGAATTCATGTCGAGTTCGACAATAGATGTTGTCGACGACCGAATTTCCCAAAGAGGTTGTCAGTCCGATGGCTGAATTAAAAGAGAGCGATAGAGCAGAATCGAACTTTTAATTTTCGTTCTGTTGTTTTTTTGTAAAATTCTAGATGTTTCTATACAAAATAATTATGTAATCGAAAATATATTTTTTGTAAACAAGTTCTTAATTAAATAATTGAAATTTTAAAATGTATAATTATTTATCCTGTGCGAAAACCATTTCTTTCTCCATAGGGGTTGATTTACTTTTCAACAGATGTCAGTCTGTGTCTGATTTTATTAATTTACAATTTTATTGAAAATCTATAATTTCTAGATGTGGCGAAGGTGAGCTATGCGACAGTATACCAATTGGCACTTCAGAAAATTTTATTAATCAGAATTTTTAAAACTTGGTTTGTTTAGCTTTTTGAAGAAATGAATATAATACCACGAAAGTAAAAAAGTAAAATGTTTTAGCAATAAAGCGTGGATCACATTAGGCTCCACTAGAAGAGTACGCTAAAGTGGATTCCACTTTCAAGTCACACTAGTTGCCTTGTTAAGCAACTAATAGAGTCCATTTGTCAATTCAAAATGACCAACAAAGTAATTGTCTGGACTAGAATTTCAATTTTACGTATTGTTTAATTCGAAATAATAACTCAAAAAGTAGATATCAACAAAGACAAAATTAAATGTTAGTACCCACAGTAGATCCTCTGGCCTAGTATAGCCCAAGGCTTAAGAGTTGAATAATTTTTATTAGAAAATAGAAAGATAAACTGGAGCAAGGGGCCAGGGAGAACCTTTTTCGCTTATCATTCAACTGAAACCTGGGTCATATTAGCCATTTTAGTGAATTCTACTAGTGGAATTCATTTAAGATGACCCAGTGTGATCAGAAAATTTTCACTTTTACATCATCTACTCAATCATCTACTATCACAGTAATCATCTCAACAGGCAACTAGTGCGGCTCGAAAAGCGGAATCCACTTTAGTGGGCTCGACTAATGAGGTCCACTAGAATGGTCTAGTGTGACACGTAGTTTAAATTTTTTGTGGTCATGATGTGCTATTGATATTTGTGAGAAGTTAGGAAAAATAGGAAAAAAACTATTCTGCATTTAAATCCTTTATTAGAGTTCTGAACACAGTTAGAGACCGAATTAAACGTTAAAATGTACAGTAAGTCTACATTATTGAAAAGTTAATGAAACACTTGATATGACTTTTGTTGTTGATACAATATTCATTTAATTATATTTTAATTATCTGCAACGGGGGTGCACTTATTAAAAACTGATGCTTAATCTTGGTATAAATTTTCGCAATTTGTAAAATTTCAATCTTCTAAAAAGCCTTAAAATTGGTTGGATTGTATTTAAATAAAAGCTGTTGACCTAAAAATGTTTGTAAGTTGGCTCAATAAGCAGGTCAAAATTTTCGACAACGATTTTGCGTAGAATCTTGTTTCGCTCTATCTCGTCTACTAGTGGACGGATCAAACTGAACCGAGTAAATCTAGATAGTTTACTCTAGCTAGAATGTTGACATATTTAAAAGAGAAATATGCTCGATCGAAGGAAATATGAATCAAAAAGAATGTGGATCAAGATGGAATCAAAGAGTATACGCAAAGTCTTGCAGCGAGCGATCAAGAAAGTTAGGGGAGCGTCGGAAAGATGAACAATAGAAGAAAGAGGGTATGTACCAATTCGACCCGTAGGTAAGTAATATTGATGAAAATGGGTAATATATGGTAATATCCATATATGTCAGTCTACATATGAGGCCATCTGAGCTAATGTACCAAATTCGATGATACACCACGGAACTCCTCAATGACGAAAAGTATAGAAACATATCGTGATTCAGTTATTGTACTTAAGCAGTAGAGGCATAACTGTAATGACTGTAATAAAAACACGTGGAGCAGTCGTTTCAAGATGCATGATAAAAAGAGACTCAACAAGGAGAAAAAATACAGTGCAGTGAAGGAGGAAGCATAACTGTGGAGTGGTCGAACAGAAAGTAACATTTCCAGTTTTTGACTTTTTACTTTTTTGCAGAATCCTACTTATATCTATCAACTACACATCCTAGTTGAATTTCGCGTGTTAAATAGCAGTAATTCTCCCCTAAATATGGGTCCCAATCTCGGTTTTCGAACAAAAAGGGACATATCCATTTCTTTATAAAAATATTATTTTTGTTCTAACAAAAAGTGACATTTCCTTATGTAATATTAGACTTAAATTTAAATTATTAGATTTAGTAGCTGAAAACACTAGAGAAAGGTTGTTTTATAATAATAAAAAAAGTAGTCAAGTACTTATTTACTTATTTACGCACGATTACGTTATAATAATACTTATGTACGGAATAGTATTTTTTACTGATTCTATAGATTATATTGGATTCTAAAAAAATTATATACATAAAACAATTTAATTTTTAGTACCTGAAAAAGTTTAAATAGAAAAAATTACGAAAAACCTGCAATTTTTACCTTTAAAAACTTTAAGGGCAGCTTGACATAATAAAACATAAAAAAGAAGTATTTTTATCATATTTTTATTTAAAAAAAAAAAAAAACCTCAAAAAATATTTCAAACATACTTGGCTATTAAATCCATGGTCAAAGTAACTCATACTGTGGCGTGTCTTTGCGTGTTCCAAAAAAAAGCAACATGTGGCCAAAGTAACCCAACTTCGTCGTCTGACTTTGGCCACCCTTATTTAAAAAAAAAAATATTTAGAATGTATTTAGCTTCTTCTCCAT
The DNA here is from genome assembly GCA_035578155.1 of Brachynemurus nebulosus. NCBI lineage: Eukaryota > Metazoa > Arthropoda > Insecta > Neuroptera > Myrmeleontidae > Brachynemurus > Brachynemurus nebulosus. The sequence goes on along the minus strand of JAPWDM010000018.1, from coordinate 1,092,585 downwards.
TTCAAAGTTAAAAGTACTAATACAGACCCATAAAATGTAATTAGAAACAAAAATTAATATTATTTGGTGTAAAACTTATAACAATGTAAAGTTCAAAAATGGACCAAAGTCATCCAACTTTACGGTACAGTAGGAAGAATTCGAGATAAAATATTTTTGCATTTACTTAAAACGTTGATGGTCATGAGCACCGTACAGCATCAAGTTAAACTGACTAACGCGTAGATGATCATAACCTACTATGATGGAACTCACAATTAGTACACTTAGGTATTATAGAATTGTTGAAACGGTACAGCGTTAGTCAGTTTAACTTGATGTTGTGCGGTGCTTATGACCGTCAATGTTTTAAGTAAATGCAAAAAATATTTTATCTCGAATTCTTGCTGCTATACTACGAAATCCTGCCTTGGTACGTGTCTAACACGCACTTAACTACTTTATTTAGTCCTATTAGAATTGCAAAAAAATTATTTTTCCCTCTAAATTTATTTTTATTTATGTTAAATATTCAGGAGCATATATCGGTTGGGAACAAACGTTCATTATTAATAAACTAATCTAAGATAACTATTTTATGCATATGTCACTAAACAGATAACCTTACCTCTTTTAGCGAAATTTTTTTTTTTTATTTAGTTAATCTATTCTATATTTTTTCAATTGCTATTTATTAGGTACAGAATAAATTACTTTAAATTAAGAATTTATTTTTTTCTTATTCAAAATATAGTTTTTTTTATTAATTTATAAAAAAGTTAAAAAGGTCAGAAACTGGGCCATGGTCAATAACAGAGTCTTTTAACTTATATTTCAATTAACTTTTCGAAATCTAATTTCACAATCTTATAAAATTTAAATGGATTTTATGTTTTTTTGGATTGTTAAGTAGTGCAATAAGCTAAAACCACTCTCCATTTAAAATAATTTAATTTACCTACACCACAAATTATTTACAATTAAAAGTACAAAATTTGGCGCCTTTTCAAGATTTAATTTGAATGTTCAGTATTTGAATGTTCAAAATAATTATATTTGTTTGACAAAAATATTATTTAATAAATTTTTGCCACTTAACACAACTTAACATTATTTACGTTATTTACTTTTGAAATTGTAAATGATAAAATGACATTTTAGTACATACATAGTTTCTTGCATAATTATCACAAATATGTAAAGATGGCTCTGCCTGTATTAAAATAAGTTATTAGACAAAGATAACAATTTTTAGAATCTGACCCATTATTAATAATTTTAAGAAAAAACAGCGAAAGAAAGAGATAAATATATACATGCTTCTATAAAATAGAAAAAGAAAGAGAAAAAGGCATTTTTTATTACAATTTTGTTGTTAATTCGATATCACAACTAAACATTGGTTGTGCATTGGTGCCATATTTTTTTTTTATTTTGTTAATAACAATAAAAAATAATTGCTATAAAATAACAGAAAAACCGAACTAATTTTTTAGCGAATTTCCAAAAATGGAAATTCAGCTTTTACGGTAGGTGTGATGACACGACCTAAGCCCGGGACCATAACAGAAATATGTTTTGAGGTCCCCAGAATACGAAAATGATATTCACTAAAATTTATATATATATACATATATATATATATATATATATATATATATATATATATATATATATATATATATATATATATATATATATATATATATATATGTGTGTGTCGCCACGATAACTTTCGAACGAAACGTTTAATGCTTATGAAATTTTGTGTGCAAATTCGAATTTCCAAATCGTTGGATGAGTTCGTTAGCCAGACACGTCGGATGCCCAGAAGTAGGTTTTCCGGGCATTTTTTGTCAACAAAATGAGTTTTTTGCCAGAATTAAGCAATTATTCCAAATTTTTTTTACACCAATCGGAAGAAAAAGCCAAATTACGTAAAAAATGTTTTTAAACCGTTGCTCTAAATTACCTACTTTTCGAGAAAAACTAGGAAATATGTCGTTCTCCATTTCACTCGCACTCGCATTCTTTTTTTTTCTGTCTCATTTTTTGCGAACTAAATTCGAAAAAAACCACTTTATAAGTAGCGTGTCATGATTTTTTTAATCCAATTTAACGATTCGGCTATATTCTATTTCTCTGTCAGTTAAATGTTTTTATAATGTATCTCTGTTCCATTTTTTTTGAGAAAAAAAAAACCCGACGATTTCTGTTATGTGATATGATTAGAATTTAGATTATGTTTACACCTTCCTAAAATTAATAAAAGTTTGCTTCAATCGTATAAAAATTACGTTAAATCATATTCAAACAATAATATTTTTACGTAATTTTCTATCCAATTGACAATACAGTTATGATTAGAATTGTATAAATAGAGTATTCTAGTATTAAATAATTTTGCACATTCAATTTTTTTTTTAACAAAAAAATTTTTTTTAAATTTTGACACATTCTTTTATGAAATTTTGATTAAGAAATATTAAAAAATTTTAAGGTGAATCATTTAAAAAGAGTTACAAATACATTAAAAGGAAACATTTATCTATTTTAACATATTTGTAAAGAAAAATTTTACAGTTTACTTACAGTTTTTTGAAAAAATGTAATAACATTTTTACATACAACAAAGATTATATTTGAAAGGTAGGATATCCACAATTTTTTTTTTATTTCTTTAATTAATTATTAAATTTGGTTTTAGAAGAAAATCTTCGTCTAATTCGCTCCAAGCCGAAAGTATAGCCACTAATAAGGACATTCCACTGTTAAAATAAATGGAAAATATATTGAAATTTATTTAATGAAAGCCATTCATACACATTTTTAAAATATCCTTTTAAATTATATAACAAATAAAATCTGTGTAAAAAAATCTAACTGACGTGTTTTTTCTCAATTTTCTAATATTAAGTAAGGCTCGTTAGTTAGGGAGTGATTGTATCAACATTTTAATGTAAAATATGATAATTTTAACCCTCTTTAAAAGAACATTTCGATTTTAACAATAAAAAAATTTTAAAAAGTGTTTTCGTTTTTTCCGGATTACCAAAAACTTTTCATAGGTATATCTGTGACTAAAGTTGCCTCCCTTTCTTAAGAAAATAAAGTTTTTTTAAAATTTTGTGCAAAAAAATAAAACACAATTAACGAAAAAAAAGTACGCGTTCCCATATTTTTAAGATTTTGTAGTACAAGAAAATCCTTATAAATTCATCATATCTGTTCTTGCATTTACTAGCTTTTACGCAATTTAATAAACAGTATCGTTTTGATTTTTTAAACTCATTTAAGACATTTATTGTTAGTGATACATATTTGAATTATTTTCCTAACTAATAATGTTTTTGTAGATAAAAAAAAATTCTAGGTGGCGTCTGTATTAGACAAAAGTCTGAAAAACAGACGTAGAATCTCACTGTTATTAATTATTATGTCTTGTATGTAGTCTTTTGAAAAATTATTTTTTGAACTAAAATAAGAATAGGAGGAATATAAACTTAGGGGTAAACGACAGGGGTATATAAACTTTATTTTACGTTTATTTTTACAGAAAATCATCAAGTACCTATTATTTCTTTTTTGAATGTATAAATACAAAAAGTTCGAAATTATTTTATATTAGAATTTCAATTTTGGTCGACCCTACGGGTTGTCCCCATTTACTCTTTTCTCGTCTCTTTTGACCCCAATTTTTCATAGAGAAGAAATTATACGATTTTTGTTAATTTTCAAAAACCACCGATATTTTTAAATTTTTTTGGATACTGTGATAAAGTGACCATCTTCGCGTAAATTTTTAATATATTAAAGATTAGGTACTCATAAAATAAATACCAAAAAATACGGTGTGAAGTCTGAATGCGTCCCTATTCATCCTTGTCTACGGTAGCACATTTTTTATTGACATAAATATTAGAAACGCAGGAAAAGAGACCAGGAATCAACATAGAAGTGGATTATGGTACGATATATTTTATGAAAAAAAGTGCTTAGGACCAAAGTTATAGAGTTCAAAGTGATGCACTTGATGATGACTTTGAAGTTGACCTTGGGGTCAATTTCCAAAGTCAATTGAAAATCATTTAATATTTTTCAAAAGGAGTAGTTTACATTTCATCCCTAAATGGTTCAAAGTATATTCGAACGAATTTCACATGCAAGATAGAAAATAAGTGATCAAGAAGTAATTTTGAAAAATACTTGCTCAATCGCAATCGGAAAAATAATAGTAATCATATTTTCAATTGAATTCCTAATATGATAAATACAGAGTAGCAATAAAAATTTTAAAAAATTTTGAAAATTTCTAATATAACATAAAGTTAATGTTTAACTTACAATTGGAGTGATATTAAATCTTTTCTTAACTTTACTTCTAAAATTACTTACAAAAATGTTTTCTTCTAATTTTTTCTATAAATTTGCGCCTATTTTTCCATTTCGTCAGGTTTTTATTTTTTTTATTTTAGAAAAATAACGCAACAAATCAATTTTGAAGATATATTAAGTCAATACATGAAATTACTGCTTATAGGTACAGGATATGGTCAAAGTTCGGCAACGGCTAATCATTTTCAACTGACCTTGAAAATCGATTTCAAGGTCGACTTCAAGGTCATTATCAAGTGCATCACTTTAAATTCTACAAATTTGGTACTCAGCCCTTTTTTCAGAAAATATATCGTTTCAAAAATATTTAGCTATAACTGTTTACATCTACAGGGGTTGAATGGTGTTTTCTACCCCTAAAGAGCGTATTTAGCCGAAGTAAAAAACACGTATTTAATATTTTTCGCTGTTTAATAAGTATTTTAAGTTTCATTCAAAATGGTGAGTATTAGTTGGGTAGTGTTATTTGTCAGAATGTTTTGCCGATCTAGTTTTTTCAATATTTCTTTGCTCGTTTTCAGAATTTGTATTTTAATTTCTACGGACAAATAACTCATTCTTTTCTTCGATTTGAGTAACTTTTATTTGCTGATGTTGACCATTAATTGATCGAAACATATCAAATATTTTTCAATGATTTTTTTAGCGAATGTCGAAAATTTTGAAAATTTTTTCACCGTTAGTAAGTTAAAGTATTTGAATTCATTAAGTAATTAAATGATGTCCACAAGAACCTTACGTTCTACCATAAGTTATATGAGATCCCTAGGACCCGTTTTTTACTGTTAGGATAAACTTTTTACTAAAATTATTTTGGATGAATAAAGGTTATGTTGTATGAGTTCCGCCAGGGTTTACTGATCCCATTATTGTAAAAAATAAACTAACCGACCGATTTTGAAAATTTTTTCACTATTAGAGAACTAAATTATTTTAGATGGATACAACTATGCTGCACAAAGTCCGTTCGGGTTCTTGGGTCCCAAAAATATCAAAACTAATTACCCAGCCGATTTTAAAAAATCTTTTACTCTTAGAAAGCTAAACTATTTTAAATAGGTACAGCTCTTAGATGAGATCCGCCAGTGCCCAATATTTGGAAATTCGCTATGTTATGCAGATGCTGCGACAGGGGTATTAATAAGTTGATGACAGTTTGTTCAGTTATTGAATAATTTGTAATTTTTTTAAGTTTTGCTCTATAAATTTGTAAATTTGTATTGAAAAAACAGTCCCTCAATTAAAAAAAAATGTGGGCGTCTTATTCAAATACAAATGCGCATGTCTGTGACAGAAAACGCAATATTATACGGTATTTCGAAGCTTGCAAGGGCTCCGAAATCCTAAAAATGGCTTTTATTTTTTTATTTTTTATTTTATTTTATTTTTTTTTTATCTAAATTTTTATTGATGCATCGACATCTAAAGGGGCTTTTATTTTATTACTTTTAATTAAATTCCTTCAATTTCCATTCAATGATTATCAAAAAGTGACATTTTCAAGTTATACTGACAAAAGGTAACATTTCCAAAATTCTAACTCAGTTATTTCCTGTAATGTGAAAGTTTTTAAATTGACAAAACAGTGACGTAAGATAACTTTTTTTTAGTGTACAATTCTGCATAAACAGAATATTTTTAAAAATAAATGCTTACTCTTTAATCACATTTTAGTGATTTCTGAACAAAAAGCAACGATGGAAATGTTACCTTTTGTTCGACCACTCCACAAGTATAAGTAAAAATTAAGAAAAATAAAGAAGTCTTTTTTTTACTTGCTGGGTAACATTTTTGAGAAAATAGGGGAAGTCTTTAGGGGAAAAATAGGGGAAGTAGAACCTTTTCTTTTTTTCTTTGTTCGCCACTTTTATTTTTCGGAGAAAAGTGAACCTTGCCCAGGGCACAGGGAACCTTACTCAACTAAAAGTCGCTCCAGGGCGCAAAATTTGTAGTTACGCCTCTGATAGGCAGTGACTGCTTAGGTACCTTTCGGTGTTTCAACTGATCACGTTTACAAAGACCACCTTTTTAGGAATTTAAAATAATAAAATCACTGAAAACTATAAAAACTAGTTACGTCATAAATCGAAACACAAGTATATAAACCACAGAGGACAGAGGTACTATTCGTATCTCTATACTATTGAAACCAGTGTAACCACAAAGAATAGAAAATATCCCACAAATATGTTATATATGTGCACTCGGTTTAGTGTGTGTTAGTGCGAAGTATGTTATGTGTATTAGTGAGGTAACCTAACTTGTATACGTATATACATAATACTACACACGTATGTATGTGGTACCTATACCGTGTTATTACGGTGGTGACAATGGGTAACTTCAAAAATGTAAACTTTACCACATCGATGCAGCATCATGACTTTTCTGATGCGTCTAATACTACATGATGCGCTGCTGATGCTCTCTTGAAATTTGATGCACATTAGATATTTTTGAACGGGATATTGGCATCATTTAACCTCTGATTTGGCTATAGATAAGACAGATAATGTAGGATGATGAGCATGATACAATATTGTAGACTATAGATAATATAGCAATACAGTCCTTGTATAGGTATATTATCTTTGAATTTCACCTTGAACTTACTTGAAACTGAAAATATTGAAATTATTTGAATAAAAAATATTACATACCTATTTTGAGTGCAAGATGTATTTAAATAGTTTAGACAATTTTAATCAAAGGTAATGTACATTCATCTTTTTCAACAATTTGTTTTTCGGAATTATTCCTGTTGGTGTTAATACCTACATACAGCTACATAATATGGCAAGTAGTTGTAATTCTACATTATATACATGACATGCATCTTGGACACGCATCACCAAATTTCTTGATGCATTGTTTTGACGCATCAAATGCAAAAATGAACTTTAGATTTTTCGTTATGATGCGTCTGATGCGTTTTTGAACTTTTGACTCTGCTTTATGCAAGCAGTGATGCATTTTTGAAGTTAGCCAATATGACTATACAATAACAACAATTAAAACACACTCATCGAGTGCTGCCGAATGAATGACTACTAAGTAGCCTAATGTGCCCAGAAATGCCCATGAGTGATTACATAAAAGAGATAGTTGTATTCCTTCTAGTGTTCTATGATATAAACTGACAATTGGTGTCAAGCCAGTTAAACTACATTTAATATTATTGTAAAGCTCCAATCACTAATGCCGACTTGACACCAGCTTTCCACTGTCAGTTTATACTTATGAATAAAGAGCGGAATTTGCATATTTTGCATATCGATAAGTTCTGGTTATATATCAGTAAAACTTCGGATGTATCCGAATCTCCACTTTTCGAATTGATTAAGATTATTTAAAATTTGCATATTTTGCATATTTGACAAAATTCTGCATATTTTCAAGTTTTTTGCATAAATATGCATATTTTCACCAAATTTAGCACTTTTCATAAAACTTCCTTAACAAAACATAGATTATGCTTTCCTATTTTACACTGAAATCAGCAGAATAATTCTTGAAAAGTAAATATTTTGTACTCCTAAAGTTTTGGCGCGCAAGAAAGAAATATAGCAATTTTATATTTAAAAATTTTATCATACTCACTTAACGATCATTGACGATTATGCGATATCGCATGATAGAGTTACTTTACAATATGGCTAATCACGCGATATCGTGTGACAAATATAAGGACCTACTTATTTAACATAAAATATTTGACCATCTCACAAAGTCTGTATTTTTAGCTTGGTAATGAACGTGTTATGCCAAAAACATTTCAAAATAAAAAAATTTGGAAACAAAAGCGTTAACATTGCTTTTGTTCGTGAAGAAAATTTTGTTCCAAAACGTTTTGTAACGAAGCTTGCAAAAAATTTATCTAAAATCCCAAAAATAAAGATGTTATAAATTCAGTCTTGGATAAAATCTATGCCAGAACTTCCATTTGATACAAGAAATAACACTACTTTCTGTAAAGTTTGTGGAAAAACTGTAAGCAGGGCCGGATTACCCACTAGGCCTATCTAGGCGTTGGTTTTTTTTTTTTTGCTCATCAGTTATTTCTTTTAGGAAAAATTTGAAAAAAAGTAGAAACAGTTACGATTTTTTCTTTTTAAGCAAAAGGCAGGGGCCGCATTTTTCACGGTGCCTAGGGCGGCACTAATGGTTAATCTGGCCCTGCTTGTAAGTACATTATGCTCTTATTTCTGTTTTAGATTTTAGAAAAAATCTATTTGTATTTTTGTTATTTTGTATCAAAATTATTATTTTATATCAAAATTATTACCTACATCAAAATTATTAAGCCCTTTTCTTAGATTTATTACTGCATATTTGTGCATATTTTGAAAAAATTGGTGCATATTTTACCATAAAATCGTGCATATTATATTGCATATTTTTCAATATTTTTGTGCATATAATTCCGCTCTCTACTTATGAATATTAATGGCATAATTATGTTTTCATACTATTCACTATTTTTGTTATTTTGAAGACGGTTTTTTTAAAAAAAAATATTCTTCTGTGTAAGATTCCAAATATGATTGTGTCTATGATTACAAATATGTACCTGTCCTAATAAATTTTATAATTTTTGAAAAGTCGAACACTGCCCGTAGGTGCCTACTTCAATTACTTTAACAGTAAAATCATAGTTTTTCTGACAGCAGAAGTAAATTAATTTCAATAAATCCTTGATTTTGCCCATTTGTCACTTAATTAACCAAATATACGTACAGTCATTTATTATGAATACAAAACCTAACGTCTTGTTACCCTTGTTACCTTTTTAATCTCATTAAAACGAATGAGAATTTTACAAGAATAATGTTATAAACATCGCATGCTCAGGTTTATTTCTTCTTTTTCTTTTTGAATTTTATTATTCAGAAGTCAAGCCATGCCAAGTTAATATTAATTAAGCGAAAAAAGATTTTTTCTGACATACACAACGCCTCGATTGTGTCAGTTTGATAAAATATATATTATGATTGTACACATATTATATAAAATAAAATATAGAAATACAGATCCTGCGTTCCATTAAATTTTAAATTAATTTTTATGCGGATTCAGAAACGTTATTGAAATCATTTTTTGATTGAAATATTTAAAAGCGAGTTAATATCTTAATTAATATGCATCTTGCGCTTCTCAATAAAATAAATTAGACATTGAAAGCAAGAACAGCCTAACTATAAATTAACTACACATGCGCGCGATTGCCATAGTTAAAATTACACAGAAAAATATTTTTGTTTTTCCATGCATCAAATTTTGAAGTGTCGTACGACATGTACGATAAATCCAAGAATTTTATTGTAATTTGAAAGTAACAGTAATTCAAATGATATGCTTTATCAAGGACGCACTATATTCTAAACTTCTAAAGCATTCCCAAAAATGATGTATCGTTTACTCGTTTACAATTAACTTTGTACTAGAAAAGAGTACAGTAAAAATGACGTAACAAATTTGGGATGGAAGTCTGTCGCTAGCGAATTGAAAGATGCAAAGACGAATTTTTTTCATACCGTTTTTATTACCTACAATTTAAGTTAATTTTTAGTTACGCGATTATCATCCTTATTTTTTACAAAGAGCAGTTTTTTTAGCTTATAGTGTTTTTTTTAGCTATAAACAGGGCTAGCTTAGCTAATAGGCCAACCTAGGCCATGGCCTAGGGGCGGGCAGATTTTAGGGGCCGAAGATTTTGAAAACAGGGCGGCAAAATTGACGTTAACTGACGTTTTTTTTTGCTTGTCAGTTATTTTTTTAAAGTCAGAGAAAGTTGAAAAAATTAATATTTTCTTCTTTTCAAGCAAAAGGTAGGGGCGGCATTTTTCACGATGCCTAGGGGCGGCACTCAGGGTTAATCCGGCCCTGGCTATAAATATTGGTTTATGTTGCGATAATTCTCTGCTAATTATTTCAAAAGTATGTCAGTCCTCAGACATTATTAAAATTGTGTGGATGTCCTCAATACTTCCTCCTTTTTTATTTCTTAAATATCAGTAGATTTCCATAATCTCTCCCTCACTTGAAGAGCTAGTTCATTATTAAAACTGATTTGAAAAATTCGTTATAGGTGTGCAAATATTATATCTTATAATTAGGTATCGGACATTTTCCCCATCAAACTACATCGTGTTTTGTATATGCAGGCAGATAGGCAGATAATATGTGTGAGTTGTATATACATATAATTATGTTTTATCAAAGGATCTATTCGTTTTTATTCACATTAATCACATCAAGTGCAATATACCTGCATACATAAAACACGAATGCTGTTTGATACGAAAAGTGTCCGAAACCTATATTTATGATAAATATCGTATATCGGACATATTGTATCATACGTGTTATGTCGCTCAGGTGTGCAGCCGCGCCTACATTCAGAAATGTTTGATCCTCAGTAAAATAATTTAAAATTTAAAGTTCGTCCCTGTTTATACTGCACTTTATACTACAATTATATGTATATAAATTATAACAAAGTTGTGCAGTTGGTTTTTTTTCCTTTACTACATAATAATACAATTATTATTGCAATTAAAATTGTAAAAATTTTGTGTGTACGTAAAAAAAAGAAGAAAAAAACGGCATAAGTGTTTCAATAACACTTTCACCATGTAGTTAAATGTAAAATATTTTAATTAATTTATTAAGGTAATTGGAAAAAGTATTACATTTTAACACTGAATTAATTATTTTTTCTTCTTGCTACGGCTGCTGTGCAAGATATAAAAATGTGTGTTATGAAATTTAAACCTTTGCTTAGACTTTACTAACAAGTAATAAAATCTTGACAGGGGCGTTGCAACCACACAACTTTAAAATACGAGCACGCAACTTTAAATTAGGCATTATCTACTTAATAAATCTCTAACACTGACTGAATGACTGACTAACAGACAACGCACAGCCTAAACCCTTGCGTTTAGAAGAATCAAATTTTGCCCAGAAGTTCCCTATTTAATGTAAGTGAGCACTAAGAAAGGATTTTTGAAAATGCGTCCCCTAAGTGGGTTAAATACGGAATGAAAATTTGTATGGAAATTCGACATTTTTGAAGATAAAGATCATTATATAAAAATATGTTACTATGGCTATTAAAATAAATAATATCTTATTTAATAAATCTTTAACACTGACTGACAGAAAACGCGCAGCCTAAACCGCCTAAACCGTTATGTTTAAAAGGTCATTTTTGAAGTTAGAAACGTGGGAATTGGTTTTCAGACTTTTGAAAAATATTGAAAATGAACAGAAAGTGAGCACCTAATAAAAACATGATGGCGATGGGAAAGCCTATCGGGTATCCGGCTAGTCAAACAATATTTTCTAAACTTATTCAAATTCTTATAGGTAGATTATTTGATTTATTTCTATAAAAAAAATTAAAATTTGATTTGCATAAGTTTAGAATGTTCTAAACTTATTCACATCATTATTGTATCGGATATCCTAAAAAATATCTATAGCCGCTGTCAACTAATCCTATCGACATACTTGAAATACATTAATACTTTAGCTCAATCGTAAAAATATCGATTTATCAATTTGGTCAATCTTGAAATGCTTGTCGTTAATTAACCGATAATGCTAATAATTTTTTTAGGGAAAATAATAGTATGACAAAGATTCATATTATTATATTTTAACCGCACTGATTTGTGTGATCTGATTTGTGTGAGACTATAAAAAGAGGCGTGATTACAAATTTTGTGCTTTAGGGCAACTTTAACCAAGCGCCCCCTAGACTTTTTCTCGAAAATTTCAAATGGACGGCAAAAAAAAAAAATACTAAAACATCGCCAGCCTTCCTCTGTTGTGCCCTATTTCTTTCCCTTATTGCGCACCTTTTTACCAAACGCCCTGGAGTGGCTTCTCCACCTATTTCATTGTAGTTTTGCCTCTGACTATAACCATAAGTGTTTTTTCACGGAGTTATATTTAATAATTTTATAAAAAAATATCTTTCTTTAACGAAATTATTTCAAACAAGATTATCATGTAGACACAATTGAACATTTTTATTACACACCGTAGGTAAAAAATATACATACTTAAATGTTTTGTATTTTAGCCCGAAAGCAGTGAGATACTAGCTTCTGTGGAACTGTAAACTAATGCGTGTTCAACACGCACTTGACGAGTTTTTGACAATATTTTGTAATTTATAATTTCAAAAAAATTAACCCTGGTTCTTGTGTTTGTTATTTTGCCCTTGTTTTATACGCAACGGGTATGGGATTATTTTGTCCGTGGGAGCACGTAAACCCGACAGTTCCGATTTCGATGGTAGAGTCTGGCGTCCCGTTACAATATCAGTTTTGTCCCGATTTCTTAGAGTATATTTAAAGTTAAATGTCATAGAAAATTACTGGAAAACGGGTAGCCATAGAAAAATTCAAGATATTTGAATGCTATCACGATGTGCAAATAAAAATATTATAGTTCTTACAAGGAAGAAGTTATTGGCAGAAAAAGAACTTTGGAATTATGCGTGTTTTAGATATAGCTCTTAAACTACATGAAATGTGGTAAGTTTGGAAATATGATTTAACACGTCTAGTGGTTTAAACTACATCCCGCACTGTTTACGAGATATAGCCAAAAGATTTTCAAGTAAGAGACCTGTCTTTGTTTGCGCAGGTGGAGTGGGTAAAATAAATCAGCTCACTGGCCTTTGGTTCATAACATATGTATTTGACTGATGTCGACCTTACCTTCAAAATGACTTAGACTGACCCATTTTAAAATGCGTTTCTGCACATCTCTCAGTTCATTTTCTTTCGGGTATATCTGTACTGGGGATTTGATTAGGGATACCCTATATACATGCACGAATGACTCAAAAAACCGTAAAATGTGAGAAAAATTTCTTTTTAGGTTTTCAATTTTTTATTTTTCATTATTTTGTTTCTTTTTTCTTCCTAAATAACGTTAAAAAGCATAGAGCAACTAGAGAGAAAATACATATTTCTATACTACTGGAACCTGTGTAACCACTTGAGATAGAAAATATGTTGTATACGTGCACGGTGTTTACTTTGTATTTGTGCGGTAAACTCTGTTTGTGTGAGTGGTGATAGCCGTCACGTGACCTTTGGTTCGCATACATGTATGTGATGTGTGTGATACCACAACGCTACTTGTGCCGGTTCAACAATCAAATTTATTGTTGTTTGACTGACTTACACTGAGCGACGGGTACTGAGCAACTGACACTAAGCAGCCTAAGATGCACATACTTGCACATAAGTGATTGCAGAAAAGAGACAGTTATATTCGTTCTATTTGTTCTGTGTTAAAAAGTGTCGTTTCATTTGATAGGAACTCGAAATATTTTAAAAAACAATCTGATCTGAAGAAACTAAAAAAAAAAATATTCAAACTAATATTGCCAGCTGTTGTTAAACGAAAAATATCAGCGGACGTCCAGTTGAGAAATTTCAATAACCTTAATGAATAATGATAATTAATTAAACATCCACATAAAAATAATGTCATACCAAGGTCAAATCGCCACTGTTACTTTCAAAATTTATACGATGTTAAAAAGGCGCCAAAAATAGAAAAAGAATCTTATTCTATTAATCATTATGACCATAAACACATATTTAATGTACGTATATATATATACATATATATGTATATACCTATACCAATTCGACCAATTCGTGTGTCAAACACGCGTAAGCAGAATGGAACAAGTTAGGCAAGTTAAGGTCAGTTGGATTAGTGAATGAAATACAATTTTAGAAAAAAAATACATACTTATACATAATATTGATTATTTATCAATACCATAAAACAGCAATGAATCAAGTCGCCAAGTCAGTCTGTTTGTCTATCGTGCTGTTGCCGTTGCTTATTTATATAATTATATGCGCATAGACGGACAGGCAATAGTAAATGTGGCGTGGGAAAAATGGGCAGGTGTTGGAAGCTGTTTTACTTCTTATAAAATGAAATGATACATACACGTATGTATAATATACAACTAATGCAATAATTGAGATGATATGTAGTCGTCAACTCAACCATGTGTATTACATATTAAATGATAATGTATATTATTAAATTGAACTTCACGTTTGGTTCGTTTGATTCATTCAATTTTTTTTTACATAATTATTTTGTACGTATGCGTTTTTTTAGCTTTTATTTTTTTCGATATTAATTACTTTTCGTCAAAAAAAAGAAAAAAAAAAGATTGTCCATATATAATCTCTAGGAAGATTGCCAGCTCTGAAATGTTCTAACTAAGGTGCCGATACCTCTTGGTTTTTCCGGATTTGCTTCGGTTTTAATCCTCTAGTTCTGGTGTCCTGACAAACCTTTTTTAGAGCAGTTATTTGTCCCGGTTTCACTTTATACACTTTATCCAGGGTCGGCGCGACCATATAGGCGAACTAGGCAACCGTCTAAGGCGTCGGAAATCGAAGGGCGCCAAAAATCTTGGGACGTAAAAATTATAAATTTTGCAAGCACTGGACTTACGTATTTTTGTTAACAGAATTCACTTTCCAAACGATTTTAATATTTATGTATTTTTATGTCAAAAAGGTTGATCGGATACACTGTATTTAGAAAAGTACATTAAGAAAGGCGTCAGTCAACCTTTTTTTTAAAATTATCTCTTTATGATTTTTATTACAATATTTTTTTAATGCTGAAAAAAGTGCCAATGTTTATCTCCATTACATGGTTGGCCAAGTGACCGGAAAACGGCATTTCATATTACACGATCAAATGTTATTCCAGTTAATGAAGGAAATGATTCCAACCTACATGAATGATATGCAGAAAAGACTGGTAAACTTGGTTACAATATCAACTGAACAAGAACTACCGCAAACCATCGTCTTTAATGAACTAGTTTTCTAAGCTTAAAACTAGGAAAAATAAAATATAATCTCCAGTTTTTTGTTTTCTGTTTTGTTATACTTTCTTTTCTCTATCCTCTTCTTTTCTTATCTCTTTTTTTTATTAATTATTTATAAATAATTTATTGTAAATAAATAAGCATTAAGTACTGATTTGCAAAAAACTTTTACATGTTAAAAGTTGAAGGTTCATTGTATGACTTTTAACTGTTGTTATGTCTAAATAAGTGTTTATTAAGTTTGGGGGCACTAAAAGATATTACGCCTAGGGCGCCAAACCACCTTACACCGGCTCTGACTTTATAGATGATTACAATAACGCTAGCACGTGCATATAAGTACTTAGCTTCTTTTTCTTGAGTTCGAAAGGAAAATATCAATCTATATATGTAAAACTAAGTTTTTAGAACTAAATAATTTTTTTTCACATCCGCCCTGATTTGACGTTGTTAAAATCGGAATAGACACCTTAGCTATAACACTATATAATTAGGAGTTTGAAGGAACTGAACAATGGATTAAACGCTTTTCATGCGCCGAGGCGTATACAGCCAAGCTTGGAAATGAAAGAAATAAAAATTTCTAAAACAAAATTATCAAAAGATAAATAGTTTCTACAAAAGTTGACGAGCAGAAAAAAAGCGTCATCACTAAATTTCTTTAGACTAAAAAGTTCCTTGGAACGGTGTCATACCCCTTTGACCAGGCTCCATACGCGCTTTCTCTGCTCGCAGGTAGCAACTCAAACGCAACTTCGCATACAATACTCAAATTACTGTAACTTGGAGCGATTCATCGAAAATATTACTTTATATTATATCATTATACTCAAAAAAGGAACGGGGAACATCCAAAGAAGCATACTTAAATTTAATGGAACTACTGGCCAGGCCCGATGACAGGGTGGGGTAAGCGGGGTTGTAGCTCCGGGGCCCGAGCTGGAAAAGGAGGCCGGAAGAAACCCAGAAAAAAGTAAAACAAGCTTTTTTTTTTTTTTGCTTGTCACTTATTATTTTGGGGAGTTTTTAAGAAATGTGCTTTATTCTCAGGGCCCGTCATTTCTCTAAACGGCCCTGCTACTGGCCCCTTTACTTTCACGAGTAAAATTAAAGGAAATATAATTATCTAATCCCTAGTATGTATTTCAATTTCTCCCACGAGATCAAGTCCGAGATTTTTTTTAGTCATTTCTTTTATTTTTGCTAAATTAGGACCACTAGAACAAAGACTTCTGTTGGATCAATCACATTTGTTAATACCATTTTTATTCATATTAATTTTGACATTTTTTTTTATTTTATTCATATGATCATCATCATACAATTGATTCTAGAAATGAAAAGTTCACACGCAAATTACCCTAATTCAACCAAATACCTTAATTCAAATAACTTCCATAAAGTTTGTTTTGGGAAAATGAAAAATTTTTAATTTTGTGACGTCAGCAAGTTCACTAGAATATTAAGTTTTGCAAAAACCGAAAGCAAAATGACAGAATGATGAAATTGGAAGTGAATTATAGGTTTCTGAAATCGTTCTTTTCATTTTTATAAAAAGTAGGCAAATGGGACCAGCGGAAAAAGTTTTCTACTGTATTAGTCACGTTTATAAAAGGAACTGGGTCATTTTTATAAAAAGCTGGAAAACTTACGCCTAAATTACCCTAATTCAGTCAATCACCATATTTCAAATCGCTACAATAAAGCTCGATTTGAGAAAAATAGAATTTTGAATTGAATGATTAAGCTGGAAGAGAACTGCTGGTTTTCGAGGTCGCTCTTTTAAAATCTGCAATGTCAAAAATGTATTATGAAGCCTTTAAAAGATGTGACACTCTCCTAACTTGAGAACTGAATCCGCCCCTGTTAGGACAGAAACAGAATAGACTTACTGCATATTAAATTTTGTATTGTTATGGAAGGCCTAATAAGTATTACTAGGGCTGATAAGTAATAAGAAGTAAGTATTTAGAAGAATGTAAGTATTTTGTAGAGTAAGTATTTAGAAGAATGTAAAACTGGTTTAGTATTTTCCGAATTTCAATTGATAAACAAATGTAGAAAAAAAAGTACAGTTGTACCTTTTTTTGTACGGTGGACAGGGACCGCATAAAAAAAATCGCACAAAAAAATATATTCAAAAATATCATAAATAGCTATAAAAAGTATAGTTCGATCCAGATTGGAAAAAAAAAAACTTTTTTATGCGGTGGTTCGGGACCGCATAAAAAAATTTCATCGAAAAAACATAACTGAAAACGCTCAAAACTTAGAAATTTCCTTAGAGGTTGCTTCTAAAAACAAAATAATGCATTAATTTACACGTAGAAACATTTTATTTCAATTTTATAATATTCTGAAAATTTTGAAAAATACATCTGTAACAAAATTAAATGATGCAATAAATAACTTATGTTCTTATGCAATGTATTGATTAAATGTTTAAAAGCCGTTAAAAAGTATTTTTATCAAAGAAAGTTATTAGTAAATGCTTAATTTTCTTACTGTCTCTTGTTTTTGATTTATATTATGCATTTTAATGGCCATATTTTTAAAAACCGCATAAAAAAATAGCAAAAAAAAAACGGCAAAAAAGTCGCACAAAAAAGGACCGCATAAAAAAATGCATTAATACTTTCTTTTTTTTACTTAGTTTTATTTATAAAAATTAAATTATACGTCTAAAAAATTAAGTTTTTGATAAATCATTCCTAGCATTGACAGGGTAGGTATGGTTTACAACTTTACATCCATACGATAGTCTGAGACTAGCAAATGATTTGACGATTACGCTATGCTAGTTGCCTACATTAACTCATGGTTCACTACGACTATAGAAATATTATAGCTCTGAAGTTTTATTATCAGATCAATTATATTATGAATTCACAGATTTTTTTTTATAAAGATTCAAAATTCTATAATAAACAGTTGCCGTATTTTACAAATAGTTTGAAATTTAATAAACTACATTTTGATTAGATATATACATAATATTATTAATTTTTCATTTTTCCAGTTAAAAATTTGAAGCTAATGCATTTTTCCATAATTCTTAGTCCCATTTTACAGGTTACGAATAACAGTGAAAAAGGGCTTAAATTGCGAGTATGAAGTTTGTTACCTGGGAGTAGTACCCATGGAGATTACACACATAAGGGATCAAAAGAAATATTTTAATTCAGTGGTGTATATAATAATTTTCCAATTCCACACAAAAAAAGATTATAAAAAATTTAGGAAAAATATTTAAATGTTATTTAAACTGTGTAGAATAATATGACATCGATTATACTTTCGACAAATTAAACAAATTGAGTATTGCGTATACTCCAAATCTCAAAAAGAGAAATATTGTTTCTGTCTTTCTCATTTTCAATACTAAAATGACACAGACAATGATCGTAACACCATAGACCAGGGTTGGCATGTTTAAAACAAAATGGTTTAAAACACATGTTTTAAACACTGTTTAAAAAACAATCTAAATAAAACATGTTTGAAATTAAAGTGTTTTAAACGATGTTTTAAACTATGTTAATAAAAAACATTACATATTAAACTCTGTTCTAAACAATCTTTAATTAAATTCTTTCGGTTAAATTGTAAATAAAATGTATTGAAATAAAAAAAAAAAACTTAATTATATCTTTAATAATTGAAAATTAGGCAGTTCTATTCCAGTATGCATCAGTAATAAAATAATAAAAACAAAGTTAAATTTTAATTATGTTAAACTAAATTTATTTAAGTATGTATTTATATTTATGTTTTTTTTTCTTTTATGTTAAATACTAATTATTTGTGTTAAGTATTTCCATTTAAATCCTGAAAAACAACGACTAGCATTGCAGCTCTTTCTACTAAGGACCAAGGTTGCAGTTGAATGCAACTGTGTTACCAAATTAAATGTTTTGGGGTCGATTTGTGACTTTAGTGATAGCCGCCGTTCTAAAGCACTGACTTGTTCAACTAACAATTAGATTTTGAACTTCCTTGTACCGTTAATATAAACTCCTTTATATTAGTATGTATCAAATTCAGTGTTGCCAGATTGACTTATCATTAGTCAAAAATCCCTCCAAAAGGGAAGAAAACCTCCAAAAAAAGGAAAATTATTTAACGCACATGAAATACGTAAGCAACGTCCGAGTAGCCCAAAAATAACCAATATTTAAAGCGGTCAACTTTTTGAAAAATGTCTTTCTTCAAAAATAATACAGTTGACGAGCGTACGAATAATTGAATAAATAAAATAATTTATAGCAAAATATAATTCAAGAAATTATTTACTGTATTTTTTTAAACAATAAAATTAGGCAAAACTGATTGTTGACTTTTGACGTTGTCTTAAAATACCATACCACACATTTAAATTTTAGTAGTTGATTTGATACTGGTTTTTGAATTTGAGTATTTTTAAGCAGGATGGCAAATATATGTATGTCTTAAATTTAATTAGACCTCCAAATGCTCCCTAGTTTGAAAATTTCCAGCCAAAATCCCCTCAAAGAAATTATTCGCCCAAAATTCCCTCAAACAATTTAAAAATTCTTAAGTTTTGGAGGGAAAACCTCCCAATCTGGCAACACTGATCAAAATTTATAAAATTCGCAACGTAGCAACGTCTTTATTGTACACAGTATTCAACACGCATAAACAACAAATGATTTTATAAATTTTACAACAAACAAAATATTCAAATGTTTCTACTTAATGCCACCTATTATATAAATTAATAGTACATTATTTTATGCCAATGTCTGACAGCAAAAAGTCAGATATTTCGAGACAAAAAGTTTTTTCCATAAGGTTCAATTAAAGGAATTAAACCTGTTTAAAACAAGTTTAAAATGGTTAAAACATATGTTTAAATTAAACTAATAAAAACACGATTTTAAACATAGGACCACTTGTTTAAAACATTTTGAACTGTTTGTTTTATAAATTTAAAAAAAAAAAAACTTTCTTTTCCATCCCTGCCATAGACGCGACGTTATATCGAATGCCTTCAGTTCCCAGACAAGCAATACCTACAGTTTAGTGGTGGAGAACTATCGATAGTCCCGACTATCGATAGTTATCGATAGTTTTTGATGCCGATGCCCAAGTTTTTTGATTTGGGCGGCATTTCGATGGCCGGCGAGCAAAAAAAAAGTCGTTGTTTTTATAGCTCTGGTTATAATTTTTATTATTTTTATAGTATTTATAAGTGAACGAAATGACTGAAAGAAACTATCGAAAACTATCGATAGTAAAAAAAAATATCGATAGTTTTCGATAGTCAAAACTATGGATAGTTATCAACAGTGCTACCGATAGTTCTCTACCACTACTACAGTTGTTTATATTTTTTTATTATCTACAAGTTTAATTTGAATTTGTTTGTTATTTCAAGTAATTGCCCAGTAACGTTACATAATTTTGATTTTGCTTGCTAGTTAATGCTATTCTATAAATTACATTTAGTCCGTGCCTACAAAGTTGGAGCCAAAAAATCTTTGCTCTATGGATTAGAAGTGACATTTTTAACCCCTTTTTGAATTAGTAAATTATGCTAACCAAGATTAACACCAAGACTGTGCATTCTCTATAGTAAGACTAACACCAAGACCACAAATATAGTTACAAGACTAATACTAACAATAAGATTCAAGTGAGAATCAAAATGAAGACAAAAGCAAGAAAATAAGCAAGACTCTCGCTAAAAGAATTTGTTAATTTAATGATTCCCTGAAATTATTTTACTTAAATTCTGACGTAGTTATCCTCGAATATAAAATGACAAGAAAGAACAAAGACAAAAAAATAAGTACCTACGTCCAATTTTATTTCACTTGTTCCAGTTATTTGATGACGTCATCAAACAATCGTACTTTTAATTAATTTCAAGTTTATTTGACTTCTCCTGGTTATTTTGATTTCTTTCCATTTAAATGAAACTTTAAGTCAATTAATTTAGTGCGATTTCACAAATACAATTAAATTTTTATAACCTGATTACTATATAATATAATAAAATATAAAAAATGCAAGAAAGTGTCAGACTTTTTAGCAATACCAAGATCAACAACAAGACTGCGCTTTGCAAGACCAAGACCAAAACCCAAAGGATACTAGCAAGATCTAGACCAAAACTCTTAAAGCAAGACTAAAACCAAGGCAAAGATGAATACTTCGTAGTCTTGGTCTTGCATTTGCTCGTAACTACCTATCCGTAACTTTTAAACTATTTAAACTAGCATTTACTAAAAACACTGAATTAAAATTATTTCGAGAAATTTCCATCGATAACTGTAAAAAATACAAGAATCCGACAATAAATCTGAAATAAAAAAAGTCTGAAAAAGTTACAGGTAACAAATACTTACTCCTTTATAAGAATTTTCAATTAAAATTACTTCGGAAAATTTTAATCCATTACTTAAAAGTTGTAGATATTCCAATTAATTAATTTTTATTATGAATTAAATACGTGGGATATAGTTAGGGTTCCCAACCATAACAAAGTATTCTACTTTATTTTTCACAAACATACTTTATACTTTTACATAAAAATAAAGTATACTAAAATACTTTATTTTGAATCTTGACTGTGATTACACTAAACAAAACTCTCCGAAATGTAATTCCTGAAGGATTTATTAAATATTAAGATGGATGATTGACCTATATTCTGAATCAATAATATTTAAAGAAATCCAGAAAAAATCTACTAATACTAACAAAGAATTTGCAAAGAGAAATACTGCTGAAAAACCGCACTATATACTTAAAAATGCGTGTGATAATTTACCAAATATAAAAAAAAAAATTATTATTTGCTCTCTGTTCCCACAACCTTAGCTTTCATTGAGAAAGCTTTTTCGATGATGGATGTGAAGTGGCGAGCAGAGAGAAATAGATCCTCCATAAATTGAATAGAGAATGAATCATTTATTTATTTAAATCTAAACTTAGATTGTAAAACTAGCTATGAAACGATCATAGATAACCAAAGATTGTTAGCATGTGGCTAAAAACACCAAAAAAAAAAAAAAAAATGTATAAAAACTTAGATAATAAAAACTTAAATTTTAGAAAATACTTTTTTTCTGACCAATACTTTATTTTTTTATATTCAAAAGATTAGATACTTTATTTTTTCCAAAAAAAGTTGCCAACCCTAGATATAGTTGCAATCAAATTTCTCAAATGGGCAGATTGTGGTATTAGTATATTTATTCATACAAAAATTCCACTATAAAACCAAGTGTTTTTGGTAACTTTTTTAGATAACCCAATTCGACTGCTGAAATAAGAAGAATTGTGATCGAGCAAAAATAGAAACAAATTATAAAAGGTCATAAATGAAAGGATTATTTTAAAATATGAAATTTATATTATATTGCTAAATAAAATACTAAATTAAATTTTTCATCTCTTTCAAAATATAAAAACTAAAACACTATACAGTTAATTAAAAATATAAACACGTAAGGGGAATGGTTTCATAAATTTTTTATTTAGCAATAAAATTCACCTCAACCAAATTTAGTGCCTAAAAAGTATAATTTTTTTGGTAATATAATACCAGTAGTAGGGAAATATAATTTAAATCAATGGTTCAATTTTTGAAATTTAAACGATTAAATCTAAATAAATAAAAAAGTTTATTGAAACCAGTGGCAGTGTTGTAATTTAAATCACAGCGCAGTTCCAAAAGAATAAAAACAACATATTAATGATTATTATTTAAAAAAAAAAGATAAATGTGCTTCAAAAAATTACGCTTCTACAGGATGATTACGTTTCTACCTATTTTCCTCAAAGTTGTAATTTAGAGTCTAAAATCTCAAAACTAGACAGTTAATTTGAGATACCAATCGTAATTTTACTATCAGAAAAATAAAAATATTTCTATAAGGTTTTCAACAAGTGAATTGCCTTTTAGTTAATAACTGACTAAAATATATTAAATTATACTTATACTTTAAATTTTATATAAGTAATATTAAATTTGATTTTGTTAAGTCATGCAAGAATATTATTACATATAAAGAAAACAATTAATTTTATAAAATACTTCTCTTCTATCAAATAATAAGGACAGGAAAATAAGGAATATAAAGAAGTAAAAATATTAGAAGTATAGAGAAGATAAAGAAGTAAAAATATAAAGCATACCGTCAAAAACAACAGTACTTTTACAACCATTAGATGTATATGACTTCCAATTTTGGACGAATTTCGTTCGAACATTGTCTAATTTAATGCTCATATCAGACAGTAAGATTGATCTCCATTCTAGGAATAACATTATAAAAATACAATCCCTAGCACATAATCAGTTCTTATCACCCCGCTTTGGAGATACATTTAAGTACGCCTAGTACAAGAGCGGATACATAGAACAAAGACCAGATTACTTCGTTAATCCCATCGAATATATTTTTTTGAAAACCGATGTAGATACTCAACCGAAATGTCATATTTGTGAAGGAGGTTGGAGATGTAGGATGTGGTTGGTGTCAAAAATTTCTTTGTTTAAAACATTTTTTTGAACAGTATCATTATTGTGAAGACCATAAGCCATAGAATAATATACCCCTTATTTTATTATTGTAAACTATTTTACATTAAAGATATTAAAACTTTTATAATTTTTCTTACATTCATGCCAAACTAGAACAAATTTCCTTATCCTTATTATTTGATAAAAAAACTATATGCAATAAAATTCTTGCTTGACTTAACAAAATAAAATTTTAATATTACTTGTATAAAATTTGAAGTTTTAGTCAGACATCAACAAATATAATTCGATATATTTTAGCCAGTTATTATACAAGACAAATCACTTGCTGAAAACCTTATAGAAATATTTTTATTTTACTGATTGTTATTAAAATTACGATTGGCATCTCAAATTAGCTGTCCAGTTTTGAGATTTTAGACTTTAAATTACAACTTTGTGCAAAAACAGGTAAACCACTATTTTTCATGTAGTTTTCATATATGCTATTTAAATTTTAATATACTAAAACATATCCACCCTATTTCAAAAATTACCCTCAATTTTACCTGAGCAGCCCCTCCAGTAGGTCCGACTCTGCATTTATACATATCAATAGAAAGCTCTTTAAAAATAAAGTGTTTTGTCAATTTAAAGCTTGTTTCTATCTGCCGTCGTTTTCAAGTTATAAAGCGAAATTAAAACCGTACCCTAATTTTGAGGGGTGATTTCACCCCTTAAATGGCGACGGTGGCAGATAAAAAAATACGGGTCTGTTATTTTTGCTTGTACTACACATATACCAAGTTTCATCAAAATTGTGAATTGACAGTTGAAAACCTTTCCTTGTTAAGCCGCTGCTACACGATGCTACGAACACCTTTCAACATTCGACGTTGGATCTTGGATGGTTCATAGCATCGTGTAGCCGTTGTTCGAACCTACGAGTGTCCAATGTCGAGCGTCAAACGTTCGCATTTGGTCGTGTCCCGTTCGATGTCGGTATTCTTGCACCGAGTCAAAGGGATGCTTCGAACGTTTGAAGGTCAATGTTGGTTGCGTTGGTTGGTTCGACTCAGCAGCTGCACGACTCGTTCATGTGAAGAGAGACAACATCAGTGTATAACATTAGAGATAACATCAGACAGATAACTGCGTCGTCCACTGAGTACCAAGACATCATCATTCGTATTGGATCAAACATTCACCAATTCACCGTGTAGCAGATACATTCGTCGCATCAACTATCGAACTTAATTGCTTCAAACGTTCGATCGAACGTTGGAAGGAACGTTCGTAGCATCGTGTAGAACCCGCTTTAGTGTCATTGTTTTTTTAATCAACTCGTGAAATTTAAACAGAACAAAATATGAAGTGTGTTGTATTTAAGTGTAAAAATTCTATTGAACAAAAAAATTCTCGAGATAAAGAGATATATTTCTTAAAATAAATAAATTTATTTTTAGTTGTTGGTTGTTAGTCATATAAGTCGGATATGACAGAATATACTACTCTACTCAGTTTTTCCCTTGTTAAAACAGTTGGCCTGCCTAAAGGTATTTTTCCACTTAATGGACTTGCGTATTCTGTTAGCACTCACAATCAGATAAATTATGGTGGACGCGCCGGGAAAAAATATTTTACACATTGGAATGGAAATTTTTTTTATTACTGAACTTTCCTTCACTTATATGTTGTAAGTATAATAAATTACATCAGCGGTAGTCAAAAACCTAAACTGATAAATTGATATAAATTTTAGAAATGTATGGTTTGTAGCTAACTTAAACTGTTGGTTTAATAGTTCGGTCAATTCGTAATAATTATAATAGAGGAATAATTATAATAATAATAATATGATATTCGGAATAATTATAATAATAATTATAACAGAATTCTAGCAGAGTTCTTACTCGAAGATTTATAAAGAATGAAGTTATCATAAATTAGATTTACCCGTATACATAAAGGTTAGCCAACATTTCATTTGTAGATCGGCCTTAAACGCATGCTTTGCGTTAAAAAAAATGTAGTTTTAGTAATGTGCGAACAAATTCTTTGATTTTTTCCAATCTGGTGTTGTTTAATGATTTGTGATTGGTTTCAAATCCTTTCAATATAATAATTAATAATCTAATATTCGGACCAGCCTGTATAAAAAACAAAATAAAACATTATCTTCATTAAATGTTGTTAGTTTTATTAAAACGTATTATTTAGATTACATTTTAATATAAGCTAAAAGAAGTAGATACATATTATTATTAGTTAGGATTACACACATACTTCAGCTCATGAGCACAGCAGCAAGGGGCAAGGGGGTACCTCGGAGCGGACGAATCGTACGCACCCAGTGAACTAACAAACGATCGGCGATCCGAGAAGAGAGCGCATGGAGTATGTATGTTTTTGTTGTGTTACCTCCTGCTGCTGTTGATGCTGATGCTAAGATGCAACAACAAGCTTGTTGTGTGTCGTCCGCGTGGCTTACACCTGCCACAAATTCCCACGGTCTTAGTATGCCATGTATGTATACGTATGTACGTGTACACATTCACATATGTATGTATTTAATGTTGCTATATTTAAAACCATCACATGTTTATACATTTTGTAAATAATTTTTGAATATGCATACGATTTACATACATATTAAGAGAGGAAAAGAAGGTACATATAATTTCTGGCAAATTAATGAAACCAGTAGTATCAAAATGCTGTTATAAATTTATCTTGATCTATAAATTTCTTTCCTTCATATCATTCACTTAGAAAATTCAACAGCACAATAATTTTAATATTAATTCATTTAAATTAACGGGTTACATCACTTTGGACAAAAATATTTTCTTTCATCTTTTATTGGCTTCAATAGTGTACAGTCGAGTCGCGTTATGAACTCGCTGACAGGGGTGTAGGGGAATAAAATTCTACGAATTATCGTACCCCTACGTCTGCTCAGCGGTCGACTGCCGTGAGTTACACTTCCCCTACTTTTCACGTATCTGAATGTGATTCTTTTCTAATCGCGTTATGAGTCCGCTTGCTTATTAGTCGAATTTTCTCCGAAAAATTAGACTTATACAGTCTATACGATAAGAGCTGCGAGAGGCGAGACCAGGGGCGCTATCCGTTTTCGGACCCGTAGAACACGATTATGTAAAAAAAAAAGATGTCTGATATATATATATATATATATATATATTTTCCCGCAACCTTTTAATATGTGTAGGGCCCCCCTATGGAAGTTAAGAGATGAAATTTGGTAAGTGGGGCTTATTCCGATGCACAACAATACTATCAAAGTGGGGTCAAATTTTGGGCAAATTTTTTTTCGGACCCGACCTTTAAGGGGGTCGTGGGGGGCTGAAAAGCAATAAAACTTTTTCAAACCGGTTTTAAATAATGTTTCGGTCAATTATCTACAACATATCCAAAATTCAGCTTCCTAGGATGATATGGTGGGAGTAGAGGGGGGGAAAAACGATTTTCGCTGGATCTAACAGGCCCCCAGCCCGCCAGAATTAACGTAGAGGGTTGAAATTTGGTGTGTTGATAAAGTTCGTACCTAGGTTGTGCTTTTTGGAGGTTTTAATATTTTACCCCCACCCTCCTCATTTTTAAGCTACAATTTCATGCATTTTCGACGTTTTCGAAGTTTGTACCACTCGCACAGGTCACCCGAATAAACCTAGAGGGCTGAAATTTTGTATTCGGATTGAGTTAGTATCAAGGGGGTGCCTTTTGGGGGTCTCGACTTTTAACCCCTACCCCCACCATTTTTATACCCAAAAGAACATGATTTTTCTTGTTTTTTAACAGTTTTGTTCGGGTCAAAATCTCCCCAAATAAACCTAGAGGGCTGAAATTTGGTGTACAGGTTAAGCTAATAGCCAGACACTGTTTTTTGGAGGTTTCAACTTTTAACCCTTACCCCCACGATTTTGACGCCAATATTTCCTTAATTTTTTTGCTTGTTTTCTAACACGTCTAGAGACTCCATAAGGAAACCTAGAGAGCTGAAATTTTGTACATGTATTCAGTTAGTATCCAGCTAGTACCTTGTAGGGAGTCCGCATCACTTTTCCCCCCACTTCTCCCATTTTTACATCGGAATTGAATGCTATTGTTAAATGTGTTTTAAAAGCATTATGTTTATTCTAAATACAAGTAGGCGAATAGTAATTTTAAAAAATTTAAAAAAAAGTGAATACAATTTTTTAACAAATGAAGTACATACATATTAAGTAATTTGCAAATGTTATTAAAGTCACTGTTTATTTATTTATTTAATTATTATTTAGGAATTTTGGATTTTTATTATTTATAAAATAGAAATTTTGGATTTTTTTGGAAAGAAAAAATATCTTCATAAAAGCCTTCCAGTTTACTATTTAAGTTCCTTTTTTAATATTTAAAAGTAAAACACAAAGGCAATTGGCGGATAAGCATGGATAGAAATGCCCTCGTACGAATTGTGTTGGCTTTTTCCCTGTTAACTTCTATCGGCACAAAATTGAAATTTACTGAGATTCAGCCCTTAAAAACTTAAAATCTTTTTATAAAGCCCCGATCAACCGGACACTCATTATCAGTTTTGAAACCACCAAAATTACAAATCGCTTGTGGACTTTCAATTATATTTCGCTTGTAGACACTCAATACCGAAGAAATAATTTTTTATTTTTTATTTTTTTTATTTTTTATTTTTTTTTTTGAAAGAAAAAATATCTTTATAAAGGCCTTCCAGTTTACTATTTAAGGTCCTTTTTTAATATTTAAAACTAAAACATAAAGGCAATTAGCGGATAAACATGGGCAGGAATGCCCTCGTACGAATTGTGTTGGTTTTTGTTCTGCTACCTGTTTTCGGCACAAAATTGAAATTTACTGAGATACAGCCCTTAAATACTTCAAACCTTTTTTTAAAGCCTCGATCAGCCGAACACTCATGACCAGTTTTGAAACCAACAAAATTACAATTCGGTTGTAGACTTTCAATCACATTTCGCTTGTAAACATTCAATACCGAAGATGAAGGGGAAAATTCGACTACCGTGATGGGGCCCCGCTGCTCACGGCGTTTTTTTAATATGTAATTCGTATCACCCATAGCACGGTCTCACATCTAGAGATAGAAATCATTTTTTTCCTAGCTATGAAGGGGGGCGGTCTTCATTGGAAAAATAAGTTAACGGACTTAATAACAAAAGGGCTCATTTCGCGACTCGATTGTATTAATATCCCTGGAATGATATATAGAAAAGAAATTATAACTGGGAAAATATTTTAAAATTCTTTTTGAACCCGATTTCGAGTATAACCTCGAGCGTTCGGAAACATTTAAAAACGTCGCTCTGTTGTGCGTAGAATTTTGGAGTCTCTCAGCTTGGTGGATAACTTTTTTCATTGCAGGTCAGTTACATTTCCAGAAGTGACTTGCCGATGACGTTACTATATATGCTTTTCTCGAAATTGCGTTTCCAAATTGGTGGGCAAAGTACCTAGAAGCAATTTTCATCCGATTATCTTCAAACACATATCTATAGTTTTTTAAATAGGTTATCTAGAGCGGTATGTACGATTTTCAAAATTACTTAACAAATAAATTTTTTATAAACAATATAATTTAGACTTTTTCATCAATTGTCAAAATTTTTTTTCTAACTGGTGCTATTTAATAAAAAATTAGTATTTTTTTAAATTAAAAGCTGCAGGTAAAATTTCAAGTCAATCGGATGAAAATTGCTGGAGTTATCTTGCCCATCGTTTTGGAAAATTTAGTTTTGAGAAAAACCTATGTACATTCTCCAAACGTGTTTATCGTTTTGTGGGTTTATATACCTTAATTTTTGAGTTATTTATGGAAATATAACAAAAGTAACGAAAAAAGGTAACGGAATAAAGTAACAAAAAAAATGTTATTGACCATAGGCTAAGAGATCCCAGTGTTACGCCTGGAAGAACAGCGTCTATAAACATTTTTAACCGCCCGAAGTCGTTTCAGAAGTCGGATTCAAAACGATTTTTAAAATATCTTCACTTATTATTAGACGAGAGGTTTGTATTTTTTCGAATAAATTTAGGTTTGTCTAGAGAAAATTTGTTGCCTAGCAATTTAACGAGAAGAATTGTCAACTAACAAAAACGCAACAGCGAAGCTGAAGCGTTTTTGTTAGTTGACAGTTCTTCTAGTTAAATTGCTGTTAGACAAAAAATTTGAGTTGTAGAAAGCACAAACTTATTCTGAAAAAATATATAACTCAAGCGTAATACGGTAAGACAATTTAAGGAATAAAATAAATTAGTATAATTCATATTATTATTTAATACATTGTTACTATGGTTTTGAAATCAGTTAAATTTATCAATACGAATTTTTGTTTAATTTTTAGCGTGTTTACCTACGATGAAACGACCAATGAAATGTTTTGTATCATTTTTTTCGCTGTAAAAATCTGTCTTAACTTTTTTTCCATGGTAAAAGTGAAAAAACTACAATATTCTTATGGGACTTGATACACATGAGTTAAGTTGTCATAGTTATAATTTCTTTTGAATGTCATTTTAGAAATGTTAATACATCATCTCTTGTATTAACATATTTTCTAGAAATGTTAAAAAAGAAAAAATTTTTCCCCGAGGTGATGTAATATCTTAAGGTGATGGAGATTTTAATAGGCTCCGTAGATCGACCGGCCAACGAGAATCTAACCCGATCATATCGGAAATTCGACATAAAAACTAGACCACGTATCTATTAGTATCTATTTTGTACTTCAGTATTGGAACTTTTACTCATAAAGTCGTGGTATAGTTTTCTTGTCAAATTTCCGTCATTATCGGGTGAGCAGCTGACACCTGATAATTTTGACGCTAGTTTTATCAAGATTTAGTCTTTATAAATTCAAAAAACTAAATTCCAGGTAACTTCACGATCTGACGTCACAACAAGATGAGCACAAATCAAACTACATTCTTTATTTAAAAATTAATATTCTTAATGTTATTAAAAGATTAAATTGTTTATATATGTGAACTTTCTAAATATTTAAATAGGTAGTTCAGACATCACTAAAACAAATGGCGTTTAATACTATTACACAGAATTAAATGTTCAATATTAAGTGATTATGTAAAGCTAAAATTAGTTTTTGATAAAGAAAAAAACAAGAAACAAGAAACAAGCAGATTTTAATAATCACTAGTTTTATGTAAATTTTTTCTCACACTCATATATTTTATATGAATTAATTTTTAACCGTAACAGAAATAATAAATCTTATTTTAGAGCAGGAAATTAAAGATTATCACATATGACATCCATGTCTACTAATGTTTAGTAATAAACGTAAATTATAATCTATGTAGAGAAATTTTTAAATTTTAATTTGAAGCGGCCGTAATGTTTGATCGGATTATTAAAAGATCATATCGAAGTTTGTATTTTTTCGAATAAAGTGTTTATCTATAATGAAAATTTGTTGCCTTGCAATTTAACAAGAAGATCTGTCACTGGCAAAAACACGACAGCGAAGCTGGAGAGTTTTTGAGTTGACAGTTCTTCGAAATTATGTAAAATACTTTTAGAACATAAATTTATTCCCAAAAAATATAAGACTCTTGGGCAATACGGTATAAATATTACTGAAGTAAATACTTATAATTCAAAATATCTATCTATCTATTTAATAAATCTCTTTGGTGATTTGGAGGGTTACTCTAATACTGACTGATTGACAGACAACGCACAACCTGAACCGTTGGGTTTAGAAGCATGAAATATTTTATAGGAATTCCTTATACATATAACGTAGGTGAGCACTAAGAAAGAATTTTTGAAAATTCGTCCCCTAAGTGGGTTAAATAGGGGATGACAATTTGTATGGAAATTCGTTATTTTTGAAGTAGAAAATATGAAAGTTGGCGTTTAGAATTCTGTTTATCAGTAAAGAAAGTAGTAGAAGCGTTTTTCGAAATTCATCCCCTAAGGGGATAAAGTGAGGAACGAAAATTTGTATGGAAAGTTCGTCATTTGTGAAGCTAGAACTTCGAAGTCGGATGGTTGCAGAAATGTTGCCGATAGGAAGTCCCATCGGGCACACAGCTAGTTACTCAACATTTTGTTACTATAGCTTTGAAGTCAGTTACGATAAAACCAATAAAAACGCCGTGAGCAGCAGGGCCCCATCACGCAAGTCGAATTTTTCCCTTCATCTTCGGTATTCAATGTCTACAAGCGAAATGTGATTGAAAGTCTACAAGCGATTTGTCATTTTGGTGGTTTCAAAACTGATGATGAGTGTCCGGCTGATCGGGGCTTTAAAAAAAGGTTTTAAGTTTTTAAGGGCTAAATCTCAGTAAATTCCAATTTTGTGCTGATAGCAGTTAGCAGGAAAAAAGCCAACACAATTCGTACGAGGGCATTCCTACCCATGCTTATCCGCCAATTGCCTTTGTGTTTTATTTTTAAATATTAAAAAAGGACCTTAAATAGTAAACTGGAAGGCCTTTATGAAGGTATTTTTTCTTTCCAAAGAAATCCAAAGTTTCTATTTTATAAATAATAAAAATCCAAAATTCGTACTTTATAAATAAACAGTAACATTAATAACATTTTTAAATTACTTAATATTTGTGTATTGCATTTGTTATAAAAGTAAATTCATTTTTTTAAAAATTTTTTAAAATTACTATTCGCCTACTTTTTATAAGAATAAAAACAATACCCCTGTCGCAGCATCCTGCATAACATAGCGAATTTCCTACGACTAGGCTACTGTAGTTTAAGGGTACTATTAGTGAGTGAAGTCAAAAAAACTCTTTTTAAATAATTTTTTTAAAGTGAAAAATTTATTTTTAAGGCTAAATTTTTTTACAGATAATAACTTAGGATCTATATGTTATAAAAAAAAGATTTTGCTTTATAATTTTTTTCCCTAGTACAGAGGGCGTTGAAATTGACGTAAAAAAAAGAAAACAGTCCAAATCTGCGCAAATAATAGAGCCTCTAGTACATCCGGAAAAAAATTATATAACATTTTAATATAGATATATGTAATTGTGCATCCCCCCCTCCAGAACCGGAAGCAAAATTCTTTTTCGAAAAATGGCGCGTATTTTAAAAAAAGTTCTAAAAACAACCTCCTTTTCCCGCACTTTTAAGTATCTAAACGGGAAAAAGAGAAAAAAAATCACCAGGCTGGTGAGGGGATGTACAATAGGCATAATAATAAACAAAATAAGTTATGTTTTATTAAAATCGCATAAAAAGTTTTTGAGCTAGGATTTGCGCAAATTTGAAAAATGTCATTTTGAGAAAAACACATTTGAAGTTTTTTAGAAATGAATATTTATAGATAAACATACTAATAGCTAATCAGCCAATCCGGGACCGTATAGTAATCCATAAGCAATCTCAAATTCTTCCTCCTGTAGTTCCTCATCTTGCTTTTGCGTTGTCCTGCCTACCGGATTACACAGCGTCATTAAAATATGACTTTTTTCTACTTTGAATTTTGACTTGAAATTTTAAACACATATTCTCTGCACCTTTATAGACTTTTTTCTGAAAGTAAAAAAAAAATGTTTTTTTAAAATTCACTAATAGTACCTTAAGGGGTTACATGGGTTTTTTTTTAGCAAAGAAAAAACTGTTTTCTCGATTTTTTTTTGCAATATAAGAAAATATAGTTTATTCCAACTTTTGGCAATATTTTAAGGTACTACTACCCAGCGTCGGGTGAAAAAGTGGTGAAATTGCTCCAAAAGCCATTTTTTCACATTTTTCGCGTAAACTATTATAGATATAGAGAAATGTTTCAAATAAAATTTGTAGAGAATGTGAAGATCTACAACTTTTGTACAAAACATTTTTTGCATCTATTGCAGTTTTCGCAAAAAATCAATTTAAAGTTTAAAATCTTTGAAATTAAAATTTTTTTTTCATAAAATTAATAAACAAAATTTAAGAATAAAAGGCCCTTAGCCATTTTTCACGATTTTGCGAATTTTGTAGATCTTAACATTCTCTACAACTTTTATTTGAAACATTTCTCTATATCTATAATAGTTTACGTGAAAAATGTGAAAAAATGGCTTTTGGAGCAATTACACCCCTTTTTCACCCTGACGCTGGGTTCGCAACCCCCTTAAAACTATCCCTAGTCAAATCTAGTGTGCTTAGGAATATTTCAGCCAAGTTTGACCAAGGTTGAAAAATTTCCATTTCAGGCCTTAGGTACTTGACTGACTAAATATACTCCATTCCGTGATACTTACAGACATCACCTACTCCTGATTCATAAAATAACCCTTCCACTTCTTCGTAGATATCACTTTTTTGGAGCGCTAACACTATTATATATCCTATTAGCTATACGCTCTTCTATATAGGTAATATAATTTCGTAATTTGAATTTCGATCTACAATTTTCACAATACATTCTCAATGTATTTTACTTTTAAAATACACTAAAACCTCATTTATCCGGAATTGATGGGACCAGAGTGATTCCGGATAAGTGAAATTTCGGATAAACCAAATGTAATGGTATTTTGCCTGCAAAATTGTAATACGAGTAAAATAAACACAGTACAGTGGTTTTAAGAATACAGTATGAACTGTATGTTGTTTATTGAAATCACGGCGAACGTACGCAACTCTACCGTAAACTGTAGTTTAGACGCAAAAAACTTACAGGTGCTATAATTTGGTTTCGTTCCAGATAAACCGGAGTTCCGGATAGTCGAATACCGGATAAACGAGGTTTTAGTGTATATATTAAAAAAAGAAAAATTCAAAAATCTTGAATCGTCATATGGAAATACTGCCTTAATGATTATGTTTAATTATATAATATTATCCTCATATTTGTGTTATTAAATATTTTACCCTCAATATCCGTTCGTCTGTCACAGGACTCACAGGCGATTTTCCCTGAAACTATTCAACGTAGAAATTTGGTATTTAGCACAGACATATAATACGATGGCCCAATTATAGATGTAAAGTTGGGTTTTGTTCCCATAATTATCACATATCACCCATAAAGAATCACTAATCAATCTGAAAAGGTTCATGAACATTAGAAATGAAATGTAAATTGAACGAAAATTATCAAAACTTGATTTTCTTACCTAATTTCCTTGGTACATTAGAAGAAGGCTTGAAGACAAAATTTTTCTTTAATCAAGAAGTTGTTAGTCAATAATTTTACCGCGGAATATTTATTGACAAATTTTATTTTGAGTAGTCAAAATTTCCACAAATGAAGTAATCAAAAACGCAAGAGATCAGCTAAAAATTAAAAAAACGCCGTGAGCAGCGGGGGCCCCATCACGGTAGTCGAATTTTCCCCTTCATCTTCGGTATTGAATGTCTACAAGCGAAATGTGATTGAAAGTCTACAACCAAATTGTCATTTTGTTGGTTTCAAAACTGGTGATGAGTGTTCGGCTGATCGAGGCTTTAAAAAAAGGTTTTAAGTATTTAAGGGCTGTATCTCAGTAAATTTCAATTTTGTGCCGAAAACAGGTAGCAGAAAAAAAGCCAACACAATTCGTACGAGGACATTCCTGCCCATGTTTATCCGCTAGTTGCCTTTATGTTTTAGTTTTAAAAATTAAAAAAGGACTTTAAATAGTAAACTGGAAGGCCTTTATAAAGATATTTTTTCTTTCCAAAAAAATCCAAAATTTCTATTTTATAAATACTAAAAATCCAAAATTCCTAATTTATAAATAAACAGTGACTTTAATAACATTTTTAAATTACTTAATATGTATGTATTTCATTTGTCATAAAAGTAAGTTCACTTTTTTTTAAATTTTTTAAAATTACTATTCGCCTACTTGTATTTAGAATAAACATAATGCTTTTAAAACACATTTAACAATAGCATTCAATTCCGATGTAAAAATGGGAGAAGTGGGGGGAAAAGTGATGCGGACTCCCTACAAGGTACTAGCTGGATACTAACTGAATACACGTACAAAATTTCAGCCCTCTAGGTTTCCTTATGGAGTCTCTAGACGTGTTAGAAAACAAGCAAAAAAATTAAGGAAATATTGGCGTAAAAATCGTGGGGGTAAGGGTTAAAAGTTGAAACCTCCAAAAAACAGTGTCTGGCTATTAGCTTAACCTGTACACCAAATTTCAGCCCTCTAGGTTTATTTGGGGAGATTTTGACCCGAACGAAACTGTTAAAAAACAAGAAAAATCATGTTCTTTTGGGTATAAAAATGGTGGGGGTAGGGGTTAAAAGTCGAGACCCCCAAAAGGCACCCCCTTGATACTAACTCAATCCGAATACAAAATTTCAGCCCTCTAGGTTTATTCGGGTGACCTGTGCGAGTGGTACAAACTTCGAAAACGTCGAAAATGCATGAAATTGTAGCTTAAAAATGAGGGGGGTGGGGGTAAAATATTAAAACCTACAAAAAGCACAACCTAGGTACGAACTTTATCAACACACCAAATTTCAGCCCTCTACGTTAATTCTGGGGGGCTGGGGGTCTGTTAGATCCAGCGAAAATCGTTTTTCCCCCCTCTACTCCCACCATATCATCCTAGGAAGCTGAATTTTGGATATGTTGTAGATAATTGACCGAAACATTATTTAAAACCGGTTTGGAAAAGTTTTATTGCTTTTCCGCCCCCCACCACCCCCTTAAAGGTCGGGTCAGAAAAAAAATTTGCCCAAAATTTGACCCCACTTTGATAGTATGAGGTGCCTCGGAAATGAGCCCCATTTACCAAATTTCATCTCTTAACTTCCATAGGGGGGCCCTACACAAATTAAAAGGTGGCGGGAAAATATATATATATATATATATATATATATCAGACATTTTTTTTTTCTACATATTCGTGTTCTACGGGTCCGAAAACGGATAGCGCCCCTACTCTCGCCTCTCGCAGCTCTTATCGTATAGACTGTATAAGTCTAATTTTTCGGAGAAAATTCGACTAAAAAAAAGTAATGTATAATGAATTCACGAAATTTTAAAATTCAATACGTACGAATCAGGACATTTCTCTTTCAATTTTTATGTACCGTGTTTTCTTCTATTTTGAAAAACCGCATTTCTAAGCACCATACATTTTTTCACTCATAATTAGTTTTGTAAAAATCTTTAAAAAAACACAAAGCCTAGGTATTCATTTAACAATTAAAAATGAAAACTGCATAATTTTACAAATGGAATTTATTCAAATGTTATTTACTACGCATGCGCGAAAAATAAATATATAATTATGGGTAATGACTAGTATACGTACTATACATATTATAATATTTTAAAAATATTATAATATACAGAATATTTAAATAATTTAATTTAAAAAAAAACAAAAAAAAAACTTAAAATAATAAAATTATTAAAATACTTAATAATTTTATTTAATTTTTGACAATGTGTGTGTGTGTAACAATGGGATTTAAATTATTTTATTATTTCCAAGAATTTTAAATTTTACGGCAATTTTAAAATAAGAATATAGAACATTTATAGACACAAATTAGATATATATGTTACGCTCAAAGATCGAAATCGCTCATTGAGCGAAAAAATCGACCACAACGCGTTGTGGTTATTTAAAATCAGCCACAACGCGTTGTGGTTAACTCGAAAAGACCACAACGCGAAATTCGCGTCGTGGCTTTTATAAGATTTGATCACAACGCGACGTGGTCATTTAAAAAAGCCACAACGCGTTCTAGACTATTAGCTGATGCAACTGTGACACACACACAACGGACAGGTTGCTATTTGTCAACTGGCGCATTGCAATCAAATACCGTTAAATTTGTATTCATTGTTGATCGTTATTTCCAAGTGGAAACATCAGGGCGCTAATCATGGCTAATAAAAAAATTGTATTTTATGATGAATTGGATGAGTTTATAAAGATAAATACCGATCGCAGTTTTTTCATTAGTAACGAACGATACCAAACGTTACTTCAAGAAACAAAGGAGGCTCAGCTTCTCAAAAAAAGTAATCAACCCCTATCGTCAAAACATTATCGTCGTCTTAAACGATATGATGTTTTAAAAATAAGTGACACGGAAATTGATTGAATATGGATCTAATTAGTGTTTGTGATTCAAAAATCCGTTATTTTTGTAAGGCTGATGAACTGTTTGACATTTTGTGAAAACGCGCATATTAAGGGGGCTCACCAGTCCAGAAATTTCAAAAAATTGACTTTTTTGTTTTTGCTGTTTCTTATAGCTATACTTATCAGAAATCAATTTAAACGCGTTTTTCTCGAAATGATCTTTTTCGACACTTGTGTCAAGATTACTCTAAATCTATTCATCCAAATTAGCTAAAATTTGGACAGAATATTGACAACACATTTCTTTATTCGCTAAACCACAACCATATTTTTTGGATAAAATATGGCCATTTTATGACCATCTTAATCCCAAAAATATGGTAAAATTCCAGATTTTTTTTTAAACTGCCGCCATTTTCTTTCTATATATGCAAAATTGTTAATTCTGGTTCCGCTCTATTATGTAAAAAAAATCGTGAAGAAACCTGTTTTTTTCGGTCTCTGGACTGATGAGCCTCCTTAACATAGGGCACAAACGGACACAAATTGGCGGATAAGCATGGGTAGGAATGCCCTCGTACGAATTGTGTTGGCTTTTTCCCTGCTAACTGTTATCGGCACAAAATTGAAATTTACTAAGATTCAACCCTTAAAAACTTAAGGACTGTGGACTTTCAATTACATTTCGCTTGTAGACATTCAATACCGAAGATGAAAGGAAAAATTCGACTTCCGTGATGGGGCTGCGCTGCTCCGGCGTTTTTTTATTAAAGAAAACGAAGATATTGTTTACGAAATATGACATTTCTGCAGGGCCGGACCTATAGTTATTACGAGGAGGGCAATCTTTGCTGTTGGCGCCCTCCCTGAAAAAAACCTCAAATTAAACATTTTGGCGCACCGATATTTCTTAAATTTTTCCCTGCAAAATTGGTGAACAAAAAAAAAACGTCAAATTCACCGTTTTGGCGCCCCTAAAATCTTGCAGGGGGCACGTGCCCGCGCTGTCCCCCCTAGACCCGGCCCTGCATTACTGTAAACAAACACAATTTATTTTGTAATATCTCAAGAATTTTTAATCATTCACACTTACTTATTTAATTCAATGTCCTTAATTAATTCAACCATTACAATGTAGAAAATAAATTCTCGGAAAACTATGCATACTAGAGCCAACAATTATCAAAAGAGAAAAAGAAGAAATCAAAAACTGAATGGCGGAGTGCGCAAACATAAAATTTAATGGGGCAATATCAAATGAAAATGAAACTTATTTAATTAACTAGTGAATTCCATTTCTGGTGAACTAAAAACCTAGTGGTACATTACTTGTCATATAACTCTAATATTTTATTGGCTTCGTTCCATTCGTACGTAAACTGGTTTTAATTGAACGTATAACATCAGAAATTTATACAATAACGATCTTCCAATATTTATTTAATATTTACAGATGCACGTGTATTTTAAAATTAAAAATTAACTGACATGCTTATGTTTCTAAAGGAACATGTACAACGGTTTATTAGGCTTAAAAGGTTTAAAAATTGTTTATTAATCTCTGAATTTATGCAAACACTGGATTTTAAATATACTATATTCACCCAAAGAAATCCTAGCTACAAAACAAAATCACGTGACTAGATAAATTTTTATTGGTTGAAATTTCCAAAATGGACACATCAAGTACAATTTAGTTGACGCCCAGACAATGTTTCATGAAGTTGGTACAAGCGATTACGCAGAAACGGTAATATGTGAATAGACGATTTTAAAAAAATATTTTTTTTTTAATTTTGGTATGAAATTGTTTTTATTATTTTTATTATTAAGGCAAATTTTTTATTTTTAATGAATAGAAATTAAAAATCTTGTAAATATTCAATTTTATTGCTGTAGTGATTTTGTATAAAGTTTAGTTACTCATAAACCATTGCATACAAAAATAAATCAATTAACTGTTTTCCTAGAATTTTAACAATCACATATTATATTCTAGTTCAAAGAAGCAAAATTCGGTCCCATTGATTTTTACAACATAGGTACGAAATAGGTACTACACAAGCACAATTAAATTGTAAACAGAAAAACTGTAATAAAAACAAATATGTATGTACAGAAAATGATTTGTACAAAACAATTTCAATTGTTTAACAAATCAGGAATATTCTTGGATCTTTATATACTCATTCCTCTGTTATCTTTCATTGAAATAGTATCTAGTGTTTGATGATCTTATCTATTTCTGTGCGTTTTGTTAGTATTATTTATTTTGATTAGTTGCATACAATTTCATTTTTATAATATTGCACAAAATATTAAAATATCTAATTTAAGTATTAACAAGATTAATAAATAAACCTAAATTTTAGTAAAAATTTAAATACTTATACAGTTTAATAAAGTTGTTTTATTTATTTTTACTGGTAATTATCTACTGTTAAAATATTTGAATATATCGCTTCAGTTTGAACAAAGCACTATCACTGATGTTCTGTGGGAGTGTCCTACAAGCTGTTTGTTGTTGTTTGATGTTTTGTATTTAGGAATTGTTTCGGTGAATATAGTATAGCATATTTCGCAGGGTTTTTATTATCGGTATACATGTTTTCAAACTTATTTGATCTAATGGTATGGAGGATTAGATCAAACAGTTTTGGGTGTAACCTCTGTATAAATTAAATTCCTCTCTATTCACCATATTTAAAAATACAACATTTGTATTTGTGTAGCTGCGAGGATTCAAAATTTTGAAACTGGTGTAGTATCAATATGAATACTAACTGGGGTTTGCTTTTCAAGCTAATAGATATTTTAATACTTTTGCTATGATTGAATAAATGATAAGTGATTCAAAAATATTGAAAACCGTTCCAGAAATATAATTATGACTAAAAGATATAATAATTAAAAAATTTGATTACTCGACGCAATTTTCCATTCGGAAATTCGCAATTAAAGAGAATAATATAAATTCATTAAGGGAAGAGAAGCTAACATTCTATCATTTTTGTCATATTTTGAAATCAATTTTGAAAAAATTGTTACTAAACTGATAATTGTATATTTTGAAGCATTTATGGTACTTAATGCTTAGAACAGTGTAGCGGCGTTGTGAAAGCTAATAATGAAATATAGTTTCTGTGTTATACGACACGTCATCAAATAAAATTTTTGGCATTAGACGTATCCTGTTTTATTTTTTTATTTCTTTTCATCTTCACCCCTGTACCAATTAATTCGTATACCTATCATTAATTACATGTAATTAAGTAAGTTTTTTATAGCGGTATAAATTCTCCTTACTAAAATGAGAGTGGCTGTTCACAAAAGCGATTAATATTTATGATATCAAAGGAATTTTATAAAATTTATTTTTATTAACAGGAGAGATTTAAATAAATTTTTATCAGGACACAATAAAGGTTCCTATCTACCTGTTTATCATGTATTTGTTATTTGTTAACAATGTAGAATTAAATATATTTTTTATAGTTATATAAAAAAATATATATTTTAAATACTAGTAGCCAAGTTATAAATTATCTCAGGAATTTGTATATTTTAACCCTTGTAATATTACTAATGAATCACGTAAACACAATACAAACTCCTGTTTGGTTATATATTTATTATTATAATTCCTTTTTTGTGGCTTAAATTTTTTTTTGTAAATAATCCCTACGATTTCCATACAAAAACCAGAAAAAGGTGGATCTATTCGTTTTTTGTTAGGTATAAAGAATTTATATTGCACCTGTACTCATGGACATTTTTGATTTGAAACTTATATATAAAATATTTTTTGCTAAAAGAAATCATATATATTTTATATGGATCTTTTTTCCTTTGAATAAACATTATAAAAAATATTTAATCGTGTAAAAAAAATTTATTTTATATTTAAAACTGAATGACAAAAGTGGAACTGCATCTAGTATTACGCATCTACCATTTAGGCCAGGCGCACATTGAACTGCGTCACACAGTAAACGCAGGCCAGGGCAGAGCAGAGCAGAGTAGGGCAGCGCAGAAAAGCACGAGAAATAAACTGTGTGGCCGGGCGCTCATTGAGACGCAGTTAACGCAGGGCAGCGCAGTTTCTGTGACACTTGTTGTAGAACGAGATAGCGTGAATTTAAACGCTACACATACAAACACAAACTCTAAACATGTATATAACCATAGAAAGTGGGGTTGCCTTGCTGCCAAGTTTGATGACGTAAAATTCTGGCGACAGCCGGAATGCTAACTACCATATAGTAGTTTGCCCCCTTGAATGTGACACAGAAACTGTGCGAAATTGTAACACGTCTTCGAGTTTTAGTTGGTTTTATTTCAACTTGACATCTGAATCAGACTTAGAACTCCAGTTTAAGTATTCCGTAAACGTATTAATGTAAAAAAAGCGTTAGATTTCGCCAAACTACAGCACTAAACTGTTATCTAATATTCGTGGATAACTCTGTCACACAGTTTGTTTCTCGTGCTTTCCTGCCTTGTACTGCCCTGCGTGCACTGGGTGACGCAGGTCAATGAGCACCCGGCCTTATAATTAATTAGGTATAGTAAGGTATGTATGACAAAAATCATTATTTAGAAATCTTACGAGTTTTAGTAGTAATTTAAAAAAAAGCTGTGAGCAGCAGAGCTCCATTACGGGAGTCGAATTTCTTCTCATCTTCGTTATTATTAAGATATTTACCTAAATGTAATTGAAATTTATATTTTTATTATTTAAGTGTTAAAAAAGGACCTCAAAAAGTTGCAGTTCACTTTGAAAAAAATGTTTCCATTGAATATCCGTTTCCTCCGATAAGAGATTATTAACATTTCTATTTATAAAAACGGGGGAAGTGGGGCAAGGGAATGTGGAATCCATAAAAGGTACACCCTGGATACTAACTCAATACATACATGTATACACATACACTATTTTAGTCTTCTAACCAAAAACCACGAAAACCAGGAAATTTTGACGTAAAAATTCTGGGAGGGGGGTTGAAACGCGCAAAACCTGCATAGCCTGGATACCAACTCAATTCATATACAAAATTTCAGTCCTCTAGGTTTATTTGGGAGACTTGTAGGTTTGTTAGATTCATCGAAAAACACGACAAGATATGAAATTTTGGGATAAAAGTCCTGATAAAAGTTATTCATTTGCCACTGCAGGGCTCTTATATGACTTGTTTACATGTATAATTATGTTACTTGCAGTTTTATTACGTAATATACATATTATCAAAATACCAGTTTCTAATACAAAACCAGAAATTAACACGGTAAAATATAAAAACAATTTTAGATTCTAGACTTGTTGCAAGTGATGCAAATCTGGTGAGATTTACAGAAAAATTTCATTCTAAATATCATGGCAATTAGTTTAATAACATATACTTTACACATAATTGTCCACCTGCTGAATTTTCTCTTACTGAGAAATAGCTGATGGGTAATTTACTAATTTGCTAGGCATTTATATTACCTATGTAATATATACTATAACAAAATCATTTTTTTATGAGGCAATTACACCAGTATTTGAAATATTTTTCGTCACGGATAACAAAACAAAAAAGAATGTATTCATTATGAGTTAGTACATTCAGAAAAACTAATTGTTCTGTCTAAACGTAATATTGGACACCTGGATACAATTAATTATTTTAAGATGTACTCGTATGTGTGTGATACACAAATATACTACTACCGGGTGTCTATTTTAATTATTAGCTCAATTATACTGATTTATTATCGAAAACATATACCGAGGCTTTTTGGACATTCTTACCTATTTTTAGTTTTGCACAATTTACACGGGCTTAGTAACTAAAGCAAGTAGCTAAATTGAATAGTTTTTTTTGTTTAGTGGCTGTCTACACACAATTTAGTAAATTGATTTAGTATTAGTTGAAGTAGTACTACATAACCCAGTAAAACTAAATTAAATACCCCTGTCGCAGCATCCTGCATAACATAGCGAATTTCCATTTACAAAAGTACGTTTTTCTCGGAAACTAGTTGATATAGAGTAATTGTAAATAAAAAAAACCTTCTTTATGTGATTTTTCCGCCTCATTCCGCCAAATTTTTTTCACGAAAAATGTCCAAAACCCCGTAAACGTTTTCACGAAATTTCTTAAAAATAAGATGTTTCGTTCTTGAGTTATCGCGCGGACACTTAGTAAACATATATATAAATGTGCCCGCACGATAACTCAAGAACGAAACATCTTATTTTTAAGAAATTTCGTGAAAACGTTTACGCGGTTTTGGACATTTTTCGTGAAAAAAATTTGGCGGAATGAGGCGGAAAAATCACATAAAGGTTTTTTTTATTTACAATTACTCTATATCAACTAGTTTCCGAGAAAAACGTACTTTTGTAAATGGAAATTCGCTATGTTATGCAGGATGCTGCGACAGGGGTATTTTTTATTTACAATTACTCTATATCAACTAGTTTCCGAGAAAAACGTACTTTTGTAAATGGAAATTCGCTATGTTATGCAGGATGCTGCGACAGGGGTATTTTATGTAATATTTTCTTCTCTTTTAAATGGTGTAAAAAAATTTCGCAAAAATTTTTGAATAAGTGGAAATTTTGGCAAAAAACTAATTTTTTGCTAGAACAAACACCATGTTCCTGGCATCCGACGTGTCTGGCTGACGAACTCATCCAAGGGTTTGGGACTTCCAATGTTCTCACCAAGTTTCGTAAAAATTGGATACTTCGTTCGAGAGTTATCGTGCGGACACACACACACACACACATATATATATATATATATAT
The DNA here is from genome assembly GCA_035578155.1 of Brachynemurus nebulosus. Lineage (NCBI taxonomy): Eukaryota > Metazoa > Arthropoda > Insecta > Neuroptera > Myrmeleontidae > Brachynemurus > Brachynemurus nebulosus. The sequence continues at coordinate 1,047,959 of JAPWDM010000018.1, read as the reverse complement.
ATATATATATATATATATATATATATATATATATATATATATATATATATATATATATATATGTTTTAGATACCTCTATAGTGTACCTCAGAAAAATTATCAACTTAAAAAAAAAATTATAACCCCCCCAAAAAAAATTGTTTAATTTTTCAATATTTTTTTTCATCAGCTTGTAGTTATGGTACAATCACCAAAATTTTTTTCACCAAAGTGTTTGGCCGATTGCGGAATTTGAAGATTTGAGTCGACCATTTTTTTTTTTTCGAAAACTAAGCAATCACAAATGTTTTTATGAACATATTCAAAATGTGTAAACGATTTCCAATCGATCGAGTACCCGGAAGCCTATGCCTATCTCTAAAAAATATTCTCGGACATTCAATTTTTTTAACTAGGATGCACCCGGAAAAAAATTCTGGAAAAATTATATGTTCTACTGATCATAGTGAGGAGCCTGTAGAAATATTTTGGTGATTGTACAACGAACATAACTTCGAAAAAAAAAATCCTTCTGGACATTTTATTTTTTTTAGCTATGACGCACCCGGAGAAAAAATCTGAAAAAATTATATGTTATATCGGTCATAGTAGGAAGCCTGCAAAAAAATTTTGGTGATTGTACTATAGCTACAAGTTGATGAAAAAAAATATTGAAAAATTAAACAATTTTTTTGGGGGGGTTATAATTTTTTTTTGAAGCTGATAATTTTTTCTGAGGTACACTATAGAGGTATCTAAAACATATAAAAATTCCAGCCAAATCCGTCAAGCCACTAAAAAGTTATAAATTTTTTTGTGATTTTCAAAAAATAATTTTTTACCCCCAAAGGGTGAGTTTTTAAGGGTTGAAACTCAGTAAATTGTAATCTTATATCGAAAGCAGTTAGCAGAAAAAAAACCAACACAATTCGTGCGGGGGCATTTCTACCCATGCTTATCTGCCAATAGCCTTTGAGTGAATATTATTTTCGGTTCCTAGGGACCTCAAAACAAACTGCCATGGTCCCGGGTTTAAGTCGCGTCATGACAGTGGTTGTAATAGCTGAATTCCATTCTTGGACGACTTTCAAGTTTTCAAAAATTTTTGAATAACTGGAAATTTTGGCAAAAAACTAATTTTTTTCAAGAACAAAACCAATGTTCTTGGCATCCGACGTGTCTAGCTGACAAACTCACCCAAGGGTTTGGGACTTCCAATGTTTTCACCAAGTTTCGTAAAAATTGGATACTTCGTTCGAGAGTTATCGCGCGGACACACACACACACACACACATATATATATATATATATATATATATATATATATATATATATATATATATATATACATATACATACATATAAATTTTAGTGACTATTATTTTCGGTTTCTAGGGACCTCAAAACAAATTTCTGCCATAGTCCCGGGCTCAGGTCATGCCCCCCGCGTCATGACAGTGGCTGTAATAGCTGAATTCCATTCTGGAAATTTTATCATATATTTATGTTAACTTTCAAAATAATCGCCTGTATATGTTAAATAATAGCTGAATTCCATTCTGGAAATTCGCTAAAATTAAAGACTTGTTTACATAAAAATCTTTGTTTACTTTAAAAATTTTCTCACCTAGACTGTATATGTATATACAACACACACAAACCGTACGCATAATGGTAGTACGGATAATGAAATGGTCTTGTACTCTTATACACAAAATATCCATATACTACCCCTTATACACAAAATATCCATATTGTGTCGAATATGTACTTAGGATGTGATTAAATTCACACTTTATACGATAAAATAATCACATTCTAAACAACATCGTTTTTCTCGGAAACTAGTTGACATAGAAAAAAAGTTTAAAGACCTTTTTTATGTAATTTTTTCTTCTCTTTTTAATGGTGTAAAAAAATTTCGCAAAAATTTTTGAATAAGTGGAAATTTTGGCAAAAAACTAATTTTTTGCAAGAACAAAAACCATGTTCCTGGCATCCGACGTGTCTGGCTGAAGAACTCATCCAAGATTTTTCGACTTCCAACGTTCTCACCAAATTTCGTAAACCTAGGACATTTTGTTCGAGAGTTATCGTGCGGACACATATATATATATATATATATATATATATATATATATATATATATATATATATATATATATATATATATATATATATAAATACATATATATATACATACATATATATATATATATATATATATATATATATATATATATATATATATATATATATATATATATAAATTTTAGTGAATATTATTTTCGGTTCCTAGGGACCTCAAAACAAATTTCTGCCATGGTCCCGAGTTCAGGTCGCGTCATTACAGTGGCTGTAATAGCTGAATTCCATTCTGGAAATTCGCTAAAATGGTACATAGTCGTCAATAAATTCGTTGTGCACTACAAAAATGTATTAGATATATTAATAAGCGATTTACTCAGAAAAAAATGTGACATTTATGTTTGAACTGACTTGTTGGTTCAACCTTTTAATATATTTATATATGATTTGTCCCAAGTATATCCCATAAAAATGTTATATTTTTTTTCGATTATTATTAGATGAAGAGTGACTTTTTTATATTTATAATTTATATAATACAATAAGTACAAAAATTCCCAAAAAAATATTTGCAGTAATAAATATTTACGCGTCTACATTATTTTGTATATTTGAAATCTACTAAACTCTACTAAACGAATGTGTTTACACTGGTAGTCTGGTACAAATAACAGCAAGTTCAAAAAAATAAGGTGGGGGGGGGGGGGTTAAGCTACTTGCACAAGTAAATAGAACGGGCTTCTATTTACGTGACTAAACAGATTACTAAATTTCTTACTTGCACTTGCACTGAATACAACTGTCTACATGACAAAAGTAACTAAATTTAGTAACTTGATTAAGTGACCTGCTTTAATTACTAAACTCGTTTAAATACGGCATAACAATAAAGTAAACTGTACGGACAGTCAAAATTGTTTTTTTTTATATATCGCCTTCCTAGTATGAAAGTGAGATATCTGGGAAATGTTCGTTTTGAGATAACTGCATTTTATATTTTAATAATACATTAGTTTAAATGGTGACCTTGAGATTTGAAACAATGTCCATCAAAAATTATATGTCGTGCGAACTTGTGAAATATATATTATTCGATAGGTAATTAACTTATCTATTACGTGGTACTAAAAATGAAAATCGGAAAATACCCAGATATCTCACTTTCATTCTAGGAAGGCGATATATTGTAAGAATTAGGGTGGGGAACCGTGACTGAGCAATCCCGACTGGTTCGGCGCCATTTTTTACTATTTTAATTTAATCTATTGATACAGAAAAACATTATGATAGTTTTAACGAAAAAAATGAAATATTTCATTTTTCATATCTTTACATAAAGTTTCATAAAGTTGCTGCATAAAGTACATAGCTCGAGAGCCCGTCGTATGCAAAACCTATGTATAAAATACATGAACGATTTTTTTGTAAGTAGTACTACTCCACACCTAAAGGGAACCTTCTTTAGAATTGTCAAATTTTGCCCGCATGATAAAAATCTGACATCACTTCTGGTTATGGTTTTGTTATGTCATCAAATACATTGATGATATTTACACCAAAATGAAGGTTTCAAGGTGCAAAATAAAAATATCGAGGGCTGCTTGACCTTAGTAATTCGCAACACTGACGCTGCTTTCACTGAAAAAAAAAACTTTCAATGACAGAGGTGAAAACCTACTTGCACTCGACTAAAACACATTACCGTTTTCATTACACTCTCGACCATTACAGTCTCACGCAGAGTTACCCTTCCTATAGAAATTTTCCCTTCAAATAAATAAATAAATAAATACCCCATACATGTTAAAACAATGCAGTGATGATATTTTGCAACGATATAAATCTATAGATTAACATCTGGATTATGTACAGCATAATCTCTTTTTATGCGGCCTTTTTGGTGCGATTTTCTTTATGCGGTTTTAAAAAAATACCTATAAAAGTACATAATATGAATAAAAGGTATACATAATATGAATAAATTTGGATATAAATTTTCTGTAACTTTTTTTCTCAAACTGTTAATGCATTTTATCATCAAATTACAAATTATGACTTCAATCAATTTTTCTTATTTTAAATGTGTATGTATTGTAATTTTTACAACAATACAAGTGCTTCATATGTAAATTATTCCTTTATCTTATTTAGAAAACTAATTTCTAGGGACATCGTAAGGTTCTGAGTTATAATTTTTTTTTACAATCTTTTTGAATATTTTCTTGTACGATTTTTTTTTAAGCGGTCCTTTTCCACCGCATAAAAAGAGTTAATGCTATATGTATATGCAAATAATAAATATAAATAAGTGAACCTCAATTTTTGTGTTGATGTTGTTATAACTTTATAATTTTTCTGAATAAGATGTTAATAAGCTAGCTGTTTATTCTCTATAGCCTAATATATTATATCTAATCTTCTATAAAGTATTTACGGTTTATTTATACGATAGTTACTATATAACATAAGTATTAATTAAAACTTTTTAATTAATTTTGTCCGTTACTTTTATTTAAAACGTGTCATTAAAAATAATTTTATTAAAGTAATTTTAATTCTTAGAGTTTTATTTTATTTAAAACAGCTACTGTCTTTCACGAATAACTACAAAATTAGAAATTTAATTTATAGAATAAGAACTTGTAAAATCGTAGTTATTAAAATTCTAGTCTGGTGCATGTGATCTTGGTTGTCACGCCTACAGAAAAGAAATTCTAGTACCTAAGAAAATACAACAGTTTACAAGGACCACTTTTACTTACCTATACGTATTAATATAGATTTCCTATTTTATATTTTCACTATATATATATAGTGCTCTTAATTTATACAAATAAATATTTTATTAAAAAACTAAATATAGGTATAACATAATTTCTACATGCCTTAGATTACAAAAAAAAAATTTTTAATTCAAAAATGAGCTAAGTATCAACGGTATTGAAGTCGACACTACGAGATTTTTCCACTTTGATGGTTCCTCACATTCTTAAATTCCTAGTGAACTAAAATCAAAAAATCAAGAATTTTCTGAACATATAGGTACAGTTATGGTACTAACTAATAAAATCTAAGAAAAAAATAAAAACTAGCGAGAAATCGCATTTTGAAAATAAATTTTCAAAAATCACCTTTTTTCTCGACATAAACAGCCGCCATTTTGAAAATATATTACGGAACCAAAAGATCCTAGTTCCTGCCAGAACGACGGTATCGAGGAATACTATGCACTTTGAATTATGTCGATACCTTAAATACTTTTTGAGATACACGAGGAACTATGTAGAAAAACATAATTTCGGGACAAAAGCAATTGAAGTTTTTTTTTCTAAATTGAATTATAGTAAAGTGTGTGCAATAAAATGCCCATAACTTTTTGATTTTTCATTTTTTTAAAATAAAATTTTAGGAAAATATTTCGAACACCTTAAAGAACACAATTATGAAGAAAAAAAATCGATTTCTTTTTTTTTTTAGCGAATCTCTCCTTAAGTTGGAAAAATTCTAATATTTTGAAAAAAGACATTCTCCAAAACAGAGCTACATCCCTAGAACCAAACTTTCCCCGCATTTTCGAATTTTTTAAGATACCTAAGTAAGATTGAAATTTATTTTTTGTATTGTTTAAATATTAAATAAAAACGGTGGGAGACGAGACTACAAGTCGAAATCCGCTTGTGAAGGCACACTTGTGTGTATCATTCTCAACTTGTATCACTCGTTTGCATCTACTATTAATGATTAGTGCTAAGGCTTTGTTAACAAGGCATTCATATAAATAAGCTTCGTAAAAATTGACGAAGATTAATCTCATTGTCAGTTACCAGCAGTTAGCATCCCGACAGTGATTTCATCCAGTCTACATACAATCAGTGTACTATTATTTTGTTAACATCTCTTACGAAAGTATCTAGCTGTGTCACCTCCGGATTTTTTATTAAATATGCTACTCTTCATCTAAAATGATACAATTTTGTGATTAAGACAAAAATAGTAAAAGAGATAAGATAAAACAGGTAATATAATGTGCAGTCTTCAATGTAGGTAGCTACGCATCTGCTTACGAAATTATCTGATTGAGTATACATTACCATACAAATTGTATAAATCATTAATTCAAAATCTGAAATGAATACTTCTATTTACAATTACATTACATACATACTTATAAGTAATTATAAGTAATTAATATATATATATATATATATATATATATATATATATATATATATATATATATATATATATATATATATATATATATATATATATATGTTTGAAAATCAATACATCTAATATGTAATAGCCAATAGGACTACTGAAGTAATTTAGAAAAGCAATTTTGTGTCTGACAGGTTGGTAAAATGTATAATTTACATTTAGATGATAATATTATTTTGGAATGATAAAGATACGAACACATCTCTTTCAGTCGTAAAAATAAATATATACCAATTTTGATATTAAATATATAGGGTGGTCTGAATTATCTTTTCAAACATTGGCATCTCAGTAGAAAGTGTAAAAATTATATGCAGCTGTGGCCAGGGTTTTAGTTCTTTTTTTACCCCTTTAGGTTAGAGGTGCTTGTTTGTCTTTGATTCTAATTAAACGAAAGTTTTGAGAGTACGAAATAAACCCTCAAGGCACAGAGATTCGGGGAAATCTTTGAAAATTCAGAGACTAATAGAATGCGTATTTTGGCTAATATTTTTGTAAAAAAAATTAGTACACCAAAAAAGGTAAACAGGAATACCATAACCCTTACAGACCTGAAGCTAGGATCCTTTAAATTCTTACAATTCCCTTATTAATTTTACATTAATAATGGTTCAGAAAGACAAAAAAATTTTATTTTTATTTTTTGGAGGGGGGGAGTTGGAGGGGGAGTAGTGTTACAATTGTGCAGTTTATACAGTTGATGCAGGACCCGGTTTGTGCAGTCGTGTTACAACTGCACCAACTGAGTTCTAATCTACATACTTTAACACAAATAAATACAAATTTGTAGAATCATTCAATAAAAACTGAGATCAAAACAAATAAAAACATTAGCTAACCTCAACAACAATGACAAATCAAAACAATTACCAAATAATAGAAAACAGTAAGGCCAACCAGCGCGCTAAAAACCCCAACGAAAATTAAAGTAGTAGTTTAGACCGGTCACAATCATATGAGGCCTGTCTGACCTCTTCCACGCACTTTTTTCCCATTGAAATAGTATGAAGAACGAAGTGTAACAATTGCGACAACCTGGTCTGTAAGGGATAACATTAATTTTTCAGGTAAGCTTACACCTACTGGGTAAGTCTCCCAATTAACATTTTAAAAAAAAAAAATTAATTAAACAAAAACAAAACTAAAATTAAAACAAATGACTAAAATGATAAAATAAATTCTTTTGGTGTGTGTTTCTTTCCATTGTAATACAAAACGATTACGTTTATGACTTCCAAGATAGTCACTAGAGGAACATTTGTGTGACTATCTTGGACGGCTACTGTATTCACTAAATGAATAACTACTGGACATTTCCTTTCGCTTAACACGATGAGGGTCATGAAGAATTACGACAAAATGACCAACTGTTACACTATTTTGACAGCTAATATATTTTTTATGTATTCTTTGACGTCGTACGACGTGGTGTATAAATTAGTAAGGTTTTACTTGACGTCTTATGACGCCAGTGACTGCCAAAATGTTAAAGCAGTATTTTCCACACTGTACTCCACAGAATACTAGTGTTTTACGAAAAAAATTATGAAATTGAGGTTAGGGAACAACACTCTATGCTTTTATATGTTTAACACAATTCAAGGCAATTCTTAAAAAAAATTTAGGAAAAACAAAACGGTTTTTTTTAGCGTGAAAGAATTTAAAGATAAATAAAAAATAATTTAAGTTGAAGATTAATTTTTCTTTAAATTGGAAAGATGATTTGATAGTACATATTTATTGCTTGAGAGTAATTTCCAGCATTCTCTCAGTTCAATTTTGAAATTAATTATCAAGTAATTGGGGTCAATTTTTGGTATAGGTCAGAAAACTTTACATTTTTCTAAAAAAAATAATCCATTACCATCAAACTGTGTATGTTAATTCACTGGACGCTTTCTCGAAATAATGTTGTTATTTACAGTTTTCTTTTAATAAATTTACACAGTTTGTAAACGTTTTAGCGGTGCTAGCCTTTCCGGTGATAATTTCCCTTTCTTTACTGATTACAAATACCAAACGAAAGGTAACCATTTATCCTGGGAGTCACAGATATCTCTACTAAAAGTTCTATTACTATAAAAGAATACCTTCTTTAATAGTATATTATTTAGTAAGGACCCTAAGGGTTATTTTTGTGCCCTCGGATCCAATTTGAGAATCCGAGGCTGGAAGTCGGGAATCCTTAAACATCCATGACCACAAAAGTAAGCTTACGGGCCGAATATGAGTAAGTTATTTTTTTAACCGAAAAAAATAATGAAAAAAATAGTAAAATTCGTTGAAAATACAATTTTAATAATAATGAATAGTAGGCGTCTATAAAAACATATTTCCATAGAAAAATATATTTACTTTTGACACGTAAGCGATTACTTACGTTCCTAGAAAGGTAAGTGTTGCTTAGGCGACAAGTGACTTGCTACATAAACGCCAACTTATGATTTGAGAGGTTGGAAAAAGGAAAAAATTAGAAGCAGTTCACCTTATTTTTATCTTAACCTTGTTTCAAACATGATGACGTTAATAATATTATAACGCACGAAATTTACGATAAGAAGCAGTTTAAGCACAAAATCACTTTAAAAATTGAATAAAACAGTTCGTTGAGTGTACTATAAGAAAGCTATGTGCTACTCCCGATCAGCAGTGCATTTTTATATAAATCAAAATATGTTTTTCTTTTATTTACAGTCTGTCACAGAACAGCGTCCGGTGGACTGTTTCAAGAGAAAACTATTAGGAAGCTCCACTACTGTAACATTCGTTGAAGGGTATGATAGACTACTACGCTTTGTGCTTGAGACGCCAGTATTACTTTGTATTGCGATAAGAACACAACATTTCCAAAATGAGTGCGTCATATGCAAAATGTTTTGAGGCAATGTTCTTGAGTAAAGGACTTAAAGTGACTTATAAAACTGCTGCTAAATATATGCACAAATCAGAAGACTTTCTATGGGAGTGGGTGTTGCGATACAATGGTCAGAAAAGAGTCAACAATTTTCCCGAGAAAGAAAAAACGCGAGGGTCTTCTGAATAAGAAGATAAAACCATTTTCAAGTTATTTCAACGAAAACCTTTTTTAACACTGCGACAAGGACAAAAGTTATTGGCTAAAAAGGAAGTTAATATTAGCGTAATGAATAGGCGACTAAACCAAGAAAATATTTCTTGGCGTAGTACGATGCTGAAATCTTTCCTCAAATCGGAGCATGTTAAAAAGTGACGCTTGTGGGCTATACAAAATTTGAATCGTGATTGGAGTAATGTAATTTTTACTGACGAAGCGTGTCGTCAGCCAGACACGTCGGATGCCCAGAAGTAGGTTTTCTGGCCATTTTTTATCATTCGATCCTATCATTAGTTCGATTTTTACATCGTTGAAAAGCCAAAAAAAAAAAAAAAAAAATTATGAAGAAATTATTCTTATAATTTTCTTTCTATCTTAAGTATTTTTCGAGAAAATTGTAATTTTTCACATTTCTATTAATTTTCTCTCTTTGTTAGTCTAATAAGTAATTTATATTTATGTGTCAATTTTTTATAAAATATAAAAATATTTCATTTTTCTTTAAAGAATTTTGTGAGAATAAGTGAAAACTATCCACATATAAGTATGTATTATAATAAAGTTTTGTTTCTCATTTATGCGCATTATAATTAGCATAGTTCTGTCTGAAGTTGAAAAATGAAAATTAAGCAGATTTTTTAAGTTTATGTAATGAAGATATTTTTTTTTTGTTTTTTTATTGAATTTTAAATAAACAAGAAATTGAAATTTATGTTATGATATAATATTATTAAATATGAAACAAAACAACATAATATGTATGTATGCACGGAAAAAAATTTTAAATGAATCGATTTTGAAAATTTTTTTACTAATAATTATTAATGTTAGAAAATTAAACAGTTTTAAATGGATCTAAGATATTTTATGTGAGATCCGTCAAGGTTTTCGCGACCTAAAAAGGCCAAAAAATAATTACCAATCGATTTTAAAAATTTTTTCACAGTTAGTAAGTTAAAGTATTTGAATTAATTGATTAAATAATGTCCGCAAGAACCTTAAGGACTGCCATAAGTTATATGAGATCCCTAGAACCCTGTTTTTACTCTTAGAGTACTAGAGTTGTATGAGTTCCTCCAGGGCTTACTAATCCCATAATTGTAAAAAATAAACGACCAATTTTGAAAATTTTTTCACTGTTACAGAGCTAAACTATTTTAGATAGGTATAGATTACATTGTGTAAGGTCCGCCTGGGTCCATAGGACCCAAAAGTGTCAAAAATAAACTAACTGACCGATTTTGAAAATTTTTTCACTGTTCGAGTTTAAATAGACATAGATTACGTTATGTAAGTTCCGACAGCGTCAATGGGACTTAAAAGTGTCAAAAATAAAATAACTGACCGATTTTGAAAATTTTTTTACTATTACCGAGGTAAACTATTTTAGATAGTTACAGGTTGTATTATTTGAGATTCACAACTGTCCTGCGGATGCAAATGCGGCGTAGAATGCTACACAACGGGTTTTGAAAATACTTTTACTGTTAGAAAGGTAAAATATCATATATATATATATATATATATATATATATATATATATATATATATATTATATATAATATATATATATATATATATATATATATATATATATATATATTACATAAAGTCCGCCTAGAATATACGGTCGAGCTGATTTTTTAATGAGATCCACCGGGATTTTGCAGATCTGAAACCGCCAGTAATAAGCTACCGAACCGATTCTAAAAATTTCTCACTGCTAGAGAACTAAATTATTTTAGATGGATACAACTATGCTGCACAAAGTCCGTTCGAGTTCTTGGGTCCCCAAAAATGCCAAAACTAATTACCCAGCCGATTTTAAAAATTCTTTTACTCTCAGAAAGCTAAACTATTTTAAATAGGTACAGGACTTAGATGAGATCCGCCAGTGCCCAATATTTGGAAATTCGCTATGTTATGCAGATGCTGCGACAGTGGTATTTTATTAAAACAGGTGTGCCGCCATATACGAGCTCTCTGGCGGTCGTTACCGCAACAAATGCGAAAAATCTTATAAAAACGGTGCCACAACCGTGCCCATAAATTCTAGACAATAATGAAGTTTGGACAACTTACTAAGTAAATGCGTAATAGTGCTTTTAGTGTACTTTCCATCCACTTCATTTCTGAAAAATAATAATTTTCCTTTTAAATATGGAGACGACGCTCTTGTGTGACTGGAGTTAGTGCTGGGGGATTTTACTCATACTGTTGAAAGTTTCGCTTGTGTGTTAAACACATCTGGAATCTGAAAAAAAGAACATGCTATATGTGCTTTGTAAATTCAATTTTTTATAAATGAAAATTTATTTCTACCATTAAATTTTATGATAGCCTCGCTAATACAATTATTTTAATATAATTAAAAAGCAACGCTTTTACATATGTAACCCATAATAATATCAAAGTAAAAATTTGAATATTCTAACTCGTACAAATTGTAACTGTTCAAAAATTTTGTTGAAATGGCTCATATAAATCCACCATTAATGTGTTATAATACATTTTAACAGGACTCTAAATTACGATAGCTATAGAGATTAAATTATTTTAATGCGACTTCACTCCATATAGAGAATTTATGTTGTTGATGATAGTTTGTGAGGTGACGGAAAATAAATTAATATTACAAATAATTCTTTATTATTTGGCCATCGATGAAAAAATATCGATTGAATAGTTCTAGTTTGGCAGGTGATGTTCAATTACCTAGTCACTTAATTAATTACATATTATGAAAAGTATATAACGTTCACGTTTAAAATCAATTTAGTCTTTGATTTATATTCAGTGGTAAGAAAATATTTCTTAAACGAATTATCTGGATGTATTTATGTACGTAAACGTATGGAGTATTTAAATAAAAATTTATGGGAATTGGTCTTTTATAATTAGTTAAAATTACCAGGTAATTACAATTTAGTGTTTTATTCAACCGCAAGGTAACATTTTAATGGATAATGAAAATGATTTGAAGCGTGCTTTCGTACAACTAGTGTAGATATGTATTTTGCTTACAGACGGACAATTGCTAGCTGAGAATCCATTCATAATTTGTTAAGTTTTTGACTCAGATTTTAGACAACGAAGAAGTTATTCAGAAAAAGAAGAGTTTGAATGAAAGAATGGTTCAAAGAGAAAGATGATTTGACAAACGTAGTTTTTTAAAAATTTAAGCAAACGGAGCCCACCTTATTTCGAAAATTACATGAAAATGAATGGACATTTGATTTTATTTTCTTTCTTTAGGACGAAAGAAAATAGCCCTCCGGAATGCGGTACGGTTTGATATGTGGTACGGTTTATGAAAAAACCACCGAATCTTTAGATTGAAAAATAAGGGTAGTGGTTTATAGACGTATTACCAATCATCATTTTGGTAAAATTTTATAAAAAAAAGAAAATATAATAGTTTTTTCTTTCAACCTCTCGAATTGTAAGTAATCGTTTACCATCAATCAGTAAATAGATTTTTCTATGGAAATGTTTCTTATAGACGTCTACTATTCATTTCAATTAAAATTTCCTTTTTGGACGTTTTGTCTCAATACATAATAAAGAAGTCAAGTTCCTGACTTTTTAGTGTGTTAGTTTCGACTTGTTTCAAGAATTATCCAATCGATCGATTTCAAAAATTATTTTGCTGTTAAATCGGTAAAGTTTTAATACAGGCTAAGTTCTGAAAAATTAAAATTGTTTCGTAGGGCCTTAGGGCCCCAAAAAAGACCCAAAGTAAACAGCTGGATGAATCATTATCAAAGTTTGCTCAAATACTATTGAGATCGTGTAAAAAATAGAGTTAAATAATAATTAGATTGGGATCCTACAGTTCCAGAAGGACTTAAAATAGATAACTTAACTGTTCTTTACCAAATTTTTCTTAAATATTATTGAGTTTTCGAAAAAATTAACCCCCGTGGTTCGCGGAACTCAAAAAGCGCCTAATATAAAACAAATATAAGGTTGAAATTGCCCCTAGCATCTTGCAATCGCAATAAAAACTCAAATAAAGTTGTTAAACAGAAAATAAATTTTCAAAAATCAGATTTGTATAATACAAATAAAAAATGTACAATATGCCAAGATTATGAACTAAGAGTTGTTATTTTATTAATAAAATAAAATTCTGTTAAATACATTTGTTACCTAAAATGTCAAATTATGTATTTTTGTACTTTTTCAATAAAAATATTTGGAAATCAATTTATATGTACTAGAATATTTTCCTTAAGCGGTTGGTATTAGACTACTTTCCCCCATAAATTTGAATTTGCTGCAGAAACTAACATATGAGGAGTTGGCGGGAAGAACGATGAAGGTAAATTTTTTTAAAATTTTGGGTTATTCTATTTTCCTATATAACCTACGCCGTATTTTTATATGTACTATAAATTAAGAATAAAACGAAGAGCCTGTTGAGTAATCGAGCCCAAAAGAAATGACTAAGCGGAAAAAATGATGAAGGTCAGTCGCTTTAGCTGAAAGAACGATGAGGGCTCATTATTGTCTCCAATATTTATGATTAGAGGAGATCTTAAACTTCATTTTAAAAAAAGAAAATAGGAGGTGTTTTGTCGTGGCCTCAAAGGAAGTGTATTTGTTTATAAAAAAAAGTCAACGCTACACTTTAAAATTGAATTTTATAAACTTAGGTATATTCTATAAAAAGCCGGGTCAATTGTAATTGATATAAGAGGTCCAAAACTTAATTTTAAAAATAAAAAAAATTTTCTTTTAATGATAACATTGCCTCAAACAGCTATCAATTTCATGCATGAAGGCTGAATATTTGAGGTTAAGTCTGTCATGGCTAATAACGTTTTTTTTTTTTTGACAGACCAATTTTAATACGTTGGTAATGTCAAAAACTTTTAATTAATACAAAAAAATTGGGGGTGTTATGTGACGTAGATTTGCCTAAAATTTTCAAAAAAAAACTGTATGAAACAAAACAACGTAAATAATAATACAGATATATCGCAATATTGATTGTTCATATCTTTCACAAATTTTTTTTTTCAGCTAAGGTTTTTTCCTGATGTAATTATAGTCGTTAACAGCTTACGATTTTTCCGTGTTTTTCGCTTTGATTCAAAAACACGGTGGCGCTCAACAAAATATAGTTTAGTCATTTGTAAATTAACTGCTAATTTTTATCAAACAACTTTTGTCTCTCCGAGGATTAAACCCCTCACCCCCCCAGCTCAACCGGCTAGTCGAGGTGCGTCAAGGTGTCACACCGAAAGGGGTAACAATGTTTTATCCGGTATAAATTTGTGCTATCGGAGCTTGGACTATATAAGAATTATTGATTTATCACCATTAGCAATGTCAAAAAATGGTTTTAAAATTTAAAATTCGATTTACTCAATTTCAATAAAAACTCACCTTCATCGTTTTTAGCGCCGACTCCTCATATGTAAATGACTGTTATGTATTCAAATAATTAAATCGGAATCCTATACAAGTATATGTACTCTGTGTAAAGTATGTAGGTATAATAAAAATTTATGAATGATTCTGATCGTACGGTAGCATATTAATTTATTCACATTGTCAAAAACGAAGAACAACGTTAAAAATTTTATTTTTATTTAATGAATAATAGTAACTTAAATACATATAACCGTACACATATAGAATCTACAATATGTTTAATTTTAATGTTTAAATAATTTAAATTAATTCGTAGAAATATTTATTTAAATACTTTAACATCTTTCGATTCTTAGAATTGGTGTTAATAAAATTAAACGTGTGTCTATTATTCATTTCATTATATTATAATTATTTTATAAATTCATCCGCAGGAAATAAAAATTTGATTATTTATTGGATGAATACCTATTATGTTAGAATAATAAAAATTTGTTTCTATTCAACGTGAACCGTCAATTATTGTCCATTACACAATCATAACTGCTCGTATCAAAAAAATAAAATTACATGTGCCGGTCAAATTAACGATGCCATTATTTCGCTTGACCATTACTAGAATAAAAAATCGATAAAAAGCAATATTATTAATATTAAATAAAAGACATACAATTTCTTAAACATCTATTTAGAAAAATAATTAAATATTAGAGAATGGTTAAACTCAGCGTTCCTCAATCCTTTTTCGAATTTGACCTGGTGAATTCTTGGATAATTTTTTAGATGCTGTAAATTGAGTTGTATAGAAAATTAGGGATGACTGGAAACAAAACCAGTAATTTCTTTTGAAAACTGGAGTTTATAGCTTGAAGACGATTGAATCAAGGGGTGGATCTAGTGTTCAAATTGCAAGAGGATCACATTTTTCTAAGTTTATAATAAAGCTTTTTTGACATTACAAATTTTTAAAAAATGTATCTAAATTAGAATTACAAGAATGATTGTGAAAACCAATAATTCTCTTCCAGTTTCATAATTCTGTCATTTCAATAGCGATATTTAAGGTAATGAAAAATTTCAGTAAACTTGATGACCTTACTTATCAAATTAACAAGTTCCCTTTTGTTCAAAGTAAGCCACACTGAAGCGCTTTAAATTAGGGTGACTGACTAAGTTAGAGTAACTTGAGTGTGAACTTTTTATTTTTACCCAATTGCCTGTATAAATGTGACTGATTCAACAAGAACTTTTTTCTAGTTATCATATTTGTCTAATTTTGGTAAAAATGGAAAGAACGACTTTTAAAACCTATAATTCGCTCCCAATTTCATATTTTATCATTTAACTTAGATTTTTCAAGACTGAAAAATTGTAGTAAACTTGATGAGGTCACTAAATTAAAATAATCTCTTTTTCTTAAAGCAAACCATATTGAAGTGAATAGTGATTTGAATTAGGGCGATTGGTAAACTTATGTGGGTGTTAACTTCTCCTTTTCTCTATCAAAATGACCCAGTTCCTCTTATAAATGTGACTGATCCGACAGAAGTTTTTTTTCTAGTAGTCCTACATACCAGCGGTCACTGGAAACGCAAGCACTGAATGAATAAGAACGCCTACCAAATCAATAGGAACGGGAAATGCTGAATGGAACAACTGAATCGATAGAAAACACGTAGGGGAGACTGGGATAAAGTAACCACTCTAAGACAAAATGTTTTCTAGTTTATTTGTTTAAAAAGAAATATAATTTAATAAGTATTTAGCATATAGTTGCTTTAGTGCAGAATCAACTACCATCAATATATCAACAATATCTTGCAAGGTATTTTTACAATTTTTGTTTTTTGGAACATGTGTAAAATGACCACTTTACCCAACACTGTGGGGTAAAGTGGTCAGGGGTACCCATTTTAACCCAAAAAGGAATCTTGAAATAATAAAGATGTTTATACACAAAATCAAACTATGTTTGTACCATTAATTATTGTATATCATTGAACAAACGGGGGGACAGACATTGAAATCTCACAATAACGGCTCCTTTTTTACATTTTTGCACGGAACCCTACAAAATGATTTCAAGCAATTCTTTTGTTTTTCTAAATATAAAGAACTAAATAAAAGTTCTACAGTTAATGTAATAAGTTAAAATATTCTAATAATTCAACTTGAGCAGCGATCGGAGACACTGATCACTTTGCCCCACTATAAGCCTGGTCACTTTACCCCATGAATTTCTGATTCATTATATACTACATTATTTTAAAGGTAGTTAGATAGAGTTTTTAGCTATCCCTGTTAAAAATTGTATTAGTAATTAAGAAAATAGATATGAGACTACAACTTTAAAGGTACCCTACATCCACACTGGAAAATTAAAAATTTTTTTTATAATTCATACAATCTGGTGAACTGGTCACTGACGATTTAATAGAACATTACTCTACAAATTAGTAAAAAAGATATGATAATACAACTTTAAACGTACTTTACATCAACACTGGAAAATTAAGAATTTTTTTTATAATTCATACAATCTGGTGAACTGGTCACTGACGATTTAATAGAGCATTACTCTACAAATTAGTAAAAAAGATATGATGATACATTGTACTCTTATATGTATCATATGCATATATACGTATACCTTGTTTATTTTGTTTAGAATAGAATAAATGTGCAAAACAGAGAAAGAAATATGGTGTTCATATTCCAAGCAAAATAAACAAATTATATAAACGATATATATTACAAACATATCTTAAGTGTTGACTGTGATTAACTTCGCAGTTTTTACGATAGAACGATCACAGTCTAACATTCTTCGAGTTTCTGGGCCTCGGATCTCGGAAATTAGTTGACAATAGGTTAAAGACCTTTTTTATGTAATTTTTTCTCCTCTCTTAAATGGTGTAAAAAAATTTCGCAAAAATTGTTGATTAAGTGGAAATTTTGGCAAAAAATTAATTTTTTTCAAGAACAAAAACCATGTTCCTGGCATCCGACGTGTCTGGTTAACGAACTCGTCCAACGGTTTGGGACTTCCAATACTTTCAATTTCGTAAACCTAGGACATTCCGTTCGAGAGTTATCGTGCGGACACATATATATATATATATATATATATATATATATATATATATATATATATATATATATATATATAATTTTAGTGAATATTATTTTCAATTTCTAGGGACCTCAAAACAAATTTCTGCCATGGTCCCGGGCCCAGGTCGCGTTGTGACAGTGGCTGTAATAGCTGAATTCCATTCTGGAAATTCGCTAAAACAAACCTCTGCTGCAATTTTGAAAACTTAGAAGCACTATAGTAAGTGTTGCTATCACACTATAGTATTTTTATTGTACTACCAATAACAATTAATTATTTTTTTTCAATTATGGTAGTCTTTTCCATGGAATTTCCCTTATATAAGTGCCCCCATTGTCCCTTAACAATGTCTTTTTTAAATGGACGTAAATTGTAACAAGTATGATATTATTCAATTTTAAATAGACATTTTATCGACAAAATTAATATTTGGGCCCGATTTACATTAACGCTCCGCTCTCGGTACGCTCCCGCTTCACTCTCGCTTCGATATAATCCTGTTGTGTTCAAATTCACAAGTCTGATATCGCTCCAATAAAATATTACCTGAGTGGTATTGATATTGGAGTGGCATTGGAGCGGGAGCGAACCGTGACTGTGACACTTATTAGTCATTGTTTATTGTGTAAAAATATTTTATCGAATCGGGAGCGTAGTTATATCGTACCAAGAGCAGAGCGTTAATGTAAATTGGGCCTTATTATTGTCTTGGGAAGAAATTCATATGCAGACTGACACATATATTATGGGCGCAAGCTCAAAAGACCTCCAGAAACTGAGGTGAGGGGAACACAAATTGTATTATTTCCATAGTTACCAACCAAACCAAGTATTTATGTTTTTATATGAGTGAGTGAGTAAACTTCTATTTATTAATATGATAGACAAAGATAAATGCAGATGTAGATAAAAAAGTTCTTTTTAGCTTGCGCCCATAATACCAGCATTCATGCTTTTTTTATATCAAAAAAACATAAAAACCAAAAAGAAATCACTTTAATAAACAACATTAAGACATTCATAATAAGAATAACAATAATAATTCTTTAAAATAAAAAAACATTATTGTTACTGTAAGAAATATTTTTGAAAGTGAAAACATTTTTTTTAATCACCTTAAATGATACAATAAATAATAACTGTTTTATTTTGATCCAATAAATAAAACATTTATCTTATTGGTGACTGATACATGTACTGAATCAGAAATGCTTTTGGCAAATTTCGAATCGAAAATTCAGTTATTACAGCCACTGTCATGACGCGACTTGAGACCGGGACTATATAATAATAGAAATTTGTTTTGAGAGCCTTGGAAGTCAGAAATTGAACTCTTAAACGAAATATCCTATTTTTACGAAATTTGATGAAAACGTTGGAGGTCCCAAATCCTTGGACGAGTTCTTCAGCCAGTCACGACCGATTCCCGGAAGCCCGAAAAAATGAACTCTTGAGCGAAAAAATCACATAAGATACGCTTTTGAACCATTATAGTTTTATACTATGTATGGGGGTTTGGGAGAGAAAGTAATTTTTATAACGGAAAAATTGCTATGCTATGCAGGATGCTGCGACAACGAGTATTGTAATTTGTCATAATTCTTATTTAATTTTATTTTAACAATAAGTCCAATTTTTTAGGTAATATAATTTAATTTATTAAAATTTATGATTGAATATTTTTTTAAATTTACTTTTAAGGGCCTCTTAGACGGTCATATCAGTATACAGTTCAGTTCCAGTTTCAGTTTCAGTCAAACTGTCAGTTTTCCTACGTGTAAAAACTAAAATCTGAAAGGAAAACTGAAGCGGAGACTGAGAACTGACAAGATGGATACACCTATTTGTTTCATTTCAGTTCTTAAAATTCCTACGTGTAAACAAGCGCGTCATGCCTCAATCCGTTCGCTCACGAATTTGTTGTCGAATTTATTAAAATTTATATAACCTTACCAACAGCTGACTGTAACAAGTGTTAATACCATGGACGGCGAGGATGAAAATCGGGAAGGAGTAGGAGATACGTATCCTTACTCATTCGTAAATAATTCAACCAATCACATGGTTCTAAGCGAAGTTCCTTCATTAAACTTATATGCGACGATAAATTTCTTTTAAGAAGCCAAGTTTTACTCCACTAGCTTCTTTTTTCCGCTCTTTCTTCAGCACCAAAGCTAACGCTATTGCAGTGAAATAGTCTTCATCCATGAGTTATTATATTAGCACTTTTAAACTAGAATATAAGTTGAAGACTTTTAAAGCGAAACACTTTGTTTAGAGTAACTCAGATTATGCAAAGAACTGAAACGACTGAGAACAGTGAGAACTTTATTCTTTTTTTCGGATAAAAACATGGTGGCGCTCAACTTAGATTAGTTTTTTGATTAATTGTAATCGTAAGTATTTATTTCTCTTAGAGTATATAATCAACTACACCCCCAGCTCGACCAATTAGCTAGTCGAGGTGCGTCGAGTGTGCATTTCTCCCAAGTGGTAACAAAATGAAAAAACTGTCAGATTTGCAAATATTTTATTTCAAATTCAATTAAAATTTTCATAATTTATAGTTTAAGCAGGTACAGAAGATGATGCACTCCACTAAATATTGTCACATCTTTAGATTTGAATAATTTAAAAAAAAATTCTAAACTTATTCGAATCATTGCTGTAGAACAAACCTCTTTAAATATAGGAGTGAAAATTTTGTTGTCATTACGTTTTTGATTAACAAAGTCGTGTATTGATTATCTGTATCTATTACAGGTATACCGTAATTCTACATAGTTTAGACTTTAGATGAATCTGATATCCGATATTTTGTCTAAATTGTTGAATCTAAAACTTTTATTATAATGAATCAATGAACATAGGACTGAATAAAGGCTACTGATTCTTGTTTAAAACTATCAAGCTTTACTTGAAACTTCAACAAAATAAAAATACGATGTTTGGGAAAACTCTTGCATCAGAAGGTGTAAAATAATATTTTTTCTTTAGAAAGTTGAGCTTACCTTGATTCAAATTCAAGTACTTACAATTCATATTTCATGCAATTTTAACTTGACAATTATGTAAGTATAGTGATTTAAATTATAAAATATTTTCACCCTATTCCTATCACAAAAATCAATATGTATAATATACAACTACATAGCACACTTTAACAATTTTGCAAAATTTTATGCAAACAACAATGAAAACACTTCACTTTATAACATAAACAAATAGTATTTTGCTTTGTTAACAATAAACCTTTGCTAACTATTTATAACTTGTTCAGAACTGATTGCGATTAACAGAGTAAATTATTGCAAAATTTAAAAGGACGTTTTATTCTTTAAAGAAATTTGTTTTATCTAAGATAAGCCAATCGGGAAACCGGAAATATATAAGTGTGTTTTAAAGGGTCGCTCGTGCCATATCAAATATTTCCCATCTAAACATAGGTACTTAGAGTATTGTTAACATTATTTTTGATTTAATTTATAAAATATGTTAAATAATTTAAAATAAAATAAAAATTAGGGGAGATTTCTACTATAAGAAATCATTTCTAGAATTTAGCGGAGGGTTGCACATATACAATAAAAATAATAATATTTAAAAGTTAGGGGTTAAAGGTGAATGAGTGTGTTTCAAATAAACATATGTTCGATTTTACAAAAAGTGTGGGAAAAATTTTAGGTCTTAGAAACTGAATGAGTTCTAATTTAAAATAAACATTCGTATTACATATCACAATTTTTTTTTAGCAAATACGCAACAGAAATGTCTGTATAAACTTGCGCATAGTATTATCGCATCAGCTATGAAAATTATCCGACACATTAATTAACTATGATCTCAAATAAAGAAAGTTCTAGTAGAATTAAATTTTAGTGTGTTTACAATTGAAAATTTTTGCCTTCATTCGAATTAGGTACGATCGAAATTTTTCTAATAGTCTAAAAATTATTGATAAGTCTCTTTGATCTTTGGAATTAATTAATTGCAATCATTTAGCTTTGCTTGATTTGTACTCGTACATGTTATAAACTTTTGCCGATAACCGGTTAGATAAAGCTAACAAAGATTTAGATTGGGAAGATCTTGGTGGCCCAGTATTATAGGTGATCATCAAAAAAATTAAAGGAACGTCAAAAATTTTGAAAATTGTTGACTTTTTTCCAAGAGACGGCATCCTAAATTCCAGTCACAAATAGTTCAATAATGATTTTAAGGCTTAAAGGACTTATCTATTTACACCTCATTTGCGAAAAATCTATCTTTCAGGATTTTTTGATGTTCCACGAGTCGTTTGTCCCGAAACAATTTACGATCAAAAATCTCAGCTATTTTGCAACTTTCACATGTTTTAGAAATACCTGCTTCAAACATAGTTTCTCGAACTAGGACATCTACTTTCATCCGTTCATTAGTCGTAATTGTGAGGAAGAAAAGTATGGATGCTAGACTCTCATTCGTCACGAATAATGAAGTTATATAATATGTATTAATTTTTTCTTCAAAAAGTTTTCACCTTCAGCCCGGTTAACTCGTAAAATCTAGCGTTTACTCCATTGCATTGCATTATACTTATAAGTAGGATCTTACGGAGAAATACATATATTTACGTATTAAATTTGAAATTTATCTCAAAACAAATTTCATAACCCACTATACGCTACTTAACAACCCACATATATCCTGTTTTACACACCTTTTACAACCAAAATATTTCAGTACAATGTCACGCTAACATATAAAAAAGTAGGTATATTCATATTTCCTTCATTTTGTATAAAATATTATAACAATTTTGTCCAAATGGCTATTGGACATTATTAAAAACTGTGGGTAATTGACGCCCAGAGATAGTCAATAATAATGTCCAGAAGCCGTTCGTTAGTGATAATGTATACTTCCTTGTATAAGTATACTAAGATATTTACTGAAAATGGAATATAGTTTGACTGAAATCAATAGCAACAGTAATGGTTTATTATAGAAATTCCCATATATATTATAAATAAGGTTTGTATCGCCTAAATCATACTCATTCATCATTTGTCCATGCCTAATTAGAATACATGGGTGCAGTCGTATATAAACTTTTCCCCGGAGCTTGAAAGAAATAATGACGAAAAGGAGTAAAGTGCAGAAGTATATATAACATAATATAAGGGAAAACGAGTACATATGTATACAGAAATAAAATACATATATCGAATATTGTGTGCAGCACATTAAAGTGATCGCAGACCAAATATTCTAAGGTTATTGTTGACTTACGCAGCGCAGTAACGATAAGAGTGTCAACAAATTTAAAAAATTATTCTTTTTTTAGTGCTGGCACTCTAATCTTTACTGTGTAAATGAACAATAATTTTAGAATATTTGGTCTGTGACCAATTTAACATTATATGGTCCGTTCACTTTCACAGTAAACTTCCCCATAGACTGGAAATATTTTTAGAAATTTAAAAAAAACTTCATATAAATAAATTCATGAAATAATATGTGTAAACATACATATTTTTAATAAAAATAATAACAGACGAACACACAGATTTTTGTGATTGTATTAAAATGTACGCACCTCAATTCAATAAAATTTTTAAAAAATAGTAATAGAAAATTATAATTTTAAGTGCTGTTATTCTTTTATAAATGTCTATAAAAACCTTGATGTAAGTCAGTACCTGTTTGCGGTTAAGATCGAACACACGTGTGATCATTGGTCGCGATCGGCCTCTACGGTTGCTTTGGCTACTTTCAGATGCCGAGAACGCTGACCGTAAAGTGTTAATAATGTGCTACACAAAAATATTCGATATTTTGTCTTCCCGTGTATACGTGTATAATCGTATAAATGATTACAAGCTGGAAATTTTTTAAAAAAAATATTGCAGTCCAAATTTTAAATTTTATATTTTTAAAGATGAATAATTAAATATTAGAATCATTGATAATTTATTTTTCCATAAAATATGTTGGTGTTTCTTTGACAACTGATACCTATACGAGAGAGTAATTATAAATCTATATTATATAAATCTTTTAAAAAGTGATCATTAATTTTTAACAGATCATTAATCATTAATATATCGACACAATTAAATTAATAGTTTTTAGTTTAAATTTTTACTGGGAGTCTCAGAGTTTATATAATAAAAAAAAGCATTAAAAAAGATAAAAATTTTCCGTATAAAATAAAAAGTCCAAAATATTTTCCAAATAGTTTTCAAAATTTTGAACAAACTTTGGAATTGTGCGCCACCAAAGAATCTTTTCTTCATTTTTTTCTGCTTACTGTATAGACGTAAAACTTTATCCACATGTCTTAATTTTATTTGAGTTTTTATAAATATAGATAATGGATTTGTAGTATTTAAATTATAATCACATTTAATTCATGCGAATCAAAATGAATCGATATACTGTCTGAATATATTTTGATTTTGTGGCTCGAGTCAGTAGCATTTTCGGAGTGGCTCCGTACCGAAAGTCGGTTTGTGTCTTACCAGTACATCCACCGTTCACATCGCTTCCCTAGAGGCATAAGAGTCGCTTCCCTAGAGGCATAAGAGTCGCTTCTCAACCGCAGTCTTTCTGCCATGACGGTATAATACACTCATGGTTTCACCCGGTTGAGAATTATCGTCAAATACATTTGTTGCAAAAATTTAGAAATTGAATCGGATTTCCGAACGGATTAGATACTTATACGAACGTTTATATACTTATTTCGGAACATTCTGTACAAAAGCACGCTTAGAACATGAGTATGTGCTTACTATTATCTAATGAATGTGTATGCATATAATTAAAAATATTATTCTCTACATAGGCGATTCGATAAACTTGTTTCAATTCCTGTCGAAAAGACGTTGTACATTAAAAAATTTAACCTTGTCCATTTCCTTACAGTTTTTAGGCCAGCTGTTCATATTTTAATTTTTTTTCGGTGTGATTTTATGTTTTTTCGGTGGATTGAAAATGTTAAGAAAAAATTATTCAGTTTTAATTATTTATTAGTCAAATTATTTTAGCTAGGGCAAAACCGGAATAGTTGGATCATCATTTTTTAAACGTCTTTGATTTTAAAATATAAAAAGCTCTACATATAATTCTTATCAGTTTGTAGAGAGAAATATTAGAATACTGAAAGCTTACATACCAATGAATTCTAGTTATCTTCTATGATGAATTTTCCCACTTCAAAATAAAAGTTTTTAAATTCGCAAACGGGAACTTATCTTAAATATTTATATTCCTAGAATTATAACAATACCACATAGATACAATAAATACACAAGAGTGAAAAATTCGTTAATGCTATATTTCATGAAGGACCTTGGAGAAAATTATATCAGTTGACGAATGTAGAGAAATGATAAATTTAGTTTCAATTTCATTTTTTTTTTTTTAGAAAGAAGAATGTATTTTTTGTTATCTGATCTTTTGCCTTACCTAATAGAAAGATAAGATAAAAGATAACTTCATGTAAAATATCTAGATATACCCCGTTTCTAATACAACTGAGCATGAGTCATCGTTAAAAAATTAAATAATTCTCATATTCGAAAGAAATCAATCTTCTATTTTTTTTCTAAAAACAAACTGCAAACTTAAAATCTACGCATTTGCGACAATGAAAGAGATAAAGCTAAGAAAACGGGAATTCCTTAAATTCGTAAGTGATGAATCATGTTAAATTAAAGCTATTTAGATACAATTTTAGATAACGTTATCTAGATGGGCACAGCACTGTGCACTGAGTGGGATGTAAGATAAAATTTTCGGCGCCCGGGCATCAATATTTGTCGGTCAATTTTTTGAGCTGATGAGCAAAAAAAAAAAAAATTAGAATTAATGCATTGTCTGTCTTTTTTCATTTTGAATTTCCCGTAATCTTGAAATACCAATATTATACGTCTCTCCAAATATACCTTGAAAAAAAAAAAAAAAAATTGCAGTAAAAAAACTTAGTCTCAAAAGTCAGCGGCCGGACGTTTGCTGTACATCCACACATGCAGGGTTAGACACGGACAAATCATGGATTGTTCGGCTGAAAATCGGACGGTTGGTAACCCTGGATGTAAGTCACATTAAGTCTTTTACCTGTCACATGTCCACATGAGCATAATTAGAGAGTGGAAATATTTACCCATATCTACCTTAGAAATTATACATAGTAACAGTATACAGAATAAAATTGATTAATGCAATATTATAAATATGAATTTATAGACGGAAAATAATTTCAGGTGTTTAAAATAAGCCTCCGTACCAGAAGTCGATTAACTGCTCTCACATCAGTAGTTTGTTAAACAGGTATCAATCAATGTAGGAAGGTATTTTATTCATAAAACAATAAATTGTAGGTACATAATAAATGCAATACCCCTGTCGCAGCATCTGCATAACATAGCGAATTTCCAAATCTTGGGCACTGGCGGATCTCATCTAAGACCTGTACCTATTTAAAATAGTTTAGCTTTCTAAGAGTAAAAGAATTTTTAAAATCGGCTGGGTAATTAGTTTTGGTATTTTTGGGGACCCAAGAACCCGAACGAATTTTGTGCAGCATAGTTGTATCCATCTAAAATAATTTAGTTCTCTAGCAGTGAGAAATTTTTTAGCATCTTTTCGATAGCTTATTACTGGCGTTTTCGGATCTGCAAGATCCCGGTGGACCTCATTAAAAAATCAGCTCGACCGTATATTCTAGGCGGACTTTATGTAATATATATATATATATATATATATATATATATATATATATATATGTATATATATATATACATATATATATATATATATATATATATATATATATATATATATATATATATATATATATATATATATATATATATATATATATATATATATATATATTCAAAACCCGTTGTGTAGCATTCTACGCCGCATTTGCATCCGCAGGACAGTTGTGGATCTCAGATAACACAACCTGTACCTATCTAAAATAGTTTACCTCGGTAATAGTATAAAGGTTTCAAAATCGGTCAGTTATTTTATTTTTGACACTTTTAGGTCCTACTGACACTTCAGACCTTACATAACGTAATCTATATGTATCTAAAATAGCTTAGCTCCCCAACAGTGAAAAAATTTTCAAAATCGGTCGGCTAGTTTATTTTTGACGCTTTTGGATCCGATGGACCCTGGCAGACTTTACATAACGTAATCTATATTTATCTAAAATAGTTTAGCTCTGTAACAGTGAAAAAATTTTCAAAATCGGTCACTTAGTTTATTTTTGACACTTCTGGATCCTATGGACCCTGGCAGACCTTACATAACGTAATCTATACTTATCTAAAATAGTTTAGCTCTGTAACAGTGAAAAAATTTTCAAAATCGGTCAGTTAGTTTATTTTTGACACTTTTGGGTTCTATGGACCTTGGTGGACCTTACATAACGTAATTTATATTTATCTAAAATAGTTTAGCTCTGTAACAGTGAAAAAATTTTCAAAATCGGTCAGTTAGTTTATTTTTGACACTTCTGGATCCTATGGACCCTGGCAGACCTTACATAACGGAATCTATATTTATCTAAAACAGTTTAGCTCTGTAACAGTGAAAAAATTTTCAAAATCGATCAGGCAGTTTATTTTTGACACTCTTGGGTCCTATGCACCCAGGCGGACCTTACATAACGTAATCGATATTTATCTAAAATAGTTTAGCTCTGTAACAGTGAAAAAATTTTCAAAATCGGTCGGTTAGTTTATTTTTGACACTTTTGGGTCCTGTGGACCCTGACGGACCTTACATAATGTATTCTAAATCTATCTAAAATAGTTTAGCTCTGTAACAGTGAAGAAATTTTTAAAATTGGTCGTTTAGTTTATTTTTTACAATTATGGGATCAGTAAATCCTGGCGAAACTCATACAAATCTAGTACTCTAACAGTAAGAAAAGGGTTCTAAGGATCTCATATAACTTATGGCAGTCCGTAAGCTTCTTGCGGACATCATTTAATTAATTAATTCAAATACTTTAACTTACTAACTGTGAAAAAATTTTTAAAATCGATTGGTTAATTAATTTCTGGCCTTTTTAGGTCCCGAAAACCTTGACCTCACATAAAATACCTTAAATCCATTTGAAATGGTTTAATTTTGTAACATTATTAATTATTAGTGGAAAAATTTTCAAAATCGACTCAAAATATTTTTCCGTACATACATATGTACATTGTACATATGTTGTTTTGTTTTATATTTAATATTTATATCATAACATAATCTTCAATTTCTTGTTTACTTAAAAATTCAATAAAAAAAAAAAAAATTCTTCATTACATTAGCTTAGAAAATCTGTTTAATTTACATTTTTTAACATGGGATAGAACCATGCTAATTATAATGCAATAAATGAGAAACAAAACTCTATACATGTATGTGTGTTATTACACATATATGTGAATAGTTTTCACTTGTTCTCGCAAAATTTTTAATAAAAAAGTGAAATATTTTTATACTTTATAAAGAACTGAGATATAAATATAAATTACTTATTAGACTAACAAAGAAAGAATAAAAGTGAAAATTTACATTTTCTCGAAAAATACTTAAAATAGAAAGAAAATTATAAGAATATTTTCTTCATAATTTTTTTTTTCCTTTTCAACGATGTAAAAATCGAACTGCCTTATGATAGGATCGAATGATAAAAAATGGCCAGAAAACCTACTTCTGGGCATCCGACGTGTCTGGCTAACGAACTTAGCCAAGCCAATTCAGAATCCAGTCCGCACACAAAATTTCATAAGCGTTAGACGTTTCATTCGAGAGTTATCGCGCGGATACATATATATATATATATATATATATATATAAATTTTAGTGAATATCATTTTCGTATTCTAGGGACCTCAAAACATATTTCTGATATGGTCCCGGGCTTAGGTCGCACCATGACACCTGGCGTAAAAGCTGAATTTCCAGTTTTGGAAATTCGCTAATACTGGCAATACGAAGTGTATGTATACAACTCTCAATTAAAGTACACTACAGTCGGAAAGTAGACATTAGTTATTTATTTGGTTCATTCATTTACGGTCAACTGTACCCCAATATAAAACTATTATCATGTAAAAAGTTAAGCTGGAGTTTCGAAAAACGTATGCCTTCGATTAAGAAGAATTTTAATATTTTGGTTTCTTATTTTCGTATTTTGGTTGGTTACATCATCTTTTGGTTTGAATTGTTGTTACCCTCTAAACTGATTTCTGATGAGGCGAATGGAAAGTCTACTTTTTAACCTTCTGAGTGTTTACTTCCAGGGGTTACTAAAAGACAGTTTCCGTTACTATGGCAACAAACACTAAAGGTAAATTTTCGGAGCACGATATCGAAAACATATATATATATATATATATATATATATATATATATATATATATATATATATATATATATATATATATATATATATATCTATATATATATATATATATATATATATATATATATATATATATATATATATATATATATATATATATATATATATATATATTAGGGTGGAGCAAAAAAACCACATATTTTTCTTTTTTTTGTTTCATAGGAAAAAAAGTTAAATGAGCTCGATTTAAGAATGCTCACCAAAAATTAGCACGATAAAAAAATTTTTAAGGGTCGCTCAAAACTTTTTAAAATTTGAAAATGGGCCAAATATCGATTTTTGTTTTTCATCAAACTTTTTTTCTCATCCCTGCATATGTTTGTACATTGATTAATAAAAAATTCCTCCAAATTTTAACTCAAAAAATTGATAAGAAAAGGTCGCTCAGGATTTTAAAGTCAAAATATTTAATATTTGTTAGGGGCGCTAAAAAATATTAAATATTGTGACTTGAAAAATTTTCAGAACTCTTGAGCGACCTTTTATTATCAATTTTTTTAGTTAAAATTTGGAGGAATTTTTTATTATTCAATTGACAAACATATGCAGGGATGAGAAAAAAAATTTGATGAAAAACAAAAATCGATTTTTGGCCCATTTTCAAATTTTAAAAAGGTTTGAGCGACCCTTAAAAAATTTTTTATCGAGCTAATTTTTGGTGTGCATTCTTAAATCGAGCTAAATTAACTTTTTTTCCTATGAGACAAAAAAAAGAAAAATATATGGTTTTTTTGCGCCACCCTAATATATATATATATATATATATATATATATATATATATATATATATATATATATATATATATATATATATATATATTCCTTTTTTTACCTAATCTGATAACGGAAATCATCATTTAGTGCCGCCAGTATTCATAGGGTTAAAAAATAAATTTCTGGTCCGTGTTCCCAAAAATCAGTT
This sequence comes from Brachynemurus nebulosus, assembly GCA_035578155.1. Taxonomy (NCBI): domain Eukaryota; kingdom Metazoa; phylum Arthropoda; class Insecta; order Neuroptera; family Myrmeleontidae; genus Brachynemurus; species Brachynemurus nebulosus. The sequence continues at coordinate 1,017,757 of JAPWDM010000018.1, read as the reverse complement.
CATTAAATAATTTTTTAGGTCAAAAAGAATATATAAAAAAATTTCACTTCAATCGGGGGTAACCAATAATATATTTTTATTTAGGTATATCTCGTATACGACTTTTGTTATTTTAGACCCTTACTCCTTAGATGTACAATTTCCGGTCCGTGTTACCACAAATCCGTTTAGAGGCCATTTTAATCGATAAACGGTTCCAAACAGTAACCATAATTCTTTCAACTTTTCTACTATTGCTAAATTTTTCATACATATGCCTATCTTAAATTACATGCTGTAATATTTTAAAACTTTCGATCCGAATTCACTTTCAAAAAAACTCAGAATATTATGATATTCTTTATTATCTGTACGACTGTACCATTGCCAAAAGTATTGATTTGCCAAAAAAAAAACTTAAAAATTTTTTGAACAGGATTGTAGGATTTTACTTCTTGTTGTATGTAGTTCATTTGTTTTAATTGGTCGAATAACTCGACAATTACATTAACGAATACGAGATTTCAAGCATTTTAAACAATATTAAATATTTATAGTTTTCTAGAAAATTTTGTCAGTTAGCTATTTCACATTCATTAGGTAGTTTAAATTTAAAAACTTGATGTAAGTGTAAAAAATCTGTTCTTAACAAAGATTTTTCGCAGGAAAATATCAGCATCTCTTGCTTTTACCCCAGAAAATTTAAAATCATTAAAAATGCTACATCTACTTTTAGATCAATGTTTTTCAAGTTTTCGTGTGATAGTGTACTTACTATATGTATGAATAGCCATAAAACTGATTTACAATATAAACTTCATTAATATGAAATAATAAAAAAGTAAATAGGCACAATAAAATTATTACTTAAGTACAATAAATGAAAACGATTAAAAGATGAATATCTTGGCTTGAACAATTTAAATGTTACCTAAAGTTAATTAATATTAAAAATAAGTTATGCGCAGCCAATTAATTAAAACGATTTCATTCGGTACTCATAATAATATTTACTTGAAAGTAATTAATTTCTTTTTTTTTATAATTACATATTTGTATGCCCACAAGTTTAAAGTAAATATTACCGACTTTAATAAAATTGCTCCCATTTAAAAAAAAATGACTACTTAATTAATAAAATAATCAATTATTTCAAATAATCAAATAATCAGAATACTTTTACAGATAAAATTTTTCAAAGTCCTTTGCAGACACTGGAATCTGTTAAATATTTATTTTTGATGTATTTGTTTGTGTACCAGTAAAATATCTCCTCAAATAGTAATTAAAATTCTTAATTACATAAATTAATGACAGAATCCAATATCAAATATCAATTATCATGCGATTATTTTAACAATTAAAATATTTTTAAACAAAATTAACTGGAAAGGAGGTTAAGGATATTAAAATTGCAACAAAAAGTTTTTGTAAAACTCACAGAAAGAGTAGAAGAGTACAAAAACAAAGAAAATTGGGAAAGCAATCAACATTAAACTTTTATCCTTTCTGATCTTTTTCTGAAGCGTTTACATTTTTTATAATATAATCATCGTTTGGAAAATGTTTGATGTTGCTGCATCAAAACGGCCGTATTTCAAAACATAAACGATACTCTGTATAATACAGTGCATAGGAAAAAAGTAATGCCAACCAAATTTTCATCATTTTTGTACTTTCTTTTTTTTCTAATTTTGTAAACTAATTTTTTTTTAAATTTTATTGCAAAACTAACGTTTTAACTGCTTTTAACTAAATTATACATGTAGTTGTGAACCATAGAAGTATTCAGCAGATTGAATCTATTTTTCTTTTAAAACTAGTAATCTTGTCTATGCTGCCCTCTGCCGAAACACTCTATAAGTTGATGTTCTATTTATGAAATAAGTAGACACAGTGTGACACAGTTTCATGAACTGTGTAATACTCGTATTTTAAATGGAATACGGTCATAATTTGTATCATCCGGCGTAAAACAGTCTTATTAAAGCTGAAATTTGCATAAATATTTGTCCTCAATGGGTACCTAATTAATAAATAAAATTATACATATTGCGCTCAGTATCTTGTAATGGAATTTTCGCTTTATGCGTGCGTTGGTACACGGAGGGAAAAATCCTATAATTTTTGTAAATAAAATTTCAGAAAAATTATCATGCTCTCTTATAATGCGTGCGCGATCGACGACCAAAGTAAAAAATATTTTACGATCATGTAAATATTATTAAATTGAAACGCAAAAAATATTACTCATGGCTTTATAAAAATTGTTGTGCTAGCATGGTAAAATTTAATGTGCTAACACAACTTCTTTCACACTCTTATGCATATATGTTATAGTTTAATTCTTGTTGTCGTACTATTTCATTTGCACATCTAACCGGCAATCTTATGTTAGTTGGGCTGTACGCACTGGGCTGTATGTACGTATTGTTGCCAATCATACAAAAACGATTGGCTACAATATATTTTAATACTGAAGATAGTGAAGTAACAAAATGATGAATGTATGTACATGTATGCACTATTCTTGATGGTTAAACGGTGACGTCCGTCTTGTAAGACAGTGTAATGAATACTGCTTGCTGCTTGTAAGACATCGGCTAATCGGTGCTTGGTCCGACCACGAGTCCGACCAAGTTGGTCGTCACACCACTCACGACTTGCATGTATGACAGGGGTACATTTCAACAGCGTTGATACCTTATTTATCTTTTTTTCTTTCTATTATTAGCAGATAGCATTTGAATAATTATAAAACGGCATGGTAATTTTTGTTAGAAAAACAATTAAAAATATTTTTCTGTCGGGAATCGAACTTTTTACTGTGCTGTTTTACAAATTTTACGGAGCTAATATTACGGAACGAATATTTTATCCTTTAAATTTCCTATGATTAATTATAATTTTTATATTTTTACCGTACAAAATTGAATATGTTCGCCTTTCACCCATCGATTGTAGTGCTGAGCACAGTAATTTTTCTATGAATTTTCTCTCCGTGTAAAATTATAGGAGCGCGTGACAATTGATAGTAATTATTAATTTATTGAAAAATTTCAGTAGCATCCGTCGGTGAATGTCAGCGAATATGTATTAAAATTATTGACTTGTTTATTTATTTAATGAGCGGCTAACACCCCAAGCAACAGAAAGTTATTTTATATAAATCAAGTATAGTAACGGCGAGTAATATGGCCTGCCAAGTAAGGTCGTGGCTATATAGGAAGCTTGCACGCGCGTGTAATACCAGCACGAGCAAGCGCGCTCGGCTTGCTTGCCTAAAAGAGGCAAATTTACACGCGCGTGTAAATTTGCCTCTTTTATTTACACGCGCGTGCAAGCGCATGTATGTGTCTATGTAATGGTTGTATAGAACCAAGGGGACAAACTAAATTGGTTTTGTGTCTGTTCCACTTGTAATGAGTTTGTGACGTACTCTGTTTGTGTACATACACACTGTTTGCAGTGTATTAGTTTGGTTTTTTGTAGTAGTATGTGTATTCACGCATACTACCTCACCACACGTATTACCAGAGAGAGCTGTTCAACGTGTTCAAGTAACAATGGGTATATTGTTAATACAATGCAGTGCGAACTCGACGACGGTCAATAAGTGACTACATGCCTTAAGCTGTGACTGGTGTCAAATGACTCCGAGCGAATTACACTTTTTTTATGTTAGTTGGCTTCTAGTGTTCTATGTATAGAACGTTTGTTGTAGCAAGCGTCACAAGTAGCTCGCAATTTTATTTCAGTTGACCGTGGACTTAACATAGTGACTTTGATTTTGTCCACAGCACAAAAATTAATTTTATTAGAAAATGTTTCAATAAAATATAAATACACCACTGTAACTGACAATGGATAATATTTCTATATAAGAAATGTAGTTAACAACCATTTTATATTGTTTACCGAAAGCGTCCTAAATGTGATTATCGTCGAGAAATTGTATACATATACTTACCTATATAAAATAAACCGACGACTATAATATAAAGGTAAAAATTTAATTTCATTAAAAATGTGACCCGTCATATTTTGCATATAATAGGATGAATAGAAGCAAATCAAAAGGGCCAGCATTCCTTTATATATAAATAAGACAGATTATCGCCGACAATCAAAATAAAAAAAATCCAAAAACTTAATTTTATAATTTATAATGGATATTAATTCGATTACATTATAATAGATACTAATTCAGTTATACAAAAAATAAGTGTACAGAGTCAAAAAATTTGTGTTAAAATTAACACATTTCACATGTCCAGAACGGTCCACTCAATGTTTTGTGTTATTTTAACACAAAGCATCTGTGTCAAATCTTTACATAAGATTTGTGTCAATGATTTAACACACAAAAGGACATACATGTTTGTTAATTTTACACAATTACTTAGTTATAATTTTACCAGTAAATATGTTAATATAACCATTATTTAGTGTACATTTTTAACACAATGATATGTAAAATTAATTGCACTAACTGCGTACATAAAATAAAATATTAATAGGTAGCAATAAAATAATGAAAGTGAAACTTTTACCTTTAATCTAGCGAAATTTTAGCATTTAGCACGGTCTCTAAAATATGGTCACCTTCTAGTTAATTGCATGGGTAAATTAGCCTAATCGTAAAGGGCGCTCACCCTCCTGCTCAAATTCGGACAGGGTAAGGACTAGTGGACAAAGCATTTTTGTACCTTCTTATTCCTTGTAAAACAAACTACTACAAGAAAAATGAAATTTTCTTTGGATCGATGGGTAAACACCATCTCTAAATTTAATTCCACAACAATTTTAAAGGTTTTTTTTTTTTATTCGAATGCTAGTAATTTCGAGATGGTTTGTAGTCAGATTTGATAAAAATTGGTTCAGCCGTTTACAATATATTCCTAGATTTCCAGAATAGGCATAAAATCAAAAATCTTAAAAATCTATATTAAAAACTGGTACCTAATTGTGGAATTGTTCTTAACCAGATTTAATGAAAATGAGTCCAAACTATTACAACAGATTCTAGGATTTCCAGGATAAAAGTGAAATTAAAATTTTTAAGCACTCATATACAATAAGACTTTAAGAAGTTTCAAATAAAAATGCTTTAAGAACCCACAACGGAAAAGCTTTAAAAATTTTAATATAAAAATTTCCGGAATTCCATATTCCAAATTTCATAATAATTCATCGTTGTGACTGACATATCTTGCAATATCTCATATACACGATGAACAAAAACCAACTTATTCTAAATTATAGTAAAATTTAAAATATGGACTTCCACTTTCACTTTGAAACTTTTTAGTGCTTTCTCGTTGTGGGTTTTTAAAACTTTTTACAGTTTTTTGTCGTGGATTCTTAAAATTTTAAATTTTATATTTATCTTGGAAATCTTGGAGTATCTTGGAGATGGTTGGATCGGTGTTATCTTTATATTTATTAACAATACGTCAATGTCGTTAATTCATAACAACATAAACATATAATTATGTAGGGTTATGTTTCGATTACAAGTTCGCAATTTTAGTTTTATTACAGTGGTGGTCATTTTCTTATGGGCAGCAACTGACGCTTTAGGTACTAGGAAAATTTCACACAATAAATTAAATATATGTATATCTGCATACATACATGTAGGTATCTTTAACGGCTATAGAAATAAACAGTGCCGACACGGTTACACACATGGTTAATAAAAAAAAAAAGTTGCTTCGGACTGTCACACGCCTCTCTTGTGCCAGACACACATCATGACAAAAATCATCAGATTTCGTCATTCAATATATCATCATTCATCACCATTCATCCTTCTTATATTACACTATCCTTGTTTTTCTTATGCATATTTTCTTTTACATACTAAGAATATTATTTTCATAAATTGATTATCAAGAAAGAGCAAAAACCATATATATTTATATATGTTCCACATTTTCCATCTTTCTCACAATTAAACCATATGCCTTTTGCATGCTTTATTGTTAATAAACGGTATCGTAATACAATACAATTTATAAATATGGTTGATCTTAAATTCCTATTTAATTTTGAATATAATCTTTAAAATATAAATTATGGTATCGAAAATAAAGTTTTGTAAAAAAAACCATAATTTTTTTATCTTAAGGTTAAGGGAAAATACATAGACGTGGCTCGCATTTACTTTGATGCTTCTAGTAGAGGGGATATAGCTCAGTGGTAGAGCATTCGACTGCAGATCGAATGGTCCCCGGTTCAAACCCGGGTGTCCCCTAAATTTTATTTTTTGCATTATTTATTAGTTTTACAAGTTAATTGTAAAAATTTGAATATTTAATACAATTATATTTAATACCGTAATGCTTGTTCGGATTTTTTAATTCTGATAAAATTGGAAGTGTAATTCGTTCTATAACTCGAGTTTCTATTCTTCCAATTTTTTATTTCCACATTAGTGTTACTAAAAAGCGTGATGTATTTTCTGATACATTTTTCATCAATTCAACTTAAAAACACTCTGATGAAATCCAGTAAGTGCAATATTTTGAAGATTTTTCTTGAAGATTTGATGGTGATCAGAAAAAAAATTCTATACTTAATATTCTGGTCAAATTTTGACAGTTAATAGTTACGTTTGGGGCATGCAAAGTCCCAATTTAAAAAAAGATATTTTTCTCCATTGTACAGTGTTTAGTACAAAATTTATGTTATATGAAATCATTATATTAAAATACAGTCGTCACTCAAGTTATTGACGATTTAACTTATTAACAATGATCGTAGTTTACCTCTTGTTATACACAAACCATACGTATGTACGCATTGCTACAGTACCACACAGCACACATGACCTTGGGTACATGCGTATGGCTTGTCTATAACTTGAGGTAAACTACGATCATTGTCAATAATTTAAATCGTCAATAACTTGAGTGACGACTGTATTAAATTTTTTAAAATTCTTTCTTGCTATTTTCGTAGACTTTTACTTATAGCATTTTTTTGTAGACAGAATTTTTTCTATATAGACAGAATTTTTTTGTGTTTGGGCTATATGGAGGTAAATTTGGTAAGTCGCGTAACAATGGACATTTTATAAATAGTTAATGAAGCACTTTAATTTGAAAAAGTATTATACTTTTATTTAATTATCATAATTTTATGGTATGTTTCAATTCATATAATCAATATCAAACATTTTAAACATTTTTTGAAAAATAAATTGTTTTATTAGTTATTAATAAAAATGGAATAAATACTATAAAAGATGATATAATAAAAAATAAATTCAGTAGTAATTTACCTAAGTGAAATGAGAAAGATTTAGATGCGTTAATTTAATTTTTCTTTTATTAACGAAATTTTGATATTTTGGTACAAATTTTGATATTAAGATTTGATGTTAATTCTACTCAATTTATCTAAATGGGTTACAAGTCAAACTTTGAAGATGTTTCTCTTAAATATTTTTTTATTAAGATAATTCAAGGCATTTTTAAGAGTGGAAGCAGGGCCGGCGAGAGGGTAGGACAGGTGGGGCAATTGACCGGGTCTAAAAAGGTTATTTACATGCATTTTTTCCCACGGTATATATCACGTGTTTTAATAACGCGAGAAATTCTTTCAGTGCGAAATTTCTTTGCTATGCAATCCTTTCACCTCATTCAGACCAATTTAGGGCTCTTTGGTAGATTTTTGTTAATTTATCCATTCAAAAATGACAATTTAGAACAAGATGTAGTATTTTTTATCCATATTTCAAGAGTTATTTTCTAATTTATTATCCTGTTTGTGGTCCTTTATGACATATTAAGTGTTAAATAGTCGCCTACTTACAATTTAAGCCCATTGTGAAGAATTTATTTTGGTAGCATAGATCAATAATCGATTTCTTGGGCTCTATTGAAATTCCTTTAATTTTCCAGTAAACATATGGAAAAATTGACCTTGAGGATTATTATATTTTATGTTAATTTAAAATAAAGGTACATACCTACGTAAATATACTTCTAAATTTGAAAATAAAGTAATTCACTTTTGAAACATATAAAAATATTTAACAAATTTTAAGGTGTACGAATACGAATGTGGCTTTGGACATGTTGGTACAAATTGCATGCATAACATTTTTCTTAGAAATTTTTTTTTTTAAACTATTAATAAATTTTTTTTTAACTTATATAGGAAGTGGAAGATCCAAATATTAATATTATAAACAAAAAAGTTCAAATTTGTGGAAAATTATGGGAATCCATTTGGTTTAAATTTTGTCGTATGAGTAAATATGCTGCTGTACGAATACGAGTGTGGCTGACTGTACTTGAAAATTTTTTGTAGTACTCGGGGGCCCGTAGGTTCTCTCATCGGTCGAGTCCTGAGTGGAAGTAAACTTTTAAAACAGACTATATAAAATGTAATATGACATCACATAACTAAAGGTATTATAAATACATTTATATATGTTTTATACACTTATACATATACAAACATGTATGTAAAATGGCAGATGTTCGTCACAAGTATCGGGGATTATATTTTCTTATATATTATATCAAAATACTTAAGTTATTTCTACTCATACTTACGTACGTAAGTTTTGGGAAGATCCTTTGGAGATGTTTCCCACGAGCATACATATACATACTTGTGGCGTACACCGGGCCCTCCATAAAAAAAAATTGACAATATACACACGAATAAAGAGACATGCTTGCATGCGTACAAATGTGTGTAGCTGTGTGTCTTTTGACTGGCGTGTTGCTAAAAGTTTTGTAATCCACACGTTCGTCTTACCATTTTTAATAAATAAATATTCATACATATATACATATACATAATGTATGTGTATGTGTACATGTATGCATGCATGAAGTATGTTAAATTTATAATATGAATCACATAATCTTGTCTTTTGTCATAACTCATGGGGAATGAAAGACAATAGGGACCTATAGACAGAGCTGGCGCTACTGACTGGGCTATTCGAGCACTTGTCCAAGCCAGAATTTTCACAAGCTTATAAAATTTGAGTGTTTGGTTTTTATGTGTCGGTAGTAATTACTTCTCTTCTAAGAGAATTTTGAAAAACTTACAGGGTTGGTTACTGCCGGCAGTCTCACTTTTCCATTCAAAAAGTTTTCATTCCAGTATTAGGAATCAATGGTATACGGCTACCAATGTGTATACCAAAGTCAGCTGTGTGCATAGCATATAAATTAATGACGATTGGTGAACACTCAAATAGAGGATCGGTGGACTAGTGGGAAGAGGATTAACTGGTTCTCAAGAGATCTTGGATTCTAGTTGCAATTTTTAATTAACTGGAGAATTAAGATAAAAACTAATTTGCTAAAAATATTTAGCTAATTCCGAAGGTAACTGTCCTTCCCTTAAGAATAATAGAAAAAATTATTTAGACAGTTATAGTTAAATAGGGGAGTGAATTTAAAAAAAAATTGGAATAATATACTACTACAAAAAATTAAGGGAGCAAAAAAGATTATTAATTTTTTAGTGATTTTTGAAGGGCTGAATATACGTGAAAATGGTCGTATCGAGATAAAAAAAAATTGAAGCTTTAATATTCTAGTTTTGAGATCTTCCGTCCAAAAATTTTTAGGAGTGACAGTTATCGAGCAATTCTAACGAATAACACAAAAAAATTTTTGCAAATTTTTTGTTCTTTTTTTCTTGGTCTACGGGCTTAAAAAAATTTTTACAGTAAAGCTATGATATTAACTTGATAGCCTGTTTATTCAGCTACAATTCCCTTTCCCAACTTTTTCTTTACGTTGATTTGTTCCGGAGATATCCGACTTTGAATGCAAAAGGATCCTTTTTTTGCTTTAACCATCGATAACTCAGCGACCAGTGATTGGACAGAAAATTGAAGGGCAGTTTTGGAATCTGGAATAAATTTCCTACAAGGCTATGCCGCGGACCTTAGGGAAAAATTTTTTTCATCCTTAATTTTAACCTGAAAAATGTGCAAAAAAAGGACTTTTTTCCTTGTTGCGAAAAATTGTCGGCATCCTTGCGAAAATTGACGGGGAATCTAATGCTTGTACTAGTTTTTATACTTCAATATACCCCCAATAACCCTGCAAATCGGCAGATCCATCTATCGAATGGTTTTCCTAAACCATTTGCTCAAAATTTCAGAAAAAAATTAAAAGAGCAAAATTGAATGGAAAATTCAATTTTTGTTCAGCTTTTCTCACAGTTTGGCGTCTTCTCTAACACAAATTTTTTGTGTTATTCCTTAGAATTACTCGACCGCTGCCACTCTTAAAAATTTTTGGATGAAAGATCTCAAAACTAGAATCTTGAAGCTTCAAAATGCTTTTTTTATCATCTCGATATGACAATTTTTCACGTAAATAGAGCCCTTCAAAAATCACTAAAAACTTTTTTGCTCCCTTAATTTTTTGTAGTAGTATATGACCAATATAAAATATAAAGGTTATCATAGGCACCTAATCAAAAGCCTTGGAACATATTACTTACATATAGCATCCTACTTTTACGAAATTTGGAGAAAAAGTTGCAAATCCGAAAATATTTGATAAATTTGATATTGATTTGTTAACCATACAAGTCTGATGGTCGAAACTGCGGATATTTTGAGCATTTTTTGTTTCGAAAATTGAGCTTTTTACAAATATTGATTTTTTTACAAAACCATGATAAAGAGCGGGAAAATGGCATAAGCTTGTGAGTTATTATTTTATTTAAATTGATTTTTGAAAAAAATCAAAGTTCTTTGACAAAAATTTGGCTTTTTGCTAAAATTTGCAAAGGTTCACAACATTTTCAAAATTTTCCTCACACAATACCTAATAAACACCGTAAAAAGTCACATAAGATGGGCTTTGAGCTTTGAGCTTATTCTATGCAAGCGGGTTTTCGAAAAGATGTAATTTTTGTAATCGGGAATTGACTATATTACGTAGGATGCTGCGACAGAGGTATTTTAAGTATAAATCATTATAGAACTAGTGTTCGCCTAGGGTTATATAGGGAACTCCTGTACAAAATTCTTAGTGCTCACCTACGTTATATAGGGAACTGCTGTGGAAAATTTCATTCTTCTAAACCCAATGGCTTAGGCTGTGCGTTGTCTGTCAATCAGTGACTATAAATTTCTTAAATATATACTTGATTCTAACGATTCAGAGGGAAAATATTAGTGATGGGCTAGTAACTAACTAACTGTTAAAAAATACCAGTTACTTTTAAAGTAACTAACTAACTAGCGATGCCATTTGAATACCCTTAGTTACTTAGGTAGTTACCATGGATGTATTATACAATAGATTATGTATATACATATCTGACATACCTCCACAATAGTTAGTTACTTATAGCCCTTATAGCACAGTATGTATAAGTTACTTATAGTACCTTCTAGCCTGTGTACGTATTTCTAATATGTATGTATGGCATGTTTGTTCATTTTCATAAGGATTCTGGACAAGATTGACTTGAACGATTTATCAGTTTATGATGAGTCCAGATGTTTCACATCTGAGGTAAAAGACTTTACAATTTTAAGAAAAAATAAATTTTAAGAAAAAAAATACTTAACAAAAGCATGGCAAATAAATTATATTTTTGTCCCTGAGTTGTGGATTTTTTATTATTTTATGTTGTCCTGCCTACTCATTACACTACTTATTATATATACTACGGTTACATATTGAGTATTTATTTCATTGTAACCGACAATCCTTGTAACTGGTAAACGATCTTCACCATACATAAGATAGTTACATAGTATCAGGATGTTTGTATTTAGGTAGTATTTGAGATACGTATAGGTACAATGCAAAAGTAACTAACTAACTAACTACATAAAATAACTAGTATTTATACTGAAAGTAACTAATAGTTACTGGTACCTAAAAGTAACTATAAAGCCCATCACTAGAAAATATTATTAGTTCACCTGCAGACTTAATTTATATACTTCTGCTCGGTAGTCAGCTACCGTTGCATAATAAATTACTGCTTCTGAATTCAGTTTTTTCATCAAGGTTTTACTCCATTTTAAAATATTAAGATAATAATTTTAAAACAAACTTATAATAATTGACATAATCCCAATATTTTATATCGGTATTTACTGTAACTGAACAATAACCGAAAGAATTCATGAAACATCCGACTGACTCCGCTTTGGCTGTAAGAAACATTTCCAAATAAAATCATTAATAGTAGATAGGTACCTATTAATAAAGTAGATAGGTATATTTACGTGTTTAGCTTTTAAAAATCGAATGAATCGAATTAAAACTTTCCAAAACATTATTGAACGCAACAAGCAATGATCCAGTAATGCCCATGAGAAATCAATAAATAAATAAATTATAATGATTGGAACACAGCAACAAAAAAACTAAAGTAGATCCTTTTTGATTTTTAAAAGAGATCATAATATCAAGTAAGTTGTTTAAAATATAAACTTTTTATTTTTTTTGTAATCCGGTGTTTTTTTCTTTTCACTTAAGGCTGTTTTTTATGTTTGGTTAAAATTACTTTTGTTCGCCGCGCATGTATGAACGAACTGAGCAGTGAACACATAAAAACAAGTAAAATCGTTCTCATCATCTCTACTGAAAAAAGTTAATTTTTTTCTTGTACATTTTTGTATTCTTATTTTTGAGGTAGTCAGTGGCTCTAGATAAGTTGTATTAGTTACACGCGACGTCGTGTGACTAACCATCAATGATTTTATAAAATTCAGAAGATAAACACGTTTTAAATATCAATTTATTTATTTTTATTAGATTGAATTTTTAATAAAGTATCTACACCACAGAATACAGAACGAACGGTAGTATCTCTATACTACTGAAACCAGTGTAACGCCAAAGGACAGAAAATATCCCACCACTATGTTATATATGTGCACGCGGAGTTGTGTGTGGTGGTGCGATAGATGGTTGCGTGTATTGGTGTCTTGCATACGCATATAACATAACATGCATGTGGCATGCACTATGTACGTGATGTACGTATACCATCAACACAACGGCAACAATATGACAATAATTGAAACACACCCATTGGTAGCTAGTAAGTGAATGCCAACATAGTTCTGTAAAATGCACATACTTGCCCATAAGTGATTGCAGAAAAGAGATGGTTATATTCCTTCTTATGTTCTATGATCTACACAGTAACTTTATTTTGACAGGTTGAATTACCATTTATTCGAAATTATATGGAACGGTATTTTCCAAATATAGCTCGAAAAACACTGACTTTTCTATGAAATTGGTAATGAAAGTTGTGCACCTAAAACAAAGAAATTTTTAATTATTAACAAACTACTTGACCAAAGCATAGAAGGAACGTCTGGAATGCCTATGTAAAGGAAAGCTTTGCAAAAACCAATTTGTGTGTTCTTATAACTTCATAGACAAAGTTTATATTGCTAATTGACGAGAAAATGTATGTTGTCAGTCTAAAATGTTTAGTCAATGGATCAGATGGTTAAGCATCTAAGCATATCAAAAAGGTGATAGGTTGACTAATTTACGTACAAATAAAACTTTGGGAGGGAGTGTTAGCTATCATCAGAAATTTATACCTACTCAGCAAAAAAATTAAAGTCAAGAATTTTTAATATTTTTGTTCTTTATTCTAATAAGCTGTTTCAATGTCTATGTAAAAAAAAAATTACTAAATTGTAAAACCAATTTTGTAAAATCGATATTAAAATGTTTCTGAAACCGCATTTTCTTATGTTTTTTTTTCTTTATAGGAATACAGTCTAAAGTACCTATCTTTAAACATGTGCAATTTGTCAAACCGATCAGATTTTTTTGGTGAATCATCATCGAGTATGAAAAGTCGTAAAAAACTAGTTTTTTTTGTTTTTTGACAAGCATATTTTTATTAAGTTAACCAAAGGACTGTTGCCAGAATTTACGCTCTTATGAATTTGCAATCCTGATTGTTTTATCTGTCCAGTTATTTGACTTGTTTATTTGATTTGCGCAAATTGAATGTTTAGGTATGTTTTTGGGGAGCTAATTATACCTATTGGTGGTCGTATGTTTTAGTCTTAATAAATTTAGCTTAATTGTTGATAACATGATAAGTGATAACTCACTAAATATGGCATACAAGTTTTTAATTACATATTATTTGTATTATTAATCTCTGAAATTTTCTAGTAGTCAGTAAAATACTATCATTATTGAAAGCATTACAACCAAAATTTTGATAATTTAACGCTAAATATAATGGAATATTATTTTAATTTTATTTCCTTTATTTTCATGTTTTATAAGTCACAAGTGGAGAGCGGTTCGGATACAAAAACCGTTTAAACGTGTTTTGAGTGCTCCGTACCATTTATTAATTTTTCCTTGTAATTCCAATTGTAAAATTTGTTTTTGCTTTGTGAATAATCCGAGGAGTAAGTTTTCGTTTATTTTTCCTATTTATCATTTACTAATTACTGATATTTAAGTATTAATATTGACTTTTTCAATATTCATTTCATCTAATTTGTGCTAAATTTTATTTGTCAGTTACATAATTTTAATCATATTTACATATTATTCAAAACATTTATAGTTAATTAATAAACCACCTGAAACAGCGACATCTGCTAGTAACCTTAAAACATAACTAAATCAACCGGCCGGTCCAGTAAAGCAGATAACTGCTCAGGGTGCAGTGATTGCGTATGCATTCCACTGTACCCTCTGGACTGGACGGTAAGTACTGTAAGTACTGTTCACGTAGGCAGTGTATGTATTGTGTATATACAATATAAGTTCATAGGCGTGCGGTTGAAATGAAAAATCATATTTATATAAAATTAATAATTAAAATAAAATTATAAGATGGAATTAAATATAAATAGTGCTGCTGTCAACCAAAACGGCGGCACTAATGTAGATCCCTCTGTTAGTTTAAATAATCCCGATCGTTTAAATAATTCATACTCTAGTATTGTTAAAAACACCAGAATAACATATCCAAAAAATGACCAAGCTATTATATTAGCAGCAGTCGAAGGCATCAAACTTCAGACATATACAATAGCTATAGGTAATATAGTACAACCCAAGAATGTAATATTTTCTTCATGGCTTTCACATGACCGAATATGTATATTTCTTTCTTCAAAAGAAATTGTTGATGAACTATTATCAAATCATAGAACCGTTCAAGTAGAAGGACATAATATTAATGTTCGTAGGCTGATAACTCCAGCAAAGAAGATTATCTTATCTAGAGTATCACCAACCATACCAAATGAGATAATCGAAGAGGCTCTTAAACAATATAAATTAAAATTAGTTTCTCCGATGTACCTATTAAAAGCTGGTATTGGTGATAAAAATTACGATCATGTACTAAGTTTTAGGCGATCCATATATGTAGTATGCGACGAACAAGTCCCCCTTCCCGATAGTATTACAGTCGATTATGAAAATAATACCTACCGAATATTTATATCAGTAGATCAGATGCGCTGTTTTAGGTGTAACCAAATCGGACATGTAGCGTCAAACTGCAAAATGCCATCAACTAATTGTGAAATTGAAACACCTCGACAAGGAGAAAAACGAAATATTAGTTCATCTACTGTATCAGAAGCAACTACACTAACTGAACCTGAAATAATCAATTCGTATCAGACACAAGTTACAAACGAACTTACCCCTCGAATTCCATTGATTCCTGTAAATTCATCCGAACTCCCACCATCACCTATAGTAATAGTTCATAATTCCGAAACGACACAAAACCCAAATGATACCTTAAATGCACTCGTACACGAAAGTCAAAATACAAATAGTCAATTAAATTCTAATAAATTAGACATCGTTTCCGCTATCGACACACCGCCGACTAGAAAGAAAAAACAAGATTCAAGAAAGAAAAAGAAGAATAAAAAAAGAAGAACTGAAAAATATACCATCGACGAATCGTTAGAGCCAGTGAAACCAATCATTGAACAAGCACCTGAAAGCTACGTCCTCACATACGAAAAATTAAAACAATTTATCAAAGAAATTAAACATTCCCGGGAAATAATTTCAACGGTTAAACTGTACACTCACGACATAGAAGGTCTTATTATCATGTTGAAGGACTTAAGACCATCTTTACCAAATGGCTACATTAAGGGACGATTCACACGCACAATAAATAACATTAAAAAAGAACTCCAAATACAGATAACTCCTGGTCAATCAGAAGACGACGAATTTAGTAAACTATCGACTGAAGATTCCGGAGGTCCACAAGACGATACAACTGAAATAACCGATACTTCACAAGAAGAATATTAAATATGAATATTATTCAGTGGAATTGCAATAGTTATTACACACATGTCAATGAGGTTCAGATCATTCTTAACAGATACACACCTGAAATTTTATGTCTCCAAGAAACAAATTTTAAACCCCAAAATGTACCGAAAATTCGTGGATACTCTTTAGTACGTAAGGACCGTATAAACACAAGTCATGCCAGCGGTGGAGTATGTATTTTTACTAAGGACACAATTTGTTATAAAGAAATCCCACTTGAAACGGAAATTGAGGCTGTTGCGATAGAACTGATGTCACCATTAAAAATGAGTCTGTGTAACATTTACCTACCTAACAGTCAAAACATACATATTGAGGAACTGGAACACCTAGTAAATCAATTAACACAACCTTTTGTTCTTTTGGGAGATTTTAATGCTCATAATACTTTATGGGGTTCAAGTAAAACAGAGGCAAGAGGTAAAATTGTTGAAAAATTATTAGACCAAACAGACACGATAATACTAAACAGCGGCAAGCCCACACACTTCAGTATACATACCGGAAACTTTTCAAATATTGATTTAGCAGTAAGCCATCCTGTGCTCACTCCGCTGTTAACTTGGGAACCACTTGATGATCTCTATGGAAGTGACCACTTTCCAATTGAAATAAAAATAAAACGTTCAAATTGCCCAAGTCAACCGAACACCCGTTCTGTTAAGTGGAAACTTCAAATGGCAAATTGGGAAGATTTTAGAACACAATTGGATTACACTGCTAAAAATTTATCACCATCCTCTAACATGTCAATAAATGAATCCGTCCAACTCTTTACCGAACAAATCACGACCGCTGCTGAACATACAATCCCAAAAAAACAACCTAGTAAATGTAAAAATTCTATACCATGGTGGAATCAAAATTGCTCAGAAATAATTCATAAGAAGAAACAAGCACTGAATTTATATAAAAAACATAAGACAGTTGAAAATCTTATCAATTTTAAGAAACTTAGAGCACAAAGTAAAAGAATAATACGCGAAAGCAAAATGAAATCTTGGCAATCATTTGTTTCATCAATCAACAGTACCACAAACAATAAAGAAATCTGGGATAAAGTTCGCAAATTGAAAGGTATAAATAACAATTTTCACATACCATTCATACAGACGGAGAATGATATCATAGAAGATCAACAAGAAATTGTAAACTTACTAGCCAACAATTTTTACAAACATTCAAGCAATGAAAATTACAGCCAAACATTTCTAAACTTTAAAAATAATAAAGAACGGGAAGATATAGTGGTTGATAAACAAAACACAGAAATCTACAATGATCCAATTACCGAAGCAGAACTTGACACTGCACTAAAAACTTGCAAAGATACCAGCCCGGGTCACGATAACATTCCGTATAAATTTATTGAAAATTTACCACAACAATTTAAAATAAGACTATTGCTGTTATACAATCAAATATGGTCATCGAATGAGTTCCCTAAATCCTGGAAAGAATCAATAATACTCCCGCTACTCAAACCAAATCAAAACAAATCAAATATTTCAAGTTTCCGCCCGATATCTCTAACATGCTGCCTTTGTAAACTACTGGAAAAAATTATTAACAATCGATTGATGTGGATTTTAGAAAAAAGAAATTTATTGGAATTCAATCAAAGTGGTTTCCGCAGAAGTCATTCTACTGCAGACCATTTAATAAATGTGGAAACGTTCATAAAAAACGGTTTTATTTCGAAACAACATACGCTAGCAATCATTTTAGATATTGAGAAAGCATACAATACTGTTTGGACATATCAAATAATCAAGAGACTAAAAGAATGGAATATCGATGGAAATATGCTCGCTTTTATCAAAAATTTTATGAAAGACAGAACTTTCAAAGTTCAAATTGGTAATATTGAATCAGACACAAAAACCCAAGAAAACGGCCTACCTCAAGGAAGTGTACTCAGTGTTACGTTGTTTCTCATTGCTTTTAATGATGTTATATCCACGAACGTGCATAGTCCAGTCAAAGCATATGCCTTCGCTGATGATTTAATAATTCTATGTCAAAATGAAAAACCAGAAATTGCAACCCAACATATACAAAAAACACTTAACAATATCCAGTCTTGGTCAATGAAGAACGGACTCAAATTTTCTGCCACTAAAAGCAAATGTATTCATTTTTGTCACCATCGAGGATGCAATACAAATCCGCAGGTGACTCTACACAACGAAGTGTTGCCCTTCACTGACAAAATTAAATATTTAGGTGTAACATTTGATCGACGATTATCATGGGCAGCGCATATAAACGAATTAAAAGATAAATGCAAACAATCATTGTATCTCATGAAAACCATATCTCATCAACGATGGGGCGCTGATTTTACCAGCTTGCTCCATATCTTTAAATCTTTAGTACGATCCAAGATTGATTACGGGTGTATTATTTATTGTACCGCTAACAAAAATTTATTAAAAATGATTGATAGTATATATAATCAAGGTTTAAGAATAGCCATAGGGGCTTTCCGTACGAGTCCACTCCTTAGTATCTACAATGAAGCTGGCGAACTACCACCAAATATTAGAAGGGAGCAGTTGTCACTCACCTATGCTACCGCTTTGCGATACAATAAAAATCATAATGCATTCTTAAATACTTATAGGTCGTTGTACCCGAATCTTTATCACATAAACGGAAAACATTCAGCGTATGCAATACGAATAAGGAAACTTCTAAATGAATATCGTCTCGAACTTCCTGACCCATTAGAAAAGCAATCCTTAGATATTCCACCATGGTGCATAGAAATAAAAGATGCTGATTTACAAATTTTAAAGTACCCCAAAATTGAAACACACCCAGAAACAATGAAAAATATATATATGGAGATCGTAGAAGGAGAGTATAATAATTATACAAAGATTTTCACAGATGGATCAAAAGCAACTAACAACAACTCCGGGTCATCTGTCATATGTAATAATTTTGTGGGAAAATATAAATTACATCCATACAATAGCGTATATACAGCAGAACTTTTCGCTATTACAAAAGCCTTAGAATTAATTGAAAGTAATTCAGTTAAGAGTAATCAGTACCTTATATGTACCGACTCCTTTAGCAGCCTACAGTCTATTCCAAAACTATATCCGACTAATGTATACCTCCAACGAATCCAGACTAAAATTAAAAACATTGAACTCCAGAATAAA
The DNA here is from genome assembly GCA_035578155.1 of Brachynemurus nebulosus. Lineage (NCBI taxonomy): Eukaryota > Metazoa > Arthropoda > Insecta > Neuroptera > Myrmeleontidae > Brachynemurus > Brachynemurus nebulosus. The sequence continues at coordinate 998,274 of JAPWDM010000018.1, read as the reverse complement.
CAAATAAAATTTCTCTTTGTTCCTTCACATATCGGTATAATGGGGAATGAAAGAGCAGACAAAGCAGCAAAGGAAGCCACGAATTTGGAACAATTGTATACCAGCTACGTTACAGAAGAAGATTTTAAACTGCACATCAAAAATAAAATCAAACAAAAATGGGAAACTAATTGGCAGAATATCAGCCCAACAGAAAATCATCTCCGAAGTACCAAATCAACGACCAAACCCAACAAAATTCAAAATTTACCCCCGTTATCAACAAACTGTTCTTTCACGACTACGAATAGGCCATACTAAATTAACTCATAGTTTTATATTACAAAAAGAACATCCCCCTCTGTGTAATATATGTGAATCCCAAGTTACAGTTAAACACATACTAACGACATGCAAAAAATATACGGCGTATAGAGATTTCTTCAACTTACCCAACAATCTAAGCGAACTGCTATTTCCAAACAGTGAAATAATAATTGAAAATTTATTTGAATTTTTAAAAATTTCAGGTCTACTTCAACAAATATAAGAAACAAAATAAATTTTTAATAAAAGTGTAGTGAAATATAAAATAATTAAAAGTATTATTTATTTAACTGTTATATCTACTGAATTTGAATGTGAATATTTGAAAAATTAAATCGTTCTGTGACGCCTATGCCTATCATTAAAATTATGTAGTAGTTACTAATTATTGTAAATAATCTTCTGTTTTTATGTAAAATTTATTATTATTGTACCTATTGTTATGTAACTTTGTGTTTAAATTGTATGATGAGCTAATGGTCTAGTTACAGATGCTCATCATACAATACTCAACCATTTATTAAAAATAAAAAAAAAAAAAAAAAGTCACAAGTACTATGCTTTCATCACTTAATTAATTTGTAGAATGACACAGTGGTCCAATTTCCAAAAAGAGGGGACAAAAATGAGAAAAGTGAAGTTTGTAATTTTGAACTTATTACCCCGTAATACCGTAGGGGGGACACCACTGCACCTCGGTGCAAACCGACAATCTATTTTACCGTCTGCATTACCAGATAAGGGAAGGTCAAACACAGCTAAGTGAGCACCGGTCTCGTACGCATTTTCTAGTTGTTCATTAATAACGTTTGTTTGCACGTGTGTTTTTGAAGTCAAAAGTGATAATTTTTATAATTTTTTCCGTACAAAATTGAATATGTTCGCCTGTTACACGTCGATTGTAGTGTTGAGCACAGTAATTTTTATAGGAATTTTCTCTCCGTGTATGGATATGTGGTAAAGGGTAATTTAATATTTCTATAGGGGTATACTTATTACAGAGAATTATTGCATTTTTAATGTGTTTATTTATAAGAAATACTTATGAGTTTGATCGAGTTCGATGGTTTGCTTTTTTGCAATAAAGTATGAAGTATATAGATTATTTTAAAAAAACAAAATTCTCGCCCCAATGTGCCCCTTCGTTTTTTACACCAATTCCAGATTTTCTTGCCTCACTTCATATTCATAATCACGACCTTGAAAAGCTTTATAGGTATACCATTTTTGTTTCAATAAAACTAATTTTTTATTTTTGTTTGCCATTTTAGACCTGCCATTTTGAATTTTCAAAATAATAATATCAAATTCATAATCAGCGACCTTGAAAATCCTTATATATCATTTTTTGTTCTACTCAAACTAATTTTTGATTTTTGTCAGCTTTATTTGGCAATTGGACCACTGTAGAGGGGTAGTATTTCTCTAAAAGAAAATCTAGAAAATCTAAATGAACAATTATGTAAATAAATCATAATTACATAGGTCACTAGATAAGTTTTGCAATACAAAATGTTTATAATCGCAAGGTACTTGCATTTATTTTCTTTATAAAGTTCAACTTATAACTAGACGGTAGCCATACAATAAGTCCCCCTGAATCACTTGTGTACAGAACTAAAACATTAAAAATGTCCGAATGGTTGAAGGACGAGTTACGTGTGATTATTCGCTACACTGTTCGTAGATGAATGTGTAGAGAAAATGAAAACTTTACTCAAAGAAAAGTGTCTTCATCGCACAGCTATGTACCGGTGGTATCATGAATTTGAACGTGGTAATTTCAGTGTTAATGATCCTCCAAGATCGGGTCGTCTTGTTGAAGCAACTGTTCCATAAAACGTAGCAAAAGTCGAGTTATTAACACTATGAGGCCCGAGCACTTTTACAGTAAACTTCCCCGGAAGCCGACAATATTTTTCAACAAATTTTATGTAAACAAGTACATAAAATGATTCCACAGAACACTAAATGATTCAACATGTATGTGTATTAGACAGGTCCAAATATGAGTACATAGTTATTATTATTTTGATAAAATACACATATACATACAAACATACAATCATAAAACACCATACAATACACACATACATACATATGTAGATATAAATATTATTTGTAAAGAAAAGATGCAGCCTAGATATTTTGATAATAAAACATGTTATGTAATTTATATGTACAAAAATGAAAAGTGTCCGGTACATAGTAATAAATTATTTTTATTAGAATAACATAAAATCTTTTTTATAAATATTTTTAAGTATTTTGTTTATTATTCTAAATATTGATCGCGGTCGGCCTCTGAGGATGTTTTGTTTGGTTTCGGATGCCGAAGCCATGGGACTGAAAGTGCTAATAAAGGAGGATAAACGAGTTGTCCTGATAGTCAGTGCACAGTATAGGCGTCTTGGTATGTCAATAAATATTTGCCTAAAGTTGTTCAGAAACTTAAAGAGATTCGTTCAAACTCAAGAATGGATAGCTGGCATTTTCACCACGATAACACCTCTGCTCATCGAGCTCATGGGACAGTTAATTTTTTAGAAAATACTGACATGAAAATGCTTGATCATCTTGTCTACAGTCCAGACCTTGCTCCTGTGACTTCGCTTTATTTCCGATTGTGAACGGCTAGCTGAAAGGTCGGAAGTTTGCGAGCAATTCCGAGCTACTGACGGCCTGGGATCAAGGTGTTCAGAACTGCCAGAAGAAAAATAGCACGATATTGTTGGCAGTTGGTTTTTAGGTACCACTAAGTGTATAAGCTGTGACAGAAATTATTTTGAAAAACTTTAATAAATATGGCTGTATTGCAAAACTTATCTAGTGACCTATGTATTTATCTTTTGTTAATAAAATCAATTGATATTTATATTTTTTATTTTTAATTTCAAAATAAAATAAAAAAGCAAGCTATACTTAATTCCAAATAAAATGTATTTAGTATACTGAGTAGCAACAAAAAATAATATCAAAATAAGTATAAGAACAATAATAGTAATAATAATGGTAGAAATATGTACATATAAAAATGAGATGAAAAAAAAAACAGTCTGCCTCTGTGTATATAGAGTACATATTAACTATCAAGTTATATTTCTATGATGTACAAGTATTATTGGTTAGTTTTTTTTCCTCCATATCAACGAATTAAATTACACCGTCACACGAATTTTGTTTATTAATGTAACCCTACACTCATTAACAAAAATTGTGATTGAAGTAGTGTTTGCTTAAAATTCAGGTATCTGGTGATATAGCATAGTGGGGGATTGATTACAAAGGTAAAGCCTATTGTAAATGTAAGAGAGGCGGATGCAATTAGCATTTTCACCGGTCAAAGTATTTTAAGTTCAATTAAGGCGAAAGAAAGTTTCTCATCAATACAATATATTAAAATATTTCCTTGATTCTACTGTGACTCAAGTTTCTCTAACGTAAATATAAAAAATTGGTTCTACAATCTTAGTGGAAAGTAGGCTTTTGCGCTTTGTTAAGAAAGCGCAAAACGTCTAGTTGCCGAGCGACAAAGTACTACTTTTCGCTTTAAAGTGGAAAAGTAATACTTTGTCGCTCGCTGAGCGTAATGTATTTAATTGCAAATCGGGTCGGCGTTGTTTATACATATTTTCTACGGCAAGAAATAAACAGATTCTAAATTTATTATTATTTTTATGGTAATCAAGTGAAATATTAATTTTATTAAATTTCGAGATAACTACAAAATATTAATTAAAAATAATGAGTAACTATAATTAATAAATAATAAGAATAAAAAATTTTAAAAAATCTACACATATATGATGGAAATATGCAATAGTGACAGTGATTTCTCAAATATACTTCCGGATATTTCTGAAGCTGTAAAAATTTTAACCTTAAAGTAAATATTAACGTCCATTATTATTTTTTCAAATATCTTTTAAATAAAAAGTATATTTTATAAGATTGTAGAAAAAATTTTGTGTGTAATTCGAGCACAAAATGACATTGCCGCTCTCATGAGAATAACGCGCGACGCCGCTAGGCGGAGCGCGTTAACATTCTCAATCGAGCGGCAATGTAACATTTTACGCTCTTAATACACAAATAACTATTACAGTACAAAACATAACAGTTTGACTAAATCACTCCACTGTAATCAGCTTTACTGTGGACTGGATTATACATAATAATAAAGTTTGAGTCATTTTCGACAATTCGGCCAAATATTAAAACCTGATTTCTGCAAAATAAATATTTTTGACTTAAGACACTATGTAATTAGCATATTAATACTGGTATTGAAATTTCGAGCCGGTGGTTTCGGGATTTTTCAAAGTCAATCCCGACTTCAACATCCAAATTTACCTACGTGGTATGTATACCTTATATGAATAAGAAAGCATACAAATTACAATTGATTGTTTTTATCATTAATTTGTACATAATTGGATTTGTGCATAAACGTTATGCAGTTAACATATAACTTTTAGTTAAATCAACATTAGTAAAAATTTGGAAATCGTTATAAAATACTAGATAAAAAGGACTTACACTACCGCTCACTGAAGTATGGACACCTTATTATACTTAATAAAGTGTTATTATGAAAATAAACTTACAAACAACAAAAAACTGTATATATAAAAAGATAAATCTTGGTGCTATTTTTATATATACAGTTTTTTGTTGTTTATAAGTTTACTTTCATAATAACACTTTATTAAGTATAATAGAGTGTCCATACTTCCGTGAGCGGTAGTGTATATTTTAGGTGTTATTTAGATGTGTTGCGGCTAAAAAATTAGCTGTTTTTTTACCATTTTCATCAAAACATAAAAAAGAAGCGGGAGGGCTAGGCTTAGAACTTAACTGTATCGGGTAAAAAAAGGGACTGTGATAATTTAAAGTATGTAGAATTAAACGTAAATTAGGTATTATTCGACCATGCTAACAAGAATCCTACAAAATGAGAATTTTAAGAAAAATCTCTAGAAATCTCTTAAAATATTTATAAAATAAAAGAAATCTCGCAGACGAGAGGGCTGCGAATAACGCTAAAAACATTCTATAAATTTTACCATGTACTATCGTACTAATATACTATGTAGATATAAACCGTCAACATTTAACTGAAGTTTCCAATTATTTTGTTAAACGAATGTGAAATACTTTAATAATAATAATTTTTAACTTTTAAATTTATGGTTAACTGTAGTTAAATTAAGTGTCCTGGTAGAAGCTTTGTCCTTTAATGTCAAAGTACATAAAAAAAGTTAATTCGAGGTATGGGTAAACTTAAAGTTAGCTAAAGACCTTGTTTCGTTTTGTTTCCCGACGACGCCACCATTTTAGTAAACTTCAGTATTACTCATTATTATTCATTAAAGCCTAAGCATAATATTTTCTCAGTGTTCCCATAATTTTGAATTAGAGTGTATGTATAGATATCAGTCAAATTTAACATTTTTTTTTTGATAGGTATCGCTCTTGTTAGTAATTTCTTTAAAGCGATATAAAAGTTTTTGTGATATTTAATTTCTTTTTGGTTTCTTTGATTTCTTTTACAAATATTTGTTATTGAAAAATGATATTGAACTGTGAGTGAGAAGAATTTTAAATAAATTTGACTTTTTCGATTGACTTAACACAAGGACTACGGTGTCATGGTGATACGTTTGTATAATTATTGCCGTTTATCTTCATTTCAGTTCCCATAAAAACTAAATAGTATCGAAAAATCAACTTTTGTTCTGGTGGATCAGTGTTAATTTTTTTCGAATAAAGGTGTAATAATAGTTGCCAAGATCAAAGGGATAGGTAGGGTGATGCGGGAGAGATGCCGCACATTTTGAAAACACTTGATAATTCTTAAAGTATGCATTTAATTGATTTGAAATTTGGTACATAATAAATATAAACATTGTTCTTTAAAATTATTTATAAATAATTTTAAATTTTTAGTCATAAAGGATTCGTAATTAACATTTTTGTAGAGCCTGCAAAGCGGCGTCTCTCCCACACCTATGGTTGAGATGCCGCGTCAAAGAAAGTGAGACGCCGCATGGTTCATATTAAAAATTTCGCATTTTACACACATCTCCATACATGATGCATGCCATATGTAACCATTTTTCACACTTTATACATCTTAATCAGTCAACTTTTAGCGAATTTCCAGAATGAAACCAGAATGAAATTCAGCTATTACAGCCACTGTCATAACGCGACCTGAGCCCGGGACCATGGCAGAAATTTGTTTTGAGGTCCCTAGAAACCGAAACTAATATTCGCTAAAATTTATATATATATATATATCTATATCTATATATATATATATATATATATATATATATATATATATGTATGTATGTATGTATGTATGTATATATATATATATATATATATATATATATATATATATACATATATATATATATATACATATATATATATATATATATATATATATATATATATATATATATATATATATATATGTGTGTGTGTGTGTGTCCGCACGATAATTCTCGAACAGAATGTCCTAGGTTTACGAAATTTGGTGAAAGTATTGGAAGTCCCAAACCGTTGGACGAGTTCGTTAACCAGACACGTCGGATGCCAGCAACATGGTTTTGTTCTTGCAAAAAATTAGTTTTTTGCCAAAATTTCCACTTAATCAACAATTTTTGCGAAATTTTTTTACATCATTTAAAAGAGGAGAAAAAATTACATAAAAAGGTCTTTAAACTATTGTTCTATGTCAACTAGTTTCGGAGAAAAACTAACTTTTATAAACAGCAATTCGCTATGTTATGCAGGATGCTACGACAGGGGTATTTTTTGTTTCTGAGTACCTTTCAAAACATTCAATACACAGGCAATCAACATTATTTTCGTTGTCTTCACTAATATGAGGGCTCTTCCTGATCCATTAATGGATCTTTTATATTTACGTGGCATAATTTACAGTCCAAAAAAAAAATTGGATATAATTAAGGTATATAAGTCTAGGTTTTAAAATGTAATATGATGAGGCATCTATACCAACTTTAAATGCGGTATCTCTCCTTTTTGTTGGGATAGATGCAGTACAGTACTATTGGTACAGTACTTTTAAAATATAGCTAAATTAATAACAAAACTCATTTTCATTAAAACAATGAAATATGCATTCTTAAATTCTAATGAATTAAATGCTTGATAAAATATTATATCAATAAACTTACTTTTCAATAATAAAAAGTTATATAATTACCATATACAGCTTAAATAAGTAACTTATTTTAAACATATAATCCATTAATAATGCTATCTATCAATGAACGGACGAACTATGGCTGCTGCGGCATGTCTCCCGACGCGGCATCTCTCTCGCACTTACCCTATATCAAGAATGGTTATTTGAGATTGAGGAACAAACCACTTAAATCAAGAGACTTCAAGTACTTTATTAAATAAGGAATTTTTAACAGAAAAAATATTATCACTTATCAGCTATAAGAAATACGATTGGCTGTAAGGATTCTTTTGGAACGGACCATTTTTTGTAAATTATTTTTTGAGTCGTCGAAAACTTGATGGCCTGTATTTTCGTAAATTACCAACATAACAGCCGAAATAATTTTAATTGTGGTTTTAACAAGTATTTGTATCTGTAATTTTTCCAAATTTTGAGATCAACAGAATTGAAGTTTAGTATTTCGCAGTGTTTAAAAATGGAAGACGGTAAAACGAATCTCTGCTTCAATTTATGAGCTTCTTTTAACGATAGCTCACACGATCTGGTACGTCAAAAAAAGTATTTTATTATTCTCAATTTCCAATATGGAAAAGCACATCCAAACTTTAAGAAAAAAATTGTGTGGGTTTCAATGCTAGAAACCATTGTCCAAAAATTCATATCTAAGTCGTCAGGGAAGAAACTGGAAAATCGATTTGTTTTTACTAAACAACTATAGAAATAATTCCATATACCCTATCGTGTCTCATATCGTTACAAAGACTATTTATAATGAAGTTGAGGTTCCTTTAACCACTTTTTATTTTTAAGTCTTGTTTACAAAACTTTCCCATCATAGATCTAAAAAATTTAAAGGAAACATACAGGTAGTGGGTAATTGAACTAGATAGTTGCACTGGAATCATTTTGAATATCTTGTGCTAGCATCGTTACGAGATATACCGTATAAAACAATCACGTAATTAAATTACACATGAATGAGTATAATATGTATACATGTAAATAACCTTGCCGAATATATTTGAAGACATGAGTGAAGGAAGTTGTTACGTAACATTTTCTCAAAAAGTTATTTTTTGTATTTTGGAATATTCTATGCAGAAGTATCATAATTATATTACAATTTAGTTTCATTACGCCTAATAGTTTTGCAAAAATTCAATAATAAACACATGCGATTGCACGGCAAGTATATGTAAATGAAAACTTTCAAATGTTTCTATTGTAAAATTATAAAAAAATGTGACATAACGCCTTCATGACACCGTGACATGACGCGACTTGAAACCGGGACTATGGCAGAAATTTGTTTTGAGGTCCCTAGAAACCGAAAATAATATTCACTAAAATACATAGTATATATATATATATATATATATATATATATATATATATATATATATATATATATATATATATATATATATATATATATATATATATATATATATATATATATATATATATATTAGGGGGGCCGGAAAGTAATGTCGTTTTCTTACATTAAATTCAAAGTAATAAATTTTTAATAGGTCTTTATTTCTAATCAATAATATAATCGCCCTCGTTATCAATAACCTTTAGCCATCGAGTGTACAAATTTTCAATCCCGGATTGATAAAAATCTACTGGTTTTTGAGAAAAATATCTCCTGATCGATAGGAGTCAGAAAGATCAAAATTACCCGATCTAAACTTGGAAAACCATCTTTGACATTTACGAACGTTTAATGCATTTGGATAAAGGTCGGAAATGTTTTTGGTTGCAACTGTTGCGTTACTACCCTTGCGAAACCTTATAATAATAACCTTAAAATAACTTAGGCACCCCTTTGAGATACACAATGAGCCGACAAATCACAATCAAATAACGACATGCACAGAAACGACATTACTTTCCGGTCCCCCTAATATATATATATATATATATATATATATATATATATATATATATATATATAAATATATATATATATATATATATATATATATATATGTATATGTATATGTATATGTATATGTATATGTATATGTATATGTATATAGGTATGTATATAAGTGTCCGCACGATAACTCTCGAACGAAATGTCCTAGGTTTACGAAATTTGGTGAAAATGTTGAAAGTCCCAAACCGTTGGACAAGTTCGTTAGCCAGACACGTCCGATGCCCGGAGCATGGTTTTCGTTTTTGAAAAAAAGAGAGTTTTTTGCCAAAATTTCCCCTTATTCAAAAATTTTTGTGAAATTTTTTTACACTACTGGAAAGAGACGAAAAAATCACTTAAAAGAGGGCTTTAAATTATTATTCTCTGTCAACTAGTTTCCAACAAAAACTAATTTTTATAAACGGAAATTCGCTGTTATGCAGTATGGTATACCTTTTCCAACAATTTTTGGGATGACTTTTCGAGAGGGTGTTATTAGTGACCATAAACTTTCAAGATGTTAAATTATTTTATTGCTTACAACAAATACCACCCTATGTTCACTCCAATTGTATTTAAATTTGTTACCTGTTTTACAAGCGACGGTTTCTTTTGCATTCATATAGATAAGTAGGATACATGCTGCGAACAATACTGCTGATTATTATCGTACTTGAAAAGTCATCTCATTTAAATATTGAAAAACTATACGACAGGGGTATTTTTATTGTTGAAAGTTGCATTTGGCAAATTTTGTGACAAGAACTTAAAATACCCCTGTCGCAGCACCTGCATAACATAGCGAATTTCCATTTATAAAAATTTCTCTGTTTCCATTTTTCTGTGATTTTTCACCTTTTTAAGTGATTTTTCCTCTTCTTTCTAACGATGTAAATAAATTTCGCAAAAATTTTTTAACTTGAGACAATTTTTGTCACTAAAAATTACCAAAAAGACCGTGTTCCAGGCATCCGACATGGCTGGCTAACGAACTTGTCCAACGGTGTGGGACTAAATACAAATATAATACATAAATTTTAGTGAATATTATTTTCTGTTTGTAGGGATCTCAAAACAAATTTCTGCCATAGTCTCGGGCTCAAGTCGCATCATGAGAGTGGCTGTAATAGCTAAATTCCATTCTGGAAATTCGCTAAAACCACCCATTAAACCTATAAGTCTAGCAAGTACTTAACACATTAATATTTTTTTTTGTATATATCAACATCTAAAAACATTTCAGTCCCTTTTTGACAATCTTGCCAGAACTTAAACACTTTTTTAAATTTTTTTTTATTGTTAAAATCTTAACGTTATTTTGAAGACGGTTAAAATTACTATATTTTACATCAAAATGTCAACACAATCACCCGCTAGTTAATTACCCCTAGACTTGATGCTAAAAAATTGAGAAAAAACAGGTCATATAGATTTTTTTAATTTAGATTTTATTTGTAATGATTGAGTTACGAAATTCAAAAGGACATTTTAAAAATGGGTATATTCGCTATGAGCTTTTGTCTGGAGGGAATCCAGCTCCTCAAAATCGGCTCTAGCGCTCAAGATGAACAGAACATGTCAGTTTATCAGGACGGCATTTGTACATAATTTTAATATTTTCTTTAAGAAATAGTATTTTGTTCTAAACACTTGGTTGATTTTTTCAAGGCGAGTACTTATTACGATTTCTATTTACCAGCTTCTACAAAATAAACAAAAATGATTTGTAACACTACTACCAAACGTTATTTTATTTTGAGATTTTCAAAAAAAATATAAAAGTTACCTCTTATAAGCTTATTTTGGGTTAATTATTGAAAAATATTCTATTTTTCGACATTTTTGAGGTAAAATGAGCAGATGTATGGTTTTTGTTAAACAAATTTCAGCTTTTTAATATATTTTCGCCTTAAACTATTTAATATTTTCAAAAATGTATGATAGAATTTGCCAAAATTTAAAATTATTTGTTTTGTTGTCAAAAAAGAAAAAAAAAACGCCGTGAGCAGCGGGGCCCCATCACGGTAGTCGAATTTTCCCCTTCATCTTCGGTATTGAATGTCTACAAGCGAAATGTGATTGAAAGTCTACAACCGAATTGTCATTTTGTTGGTTTCAAAACTGGTGATGAGTGTTCGGCTGATCGAGGCTTTAAAAAAAGGTTTTAAGTATTTAAGGGCTGTATCTCAGTAAATTTCAATTTTGTGCCGAAAACAGGTAGCAGAAAAAAAGCCAACACAATTCGTACGAGGACATTCCTGCCCATGTTTATCCGCTAATTGCCTTTATGTTTTAGTTTTAAGAATTAAAAAAGGACCTTAAATAGTAAACTGAAAGGCCTTTATAAAGATATTTTTTCTTTCCAAAAAAATCCAAAATTTCTATTTTATAAATACTAAAAATCCAAAATTCCTAATTTATAAATAAACAGTGACTTTAATAACATTTTTAAATTACTTAATATGTATGTATTTCATTTGTCATAAAAGTAAGTTCACTTTCTTTTAAATTTTTTTTTAAAATTACTATTCGCCTACTTGTATTTAGAATAAACATAATGCTTTTAAAACACATTTAACAATAGCATTCAATTCCGATGTAAAAATGGGAGAAGTGGGGGGAAAAGTGATGCGGACTCCCTACAAGGTACTAGCTGGATACTAACTGAATACACGTACAAAATTTCAGCCCTCTAGGTTTCCTTATGGAGTCTCTAGACGTGTTAGAAAACAATCAAAAAAATTAAGGAAATATTGGCGTAAAAATCGTGGGGGTAAGGGTTAAAAGTTGAAACCTCCAAAAGACAGTGTCTGGCTATTAGCTTAACCTGTACACCAAATTTCAGCCCTCTAGGTTTATTTGGGGAGATTTTGACCCGAACGAAACTGTTAAAAAACAAGAAAAATCATGTTCTTTTGGGTATAAAAATGGTGGGGGTAGGGGTTAAAAGTCGAGACCCCCAAAAGGCACCCCCTTGACACTAACTCAATCCGAATACAAAATTTCAGCCCTCTAGGTTTATTCGGGTGACCTGTGCGAGTGGTACAAACATCGAAAACGTCGAAAATGCATGAAATTGTAGCTTAAAGATGAGGGGGGTGGGGGTAAAATATTAAAACCTCCAAAAAGCACAACCTAGGTACGAACTTTATCAACACACCAAATTTCAACCATCTACGTTAATTCTGGGGGGCTGGGGGCCTGTTAGATCCAGCGAAAATCGTTTTTCCCCCCTCTACTCCCACCATATCATCCTAGGAAGCTGAATTTTGGATATGTTGTAGATAATTGACCGAAACATTATTTAAAACCGGTTTGGAAAAGTTTTATTGCTTTTCCGCCCCCCACCACCCCCTTAAAGGTCGGGTCCGAAAAAAAATTTGCCCAAAATTTGACCCCACTTTGATAGTATTGTTGTGCATCGGAATAAGCCCCACTTACCAAATTTCATCTCTTAACTTCCATAGGGGGGCCCTACACATATTAAAAGGTTGCGGGAAAATATATATATATATATATATATATATATATATATATATATATATATATATATATATATATATATATATATATATATATATATATATATATATATATATAGATTCTCAATTGTACATTGAATGAGTGAGGTTGTTAATTGTTACAAATAATTAAATTATATAAACTAATTTTTGTGTATACAACAAATAATAATTGTGATTATCTAATAAATACCAAAACTGTTCCAAACAAGACCAGTGCAACTGTGTACGGACAATAATTATGTATTCACCTTCGGTGAGTACAAAAACATATTATATAAAAACCATTAAATTACACAATTTATACACATAAAAAAAAAAAAAAAAATTATTATAATAATAATCTAATAAAATTAAATACATACAAATTTAAAACCTAAAACAATGGCTCAACAAACCGCTATAATTAATAACTTAACAAACACAACTAATAATAATACGGCAACAAATAACAATACAGATAAAACAAACATAACAGATACAAATTCTCACACACAAACTCCACAAACCCAACAAACATATAGTAATACATTAAAAAAACGAATTGATTCCAATCATTCCAAATTTTTTCCCAAAAAAGATCATGCCATTTTAATCAATGCAATAGATTAAGTACCATTAGAAGATTACATAAATGAATTAGACAAAATTATTGATTCTAGTAAAATAATATACGCTTCAAGAATATCGGGAAACAGAATCTGCATTTATTTAACCAGCAAAAATGATGTACAAAATCTCTTACAAAATCATTCATCAATTACAATTAAAAATAACACTATACCAATCCGTGCATACGTCACACCGTCACACAGAATGACTATATGGATCTTTCCAACTGTTCCTGACAATATAATTTTACAACAATTAACACAATTAGGTATAAAGCCAATGTCGGAAATTTTTTCATTATCTGCAGGTTTTAAAGAAAAGCGCTTAGCTCATATTAAAAGCTTCAGACGATATCTTTTTATACATGAGGATCACTTACATCTCCCAGAATCAGTACACATACCATACGAAAACGAACTTTACAAAATGTACATTACCATTGACAGTATAAAATGCATTCATTGTAACAGATTCGGCCATGAATCAGAAAATTGCAAAAAACAAGAAATACAAAACACACCTACTAATCAAACACAAAATATACCTTCCACAAACATAGAACCAAATACACAATCCCAAAACATAATTAATCCCCCACCCACACAACAACAACCACAAACAGACGACCCCAAACCCCCAAAACAAATGAATATAATACAAGAACAAACCAAAACAAATGAAAATACAATTCTAGAACCTTTTACTACTCTAAATACAAATCCCAAAACTATTAATTTACAAACGCAAAAAGATGCAATAAAAAGACCCCGTCCAAATATAAGTAGCAGCCAGGATTCCGAAGTAGAAATACAAATGAATTCAGAAGCCTTTAATGAAATGAATACCACCCCTATAACACAACAATCACAAAAAACACAATTAACACACACAACAAACTTAAATAATCTTAAACCCCCAGAAAATAAAAAATTAAGAAAAAATAAGCAAACATTGCAACAAATAATTGAAATATTTAAAACCCCGATAGAATCAGAACCTGACAAATTTATTTTCACATATGAAAAATTTAAAAATTTCATTACTGACGCACAGGGAACAACAAAAATAGAAAACATAATTAAAAAACATAATACACCCCCAGAGCATATCATAGAAATGATTAATATATTATACAATACAACATACGCAGACAAAAAAAGCAGAATAATTCTTACGCGCGTGAAAAACAAAATCCTCCAAAAACAAAACGATTCATCAACTGATTCTGAATTAACACACGCTAGTTCCGATCTAGAAACCCAATAAATACATAACTCTCTAAAATGAAAAATCTGGTAATTCAATGGAATGTAAATGGGTTTTATAAGAGATTATCCGAGATAAAAGTATTAATACATCAAACACAACCAAAAGTCCTATGCCTTCAAGAAACGCATTTATCACCTGATCAAAAAGCTGAACTAAAAAATTATACACAATACCGATTCGATCACCTAGAGGGAAGAAGAGCCTGCGGCGGGGTGATAACCTACGTACACAATCACACATACTCAAAACAAATTCTCATACACTCACATCTACAGATAATAGCTACAGAAATACACTTCTCACAAACAAACAAATTCATAATATGCAACATTTATATACCACCGAACCAACACTTCAACACCACAGACCTAGAAAACATAATAAATCAACTCAATCACCCATTCATCCTTCTGGGTGACCTTAACACTCATATCACTGCAATCGGTAGCAGTTATACAAATTCTAGAGGCAAGCAAATTGAAAACTTACTATTGACTAATAATAATTTAACAATACTAAATACTGGCAAACCAACACATTTCTCAGCCGCGTCCGGGAACTTTTCCGCAATAGATATTACTATAGCATCATCAACCATAGCGTCAAAATTTCAATGGGATACATACCAAGATATATGCGGTAGCGACCACTACCCAATTCTAATCAACCATGATTCACATACACAGACAATAATAACAGAAAAAATCCTATATGATAAAGCAGATTGGAAAAAATACGCAGAACTAACCAAAATTCAAAATAATCTTGATAACGATCTTAGCGTTAACGTACTTTTAGACATAATCTACAAAACTATAAACAATGCAGCTGAGAAATGTGTTCCTAAAAAAAATATAATACATAAAAATAAACAAGTCCCCTGGTGGACTCAAACTATAGCAAACTTAATACAGAAACGCAAAAGTAAATTAAGAAAATATAAAAGAACAAAAAGTGTAGAGGATTTTATACAATATAAGATAGCTCGAGCTAAAGTTAGGCGAGAAGTTTCCATACAAAAACAAAAATCTTGGAACGAATTTATACAATCCATCAACAAAGATACACCTGATAAACTAATCTGGTCTAAAATTCAAAAGATTAACTCAGGGTTTAAAAACTTTGAAACTATAAATGCACTAAATATTGATAACAAAACTATTACAGATAACACTCAAATAGCAGAACACCTAGCTAAACATTTCACACAAACATCAAGTAATGAACAATATAATCCTATATTCTTAAATAATAAACAACAAAAAGAACAAGAATTCCTAGATTTCCAATCAGAAATACAATACAGTTATAATAACCCATTTACATTTCAAGAATTTACTAATGCAATCAACAAAATAAAGAAAAAGTCAGCAGGACCTGACAACATTAGTATTGAACTAATACAAAATTTACATACATCTGCCCTCAACCTCCTTTTCCATACTTATAACAAAATATGGCAAACGGGTAAAATACCAAATAATTGGAAACAATCTATAATCGTCCCTATATATAAAACCAACAAAAACAAACTAGACCCTGCAAGTTACCGACCAATTTCCCTTTCCAATCACATCACAAAAGTCATGGAACGAATGGTCTATGAACGTCTACAATACATACTTGAATCCAAAAATTTAATAAATAGCAGACAATACGGTTTCAGAAGACAAAGATCTACACTAGACTGCCTCACTATATTAGATACAGACATAAAAAATGCTTTTGCTGCTAAACAAAATTTATACGCTATCTTCTTTGATCTAGAAAAAGCATTTGATACCACATGGCGGTACAAAATTCTTTCAACACTACATAGCTGGGGATTTAGAGGCAATCTTCCAATATATATAGAGAATTTTCTAAAGAACCGAAGCTTTCAGGTTAAAATACATAATCAATTTTCACAGACCCATGAACAAATAAATGGAATTCCACAGGGCTCGGTACTTTCTGCAACCCTATTTAACATCGCAATCAATGACATAACAGATTATATACATTTTCCTACTCAATCATTTCTATATGCTGATGACCTAACCATATATCTAGCATCATCAAACAAAAATTATGCACAAAAATATCTTCAGAACACAATAAATAATATTCAAAACTGGTGCAATTTAAATGGACTTAAAATATCTATACCCAAAACAAAATACATATGTTTCTACAAAAAAACAAAAGAAAACCTAGATTTAAACATAAATAACCAGCCAATCCAGAACACTACACAATATAAACTGTTAGGACTAAATTTAGACGAAAAGCTCACATGGAAAACCCATATTGATATTCTCAGAGGCGATCTAATAAAAAAACTAAATATTTTAAATATATTATCCAACAAAAATACAGGAGCTGACCGTAAATCTCTCTTGAAAGTATATAAATCAATAATTTTGTCTAAAATAGATTATGGATCTCATTTGTACAACTCAGCTGGAACAAATATACTTAAAGCACTAGACACAATAAATAATAATGCTTTAAGGTTAGTCTCAGGAGCTTTCAGAACTACTCCTATTAGCAGTATATATTGTGAATCAGGCCAAGAAAAACTATCTCAAAGACGAAAATACCTAACCTTAAAATATTTTATAAAAATTTTTGAAAACCAAAATAAACATATATATAATAAAATTAAATGTAGTTCGTATGCTACACTATTCAATACCAAAAAGTCCCTACCAAAACCCCTTCCAGTTTCAATAGATATATTCACAAATGAATTAAACATAGCTAAAAACGTACTCACAGACATATACACCTTACACAATACACAAACATGGCCACCATGGGAAATAAGCAGACCATACATAGACTATACAATGAATTTAAAAAATACAAATACCGTATCTAACACAATACTTAAACAAGAGTTTTATGAACTAATAAACGAACATTATAGTGATTTTATTAAAATATATACCGACGGATCTAAAACAGACACCTCGACATCATGTGCATTTGTCATCAACAACACCGAATACAAATATAAACTCAACCCAATAGCAACAAATTTTACTGCCGAAGCTACAGCAATTGAAAAAGCATTAGTTCATACTAAAGAACAGGACAACCAATCTAAAATTGTCATTATCACTGATTCAATGAGCACCTTAACAGCTATACAAAACGTATCAACAACATACCCTATAATACAAAAAATACAAAAACATATATATGATTTTATCCAAAATAACATTACAATAAAGTTTATATGGGTTCCTAGCCACAGAAACATCGAAGGAAACGAACAAGCAGATAATGCTGCAAAAAATGCTCATAATACAGGAACTACAATTACAACAATACCGAAACAAGATCTTTTACGAAACATAAAACAAATATACTGTAATGAACGAACACAAAAATGGCAAAACACCACGGGAAATAAACTCAGGAAAATAAAAACAGACACAATACTTTGGGAAACATCATTACAAAACAACAGAAAATACGAAGTCATACTTACACGCCTACGCACTGGCCATACAAAGCTAACACACTCATATCTAATATCAAAAACTCCACAACCAATATGCCAATCATGCAACGAACCAATTACCGTAGAACACATTTTAATATACTGCACAAAATACCGTGACAAAAGACAACATGCAAGTTTACCAAGCACTATAGAAGAAATACTATCAGACAAGCAAAATATAATTCAGAAACTACTAAGCTTCCTCCAAGAAATAAAAATAATGCACTTGTTATAAAATCCACAATCCACACTCCAAAATTTACAAAGCAAACATACAAGTATAATGAATTATCTCTAATCATTGTTTTATATACCTTTTATTTACACTATTAATTAATGTATTTTATACTGTATAAATGACCAAGATGTTAAAAATACAGTATAATTTAAAAAAAAAAAAATATATATATATATATATATATATATATATATATATATATATATATATATATATATATATATCAGACATCTTTTTTTTTTACATAATCGTGTTCTACGGGTCCGAAAACGGATAGCGCCCCTGGTCTCGCCTCTCGCAGCTCTTATCGTATAGACTGTATAAGTCTAATTTTTCGGAGAAAATTCGACTAAAAACTGAATGTGCAAATTGACTGACAGTTAAAATCAAGGTTTGTTATATGTTTGGCCCTGAAGTAACAATTTTCAAGCAGGTATTAATGAAATTAGTTAAAATAACTAAAGAACTTATCTTTCGTAAAAAATAACTAATAAAATGTGAAAAATTAATAAAAATAATTATATTAAACTAAATATTATCTTATGATAACTAATAATTATTCAGAAATAATACTTTAAAATTTAAAAATGACAGTTCAGTGCTTAAGAATAAGTAACAATCAGTTGACGCTATAAAAACAGCTGACTGCAGTCCAGACAGCAAAATATTTATAACACAGGCAGTATACGGATTGCATCTACCTCTAACATATGTATAAACCTTGGTTAAAATGCTGTGTTTATACATAATAATTATAACAGTATTGTCATTTGGATAAAAAATTACGTAAAAATATTAATGTTTGAATATGATTTAACGTAATTTTTATGCGATTGTAGCAAACTCTTATTAATTTTAGTAAGGTATAAACATTAAAGTAAGTTCTTCAACAAAGAATATAAACATTTAAGTCCTAATAAGTACAATGAAAAAAAAATTTCCGAAATTTTTTCGGTTTCTTTTTTTGGTCCACGGACTTGGAAAAAAATTTTCCGACTTAACCACCACATGGACCGGATAACTTGTTCATTCAGCTTTAATTTACTTTTTTTAGACCTTTATACGACTACTTCTCGCTGAGATATCGGACTTTGAATGGAAAAGGATCGTTTCGCTTTTGACCATCGATATTTCAGCAACCAATAATCACACAGAAAATTGAAGGTGTGTTTCGAAAATTCGAATAAATTCTCTACAAGAACTGGTCATTGCTTTTTCAGAAAAAAATTTTTTTGCATACTCTACATGAATTTGAAAAATCAAGAAAAAAAGAGCTTTTAGGGGCTTTTTGGAAAATCAAGCGCTGAATTAAAAATTTCGAGAAAACCATTGATGTTAAGTGTGCCTTTTACAGTTCAATATACCCACAAAAACCCCACCGAGTTTCAACTGAATTCATCCAGCCGTTTTTTTGTTTCATTCGATTGAATTTTTGAAAAAATTAATGGATAATTTTTTTACTGTTAAACTTTCATAATCTTGAACAAAACGAAAAAAAAAAATTTTTTTGGCTTTTTTCACATTTTTATCAACAACAGTATTTAAATTTATAAAAAAAAGAAAATTTCTTAAAAAATTTTTTTCTAAAATTTTTTCGAAAAATTCGTAAAAAATTTTTTTTTTTTGAAAATTTTTTAAGAAATTTTTTTTTTTTTATAAATTTAAATACTGTTGTTGATAAAAATGTGAAAAAAGCTGAGAAAAATTTTTTTTTCATTTTGTTCAAAATTATGAAAGTTTAAGAGTAAAAAAATGATCCATTATTTTTTTCAAAAATTCAATCGAATGGAACAAAAAAACGGCTGGATGGATTCAATATATATATATATATATATATATATATATATATATATATATATATATATATATATATATATATATATATATATATATAAAAATGTATAAAAAATATATGTATATTAATAAAAATGTATATATAATAAATATATAAAATATATATATATATATATATATATATATATATATATATATATATATATATACATATATGTATATATATATATGTGTATATATATATATATATATATATATATATATATATATATATATATATATATATATATATATATATATATATAGGTATATTTGACACTCGAAGTTCTCTTCATGTCATCACCATTATCTAGCCTTAGATCTTGTAGTTCGTTATTTATACATAGATAAGATGTCTTTTAATTATTTACTTCTAAACCCCTTTTGAAGTATGCCTGTTTCAACTTCCTAGTCATATATTCTAGGTCATCTTTATCTTGTTCAGTTAGCACCTGGTAACCTGCAAAATGGAGTGTATATAGATTTTGGTTTCCTACTGGTATGCATAAGGCCCGATTTATATTAACGCTCCGCTCTCGATACGATATTATTCCGTTCCAGGTTCGATAAAATATTCTTACACAATAAACACTGAGTGTATTCACATCATCGCTCTGGTATCGGTACGATATCAGTCACGGTTCTCTCTCGTTCCAATGTCACTCCAATATGAACACCACTCAGGTAATATTTTATCGGAGGGATATCAGGCTTGTTATGGCTTGTACCTATAGTGATTCCACTCCACTCCGCTTGCATTCAGTTGTTATGAAAATATATTTGTATCGAACTGAGACCGAACTAGTAGCGTACCCAGAGCAGCATTGTAATGTCAATAGAGAACGAATAGGTACCAGCATGTACTGTAATGTGAACACTATGTCGAATCGACTATGTGAAGATTATGTCGAATCGGGAGCGGAGTGATATCGTATCGAGAGCGGAGCGTTAATGTAATTCGGGCCTAAATATTGAAGAGCAATGATAAGAGAACAACAACACAGTCTTAATCCTGTACTCATAATAGATCCCTTGGTTAGACTTTTGCCTATTTTTACTTCTGATATACAGTTAGGCTGACGAGCACCAACCAGGAGATTTTGTAACTAACTTAGTATTATACTAAAAGAGTGAATAATTGACGACTTCAATTACTTTCTATACTATTATAGTATTTTCAGTTGTGGAGTATTTTATTAAAGAAGTATTGAAAATATTCTCTTGAGAGTAAACGATTGCTGGTGTGCACCACTCTGGAGTATTATAAAGTAGTAAGTAAGAGAGTAAATAAAGCCAAAATATACTCCTACCCACTAGCAGGAGTATGTAAAAGAGTTTCTTTAAAAACCATTCTTGACCTGTATTTTTGTGCCTTCTTTTCGGCTTATTTTCGTAATTGAACATTTTTTTGGGGTTTTAATTAGATATTGTAATATGGTAATAAAATGATATTAAATATTACAGTCAGTTTCCGATCATTTGGGGGCAAATTAACCAGGCTGAATGTGAAAACCCAGCCGCTGCATGCGTACCTATATATTTCTTCTTCTAAATAATTTTTAAACACAATAAAGTCAAGTAGAGAAAAAAAAATGATTAAAAAGTAAAGCAGTCAGAGGCATCAGGCATATCTGTTTAACTTGGTATAATTATTATTTATTCATTTTTCTTTTTCTCTATTTCATCTTGTTTTCATCATTTTAGTTTACTTTTTACGCATAGTCTGGTTTTTTGATTTTTTTAATTAACTTTTTTATTATTAATTTATTATTATTTTTCAGTTTAATTTTTGGATTAACCATGATTTTGATTTGTCCGTCCTTGTTCTCTCCATTAATGTACCGAGTAATCGGTGTTGACGGCATTTTGACAATATGGATAGTGTTTTTAATGAAGATAATACGTCTGAGTCTGTAGTACGAAATAAAAACTGCTCAAAATAGAAAAGACAGGCGTATATACAAACAAGCTTTTTTATTTGGTGGAGGAGAGATGCGTACCATATTGGAAAAATGGAAGAAATCAAATTTTTTTTATTAATTTTCAAAATTTTTAGAAAAAAAGAAACTAAGAAACTAAAAATTTGTTCTCTGAAGATTTTTTTTTTATAGTGGATGCCATCCAAATCATTATTTTTATCTTTTTCTGATAAAATTTTTGTTACATCACACATTTCTAATGACTAAAAGAGTACTTGGAGAAAACTAAAGTAGTTCAAACTAAAGAAGTATTTTGTGAATGAGCTCTCCGAGTAAAATTAATGTAGTAAAATACTAAAGTAGTATAATACTTCTTTAGTTCTAACTAAAGTAGTTTACAAAACTAAAGTAGTAAATTTCTCTGATTTGGTGCTCGTCAGCCTTAGTGTATAAATTTTTTATTGCTTAAATCAAGGTTAAATTTATATTTGACTCTTCTAATACTTACCACAAGAAATCGGCGCGCTACCATATGCTTCAATAAGATCAACGAAGAATATATGTAAATTTCGATTTGTAGCTTTCTTTTTTTAGTCGCATTTTTCCTTGAAAAAATTAGACTTATACAGCCTATACGATAAGAACGGGACGAGGCGGAGTAGGGGCGCTACCTTTTGACATGTGTAGGCCCCCCCCCCCCTATGGAAGGAAAGAGCTGAAATTTGGTAAGTTGAGCTCACTTCCGATGCACCACATACTGTCAAAGTTGGGTCAAATTTTGGGCAAATTTTAGATCCGACCCAACCTTCAAGAGGGTGGTCGGGGGCAACATAACACCATAAAACTTTTCCAAACCGGCTGGAAATAATGTTTCGGTCAATTTTCTACAACATATCCAAAAATTCAGCATCCTAGGATGATTTCGAGGGAGTAGCGGGGGAAAAAAGTATTTTGGCTGGATCTAGCACGCCCACAGCCCCCCAGAATTAAGGTAGAGGGTTGAAATTTGGTATGTTGATAAAGTTCGTACCTAGCTTGTACCTTTTGGAGGTTTTAATATTTTACCCCCACCTCCACCATTTTTAAGCTACAATTTCATGCTTTTTTAACGTTTTCGAAGTTTGTACCACTCGCACAGGTCACCCAAATAAATCTAGAAGGCTGAAATTTTGTACCGGGATTGAGTTGGTGTCAAGGGGGTGCCTTTTGTGGGTCTCAACTTTTAAGCCTTACCTCCACTATTTTTATACGAAAAAGAACATGATTTTTCTTGTTTTTTAACAGTCAAAATCTCTCCAAATAAACCTAGAGGGCTGAAATTTTCTGTATAGGTTAAGTTAATAGCCAGCCACTGCTTTTTGGAGGTTTCAGCTTTTAACCTTTACTTCCACGATTTTTACACCAATATTTCCTTTATTTTTTTGGTTTTTTCTAACACGCCTAGAGACTCTTTGAGTAAACCTAGAGGGCTAAAATTCCGTAAATGTATTGAGTTAGTATCCAGTTAGTGCTTTTTAGGGATTCCACATTACTTCTCCCCCCACTTCTCCCATTTTTACATCAGAATTCAATGGTATTGTCAAATGTGTTTAAAATGCTTTATTTTTATACTATAATACAAGTAGGCGTATAGTAAATTTAAAAATTAAAAAAAAATGAACTTACTTTTACAAAAAATTCAATACATAAATATTAGTAATTTAAAAATATTATTAAAGTCACTCTTTGTGGGGGGGGGCACATTTATAAAGTAGGAATTTTGGATTTTTTGGAACGAAGAAATATCTTCAAGCAAGATACATCAATCTGACACTATTTGCTATACAGGTAGGCCAGTTACATGTTATTGTCCTATACCCATTTTTCTTACTACAGCTTATTACGGGGAAGCCATCTCCGTAGTTACAAAAGTTACAAACCTTTATTTACCATAGTAAATACCACAATTATACAAAAATTATGTAATTCGCATATATTTTATCAGTGACATTCAACTAGGTAATTCTCATATATTTTATCAGTGACAGTAAGCTAGGAGGCCTCCAGGGTCGGGTGATTTATTATTTTTTAGTTCTCATAATCCTTTCTCATTATTTATTCTGTTGGAGCTATTCTTTCCCCCGTTACCTTTGCTCGAGTACACTGTGGTAGTTCTTCCAGCTGTTTATACTCTGGTCTTCTTTCTGTCAGCAATTGTTGGTAATACTTTTTCCAGTGTTTGGGTTTTATTATATTAATATTGTTTAGCGCTTTTTCTGAAGATCTTACCGAGTTTGTAAATCTACAAGATTCAGTGGATCGTCCACCTCCCGAATACCGAACTGCTTGTACACTTTTCCTCCCACGCTGTATTTTTCGTTTTTGTAACTGTTTTTTATACTATGGCTTACTGTTTACTATACGCCATTTTCCCTTGCAATTGTTTTGTATTTAGCCATTTATGGAGAAGTTGTCGTTTACACTATATTTCTATATCTAACACTATATTTCTATATTTAAAATATTCCACCAGTAATTGCTTTGTTTTCTTACTTTTTGTTTTAGATCTAAGAGTTCCTGTGCAGTTACATGTATGCACTCTAAGATATAGTTGTATAGGTCAGAGGAATTTTCGCAATGTTTGATTTTCACTTTTTCATCTAAGCGTCGGTCGTTTATACAAATCTCATGGACTACTTTCATTTACAAAACTTGACAAATTATAAGTTAGGTCAGATATCTGACTTAAATTGTACTGGTTTCCATTATTTTGGTTTTTATTATTATTTTTTGCAAACGCTCATTTAAACAATAAAAACATAAATTTCAATCACATTTAAGTACCTTAAAAATATCGAAAATGGGTGGGGGGGGGAGGAATTCGGCTCCTATGGTGGCGCTCTGCTGCTCACGGCTTTACTTAATTTGCAATTATTTAAACAGAATTCTTAATAATATGATATTCCAGATTATTTCACGTAAAAAAGGTACACTTGTTACATTTGGATGAATGGTATATTTTTCGAGTAATTTAAAGTACAAATAATATCTATCCCAAAATTATCCCTTAATCATAAGTGTTGGAATTAGTGGTAACATAAATTTAATCATCTTCGCACCCCTAAAATATGAATCGGTTATTTTTGTTTATAATTATCCCAAGTTTCATCAGAATTGTCAATTGACCGTTGATACGCGATAACCCTCGAAGGAAGCATTCAATTTTTACGAAATTTGGTGAGAAGGTTAAAAGTCTCAAAAACTTAGATGAGTTCGTCAGCTAGATACGTCTGATATTTAAAAGCCAAAGTTGTGGCCATTTTCCGCCATTTTTAATAATCTTTTGTAAAATTGCTCAGTTTTCAAAATTTTTAAACGTTTTTTTACACCATCGAAAAGTGAAAAATTA
This sequence comes from Brachynemurus nebulosus, assembly GCA_035578155.1. Taxonomy (NCBI): domain Eukaryota; kingdom Metazoa; phylum Arthropoda; class Insecta; order Neuroptera; family Myrmeleontidae; genus Brachynemurus; species Brachynemurus nebulosus. Next base: position 972,543 of record JAPWDM010000018.1, on the reverse strand, counting down.
CGTAAGTTTTTATAATATTCTTGTGAAGTAACTTCTGAAGAAAATTTGAAAATTTCTGCAGTGTTAGAGAACTAAACTATTTTAGATGGATACAGTTTGTTATATGAGATCCGTAAGTGTCCAGTCTTTGGAAATTCTCTGTTATGTAAATGCTGCGACAGGGGCATTTTAAATAACAATGTGTTCTGTATAACTTAAACAACGATTATAAAAGAAAATAATTTAGATTTTTAAGATAAAATTATATGACTGAGTATAGATACTTGGTTCGTTATAGATAAGCGGTAGGAGTAACACATAACTAAGTACCCCTGTCGCAGCATCCTGCATAACATAGCGAATTTCCGTTTACAAAAAATAGTTTTTCTTGAAAACTAGTTGGCATAGAATAATAGTTTAAAGACCTTTTTTGTATGATTTTTTCTCCCCGTTTCAATGGTGTAAAAAAAATGTCGCAAAAATTTTTGAATAAGGGTGAATTTTGGCAAAAAACTAATTTTTTTCACGAAAATTGTCAAAGAAACCATGTTTCGGGCATCGGACGTGTTTGGTAAACGAACTCATCGTCCAAGGGTTTGGGACTTCCGGTGTTTTCACCAAATTTCGTAAATATTGGATACTTCGTTCGAGAGTTGTGCGAGAGTCATGCGGACATATATATATATATATATATATATATATATATATATATATATATATATATATATATATACATATATATATATATATATATATATATATATATATATATATATATATATATATATATATATATATATATATAAAACAAATTTCTGCCATAGTCCTGGGCTCAAGTCACGTCATGACAGTGGCTGTAATAGCTGAATCTCATTCTGGAAATTCGCTAAAATTGGGTAGGTATATATTAAAAATAATACACAATACGCTGAGACTATAGACCAATGAACACAATTACACTAAAGTACATAAATAAATAAAGGGCACTAATTTCTGTATCGTTTCACTAGCGAGGTGTGACTTGAGAAACATAATATCCTGTCTATTGTTGAATAAACAGGACCATATTTATTGCAAAACAGTCTCTACACATATGTATAATTTTGCAGTTTCCCTTGAAGAGAAAAAAACTAAATTTTATTACCAATATTATATCTTGACATTAATTATTTAGAAACGCTCTAAAAATTGTTACTACGGATACTACGTCTATTACGCTGACAACAATATTACAAAGTAGCAGTTGATCGTAGCAGCTTCATTTATTCATTGATACACTCAATCTATAGACTATATATAGTATATGTTCATTGGTCTGTGGCTAGAACGGTTTCAGACAATTTAATAGATTTGAATCACACTTTAATTTAAGTGTAAGTAATACACAGTGTGCTATAAAACTACTTCATAAGTTGATTAAGTAAAGTTTACTCATAATAATAATCATCAATATTACGATATTGAGTCTTCCAGGTATACAGTGGTCTGAATAGTAGCCAACGTTGTCTTTGCTTTGAATACCTTTGGTGCGGAGGAGGAACAGGTGGTTTTCCCGACTGTCTATCCTCTAAAACGAATACATATGGCTCTGCCCATCTTGTCTTATGTCTTGGCGGAGGAGGAAAACGAAAAGCAAGAGATGGTTTTCCATGCTGTACGAATATCTTTGGACTGAGCCCTCTTGTCTTTAGATCACTTGGCTTTAAATTTCCACTGGGTGGTTCTCCAAGGTCTCCTTGGCGTCTGTTGTCTTGGTCCGCACCTCCAAGTTCTATTCTCTGTTAAATAAGTGCATATCATTTAAAGAAATGTAGTAAATAATCATATGTACACTTTTTACTCGTTGTAAGTAACTTGAAATAGATTTATAAACCTTACTCTTTTTAGATAATAAAATTCGTCTATACGTAAAAAGAGTAAAGTATATGATTCTATTTCAATTTTTGAGTTGCTTACAACGAGTACAACGGTTTTTTTTATCGTTTTTTTTTTTATCAATAAGCGCGGTAGCCCATAGCTAGTTCTCACCAGCCGTTCGTCCACCAAGAAATATTTGCACGAAACAGTTAAAGGCATTTTTGGGCCCTCTAAAATTCTAGTTCTATTTGAGGTACTGAATTAAAATTTTGCATAGACAATAACAAACTCGCAGTCGCCCTTAATTTCAAATTATATCAATCTGATTTTAAAAATTCTTAAGACACAGGCCTCCAAAAATCGATAATTTTGGCGCTCACTGACAAATCATCAAAACCTCTGACCTGCTTCCAATGGGTAATTGAAATTTGGTCAGATCTTCACCCAAAATTAAAGGAAAAAATTTAACATCAAAATACTATCACTGAGAGAAACACGGCAACTTAAAATTAAGAACGATCATTATTATTTCAATAGTGAACAACTTAAAAAAAAATTATATTGCAAAGATAGGGAACTTTGTACGGAACCAATGTTATTGAACTTTAAAACAAAGTTGTTCTACATTGAAACAATAAATTTCAACATAACTAGACTTTCGTTAATGTTTTACATTGAATCAATATGGTTTTTATTGCAATTAAGTTGTTTTTTCTCTGGGTGATAAGTCCAAAAACGTAAAATTTTGTACAGGAGTTCCTTATGTTGCATAGATGAACACTAAAAAAGGATTCTTGAAAAACTGAAAAAAGGGGGTGAAAATTTATATAACGTGAAATATAACGTGAAATTTTGCACAATGGTTCCTTATATAATGTAGACAAGCTTCAAAAAGGAGTTTTGGAAATTCATCACCTAAGGGGATAAAATAGAGGATGAAATTTTATATAAAAAACCTACTGTGCCCAGAAACGCGAAATTTTGTACAGGAATTTCTTATGTAGCGTAGGTGAGCTTTAAGAAGGAACTTTTTGAAATTTATTCTGTATGGATATAAAATAGGGGATGAAAATTTATATAGAAAACCACTGAAAAATAGAAAACGTGAAATTCTGCACAGGGATTCTTTAATAACGTAGGCGAGTACCAAGAGCACATTTTTAAAAGTTTGTTCCCTAAGGCGGTAGAACGAGAGTTGAAAATTTACCTATATGGAAACTAGTTTTTGTCAATAAATTCATCCGCATGGAGTCGATGACGACGTAATAAGTGTATAAAGTCATTTCAATTTTCAATAATTCAACGCGGACGAAGTCGCCGACAAAACCTAGTATAGCTAAGAATAACTATTGAAACGAATTTAAATAAAATTATTATTATAAAAAATCAAAAAACCCCACTGCGAATAACTAAAAACGACAATAAACAAGATGAAGTAAAAAGACATAAAAATGAATAAAAAAGTAAAGCAGTCGGAGGCATACAATTTGTACCAATTTAAACAGAAATGTCTGATGCCTCCGACGGCTTTATTTTTTTATTCATTTTTATTTATTAACTTCCCACTGGAAGTTATTATAATGGGTCCGATTTTACTAATCGCTAATTTTGATATATCTTCACGTTTCAAGGTCACCAGAATCCGAATCCATATTTTTTAGCGTGATGTCTGTGTGTGCGTTCGTTAGTTCGTTCGTTCGTTCGTGTATTTTTTTTCGTCTCGCATATCTCGAGAACAAATGATGATATCAACTCATTTCATTAGATGCGTAATCAAAAAATGAAGACCGGATAAAGTTTTCAGCAAATTCGGATTAGCGGTTTGTTTTTTGTGGTAAAAAAACAGAATTAATTTTATTAAGATAACATAGATTATATGGATTTTTTACCATAACATTATTATATATAGGCCTAAGAACCTTTCTTGATGTTAAAAACGCCAGTATATTATTATAAAATTAAAAAACAAAAAACAAAAAAAACGAAATAAGAAACTGTTTTTGAAATATATTTTGTCTCGCATATTTTGATGTTATCATTTGTTATCATTGTTGATCTAGATGTTATCATTTGTTTGATAAGGGTGGAGTCCCCACCCTTAGGTACAGAAGGCGAAGCCCCCGGTATGGTGTAAGGGGCAAAGCCTCTATCGGGGGCCCAGGGGAGAAGTTGCCCGAAATAGAAAAAGAATTATTTATGTACAGTAGTCTCTAGTCTTTAAGGACACCCAATGGGAAGTTGACAGCGTGGGTAGACCTGTCCCCCAAATTTTTTATTTTTATTTTTATTTTGTTATTTTATTATAGTAACAGGAACATATGTATGAAATATATTTAAAAGAAAATTTCGGGAAAGTTACGTGTAATATACTTACTTTTGGCTAAAAATGTACTTTGGTTATAAAAATGTATTAACCATTAAATAAAAATATAGAAATTTGAGTGAGACTATATTTACAAACTTTTTGTAATTAGTAGTCAAAAGCTAGTTTTTTCAGTAATAGAAATATTTATTTACAATTTACATTAATATTATAAATAGCATTTTCCGAAAATGCTATGTATTTTTTGATATGGTGTCAGTTTCTTATTCTATAAGTAATACCCGGAAGAAATTGTAAAGAGGTACTCTATACATATTTCTACAATCAGTGGCCACAATTTCTGTAGCCAAATAAACTTTTATTTGTATGAATTATTAGTTTAGGTAAAAATATTTAGAAACTGACATACGATTATTATTCCATTTTCTTATCCGTTCAGCAAATACGAACTTGTATAACTTAAAATGAAATTATTCCCGCAGTTTTTGGCCAAGAAACAATCAAAAGCTTGTATAGTAGTAATATTAGTATTCTATGCAGTAACTATCATACTAACAATAAGTGCAATATGGAGTGTGTACTTTACAGACAAATTATACCTAGATACACCAACAAAAAAAAAAAAATACCCCTGTCGCAGCATCTGCATAACATACCGAATTTCCAAATCTTGGGCACTGGCGGATCCCATCTAAGACCTGTACCTATTTAAAATAGTTTAGCTTTCTAAGAGTAAAAGAATTTTTAAAATCTGCTGGGTAATTAGTTTTGGTATTTTTGGGGACCCAAGAACCCGAACGGACTTTGTGCAGCATAGTTGTATCTATCTAAAATAATTTAGTTCTCTAGCATTTGCATCCGCAGGACAGTTGTGGATCTCAGATAACACAACCTGTACCTATCTAAAATAGTTTACCTCGGTAATAATAAAAAAGTTTCAAAATCGGTCAGTTATTTTATTTTTGACACTTTTAGGTCCTACTGACACTGTCAGACCTTACATAACGTAATCTATATGTATCTAAAATAGCTTAGCTCCCCGACAGTGAAAAAATTTTCAAAATCGGTCGGTTAGTTTATTTTTGACACTTTTGGATCCGATGGACCCTGGCAGACTTTACATAACGTAATCTATATTTATCTAAAATAGTTTAGCTCTGTAACAGTGAAAAAATTTTCAAAATCGGTCGGTTAGTTTATTTTTACCATTTTTGGGTCCCATAGACCCTGGCGGACCCTAAATAACGTAATGTATGTCTATCTAAAATAGCTTAGTTCCCCAACAGTGAAAAAATTTTCAAAATCGGTCGGTTATTTTATTTTTGACACTTTTGGATTCCATGGACCCTGGCAGACCTTACATAACGTAATCTATATTTATCTAAAATAGTTTAGCTCTGTAACAGTGAAAAAATTTTCAAAATCGATCGGTTAGTTTATTTTTGACACTTTTGGATCCCATGGACCCTGGCAGACCTTACATAACGTAATCTATATTTATCTAAAATAGTTTAGCTCTGTAACAGTGAAAAAATTTTCAAAATCGGTCAGTTAGTTTATTTTTGACACTTTTGGGTTCTATGGACCTTGGTGGACCTTACATAACGTAATTTATATTTATCTAAAATAGTTTAGCTCTGTAACAGTGAAAAAATTTTCAAAATCGGTCAGTTAGTTTATTTTTGACACTTCTGGATCCTATGGACCCTGGCAGACCTTACATAACGGAATCTATATTTATCTAAAACAGTTTAGCTCTGTAACAGTGAAAAAATTTTCAAAATCGATCAGGCAGTTTATTTTTGACACTTTTGGGTCCTATGGACCCAGGCGAACCTTACATAACGTAATCGATATTTATCTAAAATAGTTTAGCTCTGTAACAGTGAAAAAATTTTCAAAATCGGTCAGTTAGTTTATTTTTGACACTTTTGGGTCCTGTGGACCCTGGCGGACCTTACATAATGTATTCTAAATCTATCTAAAATAGTTTAGCTCTGTAACAGTGAAGATTTTTTTAAAATTGGTCGTTTAGTTTATTTTTTACAATTATGGGATCAGTAAATCCTGGCGAAACTCATACAAGTCTAGTACTCTAACAGTAAGAAAAGGGTTCTAAGGATCTCATATAACTTATGGCAGTCCGTAAGCTTCTTGCGGACATCATTTAATTAATTAATTCAAATACTTTAACTTACTAACTGTGAAAAAATTTTTAAAATCGATTGGTTAATTAATTTCTGGCCTTTTTAAGTCCCGAAAACCTTGACCTCACATAAAATACCTTAAATCCATTTGAAATGGTTTAATTTTTTAACATTATTAATTATTAGTGAAAAAATTTTCAAAATCGATTCAAAATATTTTTCCGTGCATACATATGTAACATTATACATATTTTGTTTTGTTTCATATATTTAATAATATTATATCATAACATAATCTTCAATTTCTTGTTTACTTAAAAATTCAATAAAAAAAAAAAAAATTCTTCATTACATTAGCTTAGAAAATCTGTTTAATTTACATTTTTTAACATGAGATAGAACCATGCTAATTATAATGCAATAAATGAGAAACAAACTCTATACATGTATGTGTCTTATAACACATGTATGTGAATATCTTCACTTGTTCTCACAAAATTCTTTAATAAAAAAGTGAAATATTTTTATACTTCATAAAGAACTGAGATAGAAATATAAATTACTCATTACAATGACAAAGAGAGCAAAATAAGCCAATAGAGAAAATTACGATTTTCTCGAAAACTACTTAACATAGAAAGAAAATTATAAGAACATTTTCTTCATAATTTTTTTTTTCCTTTTCAACGATGTAAAAATCGAACTGTCTTATGATAGGATCGAATGATAAAAAATGGCCAGAAAACCTACTTCTGGGCATCCGACGTGTCTGGCTAACGAACTTAGCCAAGCCAATTCAGAATCCATTCCGCACACAAAATTTCATAAGCGTTAGACGTTTCGTTCGAGAGTTATCGTGGGAACACATAAATATATATATATATATATATATATATATATATATATATATATATATATATATATATATATGTATATATATATATATATATATATATATATATATATATATATATATATATATATATATATATATATATATATATATATATATATATATATATAAATTTTAGTGAATATCATTTTCGTATTCTAGGGACCTCAAAACAGATTTCTGCCATAGTCCCGGACTCAGATTGCGTCATGAGACCTACTGTAATAGCTGAATTTCGAGTTTTCGAAATTCGCTAAAAAACGCGGTGAGCAGCGGAGCCCCATCACGGAAGTCGAATTTTTCCTTTCATCTTCGGTATTGAGTGTCTACAAGCGAAATGTAATTGAAAGTCCACAAGCGATTTGTCATTTTGGTGGTTTCAAAACTGATGATGACTGTCCGGTTGATCGGGGCTTTAAAAAAAGGTTTTAAATAATTAATACTAGACAGGTTTACTTTGTGAAAATCCATATTAAAACATGGGATCGTTGCTTTGTCACTTTTCACAGCAAAATCATAGAAAAACACGAGTCGACTTTCGGCTTTTACACCATCGTCAGGTGAAAAACATAACTAAAATTGTTCTTTTAGGCGAAAACTATTTATAATATAAATTGGAGTAAATAATGTATTGGTGGGGGATGTTAGAGATAGAGGTAAATATAATCACAGTAAACAAATGTAAGGGAACACCCAAGTTGACCAATTTTTGATAAAACTAAAATTTTTTGTATTATTTGCAAAGTTACTTACAGCGAAATTTATTTTAAAAACAGTTAGGTGTAATCTACGTACTCTAGTTATTTAATAATATTACACCTAACTGTTTTTAAAATAAATTTCGCTGTAAGTACCTTTGCAAATAATACAAAAAATTTTAGTTTTATCAAAAATTGGTCAACCTGGGTGTTCCATTACATTTGCTTACTGTGATTATATCTACCTCTATCTCTAACATCCCCCACCAATACATTATTTACTCCAATTTATATTATAAATAGTTTTCACCTAAAAGAACAATTTTAGTTATGTTTTTCACCTGACGATGGTGTAAAAGCCGAAAGTCGACTCGTGTTTTTCTATGATTTTGCTGTGAAAAGTGACAAAGCAACGATCCCATGTTTTAAAAGGTTTTAAGTTTTTAAGGGCTGAATCTCAGTAAATTTCAATTTCGTGCCGATAGCAGTCAACAGGGAAAAAGCCAACACAATGTGTACGAGGGCATTGCTACCCATGCTTATCCACCAATTGCCTTTGTGTTTTATTTTTAAATAAATATTAAAAAAGGAACTTAAATAGTAAACTGGAAGGCTTTTATGAAGATATTTTTTCTTTCCAAAAAAATCCAAAATTTCTATTTTATAAATAATAAAAATCCAAAATTCCTAATTTATAAATAAACAGTGACTTTAATAACATTATTAAATTACTTAATATGTATGTAATTCATTTGTTAAAAAATTATATTCACTTTTTAGTCGAATTTTCTCCGAAAAATTAGACTTATACAGTCTATACGATAAGAGCTGCGAGAGGCGAGACCAGGGGCGCTATCCGTTTTCGGACCCGTAGAACACGATTATGTAAAAAAAAAAGATGTCTGATATATATATATATATATATATATATATATATATATATATATATATATATATATATATATATATATATATATATATATATATATATTTTCCCGCAACCTTTTAATATGTGTAGGGCCCCCCTATGGAAGTTAAGAGATGAAATTTGGTAAGTGGGGCTTATTCCGATGCACAACAATACTATCAAAGTGGGGTCAAATTTTGGGCAAATTTTTTTCGGACCCGACCTTTAAGGGGGTGGTGGGGGGCGGAAAAGCAATAAAACTTTTCCAAACCGGTTTTAAATAATGTTTCGGTCAATTATCTACAACATATCCAAAATTCAGCTTCCAAGGATGATATGGTGGGAGTAGAGGGGGGAAAAACGATTTTCGCTGGATTTAACAGGTCCCCAGCCCCCCAGAATTAACGTAGAGGGTTGAAATTTGGTGTGTTGATAAAGTTCGTACCTAGGTTGTGCTTTTTGGAGGTTTTAATATTTTACCCCCACCCCCCTCATTTTTAAGCTACAATTTCATGCATTTTCGACGTTTTCGAAGTTTGTACCACTCGCACAGGTCACCCGAATAAACCTAGAGGGCTGAAATTTTGTATTCGGATTGAGTTAGTATCAAGGGGGTGCCTTTTGGGGGTCTCGACTTTTAACCCCTACCCCCACCACTTTTATACCCAAAAGAACATGATTTTTCTTGTTTTTTAACAGTTTCGTTCGGGTCAAAATCTCCCCAAATAAACCTAGAGGGCTGAAATTTGGTGTACAGGTTAAGCTAATAGCCAGACACTGTTTTTTGAAGGTTTCAACTTTTAACCCTTACCCCCACGATTTTTACGCCAATATTTCCTTAATTTTTTTGCTTGTTTTCTAACATGTCTAGAGACTCCATAAGGAAACCTAGAGGGCTGAAATTTTGTACGTGTATTCAGTTAGTATCCAGCTAGTACCTTGTAGGGAGTCCGCATCACTTTTCCCCCCACTTCTCCCATTTTTACATCGGAATTGAATGCTATTGTTAAATGTGTTTTAAAAGCATTATGTTTATTCTAAATACAAGTAGGCGAATAGTAATTTTAAAAAATTTAAAAAAAAGTGAACTTACTTTTATGACAAATGAAATACATACATATTAAGTAATTTAAAAATGTTATTAAAGTCACTGTTTATTTATAAATTAGGAATTTTGGATTTTTAGTATTTATAAAATAGAAATTTTGGATTTTTTTGGAAAGAAAAAATATCTTTATAAAGGCCTTCCAGTTTACTATTTAAGGTCCTTTTTTAATTTTTAAAACTAAAACATAAAGGCAATTAGCGGATAAACATGGGCAGGAATGTCCTCGTACGAATTGTGTTGGCCTTTTTTTCTGCTACCTGTTTTCGGCACAAAATTGAAATTTACTGAGATACAGCCCTTAAATACTTAAAACCTTTTTTTAAAGCCTCGATCAGCCGAACACTCATCACCAGTTTTGAAACCAACAAAATGACAATTCGGTTGTAGACTTTCAATCACATTTCGCTTGTAGACATTCAATACCGAAGATGAAGGGGAAAATTCGACTACCGTGATGGGGCCCCGCTGCTCACGGCGTTTTTTTTTTAATTTTTTAAAATTACTATTCGCCTATTAGAATAAAAATAATGCATTTAAAACACATTTAACAATAGCATTCAATTCCGATCTAAAAATGGGAGAAGTGGGTGGAAAAGTAATGTGGACTCCCTAAAAAGTACTAGCTGGATACTAACTGAATACACGTACAAAATTTCAGCCCTCTAGGTTTCCTTAGAGAGTCTCTAGACGTGTTAGAAAACAAGCAAAAAAATTAAGGAAATATTGGCGTAAAAATCGTGGGGGTAAGGGTTAAAAGTTGAAACCTCCAAAAAACAGTGTCTGGATGTTAGCTTAACCTGTACACAAAATTTCAGCCCTCTAGGTTTATTTGCGGAGATTTTGACCCGAACGAAACTGTTAAAAAACAAGAAAAATCATGTTCTTTTGGGTATAAAACTGTAGAGGGTAGGGGTTAAAAGTCAAGACCCCGAAAAGGCACCCCCTTGATACTAACTCAATCCGAATACAAAATTTCCGCCCTCTAGGTTTATTTGGGTGACCTGTGCGAGTGGTACAAACTTCGAAAACGTCGAAAATGCATGAAATTGTAGCTTAAAAATGAGGGGGGTGGGGGTAAAATATTAAAACCTACAAAAAGCACAATCTAGGTACGAATTTTATCAACACACCAAATTTCAACCCTCTACGTTAATTCTGGGGTGTTGGGAGCGTGTTAGATCCAGGGAAAATCGTTTTTTTCCCTCTCTACTCCCTACAAATCGTCCTAGGAAGCTGAATTTTGGACATGTTGTAGATAATTGACCGAAACATTATTTTCAACCGGTTTGGAAAAGTTTTATTGCTTTTCCGCTCCCACCACCCCCTTAAAGCTTGGGTCGGATCCAAAATTTGCTCACTTTGATAGTATTGTTGTGCATCGGAATGAGCCCCATTTACCAAATTTGAGCTCTTAACTTCCATAGGGGGCCCTACACATATTAAAAGGTAGCGGGAATATATATATATATATATATATATATATATATATATATATATATATATATATATATATATATATATATCAGACATTTTTTTTCTACATATTCGTGTTCTACGGGTCCGAAAACGGATAGCGCCCCTACTCTCGCCTCTCGCCGTTCTTGTTGTATAGACTGTATAAGTCTAATTTTTTCAAGGAAAAATTCGACTAAAAAACAGAATCTCTTGTTTAAGAAGAAACCGATTTTCATAACTAACTTTAATCTGGAATAAATCCAAGGGTGCCTAAATACAATAATTTTTATTGAGTAGCCTATTTTCTATTGTGTTTCAGTGCCACACTATGTAATTTTTTTACAATTCATTTAGGTATGGTGCGGAGATTTAACCTTTTTCATTGTTTACGGCTGATTGTAACTTAGAGCATTATTATAGAAATTTTGAAATCGGTTTTGTATTACATAAAGTTTTACACAACAAACGGTTGATTTGTCGTCAGTAATTTTGATGAATAATAAAACAAATTTTATTTTTATGTTATATAATTAATAAAAATTTGAGATATTTTATAGTTTGTTTAATTTGTTTGGAATATGAACACTATATTTCCTTCTTTGTTTTGCAGAATAGAAAAAATGTGCAAAATAGAGAAAAAAATATGGTGTTCGTATTCCAAACAAAATAAACAAATTTTATGTTACCAATTTTGCTGCTCTTTTGGAACGATCAATGGCTGCTTCAACTGCTGTTGACAGTAAGATTCCAATTACAATCAAAACGGTAAGACAACATTTTCTGTCCATAACTGAAGTGGTTGTATTATAACTGATCATTAAAACTACCTCACCAAAAAACTGATAAGCCCGTTTTTATACCTAAACTTATAATTTGATTTTAGAAAATGTAATTATTGTTTATTACTTTCATTTATCTTGCTTCAGTTAACTTTATTAATATTGGTTAATTTTTTTTTATTAGTTATAAATTTAAAATACTTATAATTAGAACAGAGAATTCAAACTAGCACAGTGAGACTAGGAGTATTATTTTTATTATCAGCATTAAGACCAGCATTACATAAAAAGAAATTTTTGGTTTCTCGAGGTCTCAAAACAAATTTCTCTCATAATCTTAGGTTCAGATGTTTTCATGACACCAGCTGTAACAGCTGAATTTCCATTTTGGAGAAAAAAAAGTAAAATAAATTTCGAGGGTCTGTAACTTTGTAACTGTTTGTAATACGAAAAATTTGTAAGGAACTTTTTTGTAAAGCGTCAGTTGGACTACAAAATTGTCATTTAACTTTTCGTCCTATCTTTAATACTTTAGCTTAAAAATGTAAAAAAAAGTAAATTTTCAAGAAATTTAAATTTTAAGGCTCTGTAGAAAGTGAAATATTGGTGACAGAAATTAGACTCAATGAAATTTTTTGTCCAAAATTTAATGCTTAATAAGGTGCTTTGATTCATTTTATGGAAAAATAATTTCTTCATAGTTTGCAGGAGTAAATAACATAAAAAATCGTTTTTCCTGTGTTTTTTAAATGGGAAAACTTTAGATTCGATGATGCACCTCTAAAAATTGGAATTTTGAAATGCGCTTTAGTGAGAATGTTTTTTTAGACGTATCCTACGATAATTTGAGCGGAGAGCGATTTTTTTTTTTTTTTGGCATACCCTAATGCTATATATGTACCTATAGATACCTTCCAGCTTTGTTATATTTATGTACTTATATTGCTGGCTGAAGACTAAGATGGTTGGAGCTTCTGTTGTCTACAGCACTACAGAGTAAAAACCAAAAACTTTATTGTTGTATAATACGGTACATTGTAACAACAAGCTGACCAGTTAATTTATGTAAAATAAATTCACAAATTAATATAAACGAAAGAAACTTTTATATACACGACTGAGTATCTACGCTGCCGTGCTTAGGTAGAGGGGAGTAAACTTCATTTTCTACCTTTTATTAATTTTAATGCTGCTAGGTTTTTCAGAGGAGTTTACACAGCGCTGGTTCTCAGGAACAACGGCACATGTCAAAATTTTTCGAAATTGAGTTAACAATGCAGACTGATTCAAAATCGAATCCTACATCGCGAGCATAACGTCGTATTTGAATATTTTCGATAATGGCTGCTATATATGTAGATAGCATAAGTATGCCTATATTGAATTGGGAGGGAGTGGATACCTATGTGGCATGAATACTGTCTGAAGTTAGTTACACCACATTCCGCATGAGAATTTCTCTACAGTAACGACTTAATTTTGTAATAAGGCAGGGTTTTTATACAAATGATTTCTAAAATAAAGACCTATTTGTGAATGGGGAAAGTCTTTAAGAGAAAGTAAGTACAATTTTATGTCACATTTATGTGTTCAGATTGTTTTAACACATAAATGTGACATTTATTTATTTACTTATTTATTAATCTAGCATGAATAGAGGCTTAAGTACTAGGTAACTTAAAAATTTGGTAAAATAAAGTAATTAAATACGGAACCGTTCTATATGTAAATTTAAATTTACACTTGAATATATTGTCGTTACTACAGTAAACAATACTTCATAAAAATATTAAATGGAACGTAGTTAACCAATAAACAATTATAAGTTTAAATTACTCTTCCTAAAAAATCGTCTATTTTAAGTTAAGCCGTTGTTCTTTTTAGCGACATATTAACCATAAAATTAATCATTACGAATGTTATTACAATAAAACATTTAATTTTTTAATATTATGGAATATAGCGAATTAAGCAGATTAGTTTTAAGACTTTCCTACATATACTCGTAAAAACAGTAAAATTATTTTTTAACGTAAAAATGATGTGGCTTTTGAATTACAGTCATCCTTCCCAATAGTTCCGCAAAATGAAACGAGGGGAATAGCTTTTCCAGGAATTGTTGTTCCCCCACTCAAGTCCAATTCTCGCTATCAAGGTACATAAATTTCTTTACGTCTAGATTCAGAAATTTTAATTCAATAACTTATGATTGTGTCAAAATTGAAAATTTTTCCAGGAGCGTCAAAACAAGTACGGGGGTCTAAAAATTATAATGTAACTAAAAAATTTAAATTAATATTTATATAACCATGTAACGAAACTCTAGTGGTTTACGTTTAACATATGTATAGATATGCTGATATGCATAATTGTACTATATGAGTATAATGTACCTGTGTACGGTATTGGACTTACAGTTAGGTATGTATAATCACTTAATGGTGTATCATTTTCATTATATACATCTATTTATGTACGCAATTAACAAGTTTATTTTACTTCTTTTTTTATTTATTTTTAAAATTCTAATTGTAATTATTAATTGAAAATTATTGACTATTGTGTAAAATATTTGTAAGCACACTTTCCAGGAATAATCTGTTACATAGAAAGATTTATTGATTTTTTTAACCTTTGAAACGTTCAAACAAAAATTTTAAAATTTGGATGTACGAGTAACCTATATTGTAGTTCAGGTTCGGTAAGTAGTTGAGCGATCAAATTATGTATTCACTCGGAATTTGTTCACATAATCTTGTTACATACACGGTACTTATTATAAAGTTTATGTTGCCACCTGGCAACCTGGTCAGCTTTTGTTTAAAGCAAAATTGAAATAAGAAAAAGTAACATATTTGCATTTTTGAAAATTGTTTCATATTCTTTGGTAGATTATTAATAATTACGATCTTTATTGTGTCTAATATCGAAACTGAATTTGTTATTAACACTTTCAGTCCCACGGCTTCGGCATCCGAAACCAAACAATACTTCCCCAGAGGCCGACCGCGATCAATGATTAATTGATTAGTTGATTACTCATTATGTGTGCGATGTTTATCATGTTTATCATTCTTCATCACACGGATGTGTTCCCATTCACACAAACACATACATACCAACAAACACTACTCTCTTGGTTTCTATGTATAAAAAATTTTAAGATAAACAAAAAATACATAAAAAATATAATTTATATTTTTAAATAAAATTGATTTGAATGCCAGTGTATAATGTAGTATGTATTATGTACGTATCACGTAGTACTTCTGTTTACACTATCCATTCCGGACTATACATCAAAACATTTTTAGCTCTTATGAAATAAATATTATAATAGGTGGTAAAGTGGGGGTAACGCTCGAGTCTCAAACTGGGGAAGCGGAACTATTGAGAGCGGAAATATTCAGAATGTGCACTGTATTAAATTATTGAATACAATGAAGTACAAACATTATTTATTATTGAATAAAAGTACAAATATTATTTAATATTTTTAATATTAAATATTAATTATTAATCCAGTTTAAAAAAATCGAAAACTTCAAGTTTAGTTTTTTTCTACACCATATTGCCCTTTACGTAAGCACGGCAGTATGATATAAGAAAATAAGTCAGTTTCGATGGTTAAATACACTTTTCAATAAATTTGACTGTGTATTGCATTGAAACATTTTATGAATTTAAAAACAGTTTTCTACAAATACACAGTTTTCTTCCGCATACAGGGAAAAATAATATTTTCACGCTTATTATGCGCTGTCTCAAAACTCAGCAGAAAAACGGAAAATTTTAATAGCACTCTAATTGACTACCACCCAAGGAAAAAGTAAACAGGACGCTGAAGATAACTGCTTTCCTAATTTTTCTAACGCCTATAGTTTTTCGGAATATACCTACAACCTACATTATATGTGTTGAAAACTAAAAAGCAAGAAAGAAAACTAAATAAAAACAAAAAATAAAAAGTAGAAAACGAATTACTAAACTTTAATATAAACTGAAAGTGTATATGTATAACGGTGCTAACCTATTATCAAACCTGTTAGTTGCCTTTTGTCTATGTGGGAAAGAGAGTGTTCATTGTAAATAATGATTGGTGAATTAAGATAAACGATGTTTGTGCGTAGAGTTGATGGGACAGATTATTGAATTGGTGTGCTGTTCGGGAAACTCAACGGCTAAGTGTTTGTGAAACACTTAGTTCTAGATCGATGAAGAATATTTTCCTTTAACTGACTGACCCTCTCTATTAGTGACTGGTGTGTGTATATAATATAGTTTATGGGCAAGTGTTGTATTGTTTACTATTTTAACATTGTAAATACATCTATCATTATTTAACGTACTGTTTTCTTATAAGTTCTCTTTATTTGTTGCTCATAGCTCGTATCTTAAATGTTTTTTATACGTTTCCGTTCAACTTTTTAACGAAAATCAATAAGTAATAAAAATATTTGCACTTTCTTACGAATGTGAATGCGAATATGAATACCCGTGAAAAAATGAATGGATCTAATTGGATCAAATTGGATATAAATATATCAGAACCAATTGGATCCTAAAATTGACCCTATCTAATTGGATCCAACTGGACCTTAATTACAGGGTTTATTTTTAAATCTTGGATCCAATTGGCTCCAAAATAAACGCAAATTTTTTTCTCTATGTTTTACAATTTTCGAAATATTTCCCCGGCGGAAAAAAATTTATGAAAAACTATGATAAATTCGATAAAAAAATATGCAACTCTATGAAACAGTAAATTATTAAAAAATCCTATTTTTTTTTAGAAAATCATAAAAAATGACCGCGGCCTTAATGAAATATTATGCATTATTCTAAAACATTATGATTTTGAATTATGAATAACTATGAAAAAATATGAATCTATCTATTAAAATCTCTGTTTTTTAGCGATAATTTCTGACAAACGATGAATTCTTCTGAAAAAATATCATAATGAATTATGATCATAAAAGTTTCCAAATTTGGATAGGTATGTTTTTCATAGTTTTTCATAATTTGTCATAATTTTTTTCATAGATTTTTTCCGTCAAGGTTGACAATTTGAAATTTCGCTCTAATATTTGAAAGACAATTGCACCTCTTTAAATTGTTTTTGTATCGAAATATACCTATATAAAAATAAACCTTTAGATTTACTATAAAATATTATGTTATATTGGTAAAGAGCCTTCTTTTATTCATGAATCCTTATTTTATTCTTGAAAATTCTTATTAAGTAGGTTATTTAACTTGAAATCCTATTTTAATTCATAAACAAAAACAGCATGTCAAATTAGATTTGATGATCGTTCATTAAGAAATAAAATAACTGATACAACTTGACTTGACAAATAAAATTAAAAATCAAATTCAACTGGACCTGTTTTATCTAATCAAAATTAAATTATCGGATCTAATCGGATCTGCCAAATAACAAAAAAATTAAATATCAGATCTAATTGGATCTGGAAAAAAAATAAAATGCCAGATCTAACTGGATCTAATTGGATCAAATTTGATCAATAACTGGATCTACTTGCATACAATTGGATCTAACCAATTAAAAAAAATAAAACATCAGATCCAATTAAATAAGTGAGATAAAAAATTAGATCTATTTGGATCAAATTAGATAAAATTGGATCAAATATTGGATCCAATTAGATCCAAATGGATCAAATTAGATCCAATCATTTTTTCACGGGTTTTTAAGAAAAATCGATTATTCACGAATACGAATACGAATATGTTGTAGTAGAGTTACGGTGTGTACTAGAAATGTTTTGATAGATCTTTTAGCAGTAAAAACAAGTGAAGTTCTGGAAAACCTTCTATAGTCTACATAAAGCGGTGAAGAGTCGATTACGCTCGTGCGATAAGGTTTTTGAGTCATTAAGCAAATTTGATTAATATTATTAATTTAAATATAGCTTTACATTTGTTCAAAAAGTTTATTACAAATTTATATTCACCTCCTGCATAATTACTTCACACACGGATTTATACCTAATTAGTGGAAATTTATTAATGACCAATTTAAAAAAAAATTGAGCAACAAAAAGTAATTTTTAATTATATTTTTAATAATTTTTCTAATATAAATGTCGTAAATACTTAAGGGAGGAGTTCAAATAAAAAAGCAACTTTTCTATTTATGATTATTTTGCTTGTTGAAATTGTTTTCAAATTAGGGATGGCTTCAGATAGAAAATTTTGTTTTTGAAACATTCATTACTCTTCCCTGTGGGGGGAGGGGGCTCTTTTTCACAAGTTTTCAAGCGTTTACAAGGAACGCCATATCTCAAAAAGTAATGAATATTTTTTAAATATTTCTTCATTATTTTATTCTTAAAGAACCTGTCCATAAAGCTGAGTATGGGTTTCAGGTAATTTTAAAAATTAACTATAAAATTCTAATCCCAAAGTTCTAAAAATTCTAAAACCCAATTTTTTATTAAAAAAAAAATATTTAAAAATAGTTACAATTGTTCAAATGAAAAAAGCATACTCCACTTTATGCGCAATATGTTTATGAACAAAATAAAAAAAAAATTAAGTCTCTATCTTTTCTAGAACTTGAGATATGATTTTCCTTGTCGGGAAAAACACAAGTTTCGGGAAATGGTAAGAAACAAAAATAATTACAAAGGAAGCGGTTTACTCACTGTTTATTAAAACGTCTACAAAGGCATAAGGTAAAAGACCCGATAATTGACCCTGGCCCAGTTTCTGAACTTTTCAACTTTGTTATAAATTAATAAAAAAACTATATTTTAAATAAGAAAAAAAATAAATTCTTAATTTAAAGTAATCTATTCTGTGTCTAATGAACAGCAATTTAAAAAGTTTAGAATATATTAACTAAATAAAAAAAAATTTTTAAGTTTAAAATGTGTGTAAACACTATTTTTTTGGTAGTTTCCTAACAGTTTATGTTACAAAGTACTCATTTTGATCTGTGCAATATTCATCATGTAAGTATGAAAACTTAATTAAAAATATATGAGCAGATTAATATTTGTTTAAAATTTATTTTATAATATTTATAAAATACCTTAGAATTATTTTTATTATTGAAATATGAGGGTCAATTACTAGGCTCACTTCTAAAGTGGTATGGCCCAATTAAATTCTAACCAGTTTTTGTTAGTTATTTTGTTATTTATAGTTATCTTCAATTAGTTTTTGTTATTTTTCATAACGTATATAACATTAAACATTCATTTTTATCAATAAAAAATTATTTATAAATTAAATTTTAAAAAACTGTATTTTTAAATTTAAGGATCAGAAACTAGGCCACTGTCAGGGTCAAAAACTGTCACATGAGAAATTTTGAAGGTCAGATACTGGGTCCTTTTTGTCAATTTTTAAAACATTAATTTAAATTATTAATTCAATTCAAATAATTATTTTTCTTGTATGACTTTATTTTGAAAGCCATAAACTAGTTGATAAAATTATTAATTGTCTCTTAAGTTTAAACTTATATTTATTACTGTCGTTTAACCTCAGCCGTCACTCTTAAAAGGTCAGAAACTAGGCCCGTTACCTTACAAATAAAAGAACATTATCTCAGTGCATACTGTAATTCGTGTACACACCAAAACTAAATATTACTGATCAAATCGCGAGGGGGGGCGAGCGTTAACTGCAGAGGAGGAGCAACTTGGCTGTGCAGCGACTCATAAATAAATATTTTTCTACTTAAAAAAAAATTTTTTTTGGCCATGTTTTATATATCACCGTGTTTGTAAAGAACCACAGAACGAAATAAAAACAAAAAACCAGATTCGAAAAAAATTAGTTTATTAGCCGTTTCTGGCGTGAAATCTCCCCTTAAGTAATTTCTTTATATTATTTATTTCAAATCAATATTGCGTAAGAAAGTTTACAATAAGTGCATTTTATATATTCTTAACTTAAAAATATTACCCAACTACTGTAATTACAATTTAATCAAATACCTTTTTAAGGAAAATTAGGAAAAGAAAAAAATAAAAAAAACCATATCAAAAATAGCAACTAGTTGCAACAATATGGTTGTTCCGTTCCGTTTTTGATCCAAACTAAAGATTTTATTTTTCCATTCTTTAATTATTGACAATTTTTTTCTAAATTTTTCTTTGTTGTGTATTTTTCTTGTCTTGAGAATGGTGGTTTGAGACACCGAAACCGGTCGACATGTTTAAGATTGCTTAAAAATTATTTGTTTTTTGCTGGTCTTAATATTGAGTTTTATATCGCCAAATAAAGTCAATAATGGAATTACAAGCTTAAAATCTTTTGGCGAAAATAGAGGTATCAATTTATTTATTTAATTTTTATTGTGATTAATGTATAAACTTAAAATTAATAAACAGTAAAATAATAAAACACTTTTGCATTCATTTTAAAACCCTATCATGTATGTGTGTATGTATGCATGAATGTATATGCTTCTATGAGTGTATGGATGGATGCGTATGCACGTATGTGTGTGTATTGTATTTATACGATTAAGAACCTCTTTCCAGCCTCACAACACCTGATTTTAAGGGTCAAGAAGCAGTATTGTAGGGTTAGTAGAGATACTACTTTGACACTATAAGTGGAGAATCTGTCATTTTGCGACAACGTGTAGGCTTAATGTAGGCTTTTTTTAGATGTAATTCTGAAACTACTTTAACCCTATTTAATTCAATTAAAAGCAGTAATGTAGGTTTAATGCAGGTTTAATATTTCGACGCGGGGAGGGGGTTAATTTTGAACTCACTTTACATTTAAATTAGATATTCTAAATTTCTTTATAAAATCAGTTTCTTCTAGTGTTCCGTTCCGCTCGTCCAATGATCTTAAAATAGATATATTCATATTTATAGTGTACAGTGGAAACTTGATGTCTCGTCACTCTGTAACTCATCATATTCTATAATAATTCGTCGCTCCTAAAAAAAATTTACGTAGTGTAGTTGGTTTTCTACTTAACTTTTGAAATTTAAATAGAAAAAAATTAAAGTGTATCCTACCTAGTTGTAAAAATTCCACTAAACAACGAATTACTTAAAATAAAGGGATATCTTCCTTTAAATAAGTAGAAATATTTAATTAATTTTTTTTTTTATTATTCACTTTCAGACATATTCCATAATTCGTCTATTTCTGTAATTTATCACCCCTTCGGCCCCGACCATGATGAATTGTCGAGTTTCTACTGTATTTAATTTTAATGCCTTGAGACCCTTCCGTAGATACCCATATTGATAACTTTAGAAGCATTTGAACTTCGAACCTTTTTTGAAGTCCGAGTGTTTTAGCGAATATTTCTGAACCTGCATTAATTCGTCTAGCCATTAATTTATTGCATCTTGTATTACTCCAGAAACATAGGCAATAATTTAGTCTCACTTAATTTCTTCCAAATATCAATGTTTAAGTAAAATTTAGTCAAGATTCGCCGTCTTTTTTAGACCATTTTTGGGTCCCCAGCACCCCTGGGGGTTATTTCAACTTCACATTCGTTTATTTCATTACCTCAGTAATGTTTGAGCAAAATTTGGTCCAAGATCCATAAATTCTAGAGAGCTTTCATTTTTCAGGATCTCAATATTATTTAAGCAAAATCTGGTAGAGTCCAACCGTTTACTTTAGAAGTCTATATTAGAACATAAGGTATCACATATCCACCAGTGAACCAATTTTTGAAAGTTGCTCTGCTCGTCAAACGACTCCAGCGTAGCCATATTCTTTTTTCAGAAATATAGGTATCTAATTTTAACAGTTTGTGACTTTTCTGTCTACAACCATACTTATTTAGATTTTTAGGAGTGGAGTACCGTTGGTCATTTAGTTTTGCGTAAATTTTATTGCTTCAGAATCCTCGGGATCAATTTTAGGCTGACGTTTATTTATTTCGAGATTTAAAAGGATTAGTGTATCATTAGTCAAAATTCATCAAACCATTTATTTGAATTTTTTGAAAATTATATTTTGTACAGTAAATAAGTAGTTTCATAGTAGACATAGGTAAAAATATTTTAGGTGGTAGGTATCTATACAAATATTTATTAGAAAAATTATTTTTTTCCAAACACTTAGTAACAATTTAAAAATTGTATAATTTTTTGATAAATTGGCTACAGATTGCTGTATTACAGTAATAAAAAAAGATATTTTACGGTTTTTCGTAAATTTCGACGGTTAGACCAAAAAGTTTGCAAAACCCTTTCTTAGTGAGCGCCTACGACCCAACAGGGACCTACGTGCCAAATTTCAAGTTTGTAGGTATTATAGTTTTGGAGATTTTGTGATATATGAGTCAGTGGTATTTCTCTTTTATATATATATAGATGAGCAATTTCATAGTAATCGTAAATAAATAAAATATTTATTACGGTTTACCATAAAAATGAATAAATGTATTCGACAACGATGTAATTACTTAAGCATGTGTATTCATAAGCGAAGTCGGAGCCTGTGCATTATTAGAATTTACATACTTGAAACGGGATCACATTGTAAATATTTACAAATTACCGAACAGGTTTAATCTAAAAAGGTCGCGAATTTTAGACTGGGACTAAAATTTAGTTTGAGACTTGGATATCCAGTAGTTCAAAACATCCACTAAACTTTTTGTCGTAATCTATACATATAATAAAACTGTAACGAGACCGTGTCTGTACATGGAACATTGTTTGAAAATTCGACTGATACTATAGATAGTTATCAATTTTAATATTAAAACAGCGATTTTTAAAATTTTTGTCTGTCTGTCTATCGGAAATACCAAATAGACGACAACGCGTCGCGCGAACGACGTCGTGGATACAACAAGTATTTTATATTATTGGTTTGTACTGTAAAATCATGCATTTTCTAAGCTTAAAAACTCACCAAAAGAACAAATGTTGAGCTAATAAGTGAATTTTATGAAAAAATAAGTACACTGTAAAAAATGTACACTGTAAATACGTAATTTTTAAAATGCCTAAAAATTTTATAAAGTTTTCTGTAATGTCACCATTTGTTATTAAACATTACCCAGCCGTTATTATCAGTATAACTGGAAAAAATCAATGTATTTTTACTTTTAGGCAATTTATGTTTATTGTTTTGTTTCTATTCAACTACTAGAAATATAATTTTACACAATTGTTTAAGGAATTCACGGATTTATTGCGTTTATGTAAGACTACTATAAAACACATATTAAGCTCTGTTTTAAGTTGTAATTTTTAATTAATATAAATATATATTATCATAAGACTTACTTTTCATAGAAAATATTGCGAAAATATAAAAATAAATTAAATAAGAATCCTAACGTGATGGAACTTTTTTACTATTTTTTACAATTAGTATCCCAAAGTTGATCAGAAAGTTCGCTTAAACTTGATGGGGAAATCTGATGTTGGCCTGTGTTGTTATAATTAAAAATTTTACAAATTTTTTAAAACTATTTTTTATAGTGTACATAAATATCCAAAATACCTGTCTAAAAATTCTATAGGTAATAAATTAATTTATGGCATTATGATTTTTGTATACAAACTATCATATGAATACAAACACAGACAATATGCACATAAACATATAAATTAATATGGAAAGAGATGGTTTATTATATGTACCATAATTTGCTAAATTAATATATTTAATGCCCCCTAACGGAATAAAATGTAACTTTACGTCATTGTACTATATAGTCGATTATAATATACAATGTGCAATGCAGATTATATAACTTGAAAAGTACCGCCAACTAAGCAAAAACGACGGTTAAATTTTGAACTAAAAAAACTACAGGAGCGAACAAACCATTACGTTTCAATAGTACGCCAGGTATGCTTGTTTAAATGAAAAAATATCTCACTGCCTACCTTTTTTAACTTACAATTAGATACAAAGTGCTAGAGAGGTTTCAGAATCACTTTGGCTCATCGAACTTATAAGAGGTACATGGTTCTTCAGACCACGTACCTCTAATAACTCATAAACAAATTTGTAACTGAAATTTAATATTTCTGGAAAAAAGATTCTAAGAACTAATTCAGGCAAAAAGTTTCTTAACCGTCCATGGAATATTGATCACACGTACATACGGTAATATATGTAAGAACCTAGTTTATGTTTTAATGCTTCGATTTATGTACCACTTGCTATGATCAAAATTATTACGAACAGAATTGTACTTTAATTACTTATAACTAAAGGGCATGCCTAGGAACTGTATATTTATATGACGTTATTTATGGAATAATAAAATATAAATGGAGTTAAGTACGTATGTAAAATACTTATAATAAAAACTGCACTAATAAGGTAACATTTTAAAGGTTGAAATTGTCCCGCAAGGCCCTACGGACCCAAAAAGAAATCAAAGTAAACGACTAGGCGTTATCAAATTCTACTCAAATATTACTAAAATACCAACAAAAAAAAGAAAAAATGGATGAGAATCATCAACTAAACAATGAATTTCTAAGTAGCCAATCAGAAAAAAATATAGAAGCAAAGCTGGACGGAGATAATAGTATCTTTTTTGTAAATTCGCAGAATTGTAACTAAATAATGAATTACGAATTAACCAATCTGGAGAAAATGTGTTAAAAATTAGAATGTTTAACCAATTTCAGATAAGAATATCATGACTCAAGTATAGCACTTTTTTCTTGAGTCAGTTCTACTATTGCCAACCTCACCTATTTTAGGAGATAAACTCATCCACTCCGAAAGGTACCTATTTTTGAATGGTCTATCGGGGTGAAATGAATTCTATAAATAAAGTTTATGAGTTTGTTGACGAGTTAGGCAGGCCTGATCGTAAGAACTACCAAATCGACTTCAAAAATTACTTCAATGATCGATAGATGATACCGTATATTCTACACTAGCGGAAATAATTAAAAGATCAAAAAAAAATTCCAAATTTTTAGTGATTTGTCGAATGGCTGTATCTTCCTGAAAAATGATCGTATCGGAGTCGTAAGCAAAGCAGTTTAAAGCTGAAAGTTTCTAGTTTTCAGATCTTGCGATAAAAAAATTTTCAAAGCAACGTGTATCGCTCAATCCTAATAAGTACACTGAAAAAAAAAATTTCCGAAATTTTTTCGGTTTCTTTTTTTGGTCCACGGACTTGGAAAAAAATTTCCGACTTAACAACCATATGGACCGGATAACTTGTTCATTCAGCTTTAATTTGCTTTTTTTAGACCTTTATATGACTACTTCTCGCTAGATATCGGGACTTCTTGCTGATATTACATAAACTGGTAGTATTGGTTCTATTTCCTTAATTGTATATGGAGTCAATTTGTTAGTTATATTGGCCCTTTTCCTTAGGACTTGCGGAATTACATTATTAGTTTTGATCAGTCCAGTGTACTCAATACTTATATCTTTCGAGATCATGGAAAAAACTGTCCTGGATTTAGAGAAAAATGTTTCTCCATTTTTAATATAGCATTTTTGTATAATTCGTATATTACTTTTGTCAGTAGCATCTTCGACAATTTCTATATAATTAATAGGTAAGCAATTAAAGCTGAACGCAGAGATGCAGTAATTAATTACTTCATTTCTAAATCCCGAATTATGTGGTAGTTTAATTTGTAATCCAGTCAATTTTTTGGTGTTTTTGTTTCCCCAGTATACATACTGCAAAAGATTATTAAACACGAGGCAACAGCTGTTCTGTAGACTTTCCGTCAATTTTGTCCACATTTTGGCAATCGAAACAGAATATACTGGCGCATTTTGGAAGTAGCGTTTATTATCTTCTAATAACGTTAAGCAATCTTCCAATGGATTAAATGTATTTTCCATCTTATAATAATTTTCAATATTATAGTTATATATTGTTGCTTCCAATCTTGTAACTCCGTGTTCCTTAGCCAAAACAGATGAAAATGTTTCGTTTAATCGCATATCTGGACAACTGATAAAGTCAATGATATGATTACCAATTTGTTTATTGACTCCAGGACTTGTTATTTGGCAGACAAATTTGTTATATATATTTTAATTCTAGCATTCGAATTTAGCCATTTTCCTCGTAAGTAACTATTAAAAGCACCACATATTTCTTTTTTCACAATAAAACTGTTTTCCTTTACCATTCGTTCTTCACAATTCCGAATATCACTTATTTTCACAAGCATTATATTGTCACAAAAAGGTTCTGTAATTGGTGTTAGCAGTTTTAAATTGCTGTTGGACAATAGATTTTCTTCTTCTATATAATTTATATTCCCAATATCAATAATCAGATTGTTGTTATCCAAATTTTCCAACAATAACCACAATCCAAACTTCCCGTTAGTTGGTTTTAATTTATTTCCAAACAGCTGAGAAATACTATACATTTTGGACGAGCTCATCTTCACTCTTTCAAGTATTTTTAATAACTAACTAAAACCATAAAATTCCACTAAATATATTTATATTGGACGGGCGCGAATATTAGCGATGAAAGCCGAAAATATTCGAAGTGAAAATGGTGACCTTCAAAAAGTAGTTGAAACATGGTAGTTGAAAGCAAGGCGACCCCCTTTTCTTACCTATATGAACGCAAAAAGTGAACGATTTCTTTTATAATTAATACCCAACAGTATAATACATACCAAAAGATTGCTCATCAGTTTTATCAATTTATGCTTAGTTCAAAAATTGATTTAGAGACGGGACATGAATAGAAAAATCGAATTTCTTTTATAATTAATACCCAACAGTATAATACATACCAAAAGATTCCTCATCAGTTTTATCAATTTATACTTAGTCCAAAAATTGATTTAGAGGTGGGAAGTAAAAAAAAAAAATTTTGTTTTATAATTTTTATTAAATATATGTAAAAATTGATACAATATTGAAATTTTTAAAATACATAGTACAATTAAATAATACATTTTAAAGAGAATAAATTACAAAATCCGCCATTCAGCACCCCCAACGATTTCGAGAAAGTCCAGCGTTTTGAATTCCAGTTTATGAGTTAGTCCAATGGGTCCATTATTCATAATACCCAGTTTTGGATTGCTTTGCAGCCATGCCAGCATCTGCTCGTTCAAATTGTCAAATCTCGCCGGCAATGATATGTATCCAATTTCTAATTCCAATATTGTCTTCATTTTTGATGAATCGAATTTTGACGGCAACTGACTTGCTCCCATTATTTTATATACTTTTCCAGTCTCCATATCAGAAAGTTTAATCCATCGCTTAACAACGCCAAGATGATTCAATTCGTCCATAAAATTTCCCGCCATTTTTTCAATTAAGTCTCTGTTTCCAGATGAAGCACCAGCAGTAATGGATTCCATTGTTGGCAATAATTAATTGTTAACACAACAATTGAAAAAAATTGTTTTACAACAATAAGATTTAATGTTTTCACTAAAGTTTCGAACAAAATTGTAAATGAAGAAATTCTGTCGCGCCCTTTTTATAGCAGAAAAATAGCATGATGACGTCAGCTATCACATGTTATGTGGCCATACAGGTTAAAACCTGCTGCTTTATTTTCGCATATTAGACAGAAATCTTCGCTATTTTATATCAGTATACATTCTAATGACGTCAGCTGGCAATTTATATAAGTTTAAACCTGTTTTCAGATAAAAATATTATAAAATTATGAATGCAACGCCATCTTTTCATGGAATTTTTGAATCAAGGTATAGAGTTTCGCGGTGGTTCAGACTAGCAACACCATCTTTTCATGGAATTTTGAATCTAGGTACAGAATTCGCGGTGGTTCAGACTAGCAACGCCATCTTTTCATGGAATTTTTAATCTAGGTACAGAATTCGCGGTGGTTCAGACTACCAACGCCATCTTTTAACTATCAACAAGGATTTTCAGCACCATCTGTTGACAATTTCTCAAACTTACGCACAGGGATCGTTAGTATCCGGACGAGCAGCGACATCTAGTAGTGAATTTACAGGGCTCGAAGGTAGCTGCGCCATCTGTTAGGGAATTTTTTAATTCTT
Organism: Brachynemurus nebulosus; assembly: GCA_035578155.1. Lineage (NCBI taxonomy): Eukaryota > Metazoa > Arthropoda > Insecta > Neuroptera > Myrmeleontidae > Brachynemurus > Brachynemurus nebulosus. The sequence continues at coordinate 944,415 of JAPWDM010000018.1, read as the reverse complement.
AGGTTCGGTTAGGTCAGAAATAATTTTTTTTGGTCAGGTTAGGTTAGGTTAAACCAAATTTTGTTGGGTTCTGTGAGGTTGGATCAAATTCCGTTGGGTTCATTTAGATTAGACAAAATCTTCGTTCACATTACTCCACCCACCGCCGGAGGCTTCTAGAACCGCCCCGGTAGTTTGACCACCTCCCGAGGTCACTCAAAAAGTCGGCAGGTGGGAAGGTGGGCTCCGTTCTCTCCAAAAACTACTACTATACATATATATATATATATATATATATATATATATATATATATATATATATATGTATATATATATATACATATATATATATATATATATATATATATATATATATATATATATATATATATATATATATATATATATAAAGGAGAAATACCACTTACTCACTCATCACAAATTCTCCAAAACTGTAATACCTACAAACTTGAAATTTGGCATGTAGGTGACTATTGGGTCGTAGGCGCTCGCTAAGAAAGGGTTTTGCAAACTTTTTTGTCTAACCGTCGAAATTTACGAAAACGCGTAAAATATCTTTTTTGTTACTGTAATACAGCAATCCGTGGCCAATTTATCAAAAAATTAATACAATTTTTAAATTGTTGCTAAGTGTTTGGAAAAAAATAATTTTTCTAATAAATATTTCTATAGATACCTACCACCTAAAATATTTTTACCTATGTCTACTATGAAATTACTTATTTACTGTACAAAATATCATTTTCAAAAAATTCAAATAAATGGTTCGATGAATTTTGACTAATGATACACAAACCCTTTTAAATCTCGAAATAAATAAACGTCAGTTTAAAATTGATCCCCAGGAGTCTGAAGCAATAAAAATTACGGAAAGTTAAATGACCAACGGTACTCCACTCCTAAAAATGTAAATAAGTATGGTTGTAGACAGAAAAGTCACAAACTGTTAAAATTAGGTACCTATATTTCTGAAAAAAGAATATGGCTACGCTGGAGTCGTTTGACGAGCAGAGCAACTTTCAAAAATTGGTTCACTGGTGGATACGTGATACCTTATGTTCTAATATAGACTTCTAAAGTAAACGGCTGGACTCTGGAAAGTAAACGGTTGGGCTCTACCAGATTTTGCTTAAATAATATGGATGTGGCTATTTATACATACAGTACCTATGTATAATCAATTGGCTATTTATACATACAGTATGTATACGCAATTGGCTATTTATACATAATTATGATAATTACGATATGTATACTGAATTGGCTATTTAAACATGAAGTATGTATACGCAGTTGGCTACTTATACATACAGACTGAATGCGCTATTATTACAATTAATATTTTTATAATAACTACACCATTATAATAATCTAGTACCTCCGATTGAGCTGATCTTTGTTTTTTTACATAATCTTTTTGGCTTAAGAAGTTATCCCCTAAACGGGTTTTTGACGACGCGGACCGGTAGCGTATTTTTCACCCTTCGAATGTCTAAGTTTAAGGGTTACTAAAAGAAGTTTTCCGTTACCGTAGCAACAAAAATTAAAAACAGATACTTATGGAAATTGGTGAGTAGCACAAAAAAGAAATGAATTATTGATAGAAGTGGAAAATAGATCGGACGGCATCATTGACACTTTATTTTCAGGCAAAGGGTAATTAAATAATTTTGAAGCGATTACACGCCAAGGCCTATTTGTAAATAATTACCCTTTGCCTAAGAATGAGGCTACATTGGTGACGTCTCGTTCATTTTTCACTTATTTCTGTGAATAAAAATCAAAATATTTTAATTAAATTCATAAAAATTGATGCTATGTATATTTGTATGTGGATAATATACAATCCATTATCTTATTATAGTAAGTTTTAGAAATAAGACACGTATTATCTCGAAAACTAAACAGGGCATCGAAAAACTTTGTTCTTCCTTTTTTGTTCCACTGATCAAATTCTATAAAAATCTGCCTCTGGTTTTTATCACCATAATAACGGAAACCTTTTTTTAGTTGTGTCTGTATTCAATGGATTAAAAAATACACTTTCGATCAACGTTTCTAAAAATTAATTTAGAAAATAATTTTTTATTGTTAAGTCACCCAATTTTGCTCAAACATTACTGAGGTCATGAAATAAACGAATGTGAAGTTGAAATGACACCCAGGGGTGCTGCGGACCCAAAAATGGTCTAAAAAAAAAGCGAATGTTGACTAAATTTTACTTAAACATTGATATTTTGAAAAAATTAAGTGAGATTAAAATTATTGCCTAGATTTCTGGAGTAATACAAGACCCAATAAATTAATGGCTGGACGAATTAATGTAGGTTCAGAAATATTCGCTAAAACACTCGGACTTCAAAAAAGGTTCGAAATTCAAATGCTTCTAAAGTTATCAATATGGGTATCTACGGAAAGGTCTCAAAGCATTAAAATTAAATACAGTAGAAACTCGACAATTCATCATGGTCGGGGCCGAAGGGGTGATAAATTACAGAAATAGACGAATTATGGAATATGTCTGAAAGTGAATAATATAAAAAAAAAAAATAATTAAATATTTTTACTTATTTAATGGAAGATATCCCTTTATTTTCAGTAATTCGTCGTTTAGTGGAATTTTTACAACTAGGTACGATACACTTTAATTTTTTTCTATTTAAATTTCAAAAGTTAAGTAGAAAACCAACTACACTACGTAAATTTTTTTTAGGAGCGACGAATTGTTATAGAATATGATGAGTTACAGAGTGACGAAACATCAAGTTTCCACTGTACACTATAAATATGAATATATCTATTTTAAGATCATTGGACGAGCGGAACGGAACACTAGAAGAAACTGATTTTATAAAGAAATTTAGAATATCTAATTTAAATGTAAAGTGAGTTCAAAATTAACTCCCAGCACTATCTAATAGGATTAAAATTAAACGGTTGGATTTTGACAATATTTTACGAAAATTAAATATGCTATAGAAATACGAATATGGTTAATGTAGGGTTGCTAGGCGAGAATTATGTTCAGAATTTTAAAATATCAAATTTGAATAAACCTAGGGATCAGAATTGTCCGCGAAGGTCATCAAATAAGCCCCAAATTAATTGTGATATTAAAATTATCCGTTACGGTCTTGGTGCCCCAAGCAAGGCCTAAAATGAAAATACTCCTAAAACTGCCTATTGATACGGGTATCTAAGTACATAAAGGTGCGGAAATTAGCCATGCTATTGAAATATGAAGATTGTTACTTTAGAGTCGTTTGACGAGCGTAGCCAGGCATTATAAATAATTAATGTATAGAATTTCCGAATATCTAATTTAAAATTGATCTAATCATTTGACCAATAATTAAAATAATTTTACGTGGGTGAAACCACGGGCTACAGCTAGTATATATATATATATATATATATATATATATATATATATATATATAACATATTGCTGCTTTAGTAAACATATTGCTGTTATAGTCTCGGCCTCAGATTGCGTCATGAGAGCGGCTGTAATAGCTGAATTTCGAGTTTTCGAAATTCGTTAAAACGAACATAATTGATCAAACGATATCAAAAATCTTAAGAAATCGCATTGATTTCTTAAAAGTTTTCCCATTTATGTTTTCTACTTCAGTTTACAATCTGAGTACTAATAATACACTCACTACACGTGGCCATATAAAAAAAAGATTCTTTTAAGTCCATCATCATTCCTTAACAACTGGTCACACGGCATAAGTTAAAATATTTTATGATCAAATTGTAGATAAGTGTTTCGCTACCTATCTGATATGTACACAGTGAATCAAAGCAGGAATTTAATTAGTGTAGCACGATTACTTACTTTACTAGTGTCCAATAGCCAGTGACTATTGAACAAAGATCGACAATTCAACAACAACGAGTCAAACAAAGATCCAACTATATACATATCTGATGTTTACAAGCCAGATAAATAAATATAGGTATACATATATACAATGTATGTAAGTACAATCACGTGTGTGTATATACGTATAATCAAAGTCGCCTCTTGTTGTTATTGCTGTTTGTAGTCCATATGTGACGTCATTTCCGTTGCGGCGTGGGAACCAACGGCAGGTGCGGAAGATTATTCTACACATACACAACTGTATAGTAAATAACAACACTCATACATATATACTTGTTGTAAAATAAAATACCTGTTACTACTTATAAATAATCAAATAATTATTAAATAAAACATGAATAAACTATAGGGTCATTTTGATAAGAGTGCTTATTGTTTCCTGATAGTGATAATAAAAAATATAAGTAATGATTTCTCTATTAGAATTTTAATAGAAATTCTAACAGAGAAATAATAATTATAGTAATATATAAGATTGGCGGAAGTTGGGATGAGAAAGGGCCTGTTATAGGCAACGCCCACTGACAGTAAACGTGTTTTATGTAAAACACGACAAAAAGTTATCGGCACTAGAAGTACCGAGATTACATTTCTAATTGACGAATAAACTCGAAATACCAATCAAGAAAAACAGTCGTAGATAAAACGTTTAATTACTGACTTCCGTTTAGTTAAAAGAATTGAAAATATTAGTCAAATGTTGTTATGAGTTAATAATCCTCTTTGATTTAATTATTTCGTTAGCAGATTCTTGGAAATTTCATTTTTTCTTTTCATACTAAGCAATTGGTACCTGAAATTCCGGAAAGTATTAGCACATAAATCACTTGCTAATTATTTTATAAATTCTCTTATTTTCTAAATTATTTTATTACTTAAATTGGAAGCTACAAAAAGCTGTTACGATTCTAAGGGTGCGTGTCCATTTGAGAGTAACTACCCATAAAGTTGATAGTTCATTGTCCACTTGAGAGTACTTTCAATAACTTTCACTCTCCGAAAAACTGTCTCATAGTAGACTCTCCGATAGTGCTCTCAAAATCGTGTCGACTTATAATAGGCGACAGGTAATGTCCAATTTTGATTACGATGTCAAGTTAATGCAATATATGTTTGCAATCGTCACAAAAGTTATAGGCAACTGAAAAATTTGCTTCATTTATAGTCAAATTTATATTTTTAAAAAGAAACTTTTGTTGATTTCTCAAATTATTCAATTTACGTTGGGCTTTTATGCTAAATATTCAAGTATAATACAATTTTAGAAAATTTTTTATTTTTATTATCAGAGTTTTTATAATTTTCATATTTTGGTTTTTAAAAGAGTCCTTATTTTTGACAAATATTTTATTAATTTTGTAGTTTCTTTTTTAGTTCTTTCCTTTTTATTCATTTTAAAATTAATTTGTTAAATAATTAATTTTGATATTGGAATTTCTTTTTAAATTAAAGTATAAAGTACCTACATAGTACCTACGACAAATTAGTACAAATAAAAACAACATAGGAAATCAATATAAATACAGCTGAGAGTGCTGCCACAATACCGAACGTGTTTCGAACTTTGAGAGTAACTGTCAGAGAGATGAATTTATGCTTGTCCATTTGCGAGAACTAGGAATTTGTCTACTCTCCGAGAGTTTTTACACAAGCTGTCGGATGGTATTATCAGTTCTGTGTCCACTTTTAATTACGACTCTTGAGATTAACTAAGGATAGTTTTTCTCTCAGATGGACACGTAGGCTAAGTTTAACAATTACCTAAAAATATATTACATATATTTTTCTAATTAACAAATTCTCTAAGAAACTAATTTACTACGGTAATCATATGATTTTTACATTTTCTTTTTTATTTTTGGCCACTTTATTCTCTTCTGAAGTATATCATCGCGTGATCGATGTAGGTACTGTCCGTAAATGTAACTATTCGTTGGTGAAGACGCCGGGAAATGATTAGTTGCTAAGACAATGGAATGGAATACGTCTGTAACAAAGGTTACAGACGTATATAATTTTTAAATTTTATACCAGGTTTAAGTTGTCATGTGTATTCATTTTATAAGAAGTAAGAAGTACAATGTTAAAAATTTGTGCACATTATTCGTAGATTCATCTTAAGACGGTTCTACACGATGCTACGAACACCTTCCAACATTGGACGTTCGATGGTTCATCGCATCGTGTGGCCGTTGTTCGAACCTACGAGTGTCCAATGTCGAGCGTCAAACATTCGCATTTGGCCATGTCCCGCTCGATGTCGGTATTCTTGCACCGAGTCAAAGGGATGCTTCGAACGTTTGAAGGTCAATGTTGGTTGCGATGGTTGGTCCGACTCAGCAGCTGCACGACTCGTTCATGTGAAGAGAGACAACATCAGTGTATAACATTAGAGATCACATAAGACAGATGACATCCTCGTCCACTGAATAAACGTTTGTCCCAACACATTATACAAGAGAGACAACATCAGTGTATAACATTAGAGATAACATCAGACAAATAACAGCCTCGTCCACTGAGTACCAACACATCATCATTCGTATTGGATCAAACATTCGATTCACCGTGTAGCAGATACATTCGTCGCACCAATTATCGAACTTAATTGCCTCAAACGTTCGATCGAACCTTGGAAGGAACGTTCGTAGCATCGTGTAGAACCGGCTTTACCGCAATTTCAATTTATTGCGACTCTACTGTAGTTGTATTAATGAGACGAAGCATTAAGAATTCGTTCTTGATGATGTGGATGTTTTCCGAGCTCTCTGTTGTTTATAACAAAATGTTTTGAATTTAGTAGTAGAGAACTCGTCGTTTTAACTTTTATTAGTACCTATTATTAAAATTATTATGTTACTTCCTAAGATGATTTGTATGCATTTTGTGAGTAGTAACAGCGCCGACCCGAGGACGGTACAAACGCTGCTGACAGACTTTGCAAAATCAAAACCTTAACTGTAATCCTCACAAAACGGTATTGATTCATTTAATTTACTTGAATTTTGTTCAAATTTTCTTACTATTCTAAAAATTAATCTTACTATTTGTGTTGTACAATTACCATTGTACCTACTTTATTATTTATAAGGCTAATTCTCTCATAAAAGGAAACACCGAAAAACTCATTGTTTTAGATTTTGATGGTTCTTATATTAATAGTACGTTAAATAAGTAAATACTTAAGTAGAGCTCATTTCAAGGAACCTGACCCTTTTTCTCATGTAAATTCAATAGTAACAGTAGCCAACCCCTTTGAAATGAATATATATATATATATATATATATATATATATATATATATATATATATATATATATATAATTTAAAAAAAAATTCGTTAAGCGCGTGTTTTTGACACGCACTAAATAATGTCACCTCAGTGAAAGTGTTAATTTATGATTTTTTGGCTCGTTTTTTAAGTACAGTGAGAATACAGCCCTCTTGCATTTATTCAATATATGTATGTACAACTCTATAATACAGTGAAAATAGAGCCCTCTTGCGTTTATTCAGTATATGCATGTACAACTCTATAATTATTATATTATATATATTTATTAATTTTTACCCTACTATAATCACACAATGAGATTAATATGTCATCCTTCGGTGACATAAAAACAGAATCATCAAAATCGGAGCTGTTCTTAAGGACTTCCAAGGAAAAGGATCCATTGACGCGACTATTACTACAGGATTTATTCCATGTAAAAGTAGTGAAATGCAATAAATTGTTATTTTGTGCTACGAAATTTGTTTCATGGCTCCAGAAGTCAACTTTTCACCGGGCCTTGCTTTTGGTGGGGTCGACCCTTAATAGAAGTGGTCAATTTCGTGGTTATTTCGAATGGTTATTAATTTTAATGAAATTTTCTCGACATATATATTCTACGATTAACCTAGCAATTTAACAAAAATTACCTTTAATTGAAGGTATTTGACTTTACATTTTATACTCTTTGTTACCTCTGTAATTCAAATAAAAATAATTTACAACTACACGCAACCACTAAAAGGAAAAACACTAAAGTGCCATTGTAGACAAAGATAAAAAAAATCACATATAATTAAAGTAACTCAAAAATGAAGAGAGACGAACGTAGAGTTTATAAAAGTTAAATAATCGACTCTATTGTTTTCGTATGTTTTAATTAACGGTTTTAAATTTAATGAGTTATTGATGACTTTTTAATATTCAACATTTATGCAAATTTTATAATAGCTTTTTATGAAACTGAAGACAGAAACAAATAAACGATCAACATACTTCGGACAAGTTTTTCTTGAGACAACGCTCTTTGTTTTATATAAGAAATTTCATTTAAAGAGTATAATTTCATGTGTCATATAAAAATTATAGTTATTATTAAAAAAATTTCACAATTACTTTTAAATTTTTTCAGATATGGCACAAATTTATGAAATAATGATGTCACGTGTATTCTGGATTTCTTTATGAAAATAAAAGTGAAATTAAATATCCATTAATGTTACAAAAATATACCCAGAAAATTTTAAAATTATGAATAAAGTGCCAGAAGAGAGTAAAAGTTAATGGCTTAATCAGTTATAATGATACGAACAGATTGAAACTGACATTTATTATTTTTATTATTAATCTTATTTAATTTGCTACTGATATTAATTTGAATAACTAAAAAAAAAATATTTAGTTAAATATATAGTCTTTTTATTCAGCTTACGTTAGCGAGTACTTTGTGTCTGACCAAAAACTAGTAGGGGAAGATGGAGCAAGACTCAATTATATATGGTCTCAATTTAAGTTAGTCACAGACAAACGGTGGAAGTAAGTTATTACATTTGCAATGTTAGAGCTCCTAAAACCAAATTGCAAAGTTCGAATTAGATTATTTGATTAGCAAATATAGAGGAAAAGGTGTAAATATGGGCTATGGTCCAATTATGGGCTAGCAGCAAATTCACCTTGATACCATGATTGTTATTTAGTGAAAAACTAATAAAATTCATTGTTATTAGCCCAACAAGCAAATATGAGTAAATCAGCCATTTTTATTGACGCATGCTCATTTAGTTTTAAGAAGTATCTTGTGACATCAACATTTTACTATCGAAATATTTAACAGGTGGGTGACTTATAATTTTTTTCTATTAAGAAAATGTTTTCCAGTATTATATACTTTTGCAAAATAATTAATGAATGTCTAATAAAAGTGATTTTGTGATATATTGCAATATTGTGCGACATTAACGTTTATGTTTTGTCCTCGGAAGTTCTGGTAACTGTTGGTCTAAATATGGGTTACCATATGTGGTCTAAAAATGAGCTAGCCCATATTCAGACCCATCTTTTTTTAAATGTTATTATTATTATTATTATCATAGACTTCACGCCAACCTGGTGCTCACTACCTCAGTCGAACAGTAGGTACTGGGTAAGATTCACCTATACCGGCATTATGCACGGTATTGGGCTCCGTGGAATGGTAATGTGCCAAACCATCCCGTAAAAGTACCGTAGTATATTCACGGACGGGTTTGTCACACCACTCCTTATATTGTTGTTGCTTGAAACGAGGTGTTATGCGTTTATTTTGGTGTACAATGGGTCGTGGGATGATATTATACGAAAATTAAAAAAATCTGAAAGCAAAATTTCTGAGCGACCTAAACCAACGAAGAGAACAAGCTCAGACACAGATAACGAAAATGTTCCACCCTTAGATAATAAAAGTGATTTCGAGTTGCCTCATGGTGACTATTCGGAGGATGAAGATGCATCTTGTATATTTTGCCATCGTTTATTTTCTCAAGACACCAATTCGGAACTATAGTTCAAGTGTTTTCAGTGTTCAATATGGGCACATCAAGAATGTTCTGAGAAAGATATTGATATTTGTAATTTTTGTAAAACACGATAATCATACATAAATTATTGATATTTCTTTTCGTATTTTTCAAATAAATTGACTTTTTCTTACAATTAAGAGAGTAGCCCATATTCGGACCATGTCTTAAAATAATAGTTTTTTACAACCTTTTACAATAAACTAAATTTCCCAACAACAGTAGTGTTTTATTTCATGAAAATTTCACAATATATGTAAAAAATATCAATAAATCAGCTAGAAATGAAAATAGTCCTGAATTCTCTACTGTTTCCAAAAAAAGCTTTAATATACAAGTGGTAGCCCATATTTGCACCTTTTCCTCTACTGGTAATAAAAAAAAATATATACTTAGTTCGCTCAAACAGATCTTAAACCCACATCAATAATTGGGCCACTACACTCTTTCCCTATGCAAAATTTCAAATGTTACGTCAAATAATTTCAGAGAGAAGATCATCCAAGACAAGTGAACGGGCACAAAAATGGTTCCGTAAAATGATTCCATTCCGTTTTGATAATTTTGGTATGCAATATTAAAAAGATTTTAAAGACTAACCTCAGTTAGAGAGATTAGGAATCAATTTTTTTTTTGAAAAATTATCAAACTGGATTGGTTGGTCCCAGCCGATTGATTTCACCTAAGATAGTATTAAAAAATTACTCATTTTTAAGATTCCGAATATAGATCTCGAAACCCTAAGATCTCCGAAAATTCCGTCAAATCTGTCCGTCCATCATAACCCCCATAAGTTTCTGTATCTTTCGTCCTATGAAGAGAATACGGAGGATTTTTTTTACAATGCAAATCGTAATGATCGAAGTAAAAATTAGACGTAGCTAATTTTTTGTCATCTTTCCTTTTTATTATTTTTACATTAGAGTAACTAACCAGTGGAGTGGCCGAGTGTGCTTAGGCACTGGTACTTGCCGACTGGTAGGTCTATAGGGATTCAAATCCTGCGACCGCCTATGCTTGTGAAGATTTTCTGCAATTTCCCTTCACATTTCCACACGCATGTCAGCATAGTTCCTTTAAAGAAGTCGGCTGGAAACGCACATATTCCAAATTCTAGCTCGCTACCTCTTCCCTTGTCCTCTACTCACATCATAAATGTATTAAGTAAAAACTATTGCAACAATGTGAGAGTATAACAACAAAAATAAAGGTACAAATAATGATGTGGGTGGCGTCTGTTATGGAGAAAAAGTCTCAAAAACGGATGTTAAACCACATTATCATTATTGTCGTTATAATTATTATTATTAGAGTGACTATAAATTATAATAATATTTTGCTTCATTTGTAAATGACGTCGGACTAATTTTAGTTAATTTGACCTATCATGCAGATCACTATTAGCAAGAAATAAAATTTCGAGAGAATCTCAATTTTCCTCTAATACCTAAGGGATCCTACAGAACGTAAAGTCCCTAGGCAATCATCTACTTTGCCTATTTGAAAATCCAATCCTGCTAATATGTTATCAAGATTTAAATTGTAATTATCTCAAAAATAAGGTTTTCCAGACGCCCCTTAATCTTAATAGTTGGAAAGCTATCTGTTGGTAACTAATAAATTTGCACACTTAAGTCTCATTCTTGTAAAAGTCTCATTTACTTGCATAATTTTTGCTGTTGAAACATAAATGTTGGAAATGTTAGAAATAAACATGCATACATAATATTCATAATTAGATGGTGAACATTTTTAATTTCAATATTTCCTGTTTTTATCTTTATTTAATGATAATAATAATCATAACAGTAATTGAGATAGAACATTGTGAAACGTTTAAATACATCTGTCCATTATAATAATTTTTAAAACAGATTACTTAGTGAGTTAGTGAAGAGGATGAATTAAAACAGAAAAAAATGATGGTAATAGCCTCATCATATTACGTAGTAGGTACTTTTTAGTTCTAACATACTTAACTACTAACTACTTACAAATAGCGCAACGCAAGAGAAAACCGTGAGAACTGGAAATTTGTTGAGAAGAGACACGAACCATTGAGTATGATGATAATAACAAAAATAATGAGATATAATGTTGATAACTATACTTTCTTCTTATATTACTTACTGTATATGCATTTTTAGGCTACTCAGAGGTCAATAACCTCTGAGTAAGCCTTATAGTTTCGTTTACACCGGAAACTGTTAAAGAAGCCAAGAGCGTGAGGTTGGCATGGATGACCTGTAGAACGTATCCTGAAAATTTTTTTGGGGGCATTTTTTTTATATACAAAAATAAACAAATTTGAATGGGCCCTACTAATTATTTAATAATCAAACGTATAAAATTTAATAAAAATTAATTAGTTTTTTTTGTTAATTGCCAAAAATATTTTCCTTTAATCAGTACTGTACAAAAAATTTAAAAAAATCATGGTGACAAAGGCGAGGTGAATAAAAACACCTTTTTTTTTCAATTATCTAGCTAACTAAAAAAGAAAATTGCTTTTTGAAATAGTAAGTATGAATAATAAAGCAACCGGAAATAATACCAATCCATTTTTTATCGTTTAGTAAATATAAAAAGGTATGAAAATCTATGACAAAGTTAAAAATCGTTCCGTTTCACTCCAAACTACGGTATTTTCTTTTTTTTTTAATCAAATGTAAATATGTATTCTTAAAAATCAAAATCGTTTTTTGTGCCATCCAAATCTCGTACGAAGTTGAGAAGTACTTACGAAGTTGAGTACGAAAAAATTGAATTCTTCTAATTATTTTGAGTGTTGTGATAATGACTAACAGAGTCCGCTCTAGTGTTTACGACGCCCCGGGCAAAAAGGATTAATCCCGCCCCAGTGGGAAAAATCGGTCACTTTTTTTTTTTTAAAAAACCAAAAAATATCTCAAAAATGTTTATATTAATGCTTTTAGTACCGAGAATGCTTTTAATGGCGAAAAATTAAGGTTTTGTATGAAGTGCCGAGCGAAACTTATATACTTTATTGAATTTTAAGGAAAGGGTGGTAAAAAATAAGTTTTAAAAGGTAATTATAAAATTGAAAAAAAAGCAAACAAGTTAAAAGGGAGAAGGAATTAATAGAGTATTTCAATATTTATTGAAAATTACGTAAATAATCTACATTTTTTTTTTTAATTTGAAAAATATTTTTTCAGTTTAAATAATTTAGAAGCTTAATTAATGTATTTAACCTAACTCCAAAATATATTGGAATTTTATAACGTTCTTAAGGTTGACACTATGAATAAACGTCTTAAGGGGGATCACTAGTGTGACATTTTGAAAAAATTGGAAATTTTTTTTTTGTATGTATCGATAGTCTATACCTTAAATAACATATTAAAATTACAAGTGCATATCTCAAATAGTTTTTGAGTTACAGCCATCCGAAGAGCGGATTTTGATTTTCATTATTAACTTGGAGGTATCGAAAAATGTATGAAGGTTGATAGTTCGAAAGTTGGACGTGGTTGCCAGTCACATGTTGTGGAGAAGCTACACCCTAGCACATTTAAACGACTCATCCAGTTTTACGAGTTTTACTATGACCGTTGTACTGAGTACATCGTAAATAATTTTAGTAAAAATTCTGAGTGATTAAAACTAACAGGTAAAGTAAAGAAAAACTACATTTTTCAAATTTGCTGCAGTTATAACTCGAAGATAAATCATTCGATCGAGTTTATTCTTATTACAGCTTTTTTTATATATGTTCCTTCGTGCCACGAACCTCCAGTTTTCCGATCGAATAAAAAATGTAATTTTTGCAGACCAAAAATCATCAAATTTTCGCGGAAATTTTGAAACTTTTTTTAAAAAACTCCGCCATTTTGTTAAATTTTAACTTTCTTTTTTCGATTGAGCTCCATGGCCCGGACAATACTTTCTAGTTTAATAGGCTTTTTGGTTTTTTTGATTTCAGGCACTGTGAAGGTCGCTATCACTGCAGCAATAGGAGAACTTTTTTTTTTGGAGCCTTGGGAAATCGCGAATAACTTGCTGAGTTTTTAATTTTTTGGTCCAAAAATTTTACCATGTATTTATTATATATCAACAAATATATCCTTAAAATATTAAAACATTCCCCACAGTAGTTTTCTTTAAAAAAAATTCCCAAAAATCACCTTTTTTCAGACGGTCACACTAGTGGTTCCTCTTAAAGTACAATAAAAATTTTACGTTGGCGTCTGTCTCATTATGAAACAATGGGCCGATTCTAATCAGGGTAAGTCAAAACCGCTTGCTCTCGTTTTTGTATATTCCTGTCTCATTTTCCATATTCTAGAGAGAAGCGTCACGTATTAACGTTCGGTATACATCGTATACAGTACACAATCACCAACACAACATTCTGTATATATCCGCTAAAATTAATTATTAATTTGATTAAATCTCTTTCAAGAAAAATAAACTATTTTATGCTATACCTGTTTCTTTCTGACAACAGACTTTGGCAAAATACCTTAATGCCACACACACTTACAATTCTGGGCTAATCGATTTACCGTCAGTATCAATAGCTTTAATTTCCTCTTCTAACAAATTTATCAAAAAGCGGACTCAATTTTTACATAATCAACAACGGTTTATAAATTCGGCCTGGGTTAATTCTTTTTTTGTAAATTTTCCTATAATTTGACCGACGATTATCATTCATTTCACGAATATGTTTCAATTCCCTTTCCATCTAACAATAAATTATAAAAAATTATTACATATTTTCAAAATCATATAGGTTAAAAAAATATTTCTTACGTTTTCAACAAAATAGAAACAAGATTATATCGAAACGAGAGTGGAGTGGGAGCGTACCGAGAGCGGAGCGTTAATGCAAATCGGGCCTAATGGTAGCCACGACGTCACTATAATATCTTTCCTCATTTGACTATTCTCATGTGACATTCCACTAGTCTCATTTGACTCAAATTTTAGTATTTGGGCGTTAGTTTGTAAAATATAAACTTGCTTTTTTGTTTCATCCAAATCTCGTACGAAGGTGAGAAGTACTTATGAAGTTGAGTACGAAAAAATTGAATTCTTCTAATTATTTTGAGTGTTGTGATAATGACTGATTATACATTTGAATTTATTGACATCGTATCAACTCCGGTTATGATCAAAGCAATCTGTAATTACCAGCGAAACATTAAAAGAATATTTTCAAATTTCACTTTAGTTAAATTCAAATACTCACCATTTTTATTTTATTAAATAAATAAATTAGCATTTTTCTGAAAACTCAAATATCGCCCCAACGACATTCCAAAACAAAAACCATATACAACAATTAAGGTACACACTTTAATTCTAAATTTATGGTATTAAATAAGTATTAAATATAAACTAATACATATTTTTTTATTATTCAATATTCAATATTTTTTTAATTTTATTATTTATTATTATTATTTTTTTCATTCAATATTATTTATCATAACCAAATTCTATTAGTTGTCGGACATGCGCATTAACACTTGAAACGTAAATGACAGATGAAGGTATCTACTTATGGTAAATTAATCGGAATATACGAAGCAATTGTATTTTTACAAAAAACAGATATTAAAATGACAAAATTAATGGAAATTAAATTGAATTTGTAAAATGTTATCAACTATTAACTACATTAATTTATTAACTACTATTTTTATAGTATTAATATGTAGTAATATAGTATTAATATGTAGTAATGTACAATTTTACTTAATTTTTTTTTGTAAATCAGTCAGAACTTGCACAATTGACTTACTAATGATTAAGGCGTCATGACTTGGGGTGTTGGGAAACGAATGAGGAGTGAATAGCAACTTTGGACATGGCTGTCCAGTTTGTCTATAAAATGGTAGGAATAGCTGATAAATTAATTTTACTGGTAAGAAAATAAAAAGGAAAAACGAAAAAATATACATATATCATAAACTTAACCTCTTCGATACCGTCGTTTGACAAATAAAAAACCATTTGTATGTATGTGTCACGCTTACATTATTAACACACTTGGTCATGTACCTATGTTATGTATGTACCTATTTCAGTTAAATTTAACCATGCTTTGTAATTTTAATTTCAAATGTTATCGAGTGCCTGTGAAACATTATTAGTGTATGGCGGATTTTTATCCGTATTTAAACATACACCAATATTCATATGTTCACTGAATGTTCAGCTTTGGCTGATACTTGAACACTCGATGTACTTTGGCAAATGGCCAATTCATTATGTTAATTAAAATTGACATAGTGTTTGAAAAATTACCAAACTGGATCGGCTGGGACTCGAACCCAGATCTCTTGATACCAGCCAAGCGCCTTACCAACTAGGCCACCGATCACTTGTTCGAGTGCCACTCAAATTCAGTAATCAATCAAACACAACCTCTCTCTAATGCGAGACGCAGTTTTTTTATACTTTTAATTTCAAATGTTATCGAGTGCCTGTGAAACATTATTAGTGTATGGCGGATTTTTATCCGTATTTAAACATACACCAATATTCATATGTTCACTGAATGTTCAGCTTTGGCTGATACTTGAACATTTTTCAAATGTTATCGAGTGCCTGTGAAACATTATTAGTGTATGGCGGATTTTTATCCGTATTTAAACATACACCAATATTCATATGTTCACTGAATGTTCAGCTTTGGCTGATACTTGAACTGAATATAAAAAAACTGCGTCTCGCATTAGAGAGAGGTTGTGTTTGATTGATTACTGAATTTGAGTGGCACTCGAACAAGTGATCGGTGGCCTAGTTGGTAAGGCGCTTGGCTGGTATCAAGAGATCCGGGTTCGAGTCCCAGCCGATCCAGTTTGGTAATTTTTCAAACACTATGTCAATTTTAATTATCATGCTTTGTAACTTTGAATTTAAATAATTTCCGTTTTCTTGGCTTTATCTCTTTTATTATTGCATTTATGTAAATTTTAAATTTGCAGTTTATTTTTAGAAAAGAATAGAAGATCGATTTGTCTCGAATATAAGAATTATTTAATTTTTTAACGAAAACTCATGATCAATTTTATCTGAAAAGAGGTATATATATATAAATACATACCTTCAGTAATACCGCCAAAACACATTTTATAGCGGATTTTCTCGGCATTGTGAAAAGATTTAAATTAAAATTAAAACTTCTACTTTTATGAAATTTGGTGAAAACATTGGAAGTGCAAAAATCTTGGATGAGTTCTTCAGCCAGACACGTCCGATGTCAGAAACGTGGTTTTTTGAGCATTTTTCGTGAAAATGAATGAGTTTTTTGCCAAAATTTGCTACAATTTAACTGTTTCTGCACATTTTTTTACCCCGTTGGAAAGAAGAGAAAAAATCACATAAAAAAGGTTCTTGAAATTGTTCTATGTGAACTAGTTTTTGAGGAAAACTAATTTTATAAATTTTTATCAGTTTTCTGATAAAATTTCCCCAAGTCCAAAAGTTTTTGCGGCTTTTTTACATAATCAAAAACACGCGAAAAAGTCGCATAAGGAAGGTTTTTGGGCCATTATTCTACGTCCAATGGTTTCCGAGAAAAATTAATTTTTATAAATGATTTTTATTTACTACGTTTATATTATAACTGAACGTATAGGTATGTAATGGGTCGTTATAGATACTGAAGGATACATAACATGTGTCGTACAAGAGGATAGCTAAATAGCTTGTATAGTCATATACATAGGTATATACATTTCATTGATTTTGTATCAGGTTTGTATGTTATAATTATGGCATTTTTTTAGGGTTCCGAAGAAACTCCTATTTTTTTTACAGTTCCAAAAGAAATCTCCTGGGATTATATACATCTGACTCTCGTTAATTCGAAACTCGAAGGACTCTTAAAATATTACGAATTTTCGAGTGTTTGAAATATCAAATGGTTCAAAATCAATCAAAATGTACAAATGTACTTACAATCTTTCTGTCTCTTTCTCTCTGCAACATTGAATTGTCGAGTGTTTGACGCCGGTGAGTTCGAATTAACGCGCCGTTTTGTTACGTAGCAATGATTTTTTCGTTCGAATTACCAAGTGCATAAAAATATATTGATTTAGTTTAAAATATAAAGAGATTTTGTAGGGAACTCGTGATAACTTTGAATTATAGAGGGGTTCGAATTATCGCAGGTTTGAATTAAGGAGAGTCGACTATATATATATATATATATATATATATATATATATATATATATATATATATATATATATATATATATATATATATATATATATATACAGTATACAGTATACAGTATACTCCGGTTATAGCGAACCTGATGGGACCGCAAAAACCGGGTCGTTATAACCGAAGTTCGGTATAATCAGATAAGGATATTTTTATTCGTAGCGTATTTATACCTTTCTATTTAAATAAAACAACATTATCTATACATATAATAAAATTGTAACGAGACCATTTCTGTACGTGGAATACTTTTGGAAAATTGTAATGGTACTGTAAATAGTTATCGATGTAGATACCAAAACAGCGATTTTTAGAATTTTTGTCTGTCTGTCTGTCTGTCTATCTATCTATCTGTCTGTCTGTCTGTATGTCTGTCTGTATGTCTGTCTGTCTGTCTGTCTGTCTGTCTGTTTGTCTGTCTGTCTGTCTGTTAACGCATCACGCAAAAACTATTGGACGGATATTAATGAAATTTGGTGTGATGATAACTTATTACCTGGGCCAACATCTAAAATACTTTTTACTCCGGAAAAATTTCTCATTCCCACGGGAAAATGGAAAATCCATTTTGAGCATGTGCACATATTAGGCGCGAACTATTGGATGGATTTTAATAAAATTTTGTGTAGTGATAACTTATTACTTAGGTTAACATTTAAGATACTTTTTACTCCGGGATTCATTCTCACGAAAAAATAGAAAAACCATTTTGAGCATGTGCATGCATTACACAAAAATTATTATTCTTTGCAAGTTCTGTATAATTATTACACTTAATACATATATACTTCTCATTGAGCTTATAACAATGCTTTGCTCGAACGACGTCGCGGGTACGGCTAGTTTATTAATATTATTGGTAATTAATATCTTTTCATTTTTTTTGCATATAAAATCGAAATACCCCTGTCGCGCATCCTGCATAACATAGCGCAAAATTGTTTTTTCTCGGAAACTAGTTGACATAAAATAATAGTTTAAAGACCTTTTTATGTAATTTTATCTCCTCTCTTAAATGGTGTAAAAAAATTTCGCAAAAATTTTTGAATAAGTGGAAATTTTGGCAAAATACTAATTCTTTTCACGAACAAAAACCACGTTCCGGGCATCGGACGTATCTGACTAACGAACTTGTCCAACGGTTTGGGATTTCCAACATTTTCACCAAATTTCGTAAAAGTAGGACACTTCGTTCAACAGTTATAAGTAACAGTAACTTCAGCGTTACGAAATTTGTTAAAAATACTGAAAGTCTCAAACCGTTGGACAAGTTCGTTAGCCAGACATGTCTGATGCCGGAAACATGGTTTTTTGGGCATTTTTCGTGAAAACAATTAATTAGCTTTTTGCTAAAATTTTTCCAAATTCAAAATTTTTTTTACATATTTTTACACCATTGGAAAGAGGAGAAAAAACTACATAGAAAAGGTTTTTAAACCATAAATTATTCTACATAAACTGGTTACCGAGGAAAACTAATTTTTATAAATGGAAATTCGCTATGTTATGCAGGATGCTACGACAGGGGTATTGTTTACATCTTAACCGTTATTCACACTTATTAAACTTTACATAAATTGTTATTTTAATTAATTTTACAATTGTTTATTATATTTTATTTTTCTGTTTCAGGTACGCTTTAGTGGTATTGCATGAGTCAACCTTTGACAAATTTTGTGTACGAAAAAGATTGCAATTATACTATGTGGCTCTCTGAGTAGCCCTCTTAATGCGTGTCAAACACGCACTTGACGACTTTTTTTATGATTACTTGTCTTTAAAATGTCATCTTTTTAACTATACAATTACCGTGAAATCAAAATTACATGGTAATTTCTTTTGATTGTGTTTTAACTACTTGGCTGCCTACGTACGTGAGTATGTTTTTAATATTCAGTGATCTAAAAAATATCAAAAAATTTTCTTCAAATTTTTTTTAATAAAATGCTATTATGTTATTGATCTGAAATTTTTCACACCCTGTCAGGCATTTTCCTTTTATCTCTTGTCTGTAGCTTTCTAGAAAATTAAAATTTAGATGGTACAAAAAATTTACTAATTCAAACGTCTTTTAATAGATTCATAAAAAATGCCCAGAATATATTATAATATTATATATAATTATATGTAATATCTAACAAACAGTACGAATTTTTTTTGTTAAGATTCTAAACCAAAATGGTTTAATCATTAAGATTCTAAATTAATAATTTAATCATTAAGATTCTAAATTAATAGTTTAATTTTTTTTTGCAGCATGTTTGTTTAGTCATTTGTAAATTGCAGTATAAAATACAAACAATATTTTACGTAAAGTGATTCATAAAAATTCGTAAAAATTGAAAATAACAAAAAAATTAATAATTATAATCTAATTTTATGAGATAATAAATTAATAGATTATTTGAAATCTTTGATGAAGAATTGTTAATGTCACTTTACATTAGCCAGCTATACAACATCGTTTCCGTAGTGTAGTGGTTATCACGTGTGCTTCACACGCACAAGGTCCCCGGTTCGACCCCGGGCGGAAACAATATTTAATTATTTTTTTTTTTATTATAATCTTCAAATTTAATATCAAATATTGTATTTAAAAGAAAGTATGCATTCCTGTTAAACCAACCTTGAACATTTTAACCCTAGAATCATACGTACTCGTCGAAACGACGAACGAACTTCTCTACCTGCTCCAATACTGTGACTTGTCGGTACCCGCTCGATGTGAAACTTCTGTTATCTGATTTATTTGTTATTATAACACATAAGACATATAAATTTTATTTATGGCTATTGTCGTTTTTTTTATACTGAAATAGTGTGCGTCAAAAGGACGACGATGTATGATTAACCTATATTTTTTTTTAAAGATTTTGTACTCCACATATAAAAGTTTTGTTAATTTTTCTAAAATGTATTAAAGATATGGATGTTATAATTAATATATTCAATGATTATGATAATGTGAAAGATGATTACAGCTGTTTGACTTATAGAGACGACATAATACTGAAGTTTTAATATATTGAATCGAAAACTAAAGAATGCGTTTCAAGTGACTTAATAAAAGGTTAACAATTTATTTTGTGGAAAATATTTTAATTTTTATTATTTTTTGAGATCTTATTCGAAAAATTACTAACAAATTTTAGAAAATTTACAAATGTGCCTAATGGGGAAATAACTACATATCTATAGGAATATTTATGACTGAGAAATTTCACATTCCGTCAAGTCACACATGTCCACTGATTCATAATAGTTCATAAATTAATTATTACAATTGATGTATTTATATATTTTTTAATTTTTATAATGAAAATATGGTTTGATAAAAAGATTAAAAAAATTAATAAATATTTACATTAAGAAATTTTTCCAAATCCACAATTTTTTTAAATATTTTGTTCGCTTTTGTAGTATTGTTATGTAAAAAAAAATGTTTTTTGCAAATAAACTCTAAAACTCCCCGTGAAAAGTCCATTCGTCGAAACGACGCCGATGTATGATTAACTTGACTCGTAGACCAACGTATGATTCCAGGGTTAAATAGAAAAGATTGTTGGTATTTGTTAAGGTACCATCACAGTGTGATTCTGCAAAAAAATAGTCAATTTTCAAAATTTTTTTTCGGATGGCTAGGATGGGGGAGTGGGGATGAATTTTTTTTATGATTAATACCACTATTTGACAATACAAAAATATTTTTTTTAATCATTTTTATTTATTTTTTATAATTATTATAATTTTTTGAAAAAAGTGTATTTAAAAAAGAGCGAAAATCGGTGTCCACTCCCCCATCCTAGCCATCCGAAAAAAATTGTGAAAATTGACTATTTTTCGGCAGTATCACACGGTGATGGTGCCTTAACAATATAACTACAATAGCTGGTGGAAAAATTTAAATTAGTACAATTCGGTCTAACTGTTATGGATCACTACTAAGCTAGCGACTTATTTATTCCTAAAAGATGAATTTAATTTAACAGAATAAAAAATGCAAATAAATTTTTTAAACCATGGCGTCAAAATTAAACATTGATTCACATAATTCATTTAACAAATGTTCTTATAAATATTTGATTTAAATTCACATACCGTAAAACCGTCTAGACCCGGACACTTTTTTACATTTTTTGGTAGAGTTTTATGTTTATACATGTTTCCTTCATAGATATCACCAATAAAAGTATTACCAGTAGAAAGAGCGTATATTATTTGTTATATCCCTGACCCATTTGTTTCAATATAAGTAAAAATAAAAAAAATAAAAAATAATTAGTAAGTGTACGGGTCTACACCCAAAATCCGTCTTGACCAGGACACTTCCTTAAATAATGTAATAACATGGAAACTAACCTCTCCCGTCGGGTTTAGGACAGTGTTTTATATCGTCTGGTGTCTTTGAACCTGTCAAAGACTTCAAAATATTTTGTGGGAAGGGAGAGGGGGCAATGCATAGTATGCCTCTCTATAAAGTAAACATACGATATGACACCAGAAGGAGGCATAAACCGCGTAATTCTGGGGGGAATATTAACGTATGGACAGTGGGAGTTACAACTGGTGCGAATCTCGGCCATAGTGTAATAAACTGATGTGTCCGGGTCTAACATGTAAAATTACATGTCTAAGTTAGACACACATTTTATTTCTTTGAAAAACTGTAGGATAGTAATCCTGTAAAATGAGATAGTAAATGTTGAAATCCGTAGTTTTTATTGGTACAGCTGTTTAGAGGATGTTTTTTTCTCTCTAATGGCGTCAAGAACAAATGTTTACTGTTGCAGGTTAATGTAAAAATTATTTACTTTGAAGATTGGTGCAAAGTGTCCGGGTCTAGACCCTCTGTCCGGGTCTAGACGGTTTTACGTTATTCATTCTAAAATATCATATTGTTAATAATATGTCTCTCTCTAACACAGTTCATCAGGTGCAAATTGTACTTGTACATATAGTGTTCCGTAATAGCATATGAGACGGTAGACAAAATGTTTTTCCCGACAAATGTTTTATTTCTGAAATAAACAATAATTCTTGATTTAGGCTTATCAGAAAGAAATGCAGATATTGATTTTTTTATTACACTCTAAGAAAAAAGGGTCAAAAACGTGTAAAATAACTTAAATTTAGAGCAAAATTACTCCTCGCTCTGAAAATATGCACTATTATTTGTGTAATATGAAAAAATTGGTGTATTTTTATATAATTTGTGTATAATTACTGTTTTTTTTTTAATATTACACAAATAAAGGTGTAACTTTGGATTATTACAACGTTTTTGGTTTATTTTTACACCACTAAATAGCAAAACCCATGCGCGCGCAAATGAGTTTATGTATTTTAATATTATCTGTTATTGAATTGCTGTATTATTTATACGTACATAAGTAATACTCTTAAAGGTTAAAAGTTATGTTTTCAAATTAGCTGAATTAAACAAAAGTATTTTTTGATAAGATATATAGTTAATATGATTATAACGTGTATGATAAATTAATCTTTAAATATGCTACAAAAACAGTGTTATAGTGGTGTACTGGTGTTTTGTTTTTATATGCATTGTGCAAATGGCTTCTGGAATAATGTGCAAAGAATACTGTAATATAAATTTGTTTGTTTCCAAAATGCTGTCCTGATGATACATTTAAAATATTTCAGGTAAGTTAATTTTTTTAATTTTGCTTCATACAAATAGTTATGTAATTTGATAAAAGTTTATTTTACAATTTGACTAATAATTTATTTTGGGGGGTTGTCAATTTTTTGTGAAAATTAAAACATTATCTACAATTCAGATATCTTTTAACACACTGACAGGGGGTAATAATGTCACAATAGATCGTTCTGAAGTTAGACTATCGTATGTAAGGTTTTTATTAGGTTTCGTTATTTTAGGTTAGGTTATGTAATTTTCGGTATCGATAATTTTCGATAAGGAAAACTATAATATCCATTAAAAAACAAACCTAATAAAGACCTTACATATGATAGTCCAACTTCAGAACCACTTATTGTGACATTATTTTACCCACTATCAGTGTGTTAATAGCAAAAATTAGTGTATATAAACTAGTATGTAATTTAAGAGGGTGACTCACCCCCTCTCCAATGTTGCTCAAACTCAATTTTGAATTCGAGAATTTCATTTCTACGTTATTCTAATTGTCTTAAGCTATTTTCCATGAAGAACTCCTTGAAATACCCAAATTGTACGACTATTCGACAGAGTCACCCTCTAGTTAACTACCCCTAGACTTAATATTAGGGCATTGAGCAAAAACAGGTCAATTAGATTTTTTGACGTAGATTTCAAATCTGTAAACAAAATTTTTATATTGTTTATTTTTCACCCCCCTTTTGCAAAATTAACCCCCAAATTTTAACCCCCAACCACTCCTGTTGATGTAATATGAACAAATTGCATATCAATAGATAGCTCTTTAAAAAAGAGCAATATCGCCAATTTAAACTTTTTCTCTATCTCTTACTGTTTTCGAGATATTTGAAAAATTAAATTTTTACCCCAATTTTTGGAGGGCGATTTCACCCCTTCAAACCGTTTTTCCGCAGATAAAAAAAAATACGTGTCCCTTAGTTTTTAGTGTTCCACAATATATTTAAGTTTCATCGAAATCGATAGGTCCGGCCTCGGGACCTTTACTTGTTAGTGCGTGTCAAGAACACGCACTTAACGAATTTTTTTTTTTTTTTTTGCTTTACAGTAATATAAATTCATAACAGGTTTAAATTGAAACGACGCGACGTATGGAAATCGAGTTTTTTAAGTAATAATAACAATGGTAATAATAATAATGGAATTTAACGTTCGTTTTTTAGACAATGGTATGTAACGGACGTCACTCACATCATTATTTCTCAACTTTTTCATGATGATATGGGCGGAGAACAAGAAGAGCGGTATAAAGATTTGGCAGGTGTCTGTTTGCAACCATCTTCTTAAGGACGATGTCGATATTCATCTGGAATTACGATGCGAAATAGCAGAAAACTTTCACCAGCATATAACCGGTTACGGAATTCAAACCCTCAGTCTACCAGTTCGGAAGTGCCAGTGCCTAAGCACGCCGGGTTACTTTGCTGGTGAGTTTTTTAATCAAAAATTTAATATCTGTACATTCATTAAAATAACCTAAAAGTAATTGTGTAGCAAAAACGAAATTTTCTTAATTTTAAATTGCTGTGAAATAGTTATTGAAAAAAGAAAAAATAAATAAGCAAAAATGGTTATAAAATTAAGTAACCCTTATTTTCTGATTTGTTTAGAAATCGAAATTGGTGAAGACATCTGTGAAACCGTAGCATACATTTTCCCTGAAGTTCTAGTAATTGCAAGAGTCAGCAGAATATTGGGCGGAGGACAGGAAAAGCGGTATAAGGATTTGGTAGGTGTCTGTTTGCAACCATCTTTTTAAGGACGATGTCGATATTCATCTGGAATTGCGATGGGAAATAGCAGAAAACTTTCACCAGCATATAACCGGTAGCGGAATTCAAACCCTCAGTCTACCAGTTCGAAAGTGCCAGTGCCTAAGCACGCCGGGTTACTTTGCTGGTGAGTTTTTTAATCGAAAATCTAATATCTGTACATTCATTAAAATAACCTAGAAGTAATTGTGTAGCAAAAACGAAATTTTCTTAATTTTAAATTGCTGTGAAATATTTATTGAAAAAAGATAAATAAAATAAATAAACAAAAATGGTTATAAAATTAAGTAATCCTTATTTTTTGATTTGTTTAGAAAAAGGAATTGGTGAAGACATATGTGAAACCGCAGCCTACATTTTCCCTGAAGTTCTAGTAATGGCAAGAGTCAGCAGAATATTGGGCGGAAGACAAGAAAAGCGGTATAAGGATTTGGTAGGTGTCTGTTTGCAACCATCTTCTTGAGGATAATGTCGATATTCATCTGGAATTATGATGGGAAATAGCAGAAAACTTTCGCCAGTATATAACCGGCTACGGAATTCAAACCCTCCGTCTACCAGTTCGGAAGTGCCAGTGCCATAAGCACGCCGGGTCACTTTGCTGGTGAGTTTTTTAATCAAAAATCTAATATCTGTACATTCATTAAAATAGCCTAGAAGTAATTTTGTAGCGAAAGCGAAATTTTCTTAATTTTAAATTGCTGTGAAATAGTTATTAAAAAAAGAAAAAAATAATAATCAAAAATGGTTATAAAATTAAGTAACCCTTATTTTCTGATTTGTTTAGAAACTGGAATTGGTGAAGACATCTATGAAAGCACAGCATGTATTTTCTGCGAAGTTCTAAGAATGGCAAGAGTCAGCAGAATATTGTTTTTCTTATATTTAAGTATTGTTTAGTTAATTTTCTTAAACTATATTTTTGATATGATGTAACTACAATTTTAATCCATAAGTTTTTAATATTATCATTGTAATCTAATTACAATTAAATTTTTTATAAGATATTGCTTAAATAATTGTGTCTGCAAAACGTAAGCATTGTAAAAAAAAGTCATATCTCAAAATTTTGACCAGTTTAATTGGCAGTTACACTGCAAAATAAAGATTACCTATGTTCATGAAAGCAAGTAAACGTTCATAATAAAACTTTTATAATCTTACTTTTTTGGAGTGTTTATTTTAAAATTTACCAAAAGAATTATTATTTTATCATACGACACACTTATATAGAAATTTAGACATAATAAGCAAAATATTTAACATCTCGAATCTTTTTGTATATAATTCCAAATTATTCTATACGTCATATTATTATAAATATTTATGTAAAAAAACCATCAATAATCTTTTTTGATTCGTTATTTTCAATTAAGTTGAATCAGTTTATTTTTTTCAGCACAATTGAATCACTCATACTGATTCAGTTGAATTGAATCAGAATGAGTGATTCAGTTGGATTAATATTACACTTTTCTGGGTGTAAACATTACTATATAAGTGTGTAAAATTACATTTTCAGGTGTACAGGCGTGGTTTAAAAATACATTAATATGATGTAATTTTACGTTTAACTGCGCACTATTGCGAACTGAATGTGTAAAATTACATCTTGTTGTGTAGTTAATACACAAATAAAACGTAATCTATTACACACCTGGACCGTAATTTTACGTACGACATGTGTAAAACTACACATATGAGTGAGTAATAATTACACCATGATGGTGTATTTTTCACCTTCGTACATTACGGTTTGTAATGTTACTGTCATTATAGAAGGCATTTAATTGCCTCCTATAATAGTAGTAAAACGGTACATTTTTTTGTTAGAGTGTACATTCTACTCCGTTAGCACTCAGTTCCTATACTATTAGGCCCAATCCACATTATCGCTCCGCTCTCGGTATGATATCGCTACGCTCCCGATTCGATAAAATATTCTTACACAAGGAACAATGAGTGTATTCACGTCATCGCTTCGATACCACTCGCGGTACGTTCTCGCTCCAATATCACTCAGATAATATGATGTTTTATTGGAGCGGTGTCCGAGCGATATCAGACCTATATCGATAGTGTGAACACTTTTTTGATTCGACTCCCCTCCGCTTTCATTCAGTTGTTATGAAAATATATTTGTATCGAGACCGAACTGGGAGTGTACCGAGAGCAGCATTATAATGTGAACGGAGAACAAATAGGTACCAGCGTGGTATCAGCACTGTAATATGAACACAACAATATTATATCGGAGCGAGACCGGAGACAATATTATGTCGGAACACAACAATATGATATCGGCACTATAGTGTGGATCGGGCCTAAGGGTATAAACAATCTTTTAATAAAACCGATAGCAGTACTGGTATTAATAGTACGTGGAGTACTGGTGTTATTAGGGTGAATACGCTCATTGTTTCTCATTTTAGAATATTTTACCGGATCGAAATTGGACCGAGAACAGATTGTGATCGGTACTATAGTTTAGACTGGAGCAATCTTTTGTTAATTTTGACCTAAGCTTTATGTTTTTTGAGTGTCGACTTGCATGATAGCAAATTTGTTGCTACCGACAAACCTGTTATATTGTATAATCCATAAGAGGATTATATTCCTAACTAAAAACAATGTTTCATGATAGCTACAGTTCGACAAATTTTTATGGATATTTTCTAATAATAGGTTTTTCAATTTATAGTACAATCTTATAGTAAAGTTAATTGTATTAAAGTTATAAATTAAAAGAGAGAAATATGAGATAGGTACGCTAATATTTTTTACTGATAAAAGCTAGATGCAAAGAATTGTCAGACATATACCAATATATACCCTGTTTATTTTGTTTAGAATATGAGCACTATATTTCCTTCTCTGTCTTACAGAATAGTACATAAAAATGTGCAAAAGAGAGAAGGAAATATTGTGCTCATATTCTAAACAATATAAACAAGGTATACAATTAGTTTTTAAGTAAAATGAATACAACAAAGTAAACAATTTTTAATCTTTACACAGGATCTTTTACTAATAATTTTATTATGTTATGTGTATGCATTATGTAGTACAAATACTTTAACCCTAGAATCATACGTTAGTCTACAAGTCAAGTTAATCATACATCGGCGTCGTTTCGACGAATGGACTTTTTATGGGGAGCTTTAGAGTTTATTTGCAAAAAACATTTTTTTTACATAACGATACTACAAAAGCGAACAAAATATTTAAAAAAATTGGATTTGGAAAAATTTCTTAATATAAATATTTATTAATTTTTTTAATCTTGTTATCAAAGCATATTTTGACTATAAAACTTAAAAAATAGATAAATACATCAATTGTATCATAAAACATGTCTTTCAAATAATTAATTTATGAACTATTATGAGTCAGTGGACATGTGTGACTTTACAGAATGTAAAATTTCTCAGTCATAAATATTCCTATAGATATGTAGTTATTTCCCCATTTGGCACATTTGTAAATTTTCTAAACTTTGTTAGTAATTTTTAGAATAAGATCTCAAAAAATAATAAAAATTAAAATATTTTCCACAAAATAAATTGTTAACCTTTTATTAAGTCACTTGAAACGCATTCTTTAGTTTTCGATTCAATATATTAAAACTTCAGTATTATCTCGTCTCTAAAAGTCAAACAGCTGTAATCATTTTTCACATTATCATAATCATTGAATAAATTAATTATAACATCCATATCTTTAATAAATTTTAGAAAAATTAGGAAAATTTTTATATGTGGAGTACAAAATCTTTAAAAAAAATATAGGTTAATCATACATCGTCGTCCTTTTGATGCACACTATTTCAGCATAAAAAAAACGACAATAGCTATAAACAAAATTTATACGTCTTATGTGTTATAATAACAAATAAACTAGATAACAGAAGTTTCATAGTAAGCGGGCACCGACAAGTTGTAGTATTGAAGCAGGTAGAGAAGTTCGTTCCTCGTTTTGACGAGTACGTATGATTCTAGGGTTAAGGAAACCTGCAGATTACTTTGATACAATGTAAGCCCTCTAGACGTTTTTATTTAACACACATTTATATAAGGTACTTGTGGATAGTTACGCTGATCTAACTGCAAAATTTATTTTTTTTATTTATTATTCAGATAAGATAAACAATGTATCAGACAACGGGGCCAAACTAAAATATAATAGGTAGTATTCCAACTGTAGCCGTCAGGTGATGTAAATCATCCCCACTTTGCATTACTATGTTGTGCAGGTACATACTGTTTGCAGTGGTGTTGGTTTGATATTTGCTTCTGTGTGCATATTCACAGACACAATTACAAAACACGTATTATGAGATAGAGCAACGTTCAGCTCAAGTAACAAAGGTCTTACAATACATAACAATCGTAGTGGATTCGGTGACTGACACCGACTGACTACATGCCTTAAGCTGTGACTGACCAACAAATGACACCAGGCGAGCTACACTTTTTTGATATTAGTTGGCTTCTAGTGTTCTATGGTTTCAGACATCATTGAATTTTATATACAGACTTATTTCTTAGCTGAAAAATAACAATACTCTAAAAGCATCTGTTTTGAGAGCAAGTTATGTAGTTTCTGATTATGCCGGTCATGTAATTTAAGCGTTATACTCAAAAATGTACTGATTAACATTCAAATTTATTTAAAAATGAAAGCTTCACTTTGGATTTTAAAATGATAAAATCTTATTTAAGGTAGTTGGTCGATAAAACGATTTTTTCAAAGGATTTTAACGAAACTTCTCTAGATATTTATTCAATCCAATACCAATAATACGAGCCCTTACCGAAAAAAAATTGACCACTCCAATTTTGAGAAAAACGGTTTCAAAGTTTTGCAATTTTAACACGGGCTCTTATGGGAAAACTCTATTTTTTTTGAATAAAATGAAAACGTGTCAAAGGAATTTGATAAAAATTTAATATGTTATTTAATACAAAGTTACAAACCATATTTAATAAGAAATAAAAATTATTCACCACGCCGTTTTTGAAATATAATTTAAAAACATCATTTTACAACATTTTTACAACGTTTTTTCAACAATTCTTTTAAATTGTTACAACATAAGCGCGCGGAAATTCAAAGAAACAAGTGGTATACAAATATAATAACTGAAGAATATTAATACACTATTTAATTTTTGATAAAAGAAAATTTTTTTGCTGAGATATACTTTTGTACCTGACTATCTCAGAGCAACTACGTTAAAAAAAAAAAATAAAAAAAATAAATAAAAAGATTTTTAAAATGCCTTCAGGGTTTTGGAGCTCCAAAAAGTCCGAAATGAATTACTCGTAAACCTATTAATCTATAATTATAGTGTAATTTAAATTGTGTGAAACAATATAGCATCAAGTATACTGTGAACAAATTAAACAAAACAATTATAAAAGAACTGATTTTGTACGAATGTTTGAATATCTGACTGAATAATAAATAATTCTGGTGAACAACTAGTATAGAAAATAAAACAATTTGTATCAAGTTAACAATACAAATTATTTATTATAGAAGCTTCCTTTCCTAAATGGGGTCCATTCGTCATTCGATCGGGCGAAATTACAGAACATGGGTGTGTTTGCAAACTTTTCACCATTTCATAAAAAAGTATAGTAATTAAGCCAAGTTGTAAAAAGAATATCAAAAGTGTGTAGTTAGCAACATTAAAATACAGTCAGAAAAGAATAAATATAAAATTTCTGGTTTAAAAAATTACTTTTTCTCCAAAATGCTCTTGCAAAGCATAATACTTCGAAAACGTATCTTATGCGATTTTTTCCAATCTTTGCCTTTATATAAAAATATTCGAAAACTTTTGAATTTGGAAAGTTTTCGCAAGAAGCTCGTTGCTTAAGGTTTCGAGTATCGAATGTGTTTGGCTGAAAATCACACCCAAAATTTTTGGATTTTTAGCGTTTTCACAAGATTTCGTAAAAATAAGATGTTTCGCTCTGAGTTACCATAACTATTTGTGACCCAGAAATTCAGTAAAAAAGCAGCAAAACAAATAATCAGTTTTGTTGGGGCAATTTCGATGATAATATGTATTGTAAAATTACGTGACATCACTGTCTAAGAAGCCGGTGAGCGTGCTGTGCGTCAATACATTTGTTTTGGTGTACGCGGTGTCATGCAAGTCACACCAATTAAAATCTCTTTTCCGCCAGCTGGACATAATTAGAGAGCGAGCGTAATTACCCGTACTTACCTTAGTAATTGAACACCTATGAAATTTATTTAAAATTATTTTTTTTATTTAATTGTATTTAAACATAGACAAACATATTAAGCCACAGTATCCGCTATCCATTATCCACTATCTGTTTACCTATATAAAAGAGAATTAAGGGGGTATTCTAGTTTAGAAATTCGAAAAAATCGATTTTTTTTTTATATTTTCAAAGTTCATACCTTTAAGATTAAGCCTCTAGAAGGATTTAAGGAAATTCGAATTATTTTCGGAGTTATGGTTATTTTTCCCTGTGTACTGTGTATCTTTTCAGTGTTAAATTCAAATTTTTAATGTAAATTACTCGAAACTATTTTTGTCGATACGGTTGCCATGATATCTCAAGTTCTAATGCACCAATTTACTAAAAATTTGGTACAGACTTTCTTAATACTATCAAAATTAATCCGACGTAGGCGTTTCTGAAAATTTTTTTTTTTACTATTTTTAAGAAAATTCCAAAGTTGAAAAAAGGAGGCGAAAAAATGATTTTTTTTAAATGGACGCCATTTTGTGAAAAAAATTATTTTTTATTACTCATGCAGGAGAAGTACTAACTTGGCGCACACATTTCTGTACGCAAAATAGCAGTTTGCCCACTGTACTCTTCTCGCATACTTTTTTGCGTGTGGAAAGTAACTTTCCACACGCAAAATTTAATCAAAACACGCAAAGCCGCCTCTTAATTTTTCATTTAATATATATTTCATAATTATTTCTATAAAAACCACCAACAAGGTACTTAATTTAAACGATAATTAATTCAGAAAAAAAGACGAACACTTAAAAATATTATTTGAAAAAGTAATAAAAATGTCAAAAATAGTGATAATAATAGAAAAAAGTATGTGAAATTCATAATAAAAAATAGTATGTGCAACTCGTGCGGGATTGCCGATTGCCCCGCTCAAGCGAATGAGCGCGCTCACTACGTTCGTGCGCTCAACTTCGCTTTCGTGGGTAATCGACAATTTCTCGCACTTATTGCACAATATACTATTTTCAAATCGGCTACATTCAGACGATTTCACATCCTTGTTTATTAAGAATTAACTAAAATTGTACGTTTCATATCACCAGGAGGGTTGGAATCATGTCAACCAGGAAACACCTTTTTTTTGAGTCCCTATTTTGCCGGCCTGTACCGATTTCAATTTTAAATTTTTTTAAAATTATTATACATTTATATACTTTTCAAATATCCAAAAAAAAAAAAAACAAAATTTAAAAAAAAATGGATACTAAAAATGTATAGTTTTTTTTTTTCTTTTTTTTTTTTTTTTTTTTTTATTACGCCAGTAAAATCACCTCAAAATCGAGCCTCTAGACTAGAATACCCCCTTAATTAAATTATTAGAATTAAATATAAACAGTAATTTGTATTGTGATACAATGTCTTCAATTGCAACATTGTAACATTTCTATAAAACATCCTATAATTTATTGTATTTTACTGATACGGGTTAGTAAAAACATACATATTTTTTGCGATAATATTGAAAGTGAAGTTTAATTTCCTTTTTGCCAGACTAATAAAAAATATTCAAAAACAAGTCACCTAATTATAAATTTTAGTAGATTGGGGCGTTATTTTATGATATTCCATATGTATTTGTTATTAGGTAATAAATAAAACACCTTACTTTGTAAAAATACCATTAATATTGTGCTCGACTCTTCGGTCAATATGATCATCATCAAACAATTGAAGATTAAAATCAAATAGATACTATTATCATAAATTGGATGGACATGTACTTATTTGAATTTAATTAATTTAAGTTTTGGTTGTTGATTAGCACAACAGAAGCTGAAAATTGGGATGAGAGAGAATAACTGTTTTCTTATACTTTTAACATGTTAGTAAAAATATATACAGCAAGGATTCTTTTTATAATACGCCCTGATCAGATAGAAATGCAATTATATTTCTATCTCTTTTTAATACAAATTCAGAATATACAGGTTGATAACTATGACTTGCGATTTCCATGTGTGTATAGAATACAAACATACATGATAATTGTTTGCAATTCATTTTAGTGCAAAATATTTAATAATCAGTCAAAAATTTATACTATTATAAAAAATAAATGTATTTCGTATTAAAAATGCATTTCATATTTAATACATGAAACATCATGTATACAAATTAGATACCTGTAGTACATGCTGTTGTGGTACTCTGGTTTCGCTTGAAACGAACGCTGTTAAGTACCCAACTTTCCAAATATGTTTTTGTTAAAATAAAAAAAAGTTTGTTTTTTTTCTAACAACAATTTATTAACAATTTTACGATGTGTTTAACAAAGATTAACAAAAATGAATATTTCTTCCAAGTCCAAATCGTAGCCCAATTCAACGTCCACTTGACTGTTTCGATTTCCACTACTGGCTCCACTATCTCTACTGTCCACTTGACTGACTCGCTATCCGTTCCACGCTTGGTTTTCAACTCTGGCTTGGTACATAAATTTTCACTAACACAGATAAACAATAACATATCTGTGAGAGGAGAAACCCCACTAAAACGCTGACGTCACTACGTAAAATCGGAATACGTACCATTGGATGTCCACTGTAGATTGTCCCCTGCGAATTTCATCGGAATCGGAGCAGCAATATCCATAGTGCTACCGTTAAACCTAATTAAGCATTGATGTCTAAAATACCCTAGGTGCAGAATTTTGCATAATATAGCGAAATTCGGTTTATAAAAGTTAATTTTTCTCGAAAACTATTTAATTGACATAGAATAATATTGTTCAAAAACCTCTTTTATGTGATTTTTTCTTCTCTTTTTAATGGTGTAAAAAAATGTTACAAAAACTTGTGAACTCTGAACGAAAGTTGTCCAAAAAACCATGCTCCGGACATTGGATGTGTTTGGTTGAAGAAATTTTATTTAGTAGAAATGCTACTACATATTTATCCCAAATCTTTATACTAAAATGACGAAAAGACTGAATCTCGCCTTTATTTTTATTTAGATAAAATATACAAATAATATTTATTACATTTTAAATACCATGTTGCATTTGGAAGCCAGGAATCAAATTTAAGTCCGTAAAAGCTTCTACTACTTTGAACCATAAGAGCTCACCACATTTTGAGTTTATCCTAAGCCGTTTCCGATATATCGTCCTTATCAAAACATCACAGGACACCTTCATAAAAATAACCAACTGACTAATTCTTCAATTTGTCGTTTTAATATAAATTTATTTAGCATAGAATACATTATTACGTTTATTTTAATAGTATAATTCATAATAATAACACCAATAACAGTTTAGAAGAAAAATTAAATTTTTTTCCTAATTGTTGTGCAAATACTTTTGTTGCTAGCTATATATACTCGTATATACCGTGTGAGTTTTTTGAGAGTTGCCATTTTTATTAGAGCCAGACCGTTAATTTAATCGAAAAATTGGTCAAATAAGAGTTGTAGATATCGACGGGGGCAACCGATTGCTATAGTCAGAAGCTTTATAGCTCTTATGGTTTTCGAGCTATGATACAAACTTATAGATTTTTAAATGGGACTATATATTAATTTTTCGATAAAACTGATCTAAGGCATTAATTAACAACATAAATGAGCAAAAAATTTTTTTTACCCAAGTTTAATTTTTTAATTTTTTTTTAATTTATCAGTTAGGCTGTAAAAATATGCATATGTACTTGAGGCTACTTCAACCGATAGTGTTTTTCTTGGTTACATTTCCATTACATCCAAGAAAAGAACCTTTTCCAGTACCATTTCTATCATAAAAATTTGGTTGCAATAGAAATAGCAACTCTCAAAAAACTCACATTATATATATATATATATATATATATATATATATATATATATATATATATATATATATATATATATACTCCTCAAAACAAAATAAGGGGCACTTGAAAGTTTGTATTTTAAAACTGATTTATGTCGATCCACGTCAAAATAACTTTTCTAAATGACTGTTGTTATGATATTAAGTGGTTGAGTAAATGATAACAGTTAGGTTTAAGTGATATTATTGTTGAGGGGAAGATTTAAACGTTTTTTGTCTCACACAGCGTCAAGTGGTTAGTTTTACTTATTTTTTTGAATTTGATTTTAAATCAGTTTGCGATAAATTATTGATTGTTGAGGTTGTTTTTTGAAGTTTGGCGTGTTATTCAATCATTTATTTTTACAATGCCGAGAATTTGACACCATATGGACGAAGCTACTGCTATCAGAGCCGTAACGATGATTGAGGATGGTCAATCTCAACGTTCCGTGGCTCTGCAGTTGGGTTGTTCACGAAGGGCTATTCAAAATGTTTGAAATCGGTATCAGCAGACCGGTAGTGTAACGCGGCGCCGTGGCTCAGGAAGAGTTCGTGCTACCACTGCCCGTGAAGACCATTACATTCGACTGTGTGTACGACGTGAGCCGACTGTTACCGCAGGTACTCTGCAAAATCGCTTACATCGATCTACTGGTACTGTAGTCAGTAATCAGACCATACGAAATCGTTTGCATGAAGACCAACAACGTTCAAGAAGACCAGTAATCCGTACCAAACTGACCGGAGCGCATCGTGCAAACCCTTTAAGATTTGCACGTGAACACCTTGAATGGAGCTTGGAGGAATGGCGTCACGTACTCTTCACGGATGAGTGCAAGGTGAAGTTTTTTAGTGATGATCGACGTGTAAGAGTGTGGAAAAGAAGTGGGGAAAGGTTTTCTGATCGTCACATTCATGAACGCGACAGATTTGGCGGTCCTAATGTCATGGTCTGGGGTGGAATTAGTTTGCAAGGCAAAACTGAGCTTGTTTTTCTGAACGAGGGTACTGTAACGGCTCAAGGTTACATCGAACAGGTTGTCAGACCCCATGTGATCCCCTTTGCACAACGAGCGGCCGACGGATTTATCCTGATGCAGGATAATGCTCGAGCGCATACCACTCGAGCGACGACAACTGTCCTTAGGGAGGCTAATATACAGGTTTTACCGTGGCCTGTAAATAGCCCTGACTTGAACCCAGTAGAACATCTTTGGGATCAATTAAAACGGCGAGTCAGAGCAGCCGGGGAGGATGTGCACACCCAACAACAACTGATTGATGTCTTGAGAAGATGTTGGGAGGAGATTCCTGATGAAACCGTTAGGCATCTTATTGAAAGCATGCCGAGGAGGCTTCAAGAATGTGTCTTAAAAAGGGGAGGGCATACTCGATATTAAATCACCGAAAAGTTGCATAATGTGTGCTTTTACTCAAAGCGTGAACGTTTGTTGATGACTGTAAAAATGATAAAATCCTAAAAAAATGTAATTATGGATTAAGTTTTTATTTAATCTTATTAAAATTAATTTTATTTAGTAAAAAATTAGTTCCTTAATTAAATGTAAGCATACCTTATACTGTAACTTATATAAAAATAAACTTATGCAGCAAAGCAAAGTTTATTTTTATATAAGTTACAGTATAAGGTATGCTTACATTTAATTAAGGAACTAATTTTTTACTAAATAAAATTAATTTTAATAAGATTAAATAAAATCTTAATCCATAATTACATTACATATATATATATATATATATATATATATATATATATATATATATATATATATATATATATAGGTAGTTTTTAAAATTATGGAATTTTGGACGGCCCAACGCATTTGGTATATTAATATTTTGAGAAATGTATTTTTTCTAGACGGAAACTCTAAACCATTACTGCATCCAACTGGTCACTCAAAATAACCCGGTTTCGAAATATATTTTTTTATAAAAAATGACACTTAAAATGTAAAATTCTCAGTCTCCTGGTATGTCTCCTCTCCAAAGTAAACATAGCAGACTAAATAATTAATTTTTCTGAATGTATAAAAAAAAAATTTACACTGCAGTAGTAATCTATAATATTGGTACTTTTTTATTGTATAAAAAATTTTTAAATTTTTTATATTTTCTTTAAGAAATATTCTATTGAATTTTGTCTCCCGAACTTTGCATCATTCTCCTATCAAACCAAAACACTTAAAAAATATAAAAAAAATTATATTCCGATTAAATTATCGTTTGTCATAGTAATTAACTCAAATATAATAAATAAGATAAAGTACATGTTTTATTTAATTTGGGGTTGTATCAATTAATTCAGTTAACATTGTAAGTGAGATCGTACTCGGTCCAGTCAATTTCTCAGTATCCTGGTCAACATTTTCGTGAAAAATACTGTGGATATAAGAAATTTTTCAGTTGTATGTGTTGTAAATATGCTGTATTGGAATAGCGGACCTGTCTTTTTTTTTATAAAACGTTATTTAGCCGATTTTTAAAGAATATTGAAGAATTCTCAGTCTCCTGGCCTCAGTCTCCTGGTAGCTCCGAAAACGGGGATTTAACTTAAATAATGTAAATAAATTAGGTAAATGTCATTAAAATACTGTAATAAATGACTCCGTATATTTTTTAATAAAAAATAAATTCCCATTTTTTTTTTTTTTTTTTGTATGAAAGATACGAAAAGATGAGAAATTGAGCACCCTGTATCTTAGAAACTAAGCGTTTACGGACCTGGGTTTATATGAAGTTTTTTATACAAGAGAACTTCAGCAATCACCTATTAAAATCTTTCGCATTTATTCACTAACATCCTGTATATATAATTCTTAAGAATGTCATTTTCGGTTTCTGAGAAGCTTAAAACAAAAAAAATTTCTGTCATTGTTCCGAACTCAAATCGCGTCATGACGGTGGCTGTGATAACTGAATTTTCGATTCAAAAATTCGCTAAAAACAATCAGTCTTTTCGAAATTTCCATAGTTAAAGAGACTAATAAGAGCCATTTAAAGTGACTAATCAGAAACAGTTTATTTTATCCTTGTCTTAAAGTTATTCTTATTTCAAACAGGATGTTATTAACAAGATAAAACACGAAATTTAAGACAAAATGCAATTTAACTACGAAATCGCTTCAAAGATAGAATAAAAGCTTGTTATGAATACAAGCAAGCTATGTGTCACCCCCCCCCCCCCCCATTGGCTGTGTATTTCTCTATTTATACTTCATTTTTTGGTTGAGTAAATAGCTTACTCGTACTCGACTCGTAAGTTTATTTTTGTGGATTCTCAAACTGCATCCGAGGCCACAAGAATAACACTTATTAAGAGTTCCTTTAACGTACATCTTTTAAAGTAGTCTATTTATTTTCTTTGTATACATAAATTTAATATTAAAATCATGGTGTACAAAGTATACAATTTTGGTCCACGTTTCTAACGATAATATTGTGGTCATTTTACTACTTTTATTTGTACCAGTTGATAAAAACTTGGATAGTTGTCTATCGTCGCTCTCTAGAGGATTCACCATTCCATTTCTGATGACTTCAGTCCAGAAGTATCAAGCAATCACCTAATACAATTAGGCTTAATATAAAAAAGAAAACAATTTTAAAATCACTATTATAATTAACATGTTAGAGATATAAGAAAACAGTTTTTTTGTCGTATCCTAATTTTCAGCTTCTGGTTGTCCTAGTCACATAAAACCACAGAGAGAACGAAAAAATGAATTTGTTTTTAATAATTTTTATTGACAGAGGAAATTGAGCTTCCCTTTCGTTACAACGTTATAGCAAAAAATAATTATGTTATATTATGACACCCGTATCAATAAAATAAAGGTTACAGAAGAGTACAATTAAGTTAAAAGGTTTCAATTATAAGACATTGGTAATATAAAATATTAATTTTTTCAACGCTGTATCACAATAAAATTCACTGTTTATTTCTAAAAATATTATTGTTAGCAATTTCTTTAATTCTCTTTCATTTAAACAAATAGTTGATAATGAATAGCGGATGCTGTGCTTAATATGCGTCATGTTTCTCTAATAAAAATAAAAATAAAATTTTTATTGTTATGAAAATTGAAATTTGACTGCCACTTTAAAGAGAGCGCGCATGTAAATTAAATAAAAGTGTATTTATGTAACGTATTTATGTCCGTTCTGAAATTTTAAAATTTTCTTTTTTTCTAATCACTCAAAATGTTTATTTAATTGGATAATAATTATTAATTAAGCATGACTAAATTTATTTTTAAATTTAAATATATTTTTCACGTGTTCCATTATAGATTTTATGAGGAGGTAAATTTAAATTTTATTATCTATCTAAAATAAAAAATTTAAAAGAATTTTAGTATTATTAATATTATTATGTTAAAATGATATTTTTTAATATATATTTATTTTAAAGTGTTATGTTTATAAATTAATGAGAATTTTTGAGAAAATAAACTAATTATTTTTAATTGGAAAGAAGAGGTGTGTAAAATTTTATCCATAATTATTCTAAAATTCATTTATTATTTGAAAACTTATCTTTATTTATATTCCATAATCAATATGAATTGGTAATTATTTATAGTAAATTGGCAAAATAAGGAAAAAAATTAAAATAACGGTTTGCAGAAGTGGTTCGCTAAGTTTATAAAAATTAAATTATTATTTTTTTTAATTGCAACGACAAATACTGGGCGAAAACAAATTCTTGAGGACTCAAAACAGGTGTCTGTCATAGTCCCGAGTTCATTTCTTACCATGAGAACCGCTGTAATAGCTGAATTTCCAGAATGAAAATTTGCTAAACAAATAAGATGAACAGTTTTGAAATGTGAGTGTATAACATCAGTTGCTTTGTTTTCAATAAAATATATATTACCTAATAACTACATATATGTATACCTCATTTCAGATAGAATTGATCATGAGTTTTCGTTAAAACATGAAATAATTCTTATATTCGAAACAAACCAATCTTCTATTCTTTTCTAAAAATAAACTGCAAATTTAAAATTTACATAAATGCAATAATAAAAGAGATAAAGCCAAGAAAACGGAAATTATTTAAATTCAAAGTGACGAAGCATGGTTAAATTTAACTGAAATGAACCATATAATAAAATACATATTACCCAGTAAGGAATATTATTTGAAGCAAATATAATTGGGCCTATTCGTACCGCACCAAGTCAAAGTGTCTTGCTCTTACTTTTAAGAACATTACACTTGTTTTGAAGAACTTTTGTCTTATTTTGGAGATATTTGTATGTTCCTGTCTCACTTTCCGTGTTCTTGAGAGAAGGGTGAAGGATATGTACGATGTATACCGAACGCTATTACTGACTATAAACTATGTATGCTACAATCATCGTAAAAAAAAGAGACAGGAACATACAAATATCTCCAAAGTAAGACAAAAGTTCTTCAAAACAAGTGTAATGTTCTTAAAAGTAAGAGCAAGACACTTTGACTTGGTGCGGTACGAATAGGCCCAATGTTTAAAACTTTTTTACTTGCTATACTATATAAATGGATCAGATTTCGCTTTTTCCACTGTTCTGTATTCGGCTGAATATTACAAAATGGCTTACTAGACCGAATGCCGAATAGTATTATATTTAGTTTTTGTTATCCAAACATTTATATTTTTTTAGGTTATTATAATTAGCTAATTAAATTATTGATAAGAATTTTATTATCAAAACGATTTTTTTTTTTTTAAATTTAAATTTATTTTCGGGTGCCTCGACTACGATGGTCAAAACGATTTCTTTGTTCAAAGAATAAGAATTTCTTTTTTTTTTTTTTTGAACCCAAAATTTTTTTTTTGGATCAAAAAAAAAATATTTCTTTGACTACCGAAAAAAATTTGAAAATATTTTTTGTATTACACAAACATTTTCTTTGATTCATAAAAATACTTTTTTTTGATTCAAAGAAAAAAAAAGAAATTTTTTATTTTATCCTTGAACAAAAAAGTTATTTTGAGGGTGTACATTCTCATTTATAATCAACGTCTTTTTTATTTACATTGTAAAATTGCACTTTTATAATTTAGGTGTCACTACTTACGATCATATTAAGTAAATTGCATAGTAATATTTCATTATAAGTTGGATTTCTTTTTCATTTCCTGTTAATAATTAAATATCTCTTATGTTATTTGTTTTACGACATAGAGTGAGCATATCTAATTAATAAGAAAATGATTGTAGTCATATTTTTAAAAAAATATAAAAAATACTATTTACATATACTTATTTATTATTTACAAATACCCACAACTATTAACCATTAATTTGTAATTTGAATGAAGGGAAAAAATATATAAAATACAGAAATAAGTATAGTAGTAAAAAGTTTGATCTAATTCAAGTTTTTTATTGCAATTAAATGGAAACGGTATTGAATCAATCAAGCTAAAACTGTATGAAAAGTTAATTATTATGGTTGAGTTACTTAATATAGTTAAGCATATCAAGAATCTAAGGATACTTAACCCAGAGTTCACTTTAGGAGTATTTAACAAGAAACTTTACAAAAGCCATACAATGAAATTAGGACATATTTGGTCTCCAGAAGATGAAAAACATGATACAAAATAACTGTTATTATAAGGAGATGAAATGACTTCATCCAGATTTTCGGGTAATTTGAATAATTCGATTAATTGTCTATAAACATTATGTTAATTTTTTCTAAGTTACTCTTAGCACAAATTTACCCAAGTTTGTTACGGACACATGAAGACTATTATTTATTAACGACAGGTGACATTTATAATTTTGCAGTTTTGCATTTTCTTTGGACGAAGGACTCTTAAATCAAAATAATTGAACATGTTCAGAAGGTCTAATTACCATTCATGGGTTATTGAAAAATCTAGACTTGTCCGTCTTAAAAATTGTCATAATTTTTTATATAAAATTTTAGTAACTCTTGCTCCTGTTCAGAGAATATCACTGTGATCAGA
Source organism: Brachynemurus nebulosus (assembly GCA_035578155.1). NCBI lineage: Eukaryota > Metazoa > Arthropoda > Insecta > Neuroptera > Myrmeleontidae > Brachynemurus > Brachynemurus nebulosus. The sequence continues at coordinate 901,957 of JAPWDM010000018.1, read as the reverse complement.
GAATATTACATGTTCATTGTAATTAAGTATTATTTAAAAAAAAAAATTATTTATTACTAAATTTTTCAGAGATATACATTTTGGGGTTTATTTATGAGTAGTAATTTTCAGATCCGTGGAGGGAAATGACGAGCCCAGGGTATAAATCACAATTTTAAAAAATTCCCCCCTCCCCAAAACAAAAAGAACCTTTTTTTATTTATTTTGGGCCCCTTACCGACAACTACGAAGCCCCTCTTATTTTTCCCAGAATGGAAACACACTTGTCCATTCAAAAAATTACTTTGGCACTTAAAAAGTTTAGCTCACCAAAAGTTATCCATAAAAGTTTGAATATCCCTGCTTTGTTGTAAGGTACCATTATTAAAAGAAAAAACGAGGAAGAGTTAGCAATTGCCTAGCGTGATGATATGTGATGAAGAGGAGGGAGGAGATTCGAACAAACGTCACATGAGACAACGTTTGAAATCATAAAAACAATTTATTCCCGTAGAAAAATAGGAACGGAATTTTTTTTTGTTCGTCGACTATATTTTTTTTCGAAAAATAGGAGAATTTTTGATGAGAAAACATGATCGCCTTACAGGGACTCTCACATTAAAAATGTCAATGGACTTCTCAAAAGCGAATCCAATCCTAGGTATAAAACTCCGACTTTCGTCACAAAGTTAGCACAAAAATTACAATTAATAAATATTGACATTATATTTTAAATTTGAAGAATTTCCGAAAAAACTTGGAAAATTAATCAAGGGGTAGATAAACTTGTACATTAAACACAATTATCAATATCGCCATACAATTTTTATGCTGATTTGTACCAGAGAGAAATGGCGGGCCCCGGGAATAAAGCACACTTCCTAAATTTCTCTTCCAAAAAATAAGTGGCGAACAAAAAAACAGAGCTCGTTTTACTATTTCCTGGATCCTATTAATGACCACTACGGACCACCTCTTCCAACCCGGGCCCGGAACTGCAACTTTAGTTACTCCACCCTTTCGACGGGCCTATCTACGTCAACTTTTGTTTTAATAAATAATGCAGAAAATTGCCAAAGAAGGACAATAATTTTGCTAATAATAATCACAGAAACAATCATCCATTTGGGGGCGGAGAGGTCTAGTTTTGTGACGTATTATTATTAGTTAGGTGGTTAAAGAACTACGTGGTGAAACGTAACAAAGGCGATGGTAGGTGTCAAAAATGCGTGAATTTTACGTCACGTATATTATGAATGGTCCTAGGTATCCTTGACTTTAACACGTATAGACCAAAAAGAGTAACTTACTCTTTATTCTACATATTCTCCTAATAATTTGAATAAACTATCTATACTGTTGTGCGTATAGTAATACATACGACAATAAGGAACTATATGACATGATTGAGTCATGTCACAGTGATTATGATTAGTAACTATAATAACAATAATAATGATAATATTTATATACTAGCTAGGAAGCTTGTGTCCATCAGCCCGTGAGATCCACTCGACTGACAGGCGAACTGACTGACGTTTTATTAGCAGTTATTATTAGTTGAAACGGACGGACGTGCGGTGATTCCTCTCATTTACTAACTGTGAGAACCTCGTGCCCTGCACAATCACGAACAGCTAAACTTCACCCGCTTAGCATGTGTATGGAAATGTATATATAATATATATACAGCCCGATATACATAAATACATACATATATACATAAGTACGAGTATTATTAGCGGTGCTCGCTCACTGTACGTAGAAGTATATAGAAGATAGATAATTATAATATACAGTATACTTCTGCTATAACGGATTTGGTTAAAACAATCTAAAACAAAAAAGAATCTTGTTTATTGTTCCATAAGATCTAGTGCGAGAATAAAATGTGGAATAGAAATGCCCGATTATATCATTACCATTTTTCCATTTTCTAGTTGCTTGAAAAACTCAACCAGTATAGCAATAATATGAACTTTTATATTTTTGCATAGTGAACTATTTGTTATGAGCTTTTGCCTGGAGGGGATACAAAATTCGACTGCAGTGCTCAGGGTGGACAAATATGTCAGTTTATTTGGACAATGTTTCTATATAATTTTACTATTTTTTTTTTAAGAAAAACTATTTTTCTGTAAATACTTTTGATTTTTTCAAAGCGAGCACATATTACGATGTCTATTTACCAGATTTTACAAAATAATAAAAAAAAAATTATTTGCAACCCTACTACATATATGACGTTATTTTATTTTTAAATTTTCAAAAAAATATAAAAATTACCTCTTATACTTTTCTTAGTTAATTACTGAAATCTCCATTTTAAGTCATTTTTAAAGTAAAAAGTAAAAAATAAAAATTTCAATTTTTTATTATATTTTTCATTTATTTATAATAGTGTGTCCTGAAAAATTATCAAATAATCACTTGATATATATAGGTGGCTATAGTTCCGGCTCGCAGCAAATACGCCAATATTAAAATTTACTAAATTTTATTAGCCTACTTTGTGTCTACTTCCAGTTATTACGATCCATTACGGTGTTGTCCGAAAGTTACTGAATAACGAACTTATAAGAAAATGTTCCTTAATTTAAAATCAGACGAAATAAAAGTACCTGAATAATGTTATATTTTTTTCATTACGCTTAGTATGTTTGTATTGGTTGATCAAATGTTTTTTTTGGTTTGAAAGTCTCAGGTGGCTTCACATTTTAAAAGTGTAATAAAAAAAAATTCACCTTTTAGAGACCGTAATTAATTTTATGACTTATTTTGGTAAAAATACTTTTATCTTTTTCAATTTTTCTATATTTTTGAATTGTGTTAAAAAAAGTTTAAGTTCTATATGGATTTATATGTAACTTAAAATGCAAAACCAATTACATAATCACATCGAAATGACTGAACCAAATTCGATAAAAATTCAAAAAAAAATTTTTAATTTGTAAGTAAAGCACAAAAAATAATAATAAGACATGGTTTTTTATTTAGTATATTAAAGTTGAATGCATAGTTATAATGTTTTAAAATAATAATAAGCGTTCTAACCATAGAGTAATAGAGACAACATATCTATCCCTACACTACTGGAACCAGTGTAACATGTAAGAGATAGACAATATGTTGTATACACACACTGGGTTTACATTGTATTAGTGCGATTTTGTGTATTTGTGTAAGTAACGCAAATAGTAGGGGCGGTCACGTGGCTCAGTTATTGCATACATAGCTATGACAGCACACGCATGTACTAGGGGATGTAACAATACCAACAACAATCAAGTCCATTATCGTGTGGTTGATCTACAATCATCGACTGCTACTGACAAACTGACAACTAAGAAGCCTAATGAGCACAGAAGTACACACTCGTGATTTCAGAAAAGATATAGTTGCGGGGTCTCTGTCCTCTGTGGTTTTAACGAATTTAATTTGAAAACATTAACAGCCAACACTATTAACAACTTGACGGTTACTGATGTCTAGACGTCAAATGAAACTTTATTAACTCACACACTACGTCGTAGGATCTCTACAATTCCATATAAAGTGTATTAACTGTCAAAATAGTGTACCAGTTGGGCGTTTTGCCATCATAGGTTACGATCGTCAATGTGTTAATAACTTGGAAAAGTCAAATGTCAAAAATTAACGTGTTTGAAAATCAATGTACGAAATTTAAGAAAATCAGTCAGTATATAATAAAGCTGATGTTCTAACTAAAATCTAAATGATCTTGTCAACAAAGATTAATTTTTAGTCAGATTGCACAATTACAGAAATATTTCTAGAAGAACAGAATATTCGTATATGTATTGGCGAATATATGTATATATTGGTATTGCTAAAATGCGTGAATTTGGTTATTCCGACCTTCTGTTGTAACGACCCGTTTTTCTGCGGTCCCGTAAGGTTCGTTATAATCGGAGTATACTGTAGACAAAAAAATAAAATCTCTTTTATAATGTGTATCTGTCATTTAGTTTATTATCTCTATACATATACAATGAATGTTTATTATCTCTATATAGCCACTATGATGCCTAAGAATCCTCGGCTTTCAACTTCGAATTCTCAAGCTGCATTCAAGGCTACAAAAATAACACTTACGGTCCTTGGTAAGTAATACACTGTTCTTTTTGAACAGGTGATTTTAATATTGTTTTTAGACATCATGTAAAATTCTCATCATTAATATTATCAAATACTAGAAATGTTGTCATTTAATACTGGTGTGGCCATTTAAAATTACTTATAGATATTTTTGTAAATAATTATATTACATAAAATTAATGTGTTCATATTACATATGCATATAACATTAACTAACAAATTATAAATTGGTGAAAATTACATTTTGTGTCAATTTTGGCACTAAAATAAAATAAAAAAATGTTTACTTTGCAGGTAGGTACCACTTTATTTTAAGTTTTGAAATTTTTGTAACATGTTTTGGCTCATCATATATTAATTTAAAAAATTCTTATTTTATCTGTAAAATAAAAATTGTACCCTTATGTTATACAAAATAGGATACCATATAATGTAACGCTCAAATCTAAATATATACAAACAATATAGGGAAAGGTCGCCCAAAGTGGGTACCTCTTCTAAAACGAGCGTACCAAACGTTAGGGTCAAGGTGAATATGTGTTTGATGTGTCAAAGATGAATAAATGTGAATAGTCAGGTTTTACTTGACACTTGACGGCGTCCACAACCGTCAGCTTGTTTGTCAGCGTACTCGTTATTTTGTTGAATTAATTGTTCTTTTCATTAGGGGGTTACTCAGGTATGCAGAAAAAATTATAAATTTTTTTCTTCGGTATTTTCATTCCTTTATATCCCAGGAATCATAATTAGTTAAAATTTGCAAACAAAATATGAAATGGTCGCCGAGTTATATGTATACAATATATATTTGCAATAAAGTTGTTGAATTGTCCTCTTGGATATACGCGTGTGTTTTTAATAAAGGATCAAAATCCTTATTAAAATGTATCAATGTACTGGGGTTTAACGTTGCCCCGCACGCATACAGTTACATTAATAAAAGAAGCAACGAACGTGTTAAAATTTCGGAAAAACACTGCACTGCAAAATTCAAAAAGGTGCGAACTGTTAAAAAACAAATGATTGCTGAGAAGAAAGAACTATATAAAGAAACTTTCGGACTTCGGTATGATCTTGGAATAACGAACTAAATAAACGTAACCAATTTTTTTGGATTTAATCGATTTTAATACAAAAAAATTAGAAAGACATCGGATCACATTGTGCAGCCCGTAGCTCTCTATTAATAATAACGTATAAGAGCGGGTTGGAAGCCTAGCAAATTTTTTTAGTCCTCTAACCTAAAAAAATCACTACCTTTTAAATTCGGACGAAGGTGAAGGTACCCTTGATCATTTTTACAGTGTAATTTGGCTCCCAACTCTGCAGGGGGTTAACATATGTTTTTTCTACTGAAGCAGTTAAAAACAGGGAATTATATTGGTACCAGTGATATACATGGATGGCCAACTATGTACCTATTTTTGAAGCAAGTATGTTGTACACAACTGGGATCTATGACAACGAAAACCCCAATATAAACAATTGAGTGTGACAACAAGACATTTAAGGTGATGCTATCTTTTTTTACTGCTGACTCAAAATTAGCATTTATTTAACAAATGTATTTTGTCATTCATTAGATAAAGACAAAATATAGTTGAGAAATACAAATGACTGCTGTCATCTTTTTCTTTAATGACTATTTAACTTTTTAAACGATTTTTTAAGTTGTCTCTCTATGTATCTCTATGATTGGTACATATACACAACTCTACAAAAATCCATGAACATTTTGTTATAATTTAGATATTATATAATATATACAGCATACACATTATATTGTCAAAACTAACTAAACTAACCTAACCTTAACTAACCTCACCACTTAGTTTTTAAAGGTTTTTTCACTTTTACCATGGAAAAAGTTAGGACAGACTTTTACAGCGATAAAAATGGTATGGTCCATTTCAGTTAAATTTAACCATGCTTTATCACTTATGAATTTAAATAATCTCATTATTGCATTTACGTAATTCATTATTGCATTTACGTAAATTTTAAAATTGCAGTTTGTTTTTAGAAAAGAATAGAAGATTGATTTGTTTTGAATATAAGAATTATTTTAATTTTTTAACTTTGACTCATGATCAATTGTATTTGAAATAGGGTATGCAAGATATTTCATTGGTCATTTCATTGTAGGTAAACACGATAAAAAAATTTTACTGGCTTCAGAACAATAGTAACAATTTATTAAATAATAATATGAATTATACTAATTTATTTTATTCGTTAAATTATCTTACCGTATTACATTTGAGTTTTATATTTTTTGCATAACAGCAATTTAACTCGAAGAATTGTCAACCCAAAAACGCTTCAGCTCCGCTGTCGCGCTTTTGTTAGTTGACAGATCTTTTCGTTAAATTGCTAGGCAACAAATTTTCGTTAGACAAACCCAAATTTATTCGCAAAAATACAAACCTCTCGTGTAATAATAAGTGATAAATCAATAAATTAAAAATTAGCAAGAAAATATTTTTTGCGAAAATATATAAGCCTTACTTTTTGTCTAGTGGGTTCTAATATTTTTGAACTACACGCACAAAAACAAATGTTGCTACTTTCCGTCGAGATGGCCCACCTGTGCTGACCATTCTGGGAGCGAATGTACGTAGGTAATAAAAATCAACGTGGTACTAGGTACTGAAGGACTTGGGAGTCACTTTACCTACTCCGCAAATTTCAATTATTTTTACAAACAAAAATAGCAAAAAAAACCCCGGGATTTTTTGATTTTTTTTCCAAAAGCTTACAGTTTCTAATTTTTTTTCTGAATCGATGTAATTTTAGGTTTAGAGACTCAGAATTTTTTTTTATAATAATTTTCTGGCATTTTTAACAGCAAGGTCAGAAAATTTTTCTTCTGATTTCTGACCATCCGCCTTTGAAATTGTGTGCCGTGCCGCAAAGTTTTTTATTGAAGCGTCGACTTTGACACTACGTATAAAATGCATCGTCATTGGGGAAAAGGAATTTAAATTTTATTTTTTGGATAACTAAAAGAACGCCTTTAATAATGTGTATAATGTTTTAGATCGGTTGCATATAAGGTTTCTTTGGAAAAAATTATTGAAAATGTTTCTTTTTTTAAGCTTCTAATCCTGAGTAACCCCTTAAATTTCATTAATTTCATTTTTGAATACCTATATTATTTATCAAATCAATTGGTAAACGAAGCATAATAAAGATTGAATTATCAGAATTTAAACGACTAAAATAAAACATTTCAACCTAAGTACTTAACCACGTCCCTGAAACTATATTTAATCAAAAAATTAAAAACGACTACAACAAAAAAATTAACAAAAGCATAAATAATTAACAAATTCATCCATCAAATCTCATAATACCAATTTTATAATACTTACATATTTGTTCCACGATTTTAAAAATATTTTACATATTGATTGAATTCGATCAATAACAAAATTAACAAAAAGATTCGCCTCATAGCTACTAATCGTTTTGTTTCGTTCTTTTTTTTTATCAATCTATATTGAGTTAGTTTTTCAAAATAGTTTCCCATGAGAATTAATTATTTAAAATTTTTATCCATGACACAGACTCCGGATGGACCACGCCAACTTGATTTAAATACAAATATAATTGAAGTGAAGTAAGAGTGAGACACACGTCGACAGAACAGAGATCATACGATAATAATTTTTATTTATCAGTAACATTGCTACAGTAACACGGATGATTAAACATTTCCTCACACAGTGCTTGGAAATTGTGAATCAAATGAATTGTATATTCTGTGGAATTGTATCTATACAAATAAAATGCAAATGAATGGGAGGTTCAAAAGCGCTTTGTTCACTGACAATCAAATTTGTCATTGATTTGGTGTTTATTGTACAAATTTCATTTTTTGCATAATTTGCCAAAATAATTGATTAGATTGTTAAAGGTTTTTTCATTAGAGCGTTAATTTGGTAAGCACATTGTTAAAATGATTGCATTAAATTTTAATTTTTCAAATAAAATGATTTGGAAAACATCTTTATTTCGTTGAAAGTTTTTAATATTTGTTTACTGTACATTCATATCTACAGACACTGAACTTCACAGACACATATCGTGGTAGACACGACAAGTATTGTTTAATGCTTTTCTTATAAAGCCGGTTCTACACGATGCTACGAACACCTTTCAACATTGGACGTTCGATGGTTCATCGCATCGTGTGGCCGTTGTTCGAACCTACGAGTGTCCAATGTCGAGCGTCAAACATTCGCATTTGGCCATGTCCCGCTCGATGTCGGTATTCTTGCACCGAGTCAAAGGGATGCTTCGAACGTTTGAAGGTCAATGTTGGTTGCGTTGGTTGGTTCGACTCAGCAGCTGCACGACTCGTTCATGTGAAGAGAGACAATATCAGTGTATAACATTAGAGATCACATAAGACAGATGACATCCTCGTCCACTGAATAAACGTTTGTACCAACACATTATACAAGAGAGACAACATCAGTGTATAACACTAGAGATAACATCAGACAGATAACAGCCTCGTCCACTGAGTACCAACACATCATCATTCGTATTGGATCAAACATTCGATTTACCGTGTAGCAGGTACATTCGTCGTACCAACTATCGAACTTAATTGCCTCAAACGTTCGATCGAACGTTGGAAGGAACGTTCGTAGCATCGTGTAGAACCCGCTTAAGTGTATTCATACATATATAGCGTAACGTAACCATACAGACACGGATAGACTCGATGTACCTATAAATCACGGCTGGGAACTATTGAAAATGATTTCATTTTAAATATGTATTTAAAATACAAAATGGCATTTTGCACTTTTTATTTTAAATAAGTTCCATCAAACCATTTTCCACTTTGTATTTAAAATGGAAATTTGAATCCATTTTACATTTAAAATGAAAATGCATGTATACTCAAATTTGTGTGTATGCAATATTGATTATAGACTTGGATTGAACGACTTGAAGTCTAACAAATTGTAAGTTAAATGTAAGTTGATTTAATTGACTCAACTTTTTTATAACTTGAGTTGCAATGTCACTTGAGTTAAATTTGTTACCAGAGTTGCAGTTTTCTTAAGTCAAACTTTTCTGACTCAAGTTGTGTACTACTATTTTTAAGACACGTCGATAAGAAATGTACTTCGAGTAGATGATTTTCATAATTTTATTTAGAAGTTGCAGTCATAGCGTAGTCAAGGTTTGAATATGTTAAAGTCGAATTAAATTTTACAATATTTTTAAATAACAATATTTGAAGAGTTAAGTTTCGTTTTCATATCATGCAAACTTTACAAAATTTTCTCAAAAGACTGCCCTTATTTAATTTCAGTTCCTTTGAACATTTTTTTTTAATATAAATAATAAAAAAAAAAAATTATAGAATATTTTTTATAAAGTATATAAATAAAGTAAAAAAGCATTTTGCATTTTATAATCCATTTTAAATAACTATTTTCCATTGTCAATTTTAAATATGTTCAGCAAAGCCATTTTCCATTTTGTATTTTTAATGCATTTTTGGAAACCATTTACCATTTTCTATTTTGAATGGTTTCTATGAACCATTTTTCCCAGCCCTGCTATAAATATGTTTATAAGAAAAGCGCATTAAACAATATTTGTCGTGTCTGCCACTGTACGTGTCTGTAACGTTCAGTGTTTGTAGAGGTGTGTTAGAATGAACCTTTACTTGTACCTAGATTGGTAAGCTACGGCTTTGAATTTCGTTACTATTTGAACTATCAAAGTTTCTTTTTTCTGCTTGTGCTGTGATGTGATCTATACACGGAGAGAAAATTCCTATAAAAATTACTGTGCTCAGTACTACAATCGACGTGTAAAAGGCGAACATATTAAATTCTGTAAGGTAAAAATATAAAGATTATAATTAATCATAAAAAATTTAAAGGATGGAATGTTCTTTTCGTAATATTATCTCCGTAAAATTTGTAAAACAGCACAGTAAAAAGTTCCATTACCGACAAAAAAATAATTTTTCATTGTGTTTATTAAAAAAATTAACATGCTAACATGCTAATAATAGAAAGAAAAAAAAACAGAAAGAAGGTTGGTTGTGTTGGGATCGCTGTAATGAAATGTACCTCAATCAGCGAGTTACATGGGTTACATGCGAACCATAGTGTGGACTGTGGAAGAAACTTTGTCAGACAGCTCGTACCAAGCACCTTGAGACAGCTAGTAGTCAGTTGCTTTTACACTCTCTTAGGATGATTTCATCGTTTAATTCATTTTTTTGTTATTTACCTATCTTTAGTATATGTATTAGAATTATATTGTTGGCAATCATTTTTGTTGTGTTAGCACCACATTAAATTTTACCATGCTAGCACATATTTTTTATTTTGGTCGTCGATCGCGCACGGATTATAGGGGAGCATAGTAATTTTTCTGAAATTTTCTCTACAAAAATTATAGGATTTTTCTCTCCGTGTAGTATATTACACATATATTGTGTAGCAGATCTGTTGTAGCCATTGCATCTATTATATGTATTATGTTCCTATCAAACGTATGTGGTGTGCTTGGACGGTAAAGTGTTAATTTTTCTTTATTTTTTCATTTTTTCAAAATTTTTGGGTCGGATGCATGCTAACTCAACCTACCCGCTAAAATCTATTCAAATATAAAGGTCATGGATCATTCTTTTTTAGATACATACGCATTGTAAGTGGATTTCCACTCACTTGCTTTCTGTTCCTGTATCCTCTAGTTCCTCAATACATTCAAATAATTATTGTTTATTAATGGATTGTAATAAAAAATAGAAGATAAAAATTAAATAAAATTAAAGAAAACCATGTTATCCAGTTAGAGGTATTATAATTACCTGCCTATAAAAGATTTCAAATATATAAAAATAATGTTATATTCACAAATGAAAGAAGAACGGAAAGTAATGTAATAATCGTATTAATTAAACTGTTTGCTGTAAAAAAAAGTATGTAATTAAAATTAGATCGTGAATCATAAAAATATAATGAATGATTTTATCATCATCTTGAAAGATTCCCACGATCCACGAGTTGGTTGTTGTATGACGACAACGGCGAACAACCAGATGCCAACCAAATAACCACAAGTCGTTGTCACCGCCACTAGGAGGCCCTCTCCTACATGATCATACGACAACGGCATTACTGTCGCGCCATTATTAGCACATTGACAATTATGATGTGATATACATACATATGTACGTATGAATGAATGAAGTTACTAAATCAAACCGACATATTAGATCCCACGGTCAAGTTTATAATTATGTAGTATGTGTATGACGAGCACAGTTATCAACAAAAACGTTCGATTATATTAAAATTATCGTATCAATATCGCAAAATGAGCGAATTAAACGTGTTTGACAAGCATGGAGAATAAGACGCAAAAACCAGAACATCGTATTCAAAAAATATTCCAACACTCAGGGCCGGATTTAAGAGGGCAGCGGGGGCACGTGCCCCCTGTAGGTTTTAGGGGGCGCCAAAAATGCAAGTTCGATGGCGCCAAATTTATTTTGTTGTCACTTGCTTTTTGCAGGCAAAAAGTTAAAATATTGCTGCCCCAAAATTTTGAATTTGTCATTTTCTTCGGGGAGGGCGCCAACAGCAAAATTTGCCCCCTTCTCTCATAATAATTGTAGGTCCGACCCTGCCAACACTGACTGAAACTTTTACAATTAAGAGCCATAAAGTGTTAAAGAATAAAATAAATATATTTAATTGTGTTTTCCGGGTGTTTTGTGCGGAAGATAGCGAGAGGAATTTTTTGTTTTAGCTCGTATTAATTTCCTAAAAAAATAAGAAAACAAAAAAGCAAACAAACAAAAAAAAACACCAAACTAATGTCAGTATCAAAGATTAAATACTATAAATGCTGAAAGACTAATGGTCCCGATGTTGGTTTTAATATTAGGTCAATTGAACAACCTACAAGGTCTAGACAAGTTTTTCAATTCGACATTTATTTGGTTAGATTACACCAAAGAATTTTTAAAATTCTAACGTTGAATAATATAATAGCTAGATATATAACTATAACAATAATGTGAATTGAGATGGAAAAAATATTAATATTTGCTCAGATTTAATTAATAGGGCTGCCATCCGTCCAAGTTTTCCCGGACTTGTCTTCTTTTTGAAGGCATCGAGGGAGCATGCGAGTGGAATTTTTGTACACGAGTTTTTATGTATGCAATTAGTTCAGTTAATAGGCAACGACGTCGTTCAAAAGAGAGGCTATCATAAGTGTGATTAGTATGAAACGGAGTTTTCGGAACTCGATGTGCTGTAGGTCGACTGCCATCTGGAATTGAATGTTAAAACTATTTACTCGATTATCTAATTTTATACAAAAAAGATCCTTTAGACCATTTAAGTAAAGACGGTTCTACACGATGCTACGAACACCTTCCAACAGTGGACGTTCGATGGTTCATAGCATCGTGTGGCCGTTGTTCGAACCTACGAGTGTCCAATGTCGAGCGTCAAACATTCGCATTTGGCCATGTCCCGCTCGATGTCGGTATTCTTGCACCGAGTCAAAGGGATGCTTCGAATGTTTGAAGGTCAATGTTGGTTGCGTTGGTTGGTTCGACTCAGCAGCTGCACGACTCGTTCATGTGACGAGAGACAACATCAGTGTATAACATTAGAGATAACATCAGACAGATAACAGCTTCGTCCACTGAGTACCAACACATCATCATTCGTATTGGATCAAACATTCGATTCACCGTGTAGCAGATACATTCGTCGCACCAACTATCGAACTTAATTGCCTCAAACGTTCGATCGAACGTTAAAAGGAACGTTCGTAGCATCGTGTAGAACCCGCTTAAGAGTCATAATTTCAGAAATGTTTACAGTTTCATATCAAAGCATACTCTGTTGTATACAGTAAGATTCCAGGAAAGTTCACCGACTACAATTCACCGACGGAAAGTTCGCCAACAATAATTCACCGACTAGAAAATTCACCGCCTCGCAATTCATCAAAAAGTGAAATTCACCAACTCTACGATTATGATTTCTGATTACTTTAGAAAATTTTATATAGGTAGTGTTTATAAAATTACGCATCATATTTTACCCACAGACCCCTCACTTGCTTGGAAAAATTTTTGGATTATTTATTCAGAATTGGGACCATCTATTTTTGGCTATAAAAACAAAATTCATGATCCGATTCTAATGATTTTTGTGTTTAACTGTTCGGCATTGCGGAAGATGAATTAAAAATATACAATAACTAGAATACCAATATTGAAAAGGCTGGGCAAGTAATCCAAAATCATTTAGTTGGAAATTTTTATAAAGATGTTATGTACTGCCTGAAATTTTTTCAAATTTTTTGGATTAATATTAACAAATTATGGACGGTACAGAAAAGTGCAACAGACGGACGGACATAACAAAATTATAATGGTTTCGAAATTTATATTCCTTTCTTTAAGTCGCGGCTAAGTATATTAAAAACACGTTAGAGATAAGCACTTCCTATTAATAGTTTTAGAATATCTAGAAGAGAATTTCATGTTGATAATAATTTATTCGAAAAACAAAAATTGTTAACATGTGTACATAGATAATAAAATAGTTTTTATTAATTATATTTCATTTTGACTTTTATTAATTAAATATTTTGTTCAAGCCAAATATGACTCTTATGTGAGATTAATGACACACTATTGGACGCAATTTTGATATCAATCATAAGGTAGTTTTAATCACATAGAGGACGCCTACATACGTAAAATATTTAATGCTCTTAAAAATACTGACAATAAAAAAATAATAAAATCTTCTATTTTATTAATTAAATTAATTTTCGTATCCATATTTGGTTACTCAAAATTTTTAATAAAAATGAATAAGTATTATTAATTTTTCATAGAAAAAAAATTGTCAACTAGCAGGGGACAAATTTTAAAATATAGGTAATACATAGATACGTCATATTAAGTACGTAGGTAATATACATTAGTATATAGGTATTTGAACATTTTGATTACGAAAAGTAGTAAAATGATTATTTCTATGATTTTTATGATTATAACGCAACACACCTCGCATAACAAATTCCCACATTCTCACCCATAGTTACCCTTCCTATAAAGTCGCACTTCAAAAAAAAAAAAAAAAAAATTAAAACTTTCTATAGCAGAAAATTTTATAAGAAACAAATTGGTCATGACAGTTTAAAAATCAAGTTTCTGAAGTATCTGTAAAAAAGATATTTTTATATTTAGGTACAGTTAGTTTTCATTTTAAAAAAAAAAAGAAACAAATTGTGGCCTCTACATCAGAGTTGTGGCATGTGATGTAAAAAACCAGTTTTTTACATTTTTATCTAAAAAATTGTAAAATACGTAAAAAACTGTAAAAAACAGTAAAAAATTGTAGAAAATTGTAAAAAATGTAAAATACTTAAATCATTTGTCATTTCACTGACAAACAATTTATTTTGACGGTTATTACTTGTTTATATGTAAGTTCACATGAAAAATCGTGTATACAAAACGTCGACACAAAAATGATTTTCTGCTGGTGGAAAGCCGTCCACAACTGACTACAAAGCTTTAAATTTCTAAATTAACAAACTGAGTTCTGACAGATCAAAAAAACTACTACATATTTATCTCTCTTTAAATTATAATAACAATAAAATCACTGATGATAATGATGATGAAGATGATTGATACCTTTAGTAAAATTTAACTGAATGAATAAAAATATTTTTAATATTGAATTCTTAAATAAACTATTCTATCAAAACTAACCTTTCTTTTTCTTGTTTGTCCATTTATATTTTTAATTTTCAAATTACTTAATTATTAAGTTTTACTTTGCAAATATAGCAAATACTTCAACAGCAAATATGGAATACCATCAGTAACGCTTACATATCTATTAAATTTAAAAAATTTAGTTTTTTACATTTTTTACATTTTTTTTTACAGTTTTTTATCAAAACAAGTATGTCTAAAATTACAAAGCTTTTTATATGTAAAAAACTATGTAATTTACCCGAAGTAAATTACACGCACAACTCTGCTCTACATCCGAATCTATCCTTTTTCAATATCGCTGTTCGCCTTAATCTATACCGTATTTAGAGACGTAATTATAATGGACCAGGTGGAGCAGTCGTTCCAGGGCACATAAACAAGTAAGGGCAATTCGTTTTTTTTTTTTTTTTGCTCATTAAGTTTAATTTTTGGAGAAATGAAAAAATGGAAGCAGCTAAGAATTTTTGTTCTACTGTGCTATGCTATCCTGTACAAAGTGGACTCTGTCCAGGGGGCTCCGCTAAAATGCCAATTATGCCTCTGACCGTATTGTATATATTATTTTCATATAGGCGAATATGCATGTGGTATTGTATAGGTACTCCCCTTACCACATCCACCCAACAAAAGCAGTTTTTGTTTTTGTTTTTTTTTTTTTTTTTTTTTTTTTTTAAAAAAAGAAAGGTAAATGAAGAAGGTAGAGTAAAATACCCGATTGTCGAACGGGCTTATATGTCCGAACAGTTTTGACATTTATATCTTAATGAAGTTATTTCTGAAAGTAACCTCTGATAAGAAAAATTATTATTAATAGAATGATTATTTTTCAATTTAAATTCACCTCACATTTAATGCCTCCTCACTTAATTTAAGAAATACCTATACATATATATATATATATATATATATATATATATATATATATATATATATATATATATATATATATATATATATATATATATATATATATATATATATATATCGAACAATTTTTGTTGAATTCGTGAATTTTTAATATGATGGATGATCATTATTAAAACACATGAGTTATAAATTGTAACATTTTTCACCGAATTTTTAAAGTTATTAGCATAATAAAAGTATACAAATAATTGTTATTAGTCCACTTAAGAGATTAGGATAGCTAAATTATATTTTATATGCGTTAAATATTATTTGTAGAAGTGTTTCTTCTTGGGGTCCAAGTCTTAGGGTTGGGTATGCTATTTTGAGAATTATATATTACATATCTATTTTATAAACATTTTTAATTAATTTTTGGGTTTAAAACACTTAACTAACCGTTTTTATAAATTCACTTTAATATTTTATTTATTTCAGAACGTAAAATCAATTGAAAAATAATTAATATTGAATTAAAACTTCGAAATTGTTATTTACATATTATCAAATAAAAACGTCAAACATATGTATTAAATCTGAAACGACATAACTGTGCACGTGTGTACCGTGTGTACATTAAATATATACTTAATTTAACTGTTCAACAATGGTATATGGATGTCAGAATGCACACAATCTTTTTTAAAACATCAGTAGATGGCGAAACAAAATACGGTATTTTAGTGGTATATTTTATCGAATATTTAAACCCTTCTGTCATTGTTGCTTTGACATTCTATGTTTCACAAGGTGTCACTCTGTGATACTCTATGACACAGAGTGACACCTTGTAGTGGATAGAGTGTCAAAGTGGCTGGAAGATAATGGTTTAAATATTCGATAGCAGAAGATGGTATGTAGTGTATATCATGTACGTTAAATGCGTGTTCTTTCTTACGGGTCAGTGTGTTGATTTTTTAAAGGAGGTTAATATATTCTATCCGTTTTTTCATAGACGTCAACAAATTATAAAACAAAAACATTAATAAATCAAAATTTTTGGGTTATATTTTCTTAAAAACATATTCACTGGATTAAAAAAACTTGGTTTCATGCTTATTAAGAAAAAAAAATGGGTGTTTTGTTTATTTTTTAATTTTTTTAAGCTACTTTAATGATAGAGCTAAAAATAGTGTTCGGTCATCGGGTCTCTTACCCTATATTTCATCTTCTATTATCGATGTTAACCTAGATTTTCGTAAATCTACCATTAAGATATAGATAATCAATGTAACAACAAATGCTATAATTTTTCCGATGCTGCTATCGACAATTGTATTGATTTTACAGTTTTAGCAATTAATAAAAATTGCCTGTTTTTTGAAAAAAATGCCTACCAGTGGCAATTCTTTATAATAAATGTAGGATAATTATTTTGTAACATATCGAATGCAAATGAGAAGATACTGTGATACTTAATATATATACGATTTGTGAATATAAATGATGAGAAACTTTGATTTTTACGATAAAATAATTTAATTTTACTATATACGGAGTTGTCCATACATGTAATTAATCGGTATATAATTATATTTTTCAAAAATTTTATTATCATAGAATTAAAATTTAAAATACCTACCATTCAAGTACACCCAGTCGAAAAATTGTCGTTATAAAAAAAATTATTTAAAATAATAATTATTGCATTTGTGTTTTATGTGAGAAATTTTTTGTCAGTTGAATTTTTAAATCTACAATTTCCAGGGCACAAAATTGTGCATAACATTTTACCAAAATTTGGTCAACGCGTCTAATAAGGTATTGTTTAGACGTTAAATTAACATTGGATAAAAATCGTATAATAGGATCAATCTAGTAAAAATTACCCAGCCATAATAACCCTGTCAATTTGATAGATATACATATCAAGACAAACTAAAAACCAAAATTATCAGAATGATATACTTAAATTTTTGGTCCTTGCATGATACTACCTAAGTAGTGAGGAGAGTGGAGAAAAAATTCATGATTATAAGATGAAAATAATGCTAAAATGGGACTTTTAGAGTTATAAAATTATCAAAAGGAAGAAAGACTCAACTCCAATTTTTTTCTTGTATAACTTACAAGTAAAGGTCCCGAGGACGGACCTATTGATTTTGAAGAAACTTAAATATGATGAAACTTTTTTATCTGCGGAGAAACGGTTTGAAGGGGCGAAATCGCCCTTCAAAAATTGGGGTAAGAATTTAATTTTCAAATATCTCGAAAACAGTAAGAGACAGAGCAAAAGTTTAAATTGACAATATTGCTCTTTTTTAAAGAGCTGTTGATATGAAATTTGTTCAAATTACATCAACAGGAGTGGTTGAGGGTTAAAATTTGGTGGTTAATTTTGCTAAAAGGGGGTGAAAAAAACGATATAAAATATTTGTTTACAGATTTGAAATCTATGTCAAGAAATCTAGTTGACCTGTTTTTGCTCAATGTACTAATATTAACTCTAGGGGTAGTTAACTAGGAGGTGACTGTGTTGAATAGTCGTACTATTTGGATAGTTCAAGAAATTCTTCTTGATGGAAAATAGTTTAAGACAATTAGAATAACGTAGAAATGAAAATCTTGAATTCAGATCGATAATTTTCGATAACGAAAAATACAATATCCATTAAAAAACAAACCTAATAACAACCTTACATACGATAGTCCAACTTCAGAACCACTTACTGTGGCATTACCCACTGTCAGTGTGTTAATAGTAAATACCCTTGTCGCAGCATTCTGCATAACATAGCGAACTACCGTTTATAAAAATTAGCTTTTCTCGGAAACTAGTTGACATAGAATAATAGTTTAAAGACCTTTTTATGTAATTTTTTCCCCTGTCTTAAATGGTGTAAAAAAATTTTGGAAAATTTTTGAATAAGTGGAAATATTGGCAAAAAACTAATTTTTTGCAAGAACAAAAACCATGTTCCTGGCATCCGATGTGTCTGGCTGAAGAACTCATTCAAGGGTTTAGGAATTCCAATGTTTTCACCACATTTCGTAAATACTGGATACTTCATTCGAGAATTATCGCGCGGGCACATATATACATATGCTATAACATATATATATATATATATATATATATATATATATATATATATATATATATATATATATATATATATATATATACATATATATTAGTCAAAGGTCGATATACAGCCTCTTCGCGAAATGACTAACTAGGTTTGGCTAACGCCTTTCGGCAAACCCCGAAATCGGTTCCTGTTTCGGCCTTTGACTGATGTATTTTTAGTTAAACCTAGAAGTACCTAACTTTTTAGTCAATCGTCGAAAGTAAAATAATTTGTTTCGGGGTTTTCCTAGTCTATCCTAGAAGCGACTAAGGCACATTCGGTCAAAGGTTGATTTGTACTGCACTTGTTGTATGTCTAATTCTTTACGGTATTTTAATAAATGTATTTGTAATTCCGTATTTGTGCACTGAATGTGGGGGAGTGTAAGCTTAAAGATGTGTGAATCAAACTGTGCTGTGACTGAAAACGTGAATAAAAAACTTTGAAAGCTAAGTTTATGCAGAAAATATCTAATCTGAATAAGCATAAGTGTTCATTTTATACAGAGTGTTGGGACAAAATACGGAATAATAAACACACTTTTTACTAGGAATCAGATACAAGAATGAAAGAGAGATTTCTTAATTTGGAAGATGTGCCCGACGTTCAGCTTTCTCTGAGGAAGATAATACAAAAGATTCTAAGTTTGGGAGCCAAAGTTTTATAAAATGCCACTGTAGTAAAAAATACTCGCATCAAAATTGTGTAAATGTAAAAGATTGAACGTATTGTACAACTAAAAATGCCATAGCACATCACCTTGTCAAAATAAAGAGTAATTTCTTTACAAATATTACAAATATTCTTTTAAAATTGCAAATATTCTTTTATTATAGCTAATAATCAAATAATTTAGGTTTGACTGATCAAACCCCGATTTCATCAAACCGAGTTTCGGCGTTTGACTGTCCAAATTAGTCTCTCCTAGGATTAACCAAAAATTCGTTAGTAAAAGGTAGAAAAGCGCTGTTCGTTTGGACTTTGACTGAGACGTTATGTCAGACCTGAGGTTTGACTAGGCAAACCTAGGAGCGCCGGCGCTTCGGTGTTTGACTATAACATATATATTCGGTTTCTAGGGACCCCAAAACAAATTTCTGCCATAGTCTCGGGCTCAAGTCGCGTCATGAAAGTGGTTGTTATATCTGAATTCCATTCTGAAAATTCGCTAAAATGAGTGTATGTAAACTAATACGTAATTTAAGATGGTGACTCACCCCTTTCCAATGTTGCTCAAACTGAATTTTGAATTCGAGAATTCCATTTCTACATTTTTCTAATTGTCTCAAATTATTTTTTATGAAGAAGAACGTCTTGAACTACCCAAATAATACGATTATTCCACACAGTCATCCCCTGGTTTTTTCTACCCTTAGACTTAATATTCGGACATTGAGCAAAAATAGGTCAATTAGATTTTTTGACGTAGATGTCAAATCTGTAAACAAAATTTTCATATTGTTTATATTTCACCCTCTTTTTGTAAAATTAACCCCCAAATTTTAACCCCTAACCACCCCTGTTGAGGTAATTTGAACAAATTGGATATCAATAGATAGCTCTTAAAAAAAGAGCGATATCGTCAATTTAAACTTTTGCTCTTAGTGAGTTAATCAAATGCACTTAGTGAGTTGACCAAAATTTGAATTATGCGCATACTAACTTTGAGCAATTACTCGTAATTGTAAAAATTCATTTTCATAATTATATTTAGTCTCAATCATGAAATTTGTATCATATATTATGTTTATTCCATACTCTCCATTTAGACCACAGAATACAAGTTAGACGAAAGATACTTCATTGTTATTGAAGTATAACTAATATATTGGAGCCCAATTAACCCTAGAATCATACGTACACGTCAAAACGACATACGAACTTCTCTACCTGCTCCAATACTACGACTTGTTGTTACTTGTTTGCTGTGAGATTTCTGTTATCTAATTTATTTATTATTATAACACACCACATATATTTATTTTGTTTATAGTCATTGTCGTTTTGTTTGTATTGAAATAGTGTCCGTCAAAAGGACGTCGATGTATGATTAACGTATGTTTTTTTTGAAGATATTGTACACTACATATAAAAGTTTTCCTAATTTTTTTTTAAATTTATTAAAGATATGAATGTTATAATTAATTTATTCAATGATTATGATAATGTGAAAGATGATTACAGCTGTTTGACTTATAGAGACGACATAATACTGAAGTTTTAATATATTGAATCGAAAACTAAAGAATGCGTTTCCAATGACTTAATAAAAGATTAACAATTTATTTTGTGGAAAATATTTTAATTTTTATTATTTTTTGAGATCTTATTCGAAAAATTACTAACAAATTTTAGAAAATTTACAAATGTGCCTAATGGGGAAATAACTACATATCTATAGGAATATTTATGACTGAGAAATTTCACATTCTGTAAAGTCACACATGTCCACTGACTCATAATAGTTCATAAATTAATTATTACAATTGATGTATTTATCTATTTTTTAATTTTTATAATGAAAATATGCTTTGATAAAAAGATTAAAAAAATTAATAAATATTTACATTAAGAAATTTTTCCAAATCCAATTTTTTCAAATATTTTGTTCGCTTTTGTAGTATTGTTATGTAAAAAAAATGTTTTTTTGCAAATAAACTCTAAAACTCTCCGTAAAAAGTCCATCCGTCAAAACGACGTCGATGTATGATTAACGTTTCTCGTAGACCAACGTATGATTCTAGGGTTAATAACCATTTTGATTATAAGCAGATACCAAAATCAACTTGTGCCTATACATATAGATGAAAAGAACTTGGATACCTCCATGTAAGACGTTAACTCATTAAGAGTTTCGTGTTTGTTGTTTCCCTATTATTATTACGTGCGGCTGTCATTGTTTAGAATACGATTTAAAGAAAACTTGTTTCTTTTGTTACATCGTATTCAGTTTTTTGTAAAGTTTTTAGTAGCCGCAAGTAATGTTTTGTTTTTCAGACGTACCACTTTTTATCTACTATGTTTTCTGACTGTGAATTTGTTTCATTCTTCGATAATTACGCTGCTATATATTTTAGTAGTCAATGATACGTGGATAGACACATACAAACACATGGATCGGGTCATTCATGAATTTCATTCTTTTATTCTAAGCTGTTCCAGGTGTTTATACTCTATTTTGTAATTATGTTAAAAATACCCATGGCCATAATAAATTAAAATGTTCAATTTAATATTGTCTGTATCAGTTTTGTTGTTCAAACCCCCCATTCATTTCTGCTAGATATTTTTAATTCATAAAATTATTGGGTTTACCTCCTTCTCAATATAATATGATTAAACTGTCTCCTATTTTCGATCGGTTTGTTAAACGTTTTCTATATTTTAATCCCCTCAACTTCGTAACGTCTTATATAATTGGGTATGGCAAAATATTTCGTCGACGAAAGAAGACTTTCGTCGTCAAGGAAATTTTATACATACTCTGAAATAGATATTTCATTTTGTCTAATTCTTTTTTTTTATATTTGTAGATATCGAAAATGTTTTTTGATATTTTATAAGTTACAAAGGAAAAATTTACTATTATAAAACAAACTAAAAAAGAAACGAATTGTTTTAACTTTTAACAGATTAATTCCCCAATTGTAAGGTTAACACACTTTGGAGAAGGCAGACTGCAGGAAATTATTAAATCAAACTCTCTGTTGATGTTGATCACTCCAGGCCCGGATCTAAGGGGAGGAGGGGCACACCGGGGCCCCTGCCCCGAGCGTCAGCTTCAGGGGGCGCCAAAATCATACTAGGTCGGTCTATACCAAATGGTCTAAAAAAAAAGTTGGCTGCTCGACCATTTAAGAAAAAATTAATATTCTTCCAGTTGTTTCTGTTATATTTGAAGTGTTGAGAACAATTCTTTAATCTTAAACTCAGATTATCTTCAACCGTTTAGGTGTGGTAACCATTTTGGTTTTCCAATTTGCGCTGATTTTTGCGTTCGCAGCCATTTATGCCAATGCACATATTTCATAAACCGTTTATTAGCGAATTTCCATTCTGGAAATTCAGCTATTACAGCCGGTGCCATGACGCGACTTGAGCCCGGGACTATGGCAGAAATTTGTTTTGAGGTCCCTAGAACCCAAAAATAACATTCACTAAAATTTATATATATATATATATATTTATGTATATATGTATGTATTTATGTATTAGCACGATAACTCTCGAACGAAATGTCCTAGGTGTACGAAATTTGGTGACAACGTTGGAAGTCCAAAAATCTTGGATGAGTTCTTCAGCCAGACACGTCGGATGCCAGGGACATGGTTTTTGTTCTTGCAAAAAATTAGTTTTTTGCCAAAATTTGCTATAATTTAAAAGATTTTGCCACATTTTTTTACACCATTGCAAAGACGGCAAAAAATCACATAAAAAAGGTTTTTGAACTATTTTTCTAGGTTAGCTAGTTTTTGAGAAAATAAGAAAAAAAAGTCAGTAGTAAGTTTTGAACAGTTCTGGACCCACCATTCGATTTTTTGAGCGACCTCAAGGAGGAGGTACCACTTCAAAAATGAAATACACTAGATATGATGATTTTCAGGTCATTGACACTTCAAAATATTACAAACGCACTATATATATATATATATATATATATATATATATATATATATATATATATATATATATATGTTCGCACGATAACTCAAGTACGAAATATCCTATTTTTAAGAAATTTCTTGAAAACGTTGGAAGTCGAAAATATTGAATAGTTATATTAATATATATATATATATATATATATATATATATATATATATATATATATATATATATATATATATATATATATATCCTTACTAATATTATAAATGCGAAAGTGAGTTTGTTTGTTTATTTGACTGGCTTTCACGCCTCAACAGCTTAACCAATCAACTTTTTTTCTAGGACACATATATATAATCCGCACGTCCGCACGATAACTCAAGAACGAAACATCTTATTTTTAAGAAATTTCGTGAAAACGTTTACGGTTTTTTGGGCATTTTTCGTGAAAAAAATTTGGCGGAAAAATCACATAAAGAAGGATTTCTTAATTACAATTGCTCTATATCAACTAGTTTCCGAGAAAAACGTACTTTTGTAAATGGAAATTCGCTATGTTATGCAGGATGCTGCGACAGGGGTATCCTAAAAGGTTGAAATAAAAACCATTTTAAAGGTAATAAAGGTCTCTTTATTTTAAGTGATGTCCATATTTAACCTATTTTCGTCCCTTCCATAAAAAAATATTTTTTTTCTTATAGAAGGAATGTTTTAAACCTCGCCTAGTATTTTTTATGCGAATAGCTATACGGGTACAACTACCCATGAAACAAATACACACTATTTAAATTGTGAAACTTATAGCCTTTAATTTTTCAAAGTTCCGAAAACTGACTTTTTCAAATTTTGGAATTTTACGCCCCTGCATCTCTGATGAAGCTGATGATAAAAATTTGAAATTTGCACAACTTGTAGTGCTTTCGGAGTGGATTTATTAAAATAAAAAGCAACTTGTACCTATATTGATCCTTTACAAAACCATTGATCCTTTACAAATTTTTATCATTGCCGCAATGGGGAAAATTGAAATTTTATAAAGAACTTATATACTTATGAGTTTTTTTTGACAATTTATGTCAAACGTTGGAGAGTGGGGGCGCCATTTTCAAGTTTCTGCCCCGGTTTTAAAAAATCGTAGATCCAGGGCTGGATCACTCACAACTAACAAGTAACACTACCCAAGTGCCAATCGCTAAACTCCTTGAAACTTTGCTGGTATGTATAAAAAGTCAAGATTTATTGCTTGACAAAATTTTGCTTCTGCTAGCTCCATAGGTTAAAGTGTGGTCAAGTTTTTAACGGGGGCTATAGGTGTGAAAATGAGGATAAATTTTCCTCTACCGAAGCCGGAGTAGCTCAATGTATCAAATTTTTACCATCAAAAACAGAAAGAGCACCAAAAATTAGGGGATACAGGCTTTTATGTTATTTTGAAAGATGTGTGGTGTTCAAAACATACAAGGAAGAAAAAAATAGGATATATTATGTTACTTTATCAGTTTATTATGGAATGCCAATACCTTTTGTATTGTTTCCGAGACTATTAAAGTAGCGGGAGCATTGTGATCACTTTTGAAATATTAAATTTTTTTCCTCTAAAATGAAATATTTCACGCACATTTTACGTTTTAGAGCTTTCTGAACAATTTTGGTTTGATATCTGTCCGTCCAGCTGAACAATTTTGGTTTGGTATCTGTCCATCAAAGGGCATAACTTCTGAACTATTCTATTATTTTTGATAACATTTTCAGAAATTATGCGGTTTGGTTCTTAGTTGGTCGCCTACGGCTTTCATCGCAATCAGCGTGATGGTAGTAACCTAGCCATTTTCAAACACTTTGATATTGAAAGACCAGAGAACTTTGGCAGAAATTAGTGTAAAAAATATAGAATAGGAGTAATTCTATATTTTTTTTTACACTGAAATGAATACTGACAGGAGTGATAACAAACTAAAAATATGTCCACTAAAATTAATTGTTTTTTTGTAAACCTACCAGTGCCACTACCACGTCTTCGGGGGCCCCTACGCAGGAAAAGCAGCGACTTTTTTTTGGCTCATCAGTCACTTGTCGCCCAACAAAAAGAAGCAGCGACCTTTTTCTTCTTCTTGTCAGTCGTTTCCTGCACAAATTTTACAGAAATACTGCCAAGAAATAATTCTTGTATTCTTTTGGTGGTTCCCTTCTATTCTCTTGGCGCCCCCCTTTGGTTCGGGGCCCCGGGGCAATGCTCCGGCTGCCCCAGCCTAGTTACAGCCTTGAAACCTACTTTTGACACGAAGGAACCTATAGTTTCACCTTACCTCCTTTATGTTTTTTGCGTTGGTTATAATAATAAAGACCATTTACAAATAGAAAATACCATAATATGTATTACTCTACATATATTACATATTACATATTGAAAACTTTTTAAACTATAAAATCATTTAATCGTTCATTAATATTAAAATTACTGAATGAACGTTGTTGTTCATTCAGCATTACGTACATACATTGTAAAAGAACACGTGTCCCTTGAAAGAAAAAATTGTATTTGAAATATGTTTTGATATTTGAGACAACTGTCTACCGTGTATGTTATACATAAGTGTTATTATACTAACTTTATTTTTATACATAAATAATCAAAATACGCGTAATTAAATTTTCATTCATAAAGAGACACTATTACGTTAGTATTTTTACACATATTTCTATTGTTTTTATGGCGTTTTAGAAAATCAATTCACATATTATGTACGACAACCAACTGGTCATCCTGTTTTGTGACTCGGCTGATCAGATTGAATGAAATCACGACTATGAAAAGTAGTGGAAAGCATCGATCCAGAGCAGAGCAGAAATAATTCGATCAAGTCTATAAGTAGCCATATTGCACATTGATCAGTGGTTCGTAAATTTTATTCCAAACAGATTTTTGTTATATTGTATTAAATTTCAACATATATTGGTGCGTTTTTAGAGTTGTTTTTTTTTTTAACAGAATTAATGAAAGGAAATACATTATGATTTTACGTAATATCTTCCTGTGATTTTGTAATTCCTGAAACTTGTAATAGTTGAAATGGATTGATTTATTATTTTTCGTTTATTTAACGAGACACAGTTTGAATAGATGAAACATATTGAATAATTGTAAGTAGGAAGAATATATATCAAAAATTGAATTTTAATTAGTAATTACCACAGCTGTTTTAAAAAGTATTAAAAAATTTATATAATGGGGTATTTGACAGTAGTTGAAAAAATATCTATTTTGATTTTTAAATAATTGCTCGAGTCATAATGATACTGAATATTGCTTTTTTACAAGTTATTTCATTCAAAAATATAAAAATTTTAATTAAATAAAATTACAAAATTTACGTTAAAAATGACGTAATCAAAAACATCAAGCAATAGCAGCTTACGTCACAAGCTCGTTCGAATATGTAGGTATTATATTTGTAGTTAGGAAAAAAACTGTTTACTTTTTTGGTAACTATGAAAAAAATTTTTAATTATTAATTTTCATTACTAGATCTACTACTACTACTCAATGTTTTAGAGCCAATGACATCATACGATTTGACGTCACAGAAAGCATCGTTTTGGCGATCTTTTTAAAAACTGAAATTTGATCCGTGATTTTTATTAAAAATATAGTACAAAATAATTTAAAAATGTGTATTATGAGTTTAGTAAGAAGTAATAAACACACTAAGATGGTTTTTAAAAAATTGTCAAATACCCCATTTAAATAGTTAACTCGGTTTGGTAATTCGGCAACTCTATTATTTAGTTCACTAAAGCCTAACCCTGTTTATTCTTGACAAATCTTGATAAAATTTTCCGTTGATATCAGTTTCAGGCTAACAGTAGAAGTCCGTCTAATATGTTTATAAGTCAGTTCGATAATTTCGGTAGTTTTTAAATGGTGGATTTTTTAGTATTTGATGTCAAGAATTTAACAAAAAACTAACTGTTAAAATTCAATCAGAATACATGTATATTTATCAATATAATATGTATCCAATCAGTATATGTAATCAGTATATCCGTAACTTCCAAACTGAGTTTCCAGGCTTTTAGACGAGGTGCTAGGTGACATTGAGTATGCATGAAAGAGGTATAGAATTTGACTTCTGATTATTATTGGGGGGTCTTAGGTGAGTATGAAAAACCATGTCGTCGACCTCTAGGTTGGTCGACAAATTGAAGGGGGAGGGGAGAAAGTTGCAGAAAAAGCCGATCGGGAGATCGCTTATATTTTGTTTATTATTGATCATAGAGTGATAATTTTTTTTTTTAATTTGTTTGCAATGAAATGATCTAAAATTTATGTCATGCAAATTTTTGATATACCTAATGGTTTTCGTGTCAAAAAATGAAAATTGAAGGCAACGTTAAAATTTAAGTATTTTTAGTATACAGGGCTAGTGAAAAGTATAAAAAAGTCAAAAATCTCAGCGGGAAAGCATTTTTGAGATAAACGATGAGGACAAAAGTTTCACCATTTGTTACGGCGTATCCGATGATGACTTTCACCTTAACCTCAAAGTCAAGGTTCAAGGTCATATCAAGGTCAAGTCCGTTTTTTTTATACGGCAACCCCCACTTTTGACCCCGGAAATGAAAAGAACGGAAAATTCTGCATCCGAATATGACCTTGATCGTAGGCGTAGGTCGTAGGTTAGTTCGCTGCCGACTTGTTATCTACTGGCCGGTAAAATTAGTTACTTAAAAATATTCAAACTGATACATATACAGCCATTCTTTAGTTACGGACATGACATTTTCACGCACATTTACACGCCTTCTCATAAGAAAAAAAATAGAAGTTATTGTTTTCTTATAAATTTTCAATACTAAGCTAATAGACAAATGTGTACACAATATTTATACTGAATATAAAATACATAACATTATTAGTTTTAATGCTAGAGATATGTTGCGGACGCGACAAAAAGGTACTTTTTTGTTACGTCCGTAACACAAACTCTATTAGCTCTAGCATTGAAACTAAATGATGGTATGTATTTTATATTCAGTACAAATATTGTGTAGACATTTGTCTATCTGCTTAGTATTGAAAATTTATAAAAAAACAATAACTTCTATTTCTTTTTTCTTATGAGAAGGCGTGTAAATGTGCGTGAAAATGTCATGTTCGTAACAAAAGAATGACTGAGCACGTATTTTGAAGTCAGGCGTAAAAGCGTGGTAGGAAAATATAGATCCTCGAGAATTCATTAATTTTGCAAATACATCTGATCGGATCTTTTTATACAACGCCACGCCTGACTTCAAAATACGTGCTATTAATAGCTATTATTTATTACTTTTTGAAGTCGGTTTTTTAAAAAAGCTTTTATTATATTCATAATTTTTACTAAGTATTTGGCTGTGTTACGATTGGTGCATTTATATGTATCTTTGTTGCATAGTAACGTATTTTTGGCATGATCGTGTATTTTCAGGCATTTTGATGATACTGTTGATAATGATAGTAAGTTACATTTTCCGAACGTTTATTTATATCCATGGTAACTAAAAACTAACAATGCGGTAAGTAAAATAGGTGTGCGGTAAGTAAATAGGAGTGCGGTAAGTAAAATTAGCAAAAAATGATTGTAGTTATTTATTTATATTGAAATTAGAAGTACAATTTGAACAATTAGAAAAATTAATCGATTAATATGAGAATTTTCACTTGTTTGCACATTATTATTATTGTTGCCATTAAAATTGTCTTCATATTTTATTGACATTTCAAAAGGTTGTCCAATCATTGAAATTTTCTTTGTCATATCTTTCATATCTTTCCTTCATTTTACGAGAATTTTGCAATCAATATTTAAATGCTTCATCAATTTCATTATTCTCACTAATATTATAGTTTAACAAACTATTTTCCTCATTTTTTTTTAAAATAAGGATTCAAAAAAATCTTCACGCATTTTTATTTACAAATATAGAGTTATTAGTTGTCACTACAAAGATTCGTAGTTGCTGTAAAAATTTATAATATTTATTCAGGGCATTCTATGTGATAATACAGAAATTTAAATTTCGCCTATATAATCCGAATTTTATTTTTTATTTAGTATATTTATTCTTTAATTATCTTAAATTGATTGTGCAAAAAATATTATATAATACGCGCTGCGTTAAGTACTTTTACTGATCTCGAAAATTGCCAAAACTCGACCCTGCGGGTCTGGTTTTCGCAACATTTTCTCGATCATTAAAAGCAACTTATCGAACTTATATTGTAAAATACTATTGTGTAAATTTAAATGTATTAATATTTTATCAAAATTTCTGTTTCAGGTATCCAGAAATTGAGGAACAGTAATACTGTCTACAAGAGACAGATTTTAATTATTGGCGGGAACAAATTGCGGTTTACGGCTGTGAGGATTAATAAGAAGACCGTTCGGCTGGCGACAGCCGAAGAAACGAAAGAAGAACCATCCTGCGCTTCTCGGATAGAATGGAAACGGATCCATGCCAGTCGGGATTTGAAATCGCCAAGAAGACATCTAAAAGGCCATTGTCCCCCCCCCCATTAGAGCACATAAATCAATTTGCTGCTCTACTGTTCCAGTCCCCTGCCGCCACCGCCCCAATTACTGCTGCCCAGAAGCCGGTGCCAAAACCCACCCCCGGACCCGCGGTTGCAGTACCCACCACATCTGCCCCCAGCATCAATGCCGCCGCCTCCAGATGTCGGCTTCCACCGATCGTTCGTCACGAACGTCCGAAATTGCACGCACAGCTCGTTGAGCTATGCAAGATGGTCGGCACAAGGCCATGTACCTACAAAAATTCCGCATCTTTATGGAGGACCCGGCCGATCGAGTCAATCTGTTAAGGGTACTAGAGGGAAAGGTGGATCATAACACCTATACCCTACCCGAACCGAAACCGACGGAAGCGGTACTTCGTGAAATGTCGACGAACAGCGCCGAAGAGATTTAACAGGAGCTAGGCGAGAAGTTCCGCGTCGTAGTTGTCTTCGAGATGAAAGGAAGAGCACTGGGAAGTTATAAGGTAAACTCCGCCAGTTTACTGACCAAAATTAAGAAGATCCCGTATGTCCTGGGTACCCGAACATACTGGGAATAATAAAAGAAGACCGGCGGCACTACATAATGCTTCAGATGTCAAAAACACCGACACGTATCCCGTAACTGCGGCAGCCAGCATCGGTGCGTGAAATGCGGTGGCACGTACGCCACGGAGACCTGTCCGAAGACCAGGGATACACAGCCTCCTGCGCTAACTGCCGTGAGTCACATCCGGCAACTCATCGTCAGTATTCAAAAAATTTACCTAAATTTAAAAATTAAAAAAAAATTAGTATAATAAAGGGATATAACGTTAATTTTTTTTTTATTACTTTTCCTAAGGTGGGTACACAATATATATTAAACTCAAATAAATAGGCTCAGTAATTTCGGCAAAAAAATTTTTTTTTTAAAATTTTTTTCTGTTTGTGTATTCATAAACTATTAGCCTCGGATGATTGCAATTTGGCAAGAATGTATCTGGGGCTAAGAAGTATTATTTCCTATAAAAACAATCAATTTTGCGTCAACGGCCGTTTTCCCTATCTTACCCGGCTAAGCCCTTTACATAGTTCATGAATAAAGTTTTTCGTAAGTTAATGATATTTCAATATTTTTCTAGATTTTTTCTTATAAAAAAAAAGAAATTGATTTATGAATTAATAATTCCATTCAATAAACAAACTTAACAGTTATGTAGATATTTCCTATTGACCCCTCATTCGTCCCCAATCACTAATAAGTGCAAGGTCAGTGAGAATGTTTTTGAATGTCTGCATTCTTTAAATTTTCTAGTTAAATAAAAGAAGAAAATTGATTTTGAAAATGGTAAAAATAAAAAATATGTTAGCGGAAACAAAATTAATCGTTTCTGTATCGTCTAACAGATAAAAAAGAGTATGAAAATGGGATGTAAAATTCAAAACTGTTCCGTTCCATTCCATTGTATGGTATTTTAAATTATTGATTTTACCCACAGAATATTTTTCAAATTCGAAAAAAAACTCTTTTTTTTTTAATTAAAAGAGAAAGTGCATAACGGTAAAACTTGGTTACAAAAAACAAATTAAATTAAAATAACAATAATAATAACACTAAAAATTAAAAGTCTTATGTAAAAAAATAACATATCGTTCATTAAAAATTACATCTTAAAAATCAACCACCTACCAGAAAAAAATCTTAATCGAAAAAAAAAAGATTAAAATAAAGATAAAACAATTTCACTAACAATGATTTAGATAGAGATAAAATTTTACGAGTGCCAGGTGCGTGCCTTTTAAATTATGCTATACAAATAATATAAAATAGAGAACGTATAGGTACCTTACCTATAGGTACAGAAGAGGACGTTGAGGACTATATGTGTCCGTCGTGTGTCGAACAACGGGTTTCGTTGTTTCGTTTCTATAACGACCAACACACATTCTCAACGGCTCTAATAAAAATATAATAATGAAATATACCAAGTGAAAAAAATACCTATGCGTACAGGGTGTTTAAGTCTTGTTTACACATATTTGAATGTTGTTTAACTCGAAAGATTATTTGTCATATTTATTCTCAAAGATGATATTTCAGCGCTACCGCAAAAAAAAAAAAATAATACCTCGCTACGTCTATCCGAAAAGTATCCCAATCCACAAAGCCTTTCAGTAATAGACATTTAGAGTCAACAGGCAGAGTAACAAAATGGGTTTTAAAAAGTTGTGATAATTTATTTTCGTATATTTGTCACAATTTAAAACAACTCTTAAAAGAAATTTTGGAAAATAGTGGCTTTTTAAATTCGGAATGTGATTTTATAACATCTGTTGTTTGAAAGTAGGTAAATTCCGGTTCAACTTAGAATCATATTATCAAGTAACTGGAGTCATGTTTAAGTTGCTGTACAAAACATCAATTGTTGACAGTTTATCAGCATCAGTCAGTGATTTTATATTTTCCCAAAGAAAACAAGCAACCGATATCAAATCGTGCATAATGGAGCTTAATGCACTGTAAAAGTTTTCGGCATAATGTTATCCATAATATTTTTTTTTAAATATTTCTGTAACTTCCGTAATAATTTCCCCGTCTATTCATCTTTAATGAACACAAATATCGAACCCAATGGTCATTAGTTACTAAAGGTGTTATACATATTCCTATTAAAGGTTCTATAATGGTATGATCGCTGGGAAGGCATTTATAAAGTCCAGCTATTATATATCAAAGTCACTTATTAAATATTTTTTAGTTCTACAGTCGGCACTATGAAAGTGGTACAGCACGGGATTAAAATCACAGTTTCATAGTGAGATAAGCGCCGAAGTAAAATTTTGATTATACATTTAAGAGGTTTATTAATAAATAATGTAATGTTTATAGAACAAAATGTATATTAACTAAATAAATAAATTAAAATAATAAATAAAATTAATATTTTTTCTATTTTTGATTAATCTTGCTGTTGTATGTAGTCATGCGGCTAACATTACATTTGTCAGTGAGAGTAGTGAGACACACCCGTAGCTTACCGTTTTCTATTTATTTTTAATAATCTTCAACCGATCTTCAATGGTAAAAAGGTTAAATTTTTACTTTTTATTGATTCAGTTGTTTTTTTTTTTTTTTAATTTTAATAAGGAAAAAAAGTCTATAAATGCAGTGTAATAAATGATGTGGATGACGTTTGAAATTGACAATAAGTCTCAAACATATACCTACAACCTCATTATTGTTACAGATAATATAAATTAGTTTAAATCGCGCGGGTAATAAATTTAACAAAGACTTAAATTTATATTAGTGTTCTCGAAAAATTTTAGAATTTAAAAAATCTTACGCGATAAGAAAAGTTTAGAAAACTTTGGTCAACATCAGTGATTCTGAAAGTAGAGATCGCGAAAACTATTTGGAGGGTCGCAGAAACAACTGATTACAGACCATATACCCAATTTCTACA
Organism: Brachynemurus nebulosus; assembly: GCA_035578155.1. Taxonomy (NCBI): domain Eukaryota; kingdom Metazoa; phylum Arthropoda; class Insecta; order Neuroptera; family Myrmeleontidae; genus Brachynemurus; species Brachynemurus nebulosus. The sequence continues at coordinate 868,459 of JAPWDM010000018.1, read as the reverse complement.
TATTTCAGGGGTCATTTGAAATTTTTAAGTGTATCGGGGGGTCGTGGATCAAAAAGTTGGAGAGCCACTCGTCTGCATAATACTTATCAGAATATCTTCACGAGCACAGTCACTTAGGGGAATCGAACTCCGAGTTGCGAGTCTAAGCATCCAGTGATTTCAACTCGTTCGACCATTTAGCTTATGTTTTGTATATTTATCTACATAATTATTTTTTATTAGCACTATAAACTTTTATAACCTTTCCCAGAGACTGATAATATTTTTAAAGAATTAAATAAAAAATATATTGGTAAATAAATTCAGGAAATAATTAAATATATTGTGCGTAAATATACATTTTTAATGAAAAGAATAAACAATAAAAATAAACACGATGTTAATAACAAAATATGAAAACGCAATTTATGAACAAAATATAAATAAATAACTATAGGCAATACCCGTGTGCGATAGCATCACAGACGATCGGCCTCTGCGGTAGTTCTGGCTATAAAAGTGTTAATTTTAATGGTGGGTAAGAAATAAGACATTCTGTATTTGTAGTTAGATAATTTGAAGACGTAATATATCTATCTATGTGTATTTATAGATACATAGGTAAGTATCGGTCTAAGACGGGGAAAAGAACCCAAAAATGAAAAGGAACAGCACGATGACATGACGTTCTACGGCCAATGATGGACAACAGACCAGCTTTCATTCTACTGAATTTATCAATATTATTATTACTGAATGTATTGTTATGTTACTCTGAATCTGTCCATGTATCCACCGACCATATACTCTCTTTAATTTCCTTGAAGATTTGCTAGTAGTGGCATGCTATCCAGGCGTCCAGGTATCATTTTTTAGGCTGCTGAGTAATTTTACGACTGTAATAAATCTTTATTATTACTGTTAATTAAAACTCTCTTTTGGTCCATGTAGCGCCTAATAAAATTGAATTTATTGTCTTACTTCACGTGATATTTACTATATAATATACATATGTATTCCTCATTTTTAGCATTCCGTATACTTAAACACTTCTACAAAATAAATAAATAAACAAATAAATAATTAAAAACTAAACAATCGCTTTGAGGTGAAATTTTTGAAAATATGAATATGAAAACTTGATGATAAAATGCTCTGTTAACCCAAGAAAAGAAAATTATTTTTGTGGTTTTAATTCTCATAAGGGAGCGTCTATAAATTACGTAGTTCCATCCTGATCAGTGTTCCCTCTAATTTTTTGTGACCTGTGTGCGCACTTTTTTAAATGTGTGCAGTTTTTTCCGAAATAAAAAAATTTTGTGCGGCATTTAAAAGAGCCCATAGAATAAAAAAAAATACAATTGGCGACGCAAAGATTCTCACTCGCGCCTCTGGTGGTAAAATTAGAACTAGCATCAAGTAAAAATATACGTATACGATTAATGGGTGATATAAAATCTAGCAATCCGCGCATAATTTGTATAGTACATTTTTCTATCGACAATTAAGCGTACACAAAAATTTTTACTTGATACAGCTTCTAATTTAAGAAACCAGGAGCGCTCGCGTAATCTTTGTGTCGCCAATACAGAATAGTATTAATATTCAACTAAATTTTGTATCTACTTATAGGTATTGACTCGATTTTACAGCATACCACAATGAAAAAAAACTACTCTAAAATCAAGTCAAATCATTAGTTCGTGAAGACTACTAAATAAGAATTTAGCTAATTACTTTGGCTTCCCCTTTCATTCAAATGAAAAATAAGAAAATTTATGCTGCCATCTATACCTATACACAAATACTATAGTTGGCGGTTTATTTAAGTCTAAAATTACATTTGATTCAATTTTTTTTTTCATTTTATCTTTTATCTAGATTTCACATGCAGGTGCAATTTTATTTTCTACACGAAAAAAAATTTTGTGCGCGGGAGTATTTTTCATGTGCGCTATGTTTAAAATTTATGTGCGCGCGCACACGCGCACAGCTTACAGGGAACACTGATCCTGATCTCTTTTGAAAAAGAGATTTATTTACCAAAACTATATCTAAAGTCTGTAATGGTGTGATCGTTGGGAAGGGATTTATAAAGTCTAGTTATTATATATTAAAGTCACTTATTAAATACTTTTTAAATAATTAAAAGTGTTTTAAATAATAATTAAATATTTAAACCATTACAATACAACTTTTACTACCCGCCCCCTTTTGATGAATTACAAACTCTCTGAGTTAAAGGTGGTTTTGTACATTTTTCCGTCAAAATGACTTCGTATTTTTCTAGGTATCCAAGTAAATAAATTGTGAAATTTGTGGTTTGATTTTGTCTTTCGTTTCGCCTAAAGCGTTTGTTCCTTTTTTCTTAAGCTATATTTTAGTGTTTAATGTAATATCTTTTTAATCAAAGAATTATTTTTTCTACATTTTAATAAAAATAATAAAGCCATCCAAGTAACTTTTCAAACCTTTTCAACAACTTTTCGCCATTAGGATAGTTACAAAAATATTCTCAAACTTGTAGATCATTTTCGACCTGTTATATAAATGTTACTCCTTAATGAAATTTCGGCATGATCCTGGTCATATCAACTAATTATCGTCACGTTACAACTATTATTGTAAGATATGATCATTTCACCGCACAAACGAAATACATAATTACCTCGGACTTGCTTGTTTGTAAGCATATGGGCAACCTCACTACAGATGTTCTTTTAAAAAGAGGAAGGTGACGGCTATGTACATACAACATACATATACATTAAACGGGCTACGTTTGAACGTACGTGGCTGATACTGGTAGTAGTAGTAGTAGTAGTAGTTAAGGCCCGTGGGAATCACTTTACTAACTATGTTCCCACACTCCTTCACAAACAGCCTTCTGCAACTTAAAAAATAATAATAATATTAATAAGATAGAGTGAGATGAAACTATCTGGAAGCACGAACCGAGGTAGTAGTAGAATATCACATTATTATGTACAATACACAATATAATAGTTTAAGTTGCATTTTAAGAAAAATGGGTCTTACTGCTGACTATTGTTGTTGGAATACTTGAGTAAGCAAGCAGTAGATTGGATATTGTATTGTTATGTTGTAGTATATAGGCACGCAATGTATGAATATTTTAATTCAAATGTTCACCCCGTTCTAAAACAACTTTTTTTAAATCAAGAAATCTTACTTTGTTTTTAGTGTTTCATATCAATACTAATAAAACGAAATATTTTTGGAAAAACCCTTTTGTGTGTGATCGTCAGTCACATGCAATTTTATCTAAGGTTATTCGATGTAAAAATCTGAAATTTAACACAAAGTTAGAATGTGGTAGCTTAACTAAAAATACGAAGTATGAAAAGTTGAATTTTGATTCTGGAATTAATTTTAAGGGATTAATTGGGAAATGGGAAAAAAGTATTCAAAGAAATTGTGTGCGGTGTCAAAGGAAAGTTGATTCAAGCACGAATTCAACAATATGTAATGATGTGTTTTTTAAAGTAAAATGTGTTAACTGAATTAAAATTATCACGATTTGAAAAATTCTAGCTCGAGTTACGTGCTAAATCCATGTCTGAAAACAACTTATTGTTCGGAACACTATTTGTGCAAGTATGAGTTGACCGAATTTTTTGTAGAACAATAACAGTAGATTCGTATTTAAAGACAAGGTTTTCATTCAATTCTCCTAATAAATTTCAATAAACTTCATTCAATTTTCCTAATCAGTTTTAGAAAGTCTGTAGGTTTTAGTTGTACCAAAACTTTCCTTACACTTTAGTCTGTTTAATCAATTTATTTGAATCCATTACTTACACATAATGTCGCAAGGGGGGAAGTAATTAACCCGAAATTCCTTCGTTCTATTCTTAGGCTAGGGCCACATTGGAAGCGAATACGTACGACTTAACTTGCATGATGTAGTCGTCAGATAAAGTGGTCACACTGTTAGCCTAAATTTATTTAAATTCGGAGATTATATGTTTTTTGACTGGTAATGTTGTCAAAATAGTAAGTTTTGTAATTGTAGTTTCGTAACTGCAAAAATTGTCACAAATAAAAGTATCCGTTATAATTCAAATTATAATCATCAAATACACCCCCGTCACAAAATTTAAGACTACTTCAATTTTTTTTCTTAAAATGGTTTTATTTATGCAATGAAAACTTTTATTTAAACAACGTTGTGTATAGGATTTGACTACCCATTTGGCTTCCAATCCATGCACTTATTTAGATTATTTAGGCATTTCTTTGACAATCTCATCACATCAAAGTGTGAAAGTAAATATTTTCTATTTTTAAAAAATAAAATATAATTTTTTTAATAGATAAAACTTGTTTTCGCTTAATTAGTGTTTCTATCATATTAAATAACATATTTTTAGTTTTCTAACGACCACCGAAAAAATTCCATACGATGATTAGTTACGAAGTTATGAGCAGTCAAAGTTTAGTGTGTACTCTACTCTTTGAAATACTATAACTGGGTTAAAAATTGTTATACAGCGATGAAAAAAACGAAATTAAAGGAAAAAAAGTGATCTTTTTGAATATAATATTAAATTTAATTGAAAAAGAATTCTTTGAACTAATACTGAGCTTTGAACGTAAAAATTCCATTTTAAATTCTTATATCAAGTTTTTTTTTTTTTTTTAACCGTAATTCAAAAACAGTAAAAGATAAAAGAATTTTAAGGAAAGATTCTGAAAGTAGAAATTCTAAGTTTTCTTTCTGTTTTAAAATCAAGGCCCTCTCATCCTTTTTGCCGAATTTGTAGGTACATAAACATAAAACACTATTTTTATAAAGACATGTAAAATCGTCAAAAAGTTTAGGACCCAAAAATATATGTACTACCTACTATTAGATATGGTCCTAAACTTTTTAGCGAATTTACTTGTCTTTATAAAAATAATGTTTTATTTTCAAGTCCCTGCAAATTCGGTAAAAGGAATGAGAGGGCATTGATTTAAAAACAGGATAAAAGCTTAGAATTTCTACTTGCAGAATCTTTCCTTAAAATTGTTTTATGTTTTACTGTTTTTGAATTATGTTTAAAAAAAAAAACTTGATATTAGAATTTAAAATGGAATTTTTACGTTCAAAGCTCAGTATTGGTTCAAAGAATTCTTTTTCAATTAATTTTAATATTATATTCAAAAAGATCACTTTTTCCTTTAGTTTCCTTTTTTTTCCATCGCCGTACGGCAATTTTTAACCCAGTTATAGTCTGACGTAGACAGACTATAAATGGATTCAGGCAGTTTCAAAGAGTAGAGTACACACTAAACTTTGACTGATCACAACTTCGTAACTAATCATCATATGGAAATTTTTCGGTGGCCGTTAGAAAGCTAAAAATGTGTTATTTAATATGATAGAAACGTTAATTAAGCGAAGACAATTTTTATCTATTAAAAAAATTATATTTCAATTTTTAAAAAATAAAAAATATTTACTTTCACACTTTGATGTGACGAGATCGTTAAAGAAATGCCTAAATAATCTAAACAAGTGCATGGATTGGAAGCCAAATGTGTAGTCAAATCCTATACACAACGTTGTTTAAATTAAAGTTTTCATTGCATAGACAAAACCATTTTAAGAAAAAAAAATTGAAGTGGTCTTAAATTTTCTGATGGGGGTGTAGGTTGCCGATTTTCTTTACCTTCTACACGTACTACTAGTGCGAAAAAACAATCTTTTTTGTTTCAATTTTTAATACTTACGGCTACGTAAGTGCGCGTAAAAGTAGTTCGTTCATTTACATTGTTTGTTTCAGTCTTACGCGTACGTGCAAGTAAGCGCGAGTGATTTGTCCTATGTACTCGCTTCCAATGTGACTCTAGCCTTAGCAGACACAAACTGTCTTTGTTAAGTAACACCCAGGATTGGCAATCTTGGTACGCCACAATTCCAAAATACCGTGATTCTGTATCGTTTCCATTACATTGAACGATTGGAACTGACGATCCGTGATAGCAGTGATAGAATTTTTTATATAGATAGTGATAACTCAGCCTCCCAAGTTAGTTGGTTTGAAAATACAAGAAAAAGGTATAGATAAAGGTAAAACATAAAAATAAAATAAATGGATGACTTTTGGACAGACCTCTGGAGGAGAATATGGAGAAATTTACTTCCTGTTATATTAGTTAAAATATTATATAATCACCAGTTTTTCTATATCTTATCGGTGCCAATTTTAAAATTCTTAAAAATTAATAAAATTTGTCACTAATAACAAAGGTTAAAATCAAAACAAATACAATAAGAAAATGCTCAGAATCTATTAGTTATTCTGTAATTTTACTTTTTAATTAGTATCTTAATAATTGTATAATTAATAGAAGGAATTTTAGCAGCACGTGGGAAAAAAGTAGAAAACGTAACGCAAGTCAGACGCATATGACACGCGACATATTGAAACCAAGAACCATAAAAATTGCGACGCACTTTCAGAGCATGGGAACCATTTCAAAATAAAAATTAAAAAAATAAAATAAAGCACGTACAATAGTATGGACAAGAAAATAAATTATATACACGTACCCATCAATACAATTGAAAAGAAGAAAAAAATTATAATTATATTTTAAAGGAATTTCAAAAAAAAAAACGTGTGTATTATTTAACTTCTTTTTTTTTTTTTAAACAAATGGTCAAACACACGAATCTGAAAATATTCCCACAGTTTGAAAAGGTAAATATATATGAGGGTACACATGTGATAAATACCTTCTTCCTTCAAAAACAGCAAATTCACCACATGTCGTTTAAAAAGAAATCAACCCTATTTTGAGGATTTACCTATATGGCATAATGTGTGTACAGGTAACACATATTTGGAAAAAAACGGCATGTTACATTATGTTTTAATTCATGTGGCTAGAAAAAGATAGTATTATACCATATCGTTATTTACTAGACACAAATAAAGAACACGAACCCCACTTTAGTCAACATACCAATACATTATGCATTGGAGAGCTACTACGGCTACTACCATGATGAGATATCCCTCCTCTCAATTTCATTGACTTCTCACCGAATTCATATAAATAGTTGGGCAACCCTTATCAAAAAGACATATAACATTTTAAATTCCGTCAGTCAAGACATAAACATAACAATCAAATTAAATTTTAAAGCTGTTATCGCGCTTCTGTTTGACAAGTGATTTTTTAAAGTGCTATCAGTGACAATATGGCTCCAACAAGTGCATATATGGTACAGACTGATTACGATGAACCGATTTCGCGAACGTACCAGTATCGAAAAGTTATGAAACCGATGTTGGAACGTAAACGTCGTGCTCGAATTAACCGTTGTTTGGACGAACTGAAGGAATTAATGGTGACCGCATTACAATCCGAAGGAGAAAATGTTTCCAAATTGGAAAAGGCCGATATCCTCGAACTGACCGTACGTCACTTACATCAATTGAAACGTCAACATCAATTGATTTCAACACCGGAACAAAGTTATGCCGATCGTTTTCGTGCCGGTTTTACACATTGTGCCGCAGAAGTGTCACATTTCCTATCAACCGTTTCGGCCAAAGAAACAAACGGTTCAACAATTGATCCGGTGTCCAGTGCAAAATTGTTACAACATTTAAGTACATGTATACGCCGATTGGAAACAACAAGCAACAATGCAATGTTGATGTCACAACAGCAACAGCCACAAACACAACAACAAGTGCCTCAACAATATTATCAACAACAACAACAACAACAACAACAGCAACAATTAACAATGCCGGTTATTTTAAATCAACCGCCACAACAACAGTCACCGGCGCAACAGTACACGCCGCCAACGAGTCCGGCAATGATGTTGCAACAATATCATCAACATCAGCACCAGCAACAGCAGCAGCAACAAAAACAACAATTGGCAATGGACAAAACAAAATTTAGACAACAAAATGTCCAACAAAAAATGACAACCGTTCATAGTAATCATAGTAGTAATAATACTAGTAATAACAATTCTTCATTAAAAGCGACAATGTGGAGACCATGGTAGTTTTAAGTTTGAGTTAATATTTTGTTTTTTATTTATTTTAGTTTTTTAAAATTTAATTTTCAAAATCAATTGTCTTCCACATTAGTTCAACTTTATTTAAGTAACGATTACTGTGATATAAAAAGTACATATTTCTTTTTTTATGACTATGGAATTCAAAATTAATTTTTCTTTTTTCGAAATCAAATTTTCTTTTGAAAGTTAAATTATGTATGAAATATGATGATTGTAAATTAGGGCTTTAATTAGTTTTCTTAGGTTTTCATTTTTTTAAATTATAAAAAAATTGTACCTGATTTTCTTAGTAATTATTTTGTATGTGTTTTATTTTGAATTTTATGATAATTAAAAAATTAGTTTCATTTATTGACAATGTATACGAAATAAAAAGAAAAGATTGTTTTTTTAAATTTTTAATTTAAAAATAAATACATTTTTTGAAGAATTCAGGCTTTTTCTTTTTATATTTTCATTTTCAGAATTAAGATCATTTAATTTCATCGTTTCTAAATTCTTAACACTACCAAAAAAGACGTTTTAAATTGACGCGCCGGTATTATTATTTATTAGTAATAAATATACACATATCGACGCAATTAGATAGTGACGCAGTGTTTGATAACGAATATTACTATAACGTATATCTTATCTTTTTGGTAAGTAGAGCATAATATTGGCACACGCACCAAAAAAAGTTACTGACCTGAGAATCTATATCCTTTCCATAGGTTGATAGGAATCCGGTATCAGATTAGTATTATTGAGCTGCGTGAAGTTGGCACCCATTTTTGCGAATTTTTCGACTTAGCCGTGCGCATTCATTTGTCCACTATTGGCCACAAAAAATTTTCGATTGTCCACCTTTCGTTTCGGAATGGCGGCCCAAAAACTTTTTTGCAATTTTTTACTACTGACACTCCTAAATTGTAAAAGAAAATTCGGGAGCACCAAAATCGTTTGTCCATCGTTTGTCCACTATTGTCCACCAAAAGTTTTCCATTGTCCACTTTCCGTTTCGGAATGGTGGCCCAAAAACTTATTACCACTGGCACTCCCAAATTTGAAAAAAATTTTCGGAACCACCCGAATCGTTTGTCATTCCGAGTTAGAAGCTAAAGAAAAGACACATTTGAAACCTTCTACACTTTATCAGTTTAAAAAAAAATTGTAAGCTTTTGAGAAAATGGATGGTGAAATTTTTTAGGTTTAGTGACCCAGAATAGTATATTGTGCAATAAGGGCGGGAAATTATCGATTACCCACGAGAGCGAAATTGAGCGCACGATCGTAGTGAGTGCGCTTATTCGCTCGAGATACTATTTTTTATTACGAATTTCACATACTTTTTTCTATAATTATTACTATTTCTTATTACTTTTTAAAGTAATATTTTTGAGTGTTTGTCTTTTTTTCTGAATTAAATATTGTTTAAATTACTTTGTTGATGGTTTCTATAGAAATAATTATGAAATATTTATTAAATCAAAAATCAAGAGGCGGCTTTGCGTGTTTTGATTAAATTTTGCGTGTCTTATTGTCAATTTGCGTGCGGAAAGTATACTTTCCGCACGCAAAAAAGTATGTGGGAAGAGTACAGTTGGCAAACAGCTATTTTGCGTACAAAAATGTGTGCACCAAGTTAGTACTTCTCCCGCATGAGTAATAAAAAAGTTTTAACACTTTCAACGCGCCTTCATACGTTATAATTAATAAATAACAAAAAGCTAGTTTGCAGCGTGTACCCCGTTTTTGAAAACGTAATTTTTAGTAGAGCCGGAATTACATAAGGGCACTTGGGGCACGTATACCCCGGGGCTTCCACAAAACTGATAAATTGGTAATAAGTCGCTTTTTGGAGAATAGCACGAAAAACCTTCTTTTACAATATGGGGAAGTTCCCTAAAAAAAGTATGTGCAAAATGTTTATAATTCGAAAGCAATCAAAACCGAAAGCAAAGTAAAATTACTATTTTTCTATGACTATGATGAACTCACTCACATACTGACACCTAATTGGGCGTTAGGCTTTTAAGTTTTTAATGGATAACAACAAGATTTTGAATATATTGTATTGTATTTTAATAAAGATAATTTATTAATAGTCTTTCTTCTTTATCTAACGTGGTTGGCGCACAAACGCATTCTAAATTAAGGAATGATTTTTAGATAGGTGTTATTTTTTATGTCATCGAAGATGATATATTAATATCGTTGTGTGATTGAATTGAACACGTGATTGAATAATTATTGAGTTGTACATCCATACTGAATAAACGCAAGAGGGTTGTAGAGTTAACAACTATAGAGTTAACAAACAACTATAGAGCTAACAAAAAATCATAAATTAACACTTTCACTGGGATGGCATTACTTAGTGCGTACGCACTTAACGATATTTTAGTATTTAATTAATAAAATTTGAATCAGTTTCCGATGTATAGTTTGTGAGACATAGTGAAAACAACGACGACTGAAAATGACTCTTGTACATAAATTTATGTATCAGACAAGCTAGTAATATAGCTATCTCTCACAAGATCTACCATCTAATATATAGAAAATGGATAGTAGAAATTATAATAACTTTTATATGTGACAAAATTTTATTTTTGGAATGAGTTATTTTCAGTTCTTATAAATAAGATTAAATTTTTAAGAAATACTCGTATTTTTTTGATTTCTGCTAAGATTAAAATAAATGATAAGGAACTTTTAAAAAAAAAACGAAAATCTTTAATTCTTTAGGAGCAGGGGCGCAACAACCGGTGGGAGAGGAGTCCAGGCAGTCCAGTCCGCCCTAAAATTATGTGGACCCTCATAAAATTACAAAATTTTCCTTAAATATATTTTATTTATATTAAAAAATTTTTAGTGCCCCCTTTTTTATTTGATTATCGAATTTTTTAAGATTTTCGATAACATTTTCCAATGTTATCGGAGAATTTCGTTACCAAAAAATTAAATTTTTGTTGGACCCTCCTGCAGATTTGTAGTCGCTCCGTCTCTGTTTAGAAGCATAAAACATCTGAAGAATGACATCAGTAAATTCTGATTTACAGTATTTAAAAAAAACTGAAAAATCCGTCAGCCACACTAAATAATTAGTTGAACGTTTGTTTTTTGATAGAAATTTTTTTTAAATTTATAAAATGAGTTTTCTTAGTGTAATTTTAAATTTTAAAAAATAAAAATAAATGAAAAATTCAAAAGCTTAAAAAGAATTTAAGAAAAAATATAGAAATAAAGGAAAAAAAGAAATTTTGAAAAAAAAATTTCACAGTTAGCCGATTTTAATCTGCGACAATAATTAATATGTAGACTTTTTGAGGATTTAGTAACTCAATTATAAATAATTGATTTGTATTTTTTTAATGGATAAAATTTTGTTTGAAACTATTTTATTTGTTATATTCTTTCAAATTTCAGTTTTTAAAAGTTGTCAGATTTTATGTGTTAACCATATAGATAGATACCTAGTAGCACAAAAAAAATATTAAATGGATGAACAAAATAATATGCTTTTTGTTAAAATTTTTAGGATATCAACTGTATTATTTGGTGCTGAGATTATTTATGAGCTACTTGCATCAAAAGCTGACTTTATCTTATTTACTTTGTTACTTAAATTTTACCACTCCACAATCACAATAGCTTGGTTACAATTAAAACTTTACTCAATCAAACATATTTAACAGTATCGAAATCGGTTTCGTTGAACAGCAAACAAAACAAAACTATCAATAACGTTCTTCGTTTTCAAAAGATGAACTCACGTTTATCAATCATTAAAAAATATTTAAAATTGAATTACATACTTCGATCATACTTGGTAAAAATGTCCAGAAATTATTAATCAGTACCTATAGTATGGGGTTTGATAAAAATATTTCAAAATTCTGTCACGTTTAATGCCACAAATAACCAAAAAAATATCACTAAATACGACAATTGTTTAATTGTTTAAAATAAACAATTGTTGGCAACGATTTTTTGATTGATTGACAACAATCAGCGACAGCGATAGATGACAAAAAACTACTGTGTTGATCAAAACAATGGAACCCTCTTAATTATGTACATTGTTAAATTTCTTTGTACGCACGCCTTAGACACCTTTTACGGTTGGAACTCATATACCCAACCAACAGAAAAGATTTAAAGTAAAAGTTTGTTAATACTTTGGAAATTCCGTGTTAAACATAATCTATGAATGAGCAAGTTATTAGGTCGAAGATATTGCAAGCAGTGTGAAAACTCAGACAGTAAAAATATTCAAGATTTGAGGAATCCGGGTTTCCAATACAATCATCCCTCTTATAATGCAATTCGTATTCGCTTTAAAAAAATCAGGAACAATTTTCATCTTTTACATGAAAATAATTAAAAAATGAGGAAGCAATTTGAAATTAATAAAAATAATTCGCTAAGTGTATGTAGGGTTTCACAGTAGCCTGAGTTTCCTATAGGCTGTGTGCGTGATGGCAACGACATCTATAATATACATTTTTCCGGGCTCATTAACGAATATAAATAATGATAACCGTGGAAATAAATAAATTTAAAATATTTTTAAACAAACCGTAAAAATCTGAATACAAATGTTTGCTATTTACAATTAATTTTTTTTATAAATAAATTTGAACAATTTGATCAGTTTGAACAATAAAATACTGGATGAAGTATAACAGTTATATTAAAAAACGCCGTGAGCAGCGGGGCCCCATCACGGAAGTCGAATTTCCCCCTTCATCTTCGGTATTGAATGTTTACAAGCGAAATGTGATTGAAAGTCTACAACCGAATTGTCATTTTGTTGGTTTCAAAACTGGTGATGAGTGTTCGGCTGATCGAGGCTTTAAAAAAAGGTTTTAAGTATTTAAGGGTTGTATCTCAGTAAATTTCAATTTTGTGCCGAAAACAGGTAGCAGAAAAAAAACCAACACAATTCGTACGAGGGCATTCCTGCCCATGTTTATCCGCTAATTGCCTTTATGTTTTAGTTTTAAATATTAAAAAAGGACCTTAAATAGTAAACTGGAAGGCCTTTATAAAGATATTTTTTCATTCAAAAAAAAAAAAAAAAAAAAATAAAAAAAATAAAAAATAAAAAAAATAAAAAAAAAATTATTTCTTCGGTATTGAGTGTCTACAAGCGAAATATAATTGAAACTCCACAAGCGATTTGTAATTTTGGTGGTTTCAAAACTGATAATGAGTGTCCGGTTGATCGGGGCTTTATAAAAAGATTTTAAGTTTTTAAGGGCTGAATCTCAGTAAATTTCAATTTTGTGCCGATAGAAGTTAACAGGGAAAAAGCCAAAACAATTCGTACGAGGGCATTTCTATCCATGCTTATCCGCCAATTGCCTTTGTGTTTTACTTTTAAATATTAAAAAAGGAACTTAAATAGTAAACTGGAAGGCTTTTATGAAGATATTTTTTCTTTCCAAAAAAATCCAAAATTTCTATTTTATAAATAATAAAAATCCAAAATTCCTAAATAATAATTAAATAAATAAATAAACAGTGACTTTAATAACATTTGCAAATTACTTAATATGTATGTATTTCATTTGTTAAAAAATTGTATTCACTTTTTTTTAAATTTTTTAAAATTACTATTCGCCTACTTGTATTTAGAATAAACATAATGCTTTTAAAACACATTTAACAATAGCATTCAATTCCGATGTAAAAATGGGAGAAGTGGGGGGAAAAGTGATGTGGACTCCCTACAAGGTACTAGCTGGATACTAACTTAATACACGTACAAAATTTCAGCCCGCTAGGTTTCCTTATGGAGTCTCTAGACGTGTTAGAAAACAAGCAAAAAAATTAAGGAAATATTGGCGTAAAAATCGTGGGGGTAAGGGTTAAAAGTTGAAACCTCCAAAAAACAGTGTCTGGCTATTAGCTTAACCTGTACACCAAATTTCAGCCCTCTAGGTTTATTTGGGGAGATTTTGACCCGAACGAAACTGTTAAAAAACAAGAAAAATCATGTTCTTTTGGGTATAAAAATGGTGGGGGTAGGGGCTAAAAGTCGAGACCCCCAAAAGGCACCCCCTTGATACTAACTCAATCCGAATACAAAATTTCAGCCCTCTAGGTTTATTCGGGTGACCTGTGCGAGTGGTACAAACTTCGAAAACGTCGAAAATGCATGAAATTGTAGCTTAAAAATGAGGGGGGTGGGGGTAAAATATTAAAACCTCCAAAAAGCACAACCTAGGTACGAACTTTATCAACACACCAAATTTCAACCCTCTACCTTAATTCTGGGGGGCTGGGGGCCTGTTAGATCCAGCGAAAATCGTTTTTCCCCCCTCTACTCCCACCATATCATCCTAGGAAGCTGAATTTTGGATATGTTGTAGATAATTGACCGAAACATTATTTAAAACCGGTTTGGAAAAGTTCTATTGCTTTTCCGCCCCCCACCACCCCCTTAAAAGTCGGGTCCGAAAAAAAATTTGCCCAAAATTTGACCCCACTTTGATAGTATTGTTGTGCATCGGAATAAGCCACACTTACCAAATTTCATCTCTTAACTTTCATAGGGGGGCCCTACACATATTAAAAGGTTGCGGGAAAATATATATATATATATATATATATATATATATATATATATATATATATATATATATATATATATATATATATATATATATATATCAGACATCTTTTTTTTTTACATAATCGTGTTCTACGGGTCCGAAAACGGATAGCGCCCCTGGTCTCGCCTCTCGCAGCTCTTATCTTATAGACTGTATAAGTCTAATTTTTCGGAGAAAATTCGACTAAAAAGTAATTAAACAATTGTCCACGTTAATATGGATATAATTTTCAAGACAGTATTTCCTTCCAACCTCGGACTATGCAGAGGAAAAAGTTGCTGGTGCCGGTGAAGTACGTCAGGGAAATTCGAGAATTAAGAAATGCTCGCATAAGTCATTTAGTTTAATGTAGAGTCATAAGACAAACATCAATAACTTTAACTCCTTATGAGACATTATTTTTTTTGCGACTATGTGAGTTAAAATACATCAAATATTTTTAATTCTGTATTTATGGATTGACGTGTAGACGTTAATACTGTTGACAGATAAATAAGGAATGACATATTAGTTGCAACTGCGTTTATAATCAAAGTGAATCAATGTAGATATTTTTATTTAATATTTTTAGTCGAATTTTCTCCGAAAAATTAGACTTATACAGTCTATACGATAAGAGCTGCGAGAGGCGAGAGTAGGGGCGCTATCCGTTTTCGGACCCGTAGAACACGAATATGTAGAAAAAAAAATGTCTGATATATATATATATATATATATATATATATATATATATATATATATATATATATTTTCCCGCCACCTTTTAATTTGTGTAGGGCCCCCCTATGGAAGTTAAGAGATGAAATTTGGTAAATGGGGCTCATTTTCGAGGCACCTCATACTATCAAAGTGGGGTCAAATTTTGGGCAAATTTTTTTTCTGACCCGACCTTTAAGGGGGTGGTGGGGGGCGGAAAAGCAATAAAACTTTTCCAAACCGGTTTTAAATAATGTTTCGGTCAATTATCTACAACATATCCAAAATTCAGCTTCCTAGGATGATATGGTGGGAGTAGAGGGGGGAAAAACGATTTTCTCTGGATCTAACAGGCCCCCAGCCCCCCAGAATTAACGTAGAGGGTTGAAATTTGGTGTGTTGATAAAGTTCGTACCTAGGTTGTGCTTTTCGGAGGTTTTACTATTTTACCCCCACCCCCCTCATTTTTAAGCTATAATTTCATGCATTTTCGACGTTTTCGAAGTTTGTACCACTCGCACAGGTCACCCGAATAAACCTAGAGGGCTGAAATTTTGTATTCGGATTGAGTTAGTATCAAGGGGGTGCCTTTTGGGGGTCTCGACTTTTAACCCCTACCCCCACCATTTTTATACCCAAAAGAACATGATTTTTCTTGTTTTTTAACAGTTTCGTTCGGGTCAAAATCTCCCCAAATAAACCTAGAGGGCTGAAATTTGGTGTACAGGTTAAGCTAATAGCCAGACACTGTTTTTTGGAGGTTTCAACTTTTAACCCTTACCCCCACGATTTTTACGCCAATATTTCCTTAATTTTTTTGCTTGTTTTCTAACACGTCTAGAGACTCCATAAGGAAACCTAGAGGGCTGAAATTTTGTACGTGTATTCAGTTAGTATCCAGCTAGTACCTTGTAGGGAGTCCAGATCACTTTTCCCCCCACTTCTCCCATTTTTACATCGGAATTGAATGCTATTGTTAAATGTATTTTAAAAGCATAATGTTTATTCTAAATACAAGTAGGCGAATAGTAATTTTAAAAAATTTAAAAAAAAGTGAACTTACTTTTATGACAAATGAAATACATACATATTAAGTAATTTAAAAATGTTATTAAAGTCACTGTTTATTTATAAATTAGGAATTTTGGATTTTTAGTATTTATAAAATAGAAATTTTGGATTTTTTTGGAAAGAAAAAATATCTTTATAAAGGCCTTCCAGTTTACTATTTAAGGTCCTTTTTTAATTTTTAAAACTAAAACATAAAGGCAATTAGCGGATAAACATGGGCAGGAATGTCCTCGTACGAATTGTGTTGGCGTTTTTTCTGCTACCTGTTTTCGGCACAAAATTGAAATTTACTGAGATACAGCCCTTAAATACTTAAAACCTTTTTTTAAAGCCTCGATCAGCCGAACACTCATCACCAGTTTTGAAACCAACAAAATGACAATTCGGTTGTAGACTTTCAATCACATTTCGCTTGTAGACATTCAATACCGAAGATGAAGGGGAAAATTCGACTACCGTGATGGGGCCCCGCTGCTCACGGCGTTTTTTATTATACTATAAACCAGTGTTGCCACACTCGTTTGGCTAAAAGTTACGTTGGCATACTTTAAAAGGTACATTTTTAAACAAAAAGTTACGTAATAGTAATTTTTTGTTGATACGAATTGCCATTTTCAATTATATTTTTATTATAATCTTTTTTAAATTTTTATTTGTCAAATTAGGTATAATAAAAATATGACCAGTTCATTAATTTATCTTTTTTATTTTCCATTGAATTTTAAGTCAAATGAAGATAATAATAAAGAGAATTGTATTTATTATATTACAATAAAATAAAGATTTATCAATTTATTTTTATCTGACTACAGAGAAGAGATTCAATAGGTTCAAATTTTGTAGAATCCTTAATATTTTCTTTTGTGGACATGAGTGCAGATACAGTAGCCGTATGTAAATTATTGCGATGAGAAGTTTTTATTAGTTTTAATTGGCCAAATATTCTCTCCAGATTAGCATTCGAAAACGGTAGTACCATTAATAATGGAAATACTTTCTTCGTATTTGGAAACATAGTTCTCCATCAATTTTTTCTAGTTTAAATACTTTCCGCCAATATTCTTCAGCAGAAAGGCTTGAATTTAATTCATATTTAGCTGCAGATGGTATGTAGTAAAAATTAAGTTAACTTCAGGCATGTACCGTATACGTTTGTGTGCGTGACGAAATTGACAAAAAGCAATTAAGTGGGACTTATGAATTTTTGAATTAAGATATGAATTTGACAATTGCAAAAAATGTATATAATTTTAAAAAGTTACATAAATACGCTTAAAATCTTTTGTTACATACATGTTACATGGATTGATGAAAAGTTACGAAAAATGTAAGAAACGTAACCTTGTGGCAACACTGCAGTGTAAACACATATGAGCCCGTATTAATGCTTGTTTTCTCCACTACTCACGCTGCAATCGATTTAATTGTCCCCACCATATACTTCGCACGCTGCCTATAGATTTCGAAACAAAATATAGAGCACTAATTAAAGTATATACATTTTTTTTCATTTATCAAACTCAAAGGGAACTCGTGATACCTTTGAATTATAGAGTTTCGAATTATCGCATGTTTGAATTAACGAGAGTCTACTGTAGTTATAAACTGCATAAGTTGTACATATACATATGTATGATTATATTTAAGTAATAAAATTATTTAGGTGGGTCCAAACTTTTATTTTATATTGTAGGGAGTGTAAGTAGATAAAAAAAAGTAATAACGACAATCATGTTGAATGACCGCGGGAAAATAATTATACAGTAAAAATGAAATCAACGAAAAGATAAAACGACAGTTAAGCATTTAGTTAAAAGTATTTTTTTGAATTAAAAATGATTTAAAAATTTTATCAATCGCTTTAATAACATCGAATGGAAAGCAATTTTTATTTGAATTTTTTTCATGATCGACTGTCCGTTCGCTTAATGTGACAATATTTCTTTCTTAAAAAAACGGATTGTAATAGTAAGTAATTTTATAAGCGTTGCTGTAAAATATTAACTAAAACATGTTTTAGTATATGACCATGTTTTAGTACATGACGTGCCCAATTTTTGACAATTTATATAGATGAAGTACATAAAGCAAAAATTAACGTAAATGTCTGACCATCGATTTTGAAAAGCCATAGTAAATTGAGATGAGCCTTTCAGTTTATTAGAAAAACTTCTAGTTTAGTTATAAATGGACCTCAGATATAATTAACTTGAAAAAATTTTTAGTTATCACAATTGGAAATTTACTAGAACTTTTAGTGAAATACGGTCGCAAATATATTTATTTAGTTACCGTAACTAAAAAATAATGCTTCTAGTGAATGCAAAAAGCTGTTGGAGTTACAAATTATTCAACTATTATCGTATTGTCACACAGCCAAAATAATTTTAGAAAACATATTATTGCTACAGAAATAACTACATTCTATTTAAATGTAATTAAAATAATAAAGCCCTCCGAGATATTAGGGTCCCGAGAAGGAGTTAAAATACGCAGCTGGATGGATTTTTACTAAATTACGGCTCAAATAATGTTAATACGCAGAATAAAAAGAACGTTCAGTCCCTAAGAATTTGACACCCCCCCCCCAAAAAAAAATGATCCGAGCAGATCCAATTGCATGGTTCTTAACCAAATTGACAACTTTTAAAAGGTTTAAAAAGAAACGACGAATTTTGGCAAAATTTTGCTCAAATACTATTGAGATTGTGCAAACAGAAAGTGAGGTTGAAATTGTTTCCTAGGGTCGTGGTTCTTCGAGGAGCATTTGAAATGAACGTAGGTACTCATAAAACTACCAATATCGGTATCTATGGAATAGATTCTAGATATGTCTAGATGTGGAAATTAAGTATGTTATTGAAATGTGAATAAGACTACTTTAGAGTCACTTTGCGAGTAGAGTGAAGTATTATACAAGACTTATTTTGTACAGTATTTCTGAGTATTTGATTTAAAAGTAATTTCATACACTTCTACGTGGGAAAAAAACCGTGAAGAATGCTGCGTAGTTCTTATATGTTAAAATACATGAAACAGTGTTGATGGTGGAAACGCTGTGAACAAATTTCTAAAAATATCTTTGTTTGGCCGTTACTTCCTTCGAAAATAATTTTTATACATTATTTAAAAACTTCTAGTAAATTGTAGTTGAACAGCGGCAAATGGTATAATAATAACAATCACAACAATAAACGATATTGCTAACTAATAAGGAAATAGTTAATCGTTCTTTCAATTCTTTTTTGTTAATGTACAAACTGTATAAATGCTTGTTGGTAGCATCACTACAAAAACCGAATTGGGTTGTCAATAAGAATTGAAATCAGTGGAAATTATCTGAAGTTATTTTATGTTATAAATGACACAGTGACGACATTTTTTCACTATAGTAATTCACAACGTTCTTTACCTACAGCCTGTTTAATGTTATATAATGATTTGTAGTAATTTTTATTTATTTACTTTTTACTCTACAATTGCATCTATAAGGGAATTCACACAATAAAATGCCGTAAGACGTAGGACGTAAGGAGTGCTGACATATAATGATGCTGGATGAAACTTTGTGTAGTTTTCTAGCTTAACTATTTCTAGATGTAGATAGGTATAAATGATTCATGTCGATATTCTACTAATATATTTTAGGCTCGATTTACATTATAGTGCCGATATCGATACGCTGCCGCTCCACTCTCGCTCCGATATAATCTTGTTGCGTTCACATTACAGTGCTGATAGCATCCTGGTACCTACTCGTTCTCCATTCACAACTTTTTTTCATTTTTAAACAATTTTATTGTATCAGGAGAATATAATGATACACATAATACTAATTATTATCTATTAGTTAATTAATAATAGTATATCATAATGTATTGTAGCAAGACGTCGCGTCCTTGTGTTGTATTATGTTTTCCTAATACAATAATTTTCAAATAAATGAAGCGGGCCGAGAAACGGAGCGAAGTGGAATCAAAAACGTGTTCACACTCTCGATATAGGTCTGATATCGCTCCGATACCGCTCCGATAAAATATTATCTGAGTGGTATTGGTATTAGGGCGGTATTGCAGCGAGACCGAACCATGACTGATATCGGACCGATATCGGAGCGATGATGTGAATACACTGATTGTTTATTGTGTAAGAATATTTTATCGAATCAGGAGCGTAGCGATATCGTACCGAGAGCGGAGCGTTAATGTCGATCGGGCCTTAGTGATAAAAAAGTTGCAGTGAATGTTGTATTTTCAGCAAATTTGGTATTTTGAAAAAAAAGAACTACACTCATCTACGTATAAATGGTTAGAAAACTACACAAAGTTTCATTCAGCGTCACCAAATGGCACTACTACTCACGTCTTACGTCTTACGGCATTTTATTGTGTGAAAACCCTAATAAAATGATCCTAAATGAAATTTGTTAATGACTATTGACAATGAGATCAATAAAATCAAATTGGAACAGATGGTGCATTGGAATGAATTGTTGGTTTTGTTAATAATTAATGATTGCCGGTACAAGTTTTATTTCCATTATGAACGAAATATAAACAATTAAAAAAATTGCGACTAATGTAAGTATATTGATTTGGTCGGTCTTTTATTAAAGAAATATTGAAAGATGAGTTTAAAAGTACTCGTGTGAACCGAATTTTATAAAACATCCATCAATTGGCTGGTGGTAATTTCACAATTAATTGAATCGATTGATATTTGCCGAAAAATTTAGAATTTCGTCTTTCGTAGTTCAGTCCGCAAAGTGTCAGCTTGCTTAAAGACAACTGAAACTGGATAATAAAGGACCCTTCGGGGTAAAGAGGGGTAAAAGCGCCTAAAAGGGAAATTAAAAAACCAATAGTAGCATTAAGTGCGCTATGTGATAGTAAGTCTTATATACCAATGTTAGGGCTTTAAATGTAATCGGCTTCGGATAAAGCCACTTTCAGTGAAATTAGAATAAGTTTTTCCTCAATGCGTGCACGGATCTTTTTCAAAATCGACATGCATATAGTGCAGAGGGAGAGCCAATTTTTGGTGTATATTGAAGGTCATTAAAAGGTCACGGGCAGAAAATGGATGCAAAAAACTGTACTTGATGTGCTGTAAAAATATGTAGACGCCCCGGAACCAGAATGGGACCATAATTTTCTAACAGAACGTCCTAAAATTAGTATAGAAGCCAATAACGTACTATAATAATAATAATAAATTCACCAAGTGCGTGTAGGACATGCATTATCAAAGTTACGTCGTCAATAGCTAATTTTTCACAATTTTTAGGATCAAATGTAGGAAATTTAATAGTACGTATTGACGGCTTACTGCTAGAACCACGTATGTCGATTTTTCACTGTTTTGAGATAATTAGATGTAAATGTTCAGAATCATATACTGATCATAGGCAAATAAAAATTCCATTTTATGTATCAGAATGAAAGTTTTAACAATAACAAAACCTCGTATCTCCAAATTTCAAATTATGTCATAATTTAATGGTATGTTACCATACGAGGGTCAATACCGAAGTGCTCAGCCGTTTAGTACATATATATACATATATATATATATATATATATATATATATATATATATATATATATATATATATATATATATATATGTTTATATACTTGGTGAATTTATTATTATTATAGTACCAATTTATACAAAAAAGAAAGATAATTGTAACCAAACTCTTTTGTATAAGCGGATGCTTAAAACAAAATAAAAATTCCAATTCAAATTCTATTAATTTTTTTATTGAATTATTGAATTAATTTATTCATTCATAAGTATTACTTCCACAGTAATTATGAAACATTTAAAGTAACAGAGAATTATCTAATTTTGTAAGATACGAGGTACTGCAATCAATTAGGAAAATAATTATTTGAGCAGTTTTTTATATTTTATACATTTGGTCAGTTCCCTTGGTCAGTTAAAAATTCAAACGGTCAGAATCATATTTTTTGAGTAGTATTAATTCAACTTTAGCAGTAAAACGTGGTCAGTAATAAAAATGAATTTGGTCAGTTATTTTTCCTAGAATAGTCAGTAAAATAAATAAATTATCGGTAAAATAACTAAATGGTCAGTAAAATAAATAATAGTATATTACGTGATTGAGGTTGTAAGTTGCATATTACACACGAGCGAAAAAGTTACGCAAGAGCCGCGCAGCGGCGAGGGCGTCATTACGCGAGTGTGTAATATGCCTTGCAACCGATTACGTACTATACTTTATCTACGACTAACATGAAATTCACAATAAACGATAAAAATTTGGTACAAATCTGCAAATAGCAATACATTAAAAGTATGTAGTATTTGAAATTGATTAAAAACAAACGTAAACATTCAGTTGCTAGGTAAAATTTTTGTACAGATTCTAATATAATTTATGTATCATGTATATCACTGTATTGGCAAAGTGCAAAGTATATGGTGGGTACAATTAAATCGATTGCAGCGTGAGTAGTGGAGAAAATAAGCATTAATATATGCTCATATCTGTTTATAGTGTAGTAAAAAATATTAAATAAAAATATTTACATTGATCTACTTTGATAATAAACGCAATTGCAACTAATATATCGTTCCTTATTATTTTGTCAACAGTATTAACGTCCACACGTCAATCCATAAATGCATAATTAAAAATATTTGATGTATTTTAACTAACATGGAATGATGTTTCATAAGGAGTTAAAAGTTATTGATGCTTATCTTATGACTCTACATTCAACTAAATGACTAATGCCAGCATTTCTTAATTCTCGAATTGCCTTGACGTGCTTCACTATCACTAGTAACTTTTTCTTCTGCATAGTCCGGGGTTGGAAGGAAATACTGTCTTGATAATTATATCCATGTTAACCTCAAATTGTTCAAATTTATTTATAAAAAAATTAGTTATAAATAGCAAATATTTGTATTCAGCTTTTACGGTTTTTCAAAAAATATTTTAATTTTATTTATTTACACGGTTACCATTATTTATATTCGTTAATGAGCCCGGAAAAATGTATATTATAGATGTCGTTGACATCGCGCACCCAGCCAATAATATATGATAATTATAAGAATTAATAAAAGTGTAGTAGGCTTTGTTATTTTTATTATACATGCATGTAAAGAGCCATTTCTTGTACGGGTGGATATGTGGCTGTATGTAAATCGTAGCTTACTTATAGTCTTCTGTACAATAAGCAAGCAATTTCATGGTAGCCGTAGATAAAAATACTTACTTGTTTTAAAATACAATGTTTTCAAATCGCGAAGCAATCGGACTACAATTCGTGGACTTTTATTAATTACAGCGTGGAAGGGCGCCTTTGAAGCGTTACCATTTGGTGTCGCCAAACCCAAAAATATTTACTTCCTTTAAATTCCCGCATGTATTTAAGAACAAAAAGATTTTCTGATTTCAAACTACCCATCAAACTGCGGCATTCCGAAAGAGGCATTTTTTTCGAGCAGCGACTTTAACAGCACGTATAGAACGCATCGCCATCGAGTAAAAAGAAGAAAAAATTTTTTTATACTTAAAGAAATACATTAATTTATATATGTAGGTTTCAGATCGATTACATACAAAGTTGCTTTAGTTTCTAACCCTGAATAACCCTTTAAGCAATTTTCCTCCAAGTTCAATGTGTTCTGATACAGATAAAATCAAGTGCTTACACGCATTCTTCATTTTTAATTAGTTAATTTAAAAAAAATATTAATAATTATGAACAATCAATCAATTTATCAGGGAATATATTATGTATTTTATGCTTTTTTTTGTTGATTTTTGGAATAAACAAAACTCAACTCAATTTCAAATAGGTTTCATTATAGAACGTAAAATACTTATTAATTACCAATAGCCCGGTTCAGTCTTTATAATAATAAACGATTTTCAAAACGTTAAGGTAAGCCGAAATCGTTTCTAACTTAAAAAGCTTAACTGGTGTGTTGATTGATTAACTACTGACATCACAGAGCACACATATAAACCTGTTAACTTATACTTGCTTTGTACAGGGTGTTACCAAAAAAAAACCTATCAAATATTTCTGTACTATTCGCGTAGATAATTGTCAAATTATGCACTAATGTTCATCAATCAATCTTTTACTTTTTTTCTATAATTTAAAATCATTTTAGATGAAAATATCTTATTTATTATACAATTTTTACTTCTGTAGTTGAGTTATTATTAATATTGAGGAGTTAATTCCTTATACCACTAAAATAAATTCATATTTATATCTCTATGTTACAAAACTAATTTGGTCTTATTTTTGAAGCATTTTACTTAAAGTCGTCAGTTCGTGGAATTTTAACGATTTTCCGTGTAGAGAAAGTGTACTTATAAATAGAAATTCAAATACAAACAAATAAAAGTTTAATTCTATAAAGCTGAGCATTAACTAGGTCGGAAGCGCGGCCCGGTAAGGTGTGAAATTTATTACAGAAGATCCGTCCACTTGCGACTACGGCACAGTGTTGCATAGAATGCATATTAATTTATGTATTTCTAAAATGTATGTATCTGCTAATTTTATCAAATTTAGGCTTCTATATAAAATAAAAAAGTTAATTAAAATAATCAAAAACCCGACTGCGTAAAAAGTAAACTAAAACGGTGGAAACAAGACGAAATAGAGAAAAAGAAAAATGAATAGAAAGTAAAGCAGTCGGAGGCATCAAACTTTTCTGTTTAACTCGGTACAACAGATATGCTTTCGACTGCTTTACTTTTTATTCATTCTTCTTTTTCTCTATTTCATCTTCTTTCCACCGTTTTAATTTACTTTTTACGCAGTCGGGTTTTTTGATTTTTTTAATTAACATTTTTATTTAGCTCTTTTTAGTGTTGTTAGTTATTTCGAAAAAATAATATATAGGTACGCATACGAGATTACAGCGGTTGGCAGTCTAAATTACCACGAATTTGATATTACAATTTTTTTATACTAGCGCTAATATACTAGCTTTTGTCTACGACGTCGTTCACGTAGTTACTGAAGATTGATTAAATGATTTCGAACACTTACTATGCCGTCATCGACTTCACGCGAATGAATTTATCGACAAAAACTAGTTTCCATATAAATTTTCAACTCTTGCTTTACCGCCTTAGGGTATGAAAATTTAAAAATCTGCACTTGGTACTCACTTACGTTACTAAAGAAACCCTGTGCAGGATTTCACCCTCCTAGACTCAATGGTTTTCTATCTAAATTTTCATCCCCTATATTATATCCTTACAGAATAAAATTCCACAAATCTTTTCTTAGAGCTCACCTACGCTACATAAAAAATGTTCATCAAAGTTCATAATGAGAAAGGAAAGTAAGAAATACCCCTGTCGCAGCATCCTGCATAACATAGCGAATTTCCATTTACAAAAGTACGTTTTTCTCAGAAACCAGTTGATATAGAGTAATTGTAAATAAAAAAACCTTCTTTATGTGATTTTTCCGCCTCATTCCGCCAAATCTTTTTCACGAAAAATGTCCAAAACACCGTAAACGTTTTCACGAAATTTCTTAAAAATAAGATATTTCGTTCTTGAGTTATCGTGCGGACACATTTATATATATGTTTACTAAGTGTCCGCACGATAACTCAAGAGCGAAACATCTTATTTTTAAGAAATTTCGTGAAAACGTTTACGGTGTTTTGTACATTTTTCGTGAAAAAAATTTGGCGGAATGAGGCGGAAAAATCACATAAAGAAGGTTTTTTTATTTACAATTACTCTATATCAACTAGTTTCCGAGAAAAACGCGCTTTTGTAAATGGAAATTCGCTATGTTATGCAGGATGCTGCGACAGGGGTATTTCTTACTTTCCTTTCTCATTATGCACTTTGATGAACATTTTTTTGGAAACTCACAAAAAGGACTCCATAAAAACCGTTCTTATTGCATAACAGGTCTGCTAATTTTTGTTTTGATAAGACTGTTTCTATTTATTATGATGTATATATACAATAAAAAAAATAAATAAATAAATAATAAACTGAACGACATTATTTAAAGAACCTTTACTGTATCTTGTAATGTGACAACCTATATACAATATAAATGCTACAAAGTTATCCAACACTTTTGGATACCCTATATACTAACTGCGTCAGTTTATTAGTTATTAGAAAATAATTTTGTGTTAAAACATCCAGTAATTTTATCCATTACATATTTCTTAAGAAAATTTATTGTAGGTACTATATACTAGGTGTTGTAATCTTCAAATCCATATAGGTACTTACCTATGTTATGGAAGAAACATGCAGCTGGCGTTCGTCCATTGTCCTAATAAACGTATTTCATTCATTTCTTATTAATTTACTTATTTATTAGTAAAATGAATTATAACTTCCCGGAGTCCAAGTCAGATTTATTTCTCTTTTTGTCGGTATCTTCATTGCATTTTTGAGTGATGGTACTGGTTATAAAAACATAGGTACAGCGTTTATGGGATATTTAATTACTTGTTATATATAGTTTAAAAATCTTTGGACCAAATATTCATTAGTACGAGTACATAATGCACATATAAGAATATTGTTCTCGGAAAACACTGAACGTTAAAGGAGTACTTTTTAACGAAGCAATATGTAATTAGTTAGAGACCAGTTTGCTTACCTAGTCAAAGCAAAATTGAGAGGCATAAAATTTCTACCGTAGCTATAAGCTAAGGGATAGATTGTTGCTGGAACTTTTAGGAAGTGTTGACTGGCCCCATGGGCGGAGGGGGGCAGCTGCCCTCCTAGAAGCAAAAAAAAATTAAATGGTTATAAAGTGATAATAAAACGAAACAAAATTAGGAGTGATGACGAATGATCCAGTTGCTCCTAATATATAATTAATAATTATTATAATACATATAATTTTATATAATTCATATATTATATAATTTATATACCTGTAATTAATTATATGAAAATATAAAATATGTTATACAATAAAATTGTATATATGATAATTTGTCTTTATTAGAAAAAAAAAAATTATATTAATTTCTTTAAAGTTCATACATTTAGCTAATTATGGTTATTGCGGTACGAAAAATACCATCGTTTAAAAATAAATATAATTGTAAAATAAAAATTGTTGTCTATAAGTGTTGTTTTACCCCAAAAAAAAAAAACGATTATTTTGAGCGGTTATAACCGTAAGGTTAAACCGAACATAAAATAAACCGAAATAACGGAAAACCGATTATTTTTGAAAGGCTGCCATCCCTAGTTACAGCCTAACCGACCATGGTTTGCCCCCCTCTAGTTTTGATCCTGGGTACGCCCATGACTGGCCCTACCCCACGGGAATAACGTCTGACTATAATTTTCAAAAATTATATTAGGAAAATAAGTCTTTTGCAAAATTTTGCTTTCAGTTTTCGGGACAATCTGGGTCAGAAAAAAAAAGAAAACAGTGGGAGTAGCTTCATTTAAAAAGATTTTTTTTTAGTGATAAAAATTTCATATTTTGGAATTTAGTAGTTTTATTATAGCACGTACTCGTAATAGCACAAGTTTAACACAATACAGCACAACTATATTTGGGATAAATGATCGGAAAACGACATTTCATATTACAGGACTCAGTATTATTTCAACTAAAGAACTGCTTTTCAACATTTCTCTAATGTTAATCAAAAATCACATAATGATTGCAAAATTATCAGATTGGATTGGCTAGGACTCGAACTCAGGATTTATTGGTAACTAGCCAGGTATCTTGCCCCCTAGTCTGGTTCTACTTGGGGCCAAGACACTTACAACACCGACTATTTTATGAAAAAAAAAAACCAGTGGGAATTTTTTCTGTGTAAATATACTTGGCTCCTGGTTTGAAATAATGGAAATGAAATTTCTAATCAAGATAGAGATCCAATAGAGGTTTTATTTTCACTAAAGTTTTAAGATTTTACCAGAAAAAGTTGATTTTTCTAAAATTATGATGTTGTAATGGGCGAAGAGATAAAACTGCGAAAATTAGCTATGGTGTTAAAAAATAAGTTCTTGATGCAGACAAAGATTTATGCAATCGATCTTTAATTGTAGCCACTGATAGACAGATAGGTAACTAAATTACTGAATGAATAAATTATATGTCTGCATTTAAATCTCCTATTTTTATTTTAAAAAATAATTTAAAACTGGAAGTCATTAAATAAAAATGATTAGTTACTTTATTCTCGAATCTCAAACACGATTGCGTTCACCGTCCTTATTTTCAGTTGGATACATACTTCGTTTTCATCTTAATAATAATAGATATAATGATCATACAACAATATTAAATTAACCCTTTAATAACTATTTATAAAGGTATTATCTATATTATGAGAGAAGAAAGTGTATTCTTTTTTAGAAAATTATTTAATTATTACTTAACAATAATAAGATTCTAACACGAATTGTATACTCCTTATTCATACTGATACGAGCACGTATCACTATTAACATATTGATAGTAAAGAAACCGTTAAATTACTGCATCTATGTTCGTATAGATATATAGTATATATAGAGGATATTATTATAGTTGTTGAAGTGTATAGTACACGAAAGTATTGGTTAATTTTGATTTTAATAACCTTATATATGATGCACAGGTGCATAAGCTACAATATATATGAAAATCTTTTTGTTACGCGGTTGTGCTCTATGAAAAATACTTAAGTAAGTGTCACAAAAACTACAAAAATAGCTTATTTTTGCAAAACAAGCCAAGTTTAGTAACTATTTTCACAGAAGCCCAATCAAATATTTAACACAAAAAGCGTATATGTATATTTTTAAACACCTTACAACTTTAACATAATAAAAAAATAAAAATTCGCCAAGTGCGTGCCGGGTAATCAAAGTTCTATCAAAGTTCCGTGGTCAATAGCTAATTTTTCACAATTTTTAGGATCAAATATAGGAAATTCAATAGTACGTATCGACGGCGATTTTTCACTGCTCTGAGATAATTAGATATAAAGAATCATCTTTACTGACGATAGGCTAATAAAAATTTTGTTATATTTATCAGAATGAAAGTTATTTAACAATAACAAAACCTCGTATCTCTAAATTTCAAATTATGTTATAATTTAATGGTATGTTAGTTACCATACGAGGGTCGGTATAGAAGTGCTCAATCGTTTAGTCAAATTTTTCACAGGAAAAATTAGAATATATATGCAGTCTATACGATAAGAATGGGACGAGGCGAGACTAGGGGCGCTATCCGCTTTCGGACCCGTAGAACACGATTCTGAAAAAAAATGTGTGATATATATATATATATATATATATATATATATATATATATATATATATATATATATATATCAGACATTTTTTTTCAGAATCGTGTTGTACAGGGCTCCTTTTTGTATGTGTAGGGCCCCTTATGAACGGACTGAGCTGAAATTTGGTACGTGGTGCTGACAAAATGGGGCAGCAATACTATAATAGTGGGGTCAAATTTTGGACAAATTTTGAATCCGACCTAACCTTTAAGGGGGCGGTGGGGGCAACAAAGCAATAAATCTTTTCCAAACCGGTTGAAAATAATGTTTCGGTCAATTATCTACTACATATCGAAAATTCAGGTTCCTAAGGTGATTTGAAGGGAGTAGGGAGGGAAAAAAGTGTTTTGGCTGGATCTAACACGCCCACAGCCCCCCAGAATTAACGTCGAGGGTTGAAATTTCGTATGTTGATAGAGTTCGTACCTAGGATGGGCTTTTTGGAGGTTCTAATATTTTACCCCAACCCCTACCATTTTTAAGCTACAATTTCATGATTTTTCGACGTTCTCGAAGTTTTACCACTCGTACAGGTCACCCAAATAAACCTAGAGGGCTGAAATCTTGTATTCGGATTGAGTTAGTATCAAGGGTGTGCCTTTTGGGGGTCTCAACTTTTAACCATTACCCCCACCATTTTTGCAGTTTTGTCAAGGTCAAAATCTCCCAGAATAAACCTAGAGGACTGAAATTTTGTGTTTAGGTTAAGTTAATAGCCAACCACTGCTTTTTGGAGGTTTCAACTTTTAACCCTTACCCCCACAAAAATGAAATAATAGTTTCATTAATGAAACGATGCTCGCGTTCGTCAGAAATTTTGTTAGCCTAACGAAGCTGGCACCGTTATAAGCCAGAGGGCTCTGATTCAAAAAATTAATGCACGTCAAATATTTTTTCATGATTTCCGTCGGTTTTTCATGGTATAAATACTTAGCTTCTAAAATACAGTCACATTTAAAAATTATGGCATAAAAACAATTAGTCACTAAGTTAGAAATATTTTTTATATCTAAGGTATATTAATTTTTAATTTTTTAAAATCTAAGGTATGTTAATTTTGTGAATCAGGGCCTTCTGATTTGTAACGGTGCAAGCTCTGTTAGCTAACGTTAGGTTAACAACATTTTCTGGGGAACGCCTGCAGTTATATAAATAAAATTAATAGGTAAGTTATTTATAGTTATTCACAGTGACCTTTCATATTTTCTAGAAAATGCAACAAAAGGGAAAAATTATTTTTATGTTACTAGAGCATCATTTTGATAAATCTATATAGCTTAAACAATTTAAGATTGTCAGTGTGTTAGTGATTATGATTATACTATACATAGAACACCAATACACATAATAACACCAGTAAAGTCTCAAATTTATTTACGTAAACAAATACATAGAACCCTCTATTCTATGTTGTCTTAAACCAAAAATGTGCGCTTAAAGTGAAATTTTAGATTTTTGCAAAAAGTGTGATCAAATAATTAAAGTGAGTGAAAAACCCTCACATGTCACACCAACTGTTTGTATTCTCATTCCCTATGACCGAGGTAACGTTCGTTTTTCTTATAATTTATATCACAATATGTATATTTTTTATGATAAGGTCACATAAATCGTTTGTAAAGGACCATTGTGTTTGATGTTGATATGATGAACCAATAATTAACGATTATTAAATGTGAGATGTGGTAATATTGATAATGATGTATCTTATCTGCTCGGACTGAAACTCACTATCCAACCAGATAAAAATAGAGTTGCTTCTCTATACCTACTTAAACTTAATATGCACAATTATTACTTCTTTACTTTTTCACAAGGAAAAAACAAGAGAGCTATTTTAATTTTATTCTATTCTTATCATTATTTTAATATTACACTTTACCACACTTATAACTCTTATTTATTTTAACAAGTGTTTTATTTTTACTAGGACAAATTTACTCTTGCATTTACTTTGTACAGTAATATATTTTTGTTATGTAAACGTATTTTCATATTTTTCGTAAACTAGTATATGAAATTGTACCATAGAATGTATTTCCTTTATCACCTTATTTTTAAATATATGTAGTCTAAAATTTTAAACAATTTTAAAATTACAAAATTACAAGAACAAATAGCAAAATTTAAACGCTCACTTCCTGTTCTGTTTCACAGTTAATCATTTCTTCCAATTATAAAATCAAGGTGTGTTGGTACTTTAGTTTATTACTAAACTTTTATATTAAAGTGGCCCTTATTTTACTATTTTATTTTCTTACCTTTGGACTTGCAGTTAGATATGTTAACAATATAGTTTGAATTCCTTCCTAAAATACCTAAAGATCGAAAATCATTATTCAATTTAAGTGAGAAATCAATATGGCAGACAATAAGGCATGGATTATAAGTTTCTAGAGTTTCAGAAAGTGTACATTTTTCACAATGTACTGCAAAAAAAAAAACGCAGACGGGCCAAATACAACAGGGACCAGGTACTACTTTTTATATAATGAGCGAAATCATTACCCTCTCTTACGTTAGAAACAGCTTTTAAGTTAAGAAACGGAATGGAATAAAAGATCCAAGTATATTTTACAATAGCACTTAACAATACTGTTAGTTGATAAGAACTTAGGTATATAGTTGGTTTAAATTTGTATCTACTCCTAACTAATTCTATTTCATATTTTTGTCTCCCTGGTATAAATATTTTTTATCTTTCTGCCTTTTATAGCAAGCTTATACCTAAATATACGTTCCTAATTAACTCAAAAGTTAATTTGCCTCCTATTCAGATTTTGGGATTTGCTACGTTATGCCATTTTTTATAAGTAATTAAATTCCAACACACACCAAGTAAGTATATTTACGTTTTAACTAAATTAACCAGTGCATAAAATAACATGTTAACTGTTAACACTTGTGTCGTCCAGTTACAAAATTTTGTCACCCAATGGAGGTAGCTGGTGCCGGCAGATTTTTAAAGGACAAAATCATAAATTTAAGTTCTTCAAAATTAAAACTTGGTCTTATGCAAATTATTACGCTTTCTAAGCTTTGTAAAAGCTACAAAACAGGATTCGCTAATGGGAAAATTAATGAATCACTTTGTTATGGTCCAGATCAGGTACGTATAGTGTAGCGGTATGGACTATGCAGTGGTGTATGTGGATATGCGTGCGTACGTAACAAATCTTAGTAATATCAAAATTACGCTCAAAATTATGTTCTGAAATTAACCATCTTAATTTGTTTCAACTATAAATAATATTACACCAGTGAATAATATTTGAACATATTATGATACAAAATGATTATTAATATCACGTGTACATGAATGAACCCAAGAAAATATAATAATTTTCAGAGTATTTGAATATGAATTAATGACCACACACGTTACTACAATACATGCATATATGTAAGAGGATAGACGGATAGGGTCCCCTGTTTCACAGTGAACACCACAGTTTGGCTTCAAGCGTTATTTTGTTGACTTCATTGACATAATTGGTTAGTTTTTCCCCTTCATATTTTTATAACCGTCCATTATAAAAAGAATCTGTCTTAATATACCTAAGTTTGTATATTATATCGATCTATCTATAAGTCTATAACAGGGATTGCCAAAGTATGGTCTACGGGCCAAACGTGGCCTGGGAACTCCAAAAAGAAGATTGCGATATTAAATTGTCTGCAATTTCGGAATGATAAAGATGGTAATTTTTTTGGAAGTTATACCAATATTACATAATTGTTATATAACGGCATGATCATCATCAACTATCGTCAAAATACCATGCGCTGCCCATCATATGTTTGCCACTTCCATTCGACACGAGGTGAAAACGGTGTTCCTGGAATTCCACTCGGCCTCTTTTTCCGTGATACCGTTCAAGAAAACAGTCTTCAATAATTGTATTAATTGTTTTCTAAAAAAAAACAAATGTAAATTAAATTAATTTATATTGTTTAATTTTTTTATATTTCTGCTTACCTATTTGAAAAGAAAGTTGAGAAGTATTTATTCATTTTGACTCAACGAGGTAGAATTTTCAAATTAGATTAGTTACAAGCATTTTCCTTTTTTCTTCGTTAATTTTGTCAAAATTTTCATTTATAAAATATCATTTTTCGAAACAATCGAAATTCGTAACTTTTCATCATCTGAAGAAAACAGCAATATTTTTTTTTTTTTAATCACAATCATATTACATTTTCATTTTACCTTCATTCTATCCTTACTCACATTTTTATTCATTGTCTACCGCTCTCTTTAAATATTTCACAATTTATTTAATCTTTTTTTTATTTTAACCTTCATAACCCAACTATTTAAATAAATTCGTTTCCATTTGGTGAAATTTATAACTGTCATCAAATATTCCATAGATTTGTTTTCATTTTAAACTATAAATATCATCACACACTGTACCGTAGAATCTCGGAGTATCATCCTTTTTTTTTATATCCCTTTTGGTGTGAATGCAAGATCCAAAAATCGCTTCCACATGAATAACATCCTTGCGCGACCCAAAAAAACCTTTTTACGAAATTGATTTAAGACCTAATCGTAATTATTTTACGATTGTATACATATTATAGCAACCTCCATGATTTTTTTAAATAAATCACGGAGTTTGTGTTATAAACTTTTAGGAAACATGCTGTACCTACATGATAATGTCTGCAAGTTCTATTTTTCCTTTTTTAAATTAATAGCTACAAAAATGGCATAATCAGGTCTAATTGTAAAATTGGGATAATCTAAGTGTCAGATTTTCATTTCCCTATAAAAGTTCGTTCTGGAAATGTTACTTACTTACTTTTCAGATGTAAATTTTCTGTCCTCTTTTTTTAATTTGTAAATGAGAATAAGAGATCGACCAATAGTTACTCTGCCATCGACAGGCTTAACGCCATTGTTATATATAGTCTGTTTCCCGAAGCAACGTTCCGAAGTTTAAAAAAACCAAATGTATTTTCCCTTCACGTTTTCCCTTATTTGAAAATTTTTCCTTAACCTGCTTAATACTGTGGGATTTATAATTTATCCTGTTGACAGAAAACTTTGGGAATCCCTGTTCTATAGGTATATGCACGTGATATTTATTTTGTTGAATTTTTTTAAAGAAACGAAATTTAATTTTGTCTACAATTAAAGAATTAAAATGTTGAAAATATAGCTGTTATTCTTTACCTGAATTTTCTCACTTTTAGATATTTTTAATTTTATTTAATCATTAGGTGTAAAACGATTGACTGTCATTTATTACAGGCATCGGCAAATGTAACAGGCCAAATCTGGCCTGTCGCCTACTTTTAATCCAGACGACGGATGATGTTTTTAATTTAATGTTTTCACAGGTAAAAAAATTTTTGAATGGATATTTTGCTTTTATTATAAAATAGATCATTAGATTTATTTGAAGTTTAAGGAAATGGACCTAAACTAATTTCTGGAAAGGCAGTACTGTCCATTAATGTCTCGTTCATAATGAAGTAGTGAGTAGAACGCAGGGAGTCCGCCCCTAGGCATCTTGAAAAATGCCGCCCCTACCGTTTATTTGAAAAAAAGGAAATCTGCCGCCCCTTTTCCTACTTTTTTTACAAACTTTCTCTTAAAAGAAATAAGTGACGAGCAAAAAAAAAAAACGTTAATTACTCATTTTTCCGCCCTATTTTAAAAATTTACCGCCCCTAAAAATCTTCCACCCCTAAGCCATGGCCTAGGGCGGGCTATTGGCTAAGCTGGCCCTGGTAGAACGCATAACAATCTTCTTATGCATTTTCCTGACTATTTATTACTTACCATTCCGGTATGAACGAGATGTAAAATCATCTGGATGAAGATTTACATTTGCATCGGAAATTTATATCTGTAATATGCAAGCACACTTTCAAAAATATAAAATCTCAATTGACTATGATGCCCATTTCAAAATAACTTTAATGATAGAAATATCATAAAATACTAACTCAAAGGAAAGAAGAAATTTTGGGTTTTACAAAACCCTTTTTTGGGTTTTGTAAGCTAAATTAACTACAAAATATAAGGTATTACTAATAAAATTGCTAGCGTTGAAATTTGGTAACCGATGAGAGATCAGAAATTAAAGCAAATATGTAGAAGCACTAGAGGTCTCCAACGCTATCTCTAAATTCAAATTCCATGGAGTTCTGGAGTTGTGGCCATGTCAAACCTCCTTTTTACATAGAATTTAAATATTTCCGTAGAATTTCTCCGTGACTACCCGTTTTGGAGTTATAACCGCGTACTATTTTCTTACGGAACGTGAGGATTTTGTCATAGATACGTAACATTTTTTCTCACCATTTTATCGACATAACACATACGAAAACTTAAGAAAACTGTAAATGCAGTAATTAACTAATTATATATGAAATCTAATGTCAGCTCTTTATATCCAGGTCATATTTCCATGACATTACATATAAAGCGTTTATAATAACTTGGCGTACGGGAAATAGTTTTCACACATATTTTCTGTCAGGTGCGAATAGTGTCTATGTGAAAATTTTAATAATTTATTTTATTTGTCGATTTACATAAATGTGGGACATTATACCAAATAAAAAATCAGTATAGACAAGACTGGATATTTAAATGAAATTAAAATTATATCAAACACGTACATACATATGTATGTGTACATGCGTCAACCAAAGAACATGTCATGCGAACGTACGAGCGATAATCAACAGGTTCATTCTCACGGATGTTTACATTACGTTATATGTGTATTATAATAATAATGTTTAATTCATGATGATTGTATACCCACAAAAAAAGTCGAAATAACTTTTTTAGCGAATTTCCAAAACTGGAAATTCAGCTTTTACGCCAGGTGTCATGGTGCGACCTAAGCCCGAGACCATATCAGAAATATGTTTTGAGGTCCCTAGAATACGAAAATGATATTCACTAAAATTTATATATATATATATATATATATATATATATATATGTATCCGCGCGATAACTCTCGAACGAAGCGTTTAATGCTTATGAAATTTTGTGTGCGAATTCGATTTTCCAAATCGTTGGATGAGTTCGTTAGCCAGACACGTCGGATGCCCAGAAGTAGGTTTTCCGGGCGTTTTTTGTCAACAAAATGAGTTTTTTGCCAGAATTAAGCAATTTTTCAAATTTTTTTTTACACTAAGCCATTGTAAAAGGTAAAACGCATAAAAAATGTTTTTATACCGTTGCTCTAAAATACTTACTTTTCGAGAAAAACTAGGAAATATGTCGTTCTCCATTTCACTCGCACTCGCATTCTTTTTTTTTCTGTCTCATTTTTTGCGAGCTAAATTCGAAAAAAGCCGCTTTATAAGTAGCGTGTCATGATTTTTTTAATCCAATTTAACGATTCGGCTATATTCTATTTCTCTGTCAGTTAAATGTTTTTATAATGTATCTCTGTTCCATTTTTTTTTACAAAAAAAATCCCGACGATATCTGTTATGTGATATGATCAGAATTTAGATTATATTTACACCTTCCTAAAATTAATAAGAGTTTGCTTCAATCGTATAAAAATTACGTTAAATCATATTCAAACAATAATATTTTTACGTAATTTTTTATCCAATTGACAATACAGTTATGATTAGAATTGTATAATCAGAGCATTCTAATATTAAATAATTTTGCACATTCAATTTTTTTTTTTTAACAAAGAAAAATTTTTTTAAATTTTGACACATTCTTTTATGAAATTTCGATTAAGAAATATTAAAAAATTTTAAAGTGAATCATTTAAAAAGAGTTAAAAATAAATTAAAAAGGAAACATTTCTCTATTTTAACATATTTGTAAAGAAAATTTTACAGTTTACTTACAGTTTTTTGAAAAAATGTAATAACATTTTTACATACAATAAAGATTATATTTGAACGGTAGGAAATCCACAAATTTTTTTTTATTTCTTTAATTAATTATTAAATTTGGTTTTAGAAGAAAATCTTCGTCTAATTCGCTCCAAGCCGAAAGTATAGCCACTAATAAGGACATTCCACTGTTAAAATAAATGGAAAATATATTGAAATTTATTTAATGAAAGCCATTCATACACATTTTTAAAATATCCTTTTGAATTATATAACAAATAAACAGGGCCGCGCCAAGCGGGGGTGTTAGGGGTGCCTAGCACCCCGGCGGCAGGCTTTGGGGGCGGCAAATAAAATATAAAATTATTACTATTTTTATGTGGTAATTTTGATGACCCTAAATGTTACCCGCATTTTGCTTAAATACTTGTCTATTATGATTGTTGTGACCCGTCGGTAATCCGATTATTCCGATTGTCGACCAGCGACAACAATCATTTGTGCGGTAATCGGCGAGATCAAACGGGATCGGGATCGAACATGTTCTTGCACGCTTTAATTTTATAAAAACCGTCGTTGAATTCTACACATAAAACATTTATCAATCTTTAAAATTGTTTAGTTTTCGTTGCGTTACGTTGTATATAGTACGTGACGATTAGTAAACAAAACAAACTAAAAATTGATGACGGAGGATCTCTCAGTAAAATATTATTCTTTTAAATAAGACTTAGAAAACACTGTATTGAACAGTCGAAATATAATAAAAGAGTTTAAGATTTCAATTGTTTGGTTTTAAAACCAACATTTTTATTTTATCTTCTTTTTCCTATTTGGTTGATATCTTAAACCTAATTTATTATTTCTGTTTTTTGTTATTATAAATTTTGTTTTCAATATTTGCTTATCCACATCTGCAAGCAATTAGTTTAAAATATACATGTTCTTTCGATATTGCTTATTCCACTTAGGATAAGATAAGATTTATGGATGTTCTTTAAATTGGAGCACTCCATACTCTTTTCTTGGAAAGTTACATTATTTCGTTTCTCAGAAATTTAAGTGAAAAACATCCCCTTTTGGGCTATGCGGAACGAATCTGATATAAATGCGTTAAGCATCGCCTAAACGATCAATATATTGATCAATACGAATTGAAGGTTCCATCAATACGCTTCAATATAGCTTCAATATGAGCTCCATCAATACGATGACTAGACATTTTTGTGAGATGTGCTTTTATGATTGTTGGTTGTGTTTGGAAAGTTCGTGATCTGTTGTGCAAATTTTTATTTTTATTACTTATTTTTTCCAATATAAAGTAATGGTGTCTCATAGAGATTTAGCATTTCCTCATAATAGCATGATTTTGATTTAGGGATATCGTCAGTTGATGCTCCTGATCGCTTCGCACTTTCAATAGCCCTAAGGTCTTTATTGAAATTAGTACGCAAAGTATTAATTTTTTTTTTTGTTTGTCTACAGTAAAATCTGGTTTTATGGAAATTAATGCATCAACGATCTTTTTCATATATATCCGCTTCTTAGCTTGATTAAAGTAAGCTTTCGATTTAACTTTCCACAGTTCCGACGAATCACGATAAAGGGTAATTAATAATAAAATAAACTCACGTTCGGACTCTGGTTTTTCACTAGAATCCGCCATCACGTAGGTAGTAAAATACATATACCTATACCTATTGTTAACACTTCGATATCTAAAACAAGGCTAATGCAAATATTGATCAATATACCTTATAAACGTCAATATGAGCATCAATATAGCTTCCATCAATACGCTTCAATATAAATTTCTATCAATATGCTTCAATATGCTATCGATGTTTGAAGCTCTCCTAAACGATCAATATAGCCTTTCAATACGTATTGATCAATGCATATTGTACTTTTAATTTCAAATGTTATCGAGTGCCTGTGAAACATTATTAGTGTATGGCGGATTTTTATCCGTATTTAAACATACACCAATATTCATATGTTCACTCAATGTCCAGCTTTTGCTGATACTTGAACACTCGATGTGCTTTGGCAAATGGCCAATTCATTATGTTAATTAAAATTGACATAGTGTTTGAAAAATTACCAAACTCGATCGGCTGGGAATCGAACCCGGATCTCTTGGTTACCAGCCAAGCGCCTTACCAACTAGGCCACCGATCACTTGTTCGAGTGCCACTCCAATTCAGTAATCAATCAAACACAACCTCTCTCTAATGCGAGACGCAGTTTTTATACTTTTAATTTCAAATGTTATCGAGTGCCTGTAACAAAAGCTGGACATTGAGTGAACATATGAATATTGGTGTATGTTTAAATACGGATAAAAATCCGCCATACACTAATAATGTTTCACAGGCACTCGATAACATTTGAAATTAAAAGTATAAAAACTGCGTCTCGCATTAGAGAGAGGTTGTGTTTGATTGATTACTGAATTGGAGTGGCACTCGAACAAGTGATCGGTGGCCTAGTTGGTAAGGCGCTTGGCTGGTAACCAAGAGATCCGGGTTCGAGTCCCAGCCGATCCAGTTTGGTAATTTTTCAAACACTATGTCAATTTTAATTAACATAATGAATTGGCCATTTGCCAAAGCACATCGAGTGTTCAAGTATCAGCAAAAGCTGGACATTGAGTGAACATATGAATATTGGTGTATGTTTAAATACGGATAAAAATCCGCCATACACTAATAATGTTTCACAGGCACTCGATGACATTTGAAATTAAAAGTATAAAAACTGCGTCTCGCATTAGAGAGAGGTTGTGTTTGATTGATTACTGAATTGGAGTGGCACTCGAACAAGTGATCGGTGGCC
Organism: Brachynemurus nebulosus; assembly: GCA_035578155.1. NCBI lineage: Eukaryota > Metazoa > Arthropoda > Insecta > Neuroptera > Myrmeleontidae > Brachynemurus > Brachynemurus nebulosus. The sequence goes on along the minus strand of JAPWDM010000018.1, from coordinate 828,067 downwards.
TAGTTGGTAAGGCGCTTGGCTGGTGACCAAGAGATCCGGGTTCGAGTCCCAGCCGATAAAGTTTGGTAATTTTTCAAACACTATGTCAATTTTAATTAACATAATGAATTGGCCATTTGCCAAAGCACATCGAGTGTTCAAGTATCAGCAAAAGCTGGACATTGAGTGAACATATGAATATTGGTGTATGTTTAAATACGGATAAAAATCCGCCATACACTAATAATGTTTCACAGGCACTCGATAACATTTGAAATTAAAAGTATAAAAACTGCGTCTCGCATTAGAGAGAGGTTGTGTTTGATTGATTACTGAATTGGAGTGACACTCGAACAAGTGAACGGTGGCCTAGTTGGTAAGGCGCTTGGCTGGTAACCAAGAGATCCGGGTTCGAGTCCCAGCCGATCCAGTTTGGTAATTTTTCAAACACTATGTCAATTTTAATTAACATAATGAATTGGCCATTTGCCAAAGCACATCGAGTGTTCAAGTATCAGCAAAAGCTGGACATTGAGTGAACATATGAATATTGGTGTATGTTTAAATACGGATAAAAATCCGCCATACACTAATAATGTTTCACAGGCACTCGATAACATTTGAAATTAAAAGTATAAAAACTGCGTCTCGCATTAGAGAGAGGTTGTGTTTGATTGATTACTGAATTGGAGTGGCACTCGAACAAGTGATCGGTGGCCTAGTTGGTAAGGCGCTTGGCTGGTAACCAAGAGATCCGGGTTCGAGTCCCAGCCGATCCAGTTTGGTAATTTTTCAAACACTATGTCAATTTTAATTAACATAATGAATTGGCCATTTGCCAAAGCACATCGAGTGTTCAAGTATCAGCAAAAGCTGGACATTGAGTGAACATATGAATATTGGTGTATGTTTAAATACGGATAAAAATCCGCCATACACTAATAATGTTTCACAGGCACTCGATAACATTTGAAATTAAAAGTATAAAAACTGCGTCTCGCATTAGAGAGAGGTTGTGTTTGATTGATTACTGAATTGGAGTGGCACTCGAACAAGTGATCGGTGGCCTAGTTGGTAAGGCGCTTGGCTGGTGACCAAGAGATCCGGGTTCGAGTCCCAGCCGATAAAGTTTGGTAATTTTTCAAACACTATGTCAATTTTAATCAATGCATATTGATCAATATACTGATCGTCTAGGAGGTGCTTTAGATTTATGTGATGAAATAGAAACTCTTTTAACATATGTATATTAATCCCGACATGAATGCATTAACAGTTTTAGATTATATATTTTCTAATGATCTTACTACAATGTTTCCGAATATGACAATTGCATTAAGAATATTTTTGACAATACCTGTGAGTGTGACAGTGGCATCTGGTGAGAGAAGTTTTTCGAAACTTAAGTTAATAAAAAATTATTTAAGATCTAGTATGTCACAGGAAAGAATATCGTATTTAAGTTTAATTAGCATAGAAAACAAAATTGCTGCAGATATTGACATGTCAGATTTAATAAATGAATTTGCAATAAAAAAGGCAAGGAAAGTGAATTTTATATAAAATTTTAAAATTGTTACTATTCGTTTTTGTTTTATGTAAAATTATTTATTTTTATTTACTTGTTCTTGAAATTTATGCGAAATAAATTGTTAAAAAAACTTTAAGTGTTTTATTCCATTTATAATCCTAAATATTTTATAATATTTTATGCATTTCATTAAAGTAAGTATATATAGTAAGTAAACTGGTAGCCGGAAGGCATATATTTTATTATCAAAAATGTATTACAAATAAGTTTGGCGTTTTAGGGGCGGCAATTTTAGTCTTGCACCCCAGCGCAAATGTCCCTTGGCGCGGCCCTGCAAATAAAATCTGTGTAAAAAAATCTAATTGACGTGTTTTTTCTCAATTTGCTAATATTAAGTAAGGCTCGTTAATTAGGGAGTGATTGTGTTAAAATTTTAATATAAAATATGGTAATTTTAACCCTCTTTAAAAGAACATTTCGATTTTAACAATAAAAAAATTTTAAAAAGTGTTTTCGTTTTTCCCGGATTACCAAAAACTGTTCATAGGCATATCTGTGACTAAAGTTGCCTCCCTTTCTTAAGAAAATAAAGTATTTTTAAAATTTTGTGCAAAAGAATAAAACACAATTAACGAAAAAAAAGTACGCGTTTCCATATTTTTAAGATTTTGTAGTACAAGAAAATCCTTATAAATTCATCATATCTGTTATTGCATTTACTAGCTTTTACGCAATTTAATAAACAAAAGTCTGAAAATGGACGTAGAATCTCACTGTTATTAATTATTATGTCTTAGTCTTTTGAAAAATTATTTTTTGAACTAAAATAAGAATAGGAGGAATATAAACTTAGGGGTAAACGACAGGAGTATATAAACTTTATTTTAGATTCTACGTTTATTTTTACAGAAAATCATCAAGTACCTATTATTTCTTTTTTGAATGTATAAATACAAAAAGTTCGAAATTATTTTATATTAGAATTTCAATTTTGGTCGACCCTACGGGTTGTCCCCATTTACTCTTTTCTCGTCTCTTTTGACCCCAATTTTTCATAGAGAAGAAATTATACGATTTTTGTTAATTTTTCAAAAACCACCGATATTTTTAAATTTTTTTGGATACTGCTGATAAAGTGACCATCTTCGCGTAAATTTTTAATATATTAAAGATTAGGTACTCATAAAATAAATACAAAAAAATACGGTGTGAAGTCGGAATGCGTACCTATTCATCCTTGTCTACGGTAGCACATTTTTTATTGACATAAATATTAGAAACGCAGGAAAAGAGACCAGGAATCAACATAGAAGTGGATTATGGTACGATATATTTTCTGAAAAAAGTGCTTAGGACCAAAGTTATAGAGTTCAAAGTGATGCACTTGATGATCTTGAAGCACTTGACTCTCGTGATGCACTTGACTTTGAAGTTGACCTTGAGGTCAATTTCCAAAGTCATTTGAAAATCATTTAATATTTTTCAAAAGGAGTAGTTTACTTTTCATCCCTAAATGGTTCAAAGTATATTCGAACGAATTTCACATGCAAGATAGAAAATAAGTGATCAAGAAGTAATTTTGAAAAATACTTGCTCAATCGCAATCGGAAAAATAATAGTTAATCATATGTTGAATTTAATTCCTAATATGATAACTATAGAGTAGCAATAAAAATTTTAAAAAATTTTGAAAATTTCTAATATAACATAAAGTTAATGTTTAACTTACAATTGGAGTGATATTAAATCTTTTCTTAACTTCTAAAATTACTTACAAAAATGTTTTCTTCTAATTTTTTCTATAAATTTGCGCCTATTTTTTCATTTCGTCAGGTTTTTATTTTTTTTATTTTAGAAAAATAACGCAACAAATCAATTTTGAAGATAGATTGAGTCAATACATGAAATTACTGCTTATAGGTACAGGATATGGTCAAAGTTCGGCAATGGCTAATCATTTTCAACTGACCTTGAAAATCGATTTCAGGGTCACTATCAAGTGCATCGCTTCAAATTCTACAAATTTGGTACTCAGCCCTTTTTTCAGAAAATATGTCGTTTCAAAAATATCTAGCTATAACTGTTTTCATCTACAGAGGTTGAATGGTGTTTTCTACCCCTAAAAAGCGTATTTAGCCGAAATAAAAAAACACGTATTTAATATTTTTCGCTGTTTAATAAGTATGTTAAGTTTCATTCAAATTGGCAAGTATTAGTTGGGTAGTGTTATTTGTCAGAATGTTTTGCCGATCTAGTTTTTTCAATATTTCTTTGCTCGTTTTCAGAATTTGTATTTTAATTTCTACGGACAAATAACTCATTCTTTTCTTCGATTTGAGTAACTTTTATTTGCTGATGTTGACCATTAATTGATCGAAACATATCAAATATTTTTCAATGATTTTTTTAGCGAATGTCGAAAATTTTGAAAATTTTTTCACCGTTAGTAAGTTAAAGTATTTGAATTCATTAAGTAATTAAATGATGTCCACAAGAACCTTACGGACTACCATAATTTATATGAGATCCCTAGGACCCGTTTTTTACTGTTAGGATAAACTTTTTACTAAAATTATTTTAGATGAATAAAGGTTATGTTGTATGATTTCCGCCAGGGTTTACTGTTCCCATTATTGTAAAAAATAAACTAACCGACCGATTTTGAAAATTTTTTCACTGTTAGAGAACTAAATTATTTTAGATGGATACAACTATGCTGCACAAAGTCCGTTCGGGTTCTTGGGTTCCAAAAATATCAAAACTAATTACCCAGCCGATTTTAAAAAATCTTTTACTCTTAGAAAGCTAAACTATTTTAAATAGGTACAGTTCTTAGATGAGATCCGCCAGTCCCCAAAATTTGGAAATTCGCTATGTTATGCAGATGCTGCGACAGGGGTATTTAATAAATACGGTAAATGATACCTGAATTCAAAAAATAAGTCTATGCACAGATATTGAACATAACAGACCTGTGTAAATGCAAACACGGCAAACGTTTTCAAAATTTCAATATGTACTAGTGATGGGTCGTACATGTGCGAGTCACTCCAAAAGAGTGACTCTTTTAAGTGTGCGGTGTGCTGTGCGACTCTTACAAAAGGAGTCATTAGCACAGTCCGCCATTACTACACATGGCACATAATTGAGCACATTTTTTTTCTGTACATGCTATACTCAACTGGACGTCAGATTAACATATGTTGCATATTATGGCACAAACAAAAAATTTCAACTTTTCCAAAAATGAAGAAGATACATATTATGCACTAATTTATAGGTTCCTACTTCCTGGCTTGACATTTGACAAATTGTGTTCCAGTTTATAATGTTTAAAATATTTCATATGAATTGAACAGTATGACTTTTTTACGTATTATATGTTATTTTATTAATATGTCTGAAATATTGTACAAGAAACCACTCCCGCAGAGTAAAGAAGTAGTATTTTATTTTATTTAATACAGACTTTAAAATGTACCTACTTAAAAAGACAAATTAATAAAAGACAATAAAAGGAAAGGACGGAAAGGACAATAAAAGAAACGACAGGACAATAAAAGAAAGGACAGGACAGCACATATACCATAATAAAACACTGTGCTGTGTGCTCCAGAAGAGTTGTGATTCGTTTCAAACTTAATCGCACACAACGTGATATGTAACACAGTATGCGAGTGTGCTTGGTACGTTGTGTGCTCCAAAAGAGTCGCTCACTCTGTGCGGCACACCTCACTGTGCGGAGTCATGTGTGCTAGGACACATAAAAGAGTCGCTTCGACCCAACACTAATATGTACATTCAAGTTACCTAACAAATGTTCATGAATTTTTCTCGCTAATGCAGGCATTACACTTTCGGTCGAAGTAGATCAAAGTTCCTCGGCAAAGTACTTGCTGAGTTAAAATAACAAATAACAACACGAACCACGAATTAACCTACGCTCTCGTACTCGATCAACTTCACGAGAATACAGAGCAGGCATTACAATTGTTAACTAACATTCGCGGCAGCCAACAATATTCACCTCAATGTGTATCATCTTAAGCCGGTTCTACACGATGCTACGAACACGTTCCAACATTGGACGTTTGATGATTCGTCGCATCGTGTGGCCGTTGTTCGAACTCACGAGCGTCCAATGTCGAGCGTCGAACGTTCGCATTTGGCATTGTTCTGACCGATGTCGGTATTGTTGCACCGAGTCAAAGGGATGCTTCCAACGTTTGAAGGACAATGTTCGTTGGTTCGACTCAACAGCTACACGAATCGCTCATATAAAGAGAGACAACATCAGTGTATAACATTAGAGATAACATAAGAGAGATGACATCCTCGTCCACTGAATAAAAGTTTGTAGCAACACATCATCATATGTATTGGATCAAACATTCGATTCACGGTGTAGCAGGAACATTCGTAGCGCCACCTGTCGAACTTACTTGTATCAAACGTTCGATCGATCGTTGGAAGAAACGTTCGTAGCATCCTGTAGAACCGGCTTTAGGGGTAAGATGTTACCTATTAAATATACATATTAACCTCCAGCGGATCTAAGGTGTAACTAGGGCTGGATACCTACGCCGCATAATTTCAACGCATTCTAACCTTATCAACATATTCTATTATTTGTGTATTAAAAGCGTAAAGTGGTACATTGCCGTTTGATTCAGAGTGTTGACACGCGACACCGCTAGGCGGAGCGCGTCATTCTGATGAGAACGGTAATGTTACTTTGTTTGTTCGAGTTACACACAATTTTTTGTATAAAATAATAATGGACGTTAACATTTATTTTAATGGTATAATTTTTACAGCTTCAGAAATATCTGGAGCTTTATTTGAGAAATCGCTGTCACTCACTATTGCATATTTCCATCATATATATATATATATATATATATATATATATATATATATATATATATATATATATATATATATATATATTTAATTATTTATCAACTTATTATTATTATTTGTAGTTATTTGTTATTTTTAATTGATATTTTGTTGTTATTTTGAAATTTAATAAAATTGGTATTTCACTTGTTCACGATAAAAGTAATATGAAGTTTAGAATCTGTTTATTTGTTGCCAAAGAAAATCTAAACAACCCCTAATTAAATATATGTTGAGCGAGCGACAAAGTACTACTTTTCGTTTTAAAGCGAAAAGTAACAGTCCTCGGCAAACACATAATATTTTGTGTTCTCTTCACAGAGCGCAAAAGCCTACTTTCTACTATGATTGTAGAAAAAACATATTACACTCCGGTGGATTTATAAGATATTTTCTGGCCATTTAGAGCTGAATGAAAATTTTTTTGTTTAGAATTCTCCGAGAATATTTTTACTTGAGATGTTACTGATGAGATGGGACAAATAATGTCACTCACTTAATTGACATTATAAGAAACTCTGATTTATGTTTTAAACTTATTTTTGAACATTCTTGTGCATACGTAAATACTTTACTTAAATGTATGTAATAAAATAACGAATTTTGTAGTGTTTACTTTATTGATTGCCGTTTATAAAAACATAATATAGCCAAGCCCTCAAGATTATGGACATTATACATAAATATGTATATAAGGATATTAATCAATATATGTATCTAACACATGCATACATAAGTATATGGAGGTACACAGCTATTAAATGTAGAGGCAAATAATAAGTGTGATAAATAATTCTTGATTATATACCCATTACATTATTTAACCCTAGAATCATACGTTGGTCTACGAGTCAAGTTAATCATACATCGGCGTCGTTTCGACGAATGGACTTTTTACGGGGAGTTTTAGAGTTTATTTGCAAAAAACATTTTTTTTACATAACAATACTACAAAAGCGAACAAAATATTTAAAAAAATTTGATTTGGAAAAATTTCTTAATATAAATATTTATAAATTTTTTAATCTTTTTATCAAAGCATATTTTCACTATAAAAATTAAAAAATAGATAAATACATCAATTGTATCATAAAACATGTCTTTCAAATAATTAATTTATGAACTATTATGAGTCAGTGGACATGTGTGACTTTACAGAATGTGAAATTTCTCAGTCATAAATATTCCTATAGATATGTAGTTATTTCCCCATTAGGCACATTTGTAAATTTTCTAAAATTTGTTAGTAATTTTTAGGATAAGATCTCAAAAAATAATAAAAATTAAAATATTTTCCACAAAATAAATTGTTAACCTTTTATTAAGTCACTTGAAACGCATTCTTTAGTTTTCGATTCAATATATTAAAACTTCAGTATTATGTCGTCTCTATAAGTCAAACAGCTGTAATCATCTTTCACATTATCATAATCATTGAATAAATTAATTATAACATGCATATCTTTAATAAATTTTAGAAAAATTAGGAAAACTTTTATATGTGTAGTACAAAATCTTTAAAAAAAAATATAGGTTAATCATACATCGTCGTCCTTTTGACGCACACTATTTCAGTATAAAAAAAAACGACAATAGCTATAAACAAAATTTATACGGCTTATATGTTATAATTACAAATAAATTAGATAACAGAAGTTTCACAGGAAGCAGGCCCCGACAAGTTGTAGTATTGGAGCAGGTAGAGAAGTTCGTTCGTCGTTTTGACAAGTACGTATGATTCTAGGGTTAAAATTAAATTCACAATATTTTTTACCACTCGTCCTTTTAAAGTTGAAAACAACTATCCAAACAGCAACGTGGCGTCTTAATAGGGTGTGAATGTGTTCCCATTTACAATTTAGATGTTCGATTAAATATCAAAAAGAACGGTTTAACAAGTTTTCAAGTTCTCATGCGCCATGCTTCCATCACATTAAAATTTCTTAAAAAAATTATAAAAGGATTAATTTTTCCGATTTTGTCAATAAAACTTCTCCTTCCTTTTTCTTACATTTAAAAAAATAAGACAGAAAGAGCTCATGTTTAAATAGTTTTAAATAGAACTCTTAAGCATTTCAAATTTTGGATCTTTAACAGGTACATATTTTAGGAATTTATATAAATTATAATTTTTACACTAAATATTGCTTATTGAAAATAAAAATTATCGATTTGTTTTTAAAATTACGAAATCCTAGCAAAACCGACTTCAAAATAATAAATAATAAAAGCACTGAAAAGTATATGAAAAAAATAATTACGACGTCAAAACGTAAGTATAAACTAAGAGTCTTTGGTGCCAAGCCAACATTAGTAGTTGGGACTTTGTGGTAATATTAAATGTAGTTTAGTTGGCCTGTTTACCTTAAAATTACGACAATTACGTAATTTTCTATTTAATTGAAATAAATTGATCAGTAGTACCCAGACAGCGTCCAAATCAAATTAACTTCTGTACAGTGTTTTGGATGGCTTCTTAGCGAAGTCTTTTTTTGACTGCTAGACATCATTTTTAAAAACTCCCAGTTAAGATCTTTTGACGACATAATAAATAGGATGTCCATCAGGACCGTCAAGGTGTTAACGTTTCAATTATTAACGAATGTCTACTATGGAAATTTAGCCATTACAGCGACTCTCATGGTTCTGAAACCCGAAAATGACCTTGACTATATAATGCTAGCCATACTTTCGTTTTCTTTGTGAAAATTATTAAAATTTGAGATAAATAACTATATTGATAAATTATTCTGTAATTTTTGTTTAAATTTGATATAATTGTTCTACTAAATTTTGAACACAAAATATATGATTTGTCGATGCTACAGTGTTATTTAACAAAAATGTTTGACACCGAATTAACAACGAAAAACTTATAATATTCATAAAAATTTCTAAAACCGGAGGTGCCGTTGGTGGAGGTGCAGGGAAAATTATTATCATAGTGAAAGGAATATGTATAAATTGTTTTCTTTGGTATTACTCTTCTCAAATTATCCCTTATAGTCTAATGAAGCATGAAGCTGAGTCCTTATTTGGGAAAAAAATCAAGTGATTTCCTGGACTCGATAGTCAACGTTGAAAACATTTTTGGATTTCTTCGATAAGTTTCAGTAAGCCTACAGCTTAACTTATTATCTTTCAATATTTTCATTAAGTTTTTGATATTTCAATATTTTGACAAAAAGTCTCAAGATATTTTATTTTCCTTCCTAAAAATCACATACCTTAAACATTAATTTAAACTGAAATTTAGTATTAAAAATTTAGTGATAATCAGGTATCGGATTTCTTTCGGATCAGACAGTTTCGTCTTTAGCATATGCAGGTATACATATTGCACTCAATGTGACTAAAAGTTCAAAATATTTTCATAAAAACAACGTACACAAGTTACATACACATACATATGTGTATCAAAATATTATTTATACGTATTTTATGTAAACATCCTTTTTTCTTTTATTTATTACCTGCACAATTGAAAAGTGCTACTGTAATTTTAATTGACTATCAAAAGTATTTTTGTTTATATTATGTATGTGATTTATGTGACATGTCATTTAAATTAAATAAATTCATATTTTTTTATTGTTTTCAATTTTGAGAGATAGAAGTATAGTTGCTTGTTAAAAATTTGTTTTTCAATAATAAAAAATCTTAGTAAATACGTACTTCTTAGCTATTATAGTGGACCGTCTAAATATTCAACAACTTTTCAATACATTTTACAAAATTTTTTTGCGATTTTTTGAATTTTCTTACTTTCGTCAAATAAAAAATACTGTTAGTATTCTAAATGGTGAAAAATGTAATTTTTGACCAATTATATTCATTCAAATGTGCATAATTTAATGTAATTTAGTTGCAAAACTTTATTGAAATAAGTACGGTCCTGACCTGTCCGAAGAAACCCGGTACCTAGTGATAATAAATTGTACACGTTGCCGCTGGGCAAGTGCCCAATGTGCCTATATACGAGTATTCAAATCTTACATCAATCTTAATTTAAGTGAGAGATTTATTCGCAATTATTCACCAGAATAATTATACTTTTCTAGGGTGAATGCGGGAGAGATGCCCCACATTTTGAAAACATTTGATAATTCTTAAAGAATCCATGTAATTGATTTGAAATTTGGTACACATTAAATGTAAACATTGTTGTTTAAAATTATTTATAAATAATTTTAAATCTTGAGTCATAAAGGATTCATAATTAACATTTTTGTAGAGCCTGCAAAGCGGCGTCTCTCCCACACCTATGGGAGAGATGCCGCATGAGACAAGGTGAAACGCCGCATAGTTCATATTAAAAATTTTGCATTTTACACACATCTCCATACATGATGCATGCCATATGTAACCATTTTTGGCACTTTGTACATCTTAACCAGTCAACTTTTTTTTTGTTTCTAAGTACTTCTGAAAACATTCAATACACAGGCAATCATCATTATTTTCGTTATCTTCACTAATATAAGGGCTCTTTCTGATCCATTAATGGATCTTTTATATTTACGTGGCATAATTTACAGTCCAAAAAAAAAAATTGCATAATTAAGGTATAAGTCTATGTTTTTAACATGTAATATGATGCGGCATCTATACCAACTTTAAATGCGGCATCTCTCCTTTTTGTTGGGATAGATGCCGCATGTTGCTATAGCAAGCATAGTGCGAAATTCTAACCTAAAATTTTATACAGTACTTTTAAAATATACCTAAATTAATAACAAAACTCATTTTCACTAAACCAATGAGATATACATTCTTAAATTCTAATCAGTTAAATGCTTGATAAAATATTATGTCAAAAAAACTTACTTTTCAATAATAAAAAGTTGGATAATTACTAAACTGATGGACTAATCATAAATGTTACAATATACAGCTTAAATAAGTAACTTATTTTAAACATATAATTCATTAATCGCGCTATCTATCAATCAACGGACGAACTATGGCTACAGCGGCATCTCTCCCGCACTTACCCTACATGTTTTTGTAACTGGGCAGCAGAGTGACCAGATAAATACAGACGGATCAGTAGAGACAAAAAATTTAGTTCACTTCACCGGTACCTGGTAATGAATAACAATAACAATTTCAGTTTTAATTCGATAATAAATATGGAATGATTAATTGACATTTGTGAAATTTTTTAAATCAGCTACGTATTTAAATAAGTTGACAATAGCCATTTTTTGAGACCGGTTCAATAAATTTTGTTGTTGAGTGATTTAAAAATATATATATATATATATATATATATATATATATATATATATATATATATATATATATATATAATGATATGATTGCAGAAAATATTAAACCAAGTCACGTCCCGTGGAATAAATAAGGTATAACTGTGTAGTTTACTTTCTCAGACTATAGGGTCAATATACCAGAAAGAAACACATAAATTTTACTGTTTAATATTTCGCTAGCAAGGACTAAAACTGAAAAGTAATTAAACGAACCCTTACACGATTTAGAAAATTTTTAAAGTACACCTTCTGAAATTGCTTACAAAAATCGATAATTTGATCCGATTTTTTTTTACATTTCTCTTTGAACTAGAAGTTTTTGAGTGCCTTTTCTAATACCGAAACATACTTATTTTGATGTAAAACTTTTATGTATTCAAAACTATTTTCTCGCTTTAAATTACTTTTTGAGTTTGCGAATATTTGGTTGCCTGTTCGGAAAGTTATTAATATATCTTAGCCGAAACAATTTTTATTAAATTTCTTAACAAGTACTAGCATCGGTATTTTTTTCAAATTTTTTTAATCTGGAGTTGAAATGTTATATGGTCCATTTCACTTAAATTTAACCATGCTTCAGCACTTGTGAATTTAAATAATTTCCGTTTTCTTGGCTTTATCTCTTTCATTATTGCATTTACGTAAATTTTAAATTTGCAGTTTGTTTTTGGAAAAGAATAAAAGATTGATTTGTTTCGAATATAAGGAGTCATTAATAATCTCAGTTTGTAGCTATAAATACTTCGGAAATGTGGCTTAAATATTAAAATTAGTAAAAGTAACCTCGATTATGTTTGAAAACCGTTTATTGCAGTATTACACAGGATATGTCACATTACAGTATGAGCAAGTGTTTTCCTTGGATTCCTAAAAACGCATCCGTTGTTTTAGTAAAATGCCAATTATTTTTGGTGCACTTACCCTTCGTAAAAAAGAAAGAAAAATAAATAAAAATACAAACCCAATTAACCGGATTATTAACAAAGTAACCATATTTTTTAAATTAAAATTATTTAATAATTATTTCAATGAGGTAATAAGAAATCAATTTTTTTTTAATAACAATAAAACTTAAAAATATTCAAGATCTTCTCAAATTACCATTTTATATGTGAAATAGTTTAAATTTTCTTCATATACACAGAGAACAAAAATCGAATATTTAACGTCTTGCACATTAAAGTGGTCGGAGACTGAATATTCTAAGAGTATATAATACAGGGGTGGGCAAACTTAATACTGTTATGATCGACATTAATTTTTCTTACACGGAGAAGAAATTCCTATAAAAATTATTATGCTCATACTACAATCGACGTGTAACAGGCGAACATATCCAATTTTTGTATGGTAAAATCATAAAAATTATAGTTATGTTATTGTAATTTTTATAATTTTACCGTACAAAAATTGGATATGTTCGCCTGTTACACGTCGATTGTAGTATGAGCACAGTAATTTTTATAGGAATTTTCTCTCCGTGTATTTATTTATGCGCGATCGACTCCGAGAAATGAGTTAAATTAGAAACAAATAAAGTATCTTTCATGTCAAACGCCCACTAGGGAAATTTAATCGTTGCCATAATTCCAAATTTTCATTGTAATAATAATAATACGGGATGCAATGTGCAATAATTAGTAAGTTTCTGGGATAAAATTTTTAATCTTTTTTTTCTTTTTTTTTTTTTTTGCTAGTGGTACTTTGGAATTAGTTATGTCAAGTGTAGAATAAATACGTGTTTAATTTTAAATTCATGTATAATTGGGTTTCTGAATAAAAAATAAATATCAATTTTTTTTGTTTTATTTTAAATCTATATCATAAATAATATTGATAATCGATGCAAAAAATTTTTTAAAAATGATATATAATAAATAATAAAATAATTAAAACTTGAAAAATTTTTAAAAATATCATTTAGTTAGAAACAGCACTACAAAAGATCGCGATGTCTGTGACGTCATAAAGGTAATATGTCAAAAGTGTCAAAATTATTAAAATTTAGTAGGAAAAATTAATGGTGGTTGTTTCAGTGATTTCGACGCTCAAAATCTTGAGGGACATTTTTTTCGGATTTATTTTTGTATTGCTATCACAAAGTCGTAAAAAACAAGCTCGATATTTCTTTAGTTTTGATATTTCGACAGTGATGTTTATAGCAAGCAATAATTTGGATAGAAAAAACAATTTCACAACAACAATAATTTCATAGAAACAATAATAGTAGGAGAGCTACTGGCCGATTTGCCATGGTCATTTCAACACGCGTTAAGTTGAGAGGATAGGACCTTGGATACTTACTCTACACAAAAATTCAGTTCTGGCAAGCCTATTCGGTCGGGTTGAGTCATTCTTAATGTTTAAAGTTGTAGTAAATTTCATAATTATTTTGCCAAATATTAACCCTTTGCACTAGAACCATTTATTAGTATGGGTACTCAGCTACTCGACAGTAGTTAAAAAAAATTGTAATACATCAAAAGTAAATTACTTAAAATGTCTGCGATCGACTGTCGAACTGTTCGCGACCGTTTGTCCACCCCTGATATAATAGGTTTACAGAATAAAAATACAGTCATCTGTAAATCAATAATAATCTTAGCATAATAAGTCTATGATCATTTTAATATATGTACTACAAAGTTGCAAACTAAATCTTCGATATTCTTTTCTCCATTTAACTGTACTTTATTTAAATTTACCATATTTATTTTTTAAACTATTTGACAAAGATAGAACCACGTTTTCAATGTATTCCTTATGATGAAAGTGGAAAAGGATCACACTTTAAAAATGGTATGACTTTAAAAGATTCTGATAATTTTCCTAAAAATTTTTGAGTGTTTTCAGAAAGGGTCTATATTCGAGTTATTTTATTGCTATTCTATATTTTTTGTGTTTATACATAGAATATACTTTATCTACGACTACTACGACATTGCCGATTTACTGTACATACTATCTGGGCTTACACACGCGATTGTTTGTAAAGTACCACACTTTACTATACTTTTATTAATTTTATAGTGTATATTGTATTATAATCATTTTTACTTAACAACTGAAAATGGGATTTATTATTAATTTATTCCAAGTTCGACATAATTTTAATGAATTACCCCAAAATTTATATTATTTGTTATGAATTTTATGTTAGTCGTAGATAAAGTATAGTATAGTAGGTAAATCGGTTGCAAGACATAAGGTAAGAGCACCAGTAGCCGTCATTGACCCAATAGTCGTCAAGTTTCAGTAAAATGATAAATATTAAGATATTAAGCAAGCACATATTTTTTGTGTTCCCTGCTACACGTTCTGGAATATATGCCCAACCGTTATTCGATATAATAACTACTCATTTGAAAGTTAGTGTTTGTAAAATTTGCATATATTCACTAAAACTCTTAAGTTTTAACTAAGGTAAGCACTATATTAATTTTACTGTAATTTTGGTTTAACGAATAATTAGTTAATTTTTTTTTATTTTTTGAGGTTTATTATGAATTAAATTTTGTTAAAAAACAGTTTTTAGACCAGAAAACCTAACAGAAATTTAATTTTTTCGATGGGGGCTACTGGTACATAAAATACAGGCATTTTCCAATAACCGTCCATTGGGGTAACAAATTATATTTTAAAAAGGAATACATATTCTCAAAGGTTTTTTACACTAAAATTTTAAAATCTGGATTACACTCACAACAATATGATAAAGCTACTGACCAGTAGCCGTCATTATTTTCTATAACAATTAAATTTTAGTAGTCCTTGTAAATTAATGTTGGATACTGGTACCCTATAGTAACGATTTTTGGTATCGTCTGTTTTGTAGGTAAATTTCAATATAAAATACAGTAATGAAGATTAAATAAATGCTTTTGATATGCTATTCGTTAAAAAAAAAATGCCAATTTCTATCGTAGTCAAACAATTTTGTATATCACAGATAATTGTCAGACCATATTGTCAGACAAATTAAAAGGAAAGTAGCCCACATTATTCAAAAAGTGCCTCCACAATTATTTTAACCACCAAAGAACATGAGAACATAGTAAAGTGGATGATACATTTAAATGAAACTTGATCCTTAACTGCTAGACAGTAGTCAACTACTAATTCAAAACTTGAGAAAATCCATTTACTCATGGTCAACCTAAACGAAAATGGTTGCTGTTTTTTGCAATAGACACTCGGAGTTATCTAAGCGATTATCTCAAAATTTAAGAAAATCAAGGGTTTCGGTAGCGAAAAATACCAATAACTAGCTTAAGGAAATTGAAGAATATTTTAGGAAAGAAGAATTTATAGAAATTTAAAAAAACATAGAGCGTCTGATGGAATTATGATGGATCAAGGTCCGTGAAGTTGCCCCCCCCCCCCCATTCCAGCACTGACGATGAAAATTTTATAGTCGTTAGTGCTACGTTAATGATGCTTAGTACTCAAATTTTAACGTTGGTGCTCTATCGGTTCAGATTTTATAGCATCAAATTTGTGGCGAGGGCCAACTTCACGGAGATTGCCTCCCCACATAAGTTATAATGATGAAAATGATATCGTTGGTTAGAGCTACGTTAGTGCTGGTTAGTGCTCGGCTTGTAGAGCTAATGCTAAATTCGTTCGGATCTTAGAGCCGAAAATGTTTTAAACACACAATTCAACAATTACTTTTGCGCAGCAAATTTAAAATTAATTGTCTTAGCGCGAAAAATTTACATTAGTACACCATTCAACTTTCTAAAATTAGACAAGATTTTAAACGATTTTTAATGAGCTGCGTCTGCGCGTTACTCTAAATTTACAAAAATACTTATTTTTCACGCTGAAACAATACAAGTTGTTTTCGCGTGGACAATTTAAAATAATACGGAGGCGCAGTTCATTAATTATCGTTTAAATTTCTAGATCCATGAAGTTTGCGTTTCTATTTCAGCACTAAAGACGGAATTTTTATAGTATGAAACAAGTTATTTTAAATTTTTCGGTCGTACGTCGCTTCGCATAATAATTAATAATTACTGAATTCTGTCCGAAAGGTTCTAGAATACAAATGTCTTTGTTAATCATATTTTTTTTGTTTTTACTTCGATTTTAATTTTACGATTATCTTAAATCAATTACGATATCTTACGATTATCTAAAAATGTCATATTTCAAGGAAGTATTAAATACGATTTCAATTTAACATTATTTTGTCCTAAGCTTAATTTTAATCATTGTATTGTCTGTGTGTCATAATATAACTTAAATAATATGTTTTGTTGGTGCATACGAAAAAATAAAAATTATCATACTATTTGAGTAATTCAGGAACTTCTTCATGGAAAATAGCTTAAAATAATTATAACATCGTAAAAATGATATTTTCGAATTCAAAATTCAGTTTGATCAACACTGAAGAGGGGGGGGGGGGGGTGAGTCACCCTCCTGTACAGAGTTAGTAGATATCTGAGTCATAGATTGGAGGAAAACGGCGGCTTTTTTCGACAGTTTAATAAAACTGTTTACTTTAATATATATAGTAACATATTTTCAAATTTATGTTGATTCAATTATCTTCTAATATTGATTACCTTAAACACTTTCTGTTTCAAATTCCAGAGCTTTAACTCAATTGGAATTACCCTAGATCTTTGATAATCTATTAATCAGTGAGTAAATGAGTGCCCAAATCTGTGATTTAAATACACTACGCCTAAACGTACCTATCAAATTTATTTTGGAAAATTACATTACTCTTAACCTTTCTGAGAAAATTCAGTCTTGTAACGTAACTTACCTCGGAGATTGAGGCGACGGAAAATTTGAATAAAGTTTAAATATACATAAATAAATTTAGTTTAATTTGGTCTATTGACTGCTCACTGTACGGAACCCTAATTGTGCAAGCCCGACTCGCTCTTGTCCGATATTTCCTTAGGACTTTTGCAACAGAAATAAAATTTTTCACCAGGGTGAAAGTAAGCTATGTATACCTCTCAGCCCCTAAGTTTTCTGTGGGCAAAATTTCAAATCTTTTGGTTAAGCTGTTGAAGCAATAAATAAAAAAAAAGAAACATACAAACTCACTTTCGGATTTATAATATTAGTTAGCATTAACAGCGGATGACTCTGCAAATAATTTACCGTTATATTTTGAAATCTTAACTCTGTCCTTAGTTTTTATTTTTTCGTATGCACCAAGAAAACATATTATTTAAGTTATATTATGACATACAGGCAATACAATGATTAAAATTAAGCTTAGGATAAAATAATGTTAAATTGAAATCGCATTTAATACTTCCTCGAAATATGACGTTTTTAGATAATCGTAAGATATCGTAATCGATTTAAGATAATTGTAAAGGTAAAATCGAAGTAAAAACAAAAAAAAATTTGATCAAAGATATTTGTATTCTAGAACCTTTCGGAAAGAATTCAGTAATTATTAATTATTACGCGAAGCGTCGTACGACCGGCAGTGGCGTAGTGAATAACTGGCGCCCGGGGCACGACACTTTATTGGCGTCCCCCATTCCTACCAAAAACACGTATAGTTAATATTTGGCACCTCTTTGGTACACATTTGGCACCCTTCTGCAAGTCGCGCACTGTGCATGATAGACCCCCTTGCACCCCCGTTGCTACGCCTCTGACGACCGGAAAATTTAAAATAAATTGTTTCATACTATAAAAATTCCGTCTTTAATGCTGAAATCGAGGCGCCAACTTCATGGATCTATAAATTTAAACGATAATTAATGAGCTGCGCCTCCGTATTATTTTAAATTGTCCACGCGAAAACAACTTGTGTTGTTTCAGCGTGAAAAATAAGTATTTTTGTAAATTTAGAGTAACGCGCAGACACAGCTCATTAAAAATCGTTTAAAATCTTGTCTAATTTTAGAAAGTTGAATCGTGCACTAATTTAAATTTTTTGCGCTAAAACAATTAATTTTAAATTTGCCGCGCAAAAGTAATTGTTGAATTGTGTGTTTAAAACATTTTCGGCTCTAAGATACGAAAGAATTGAACATTAGCTCTATACAAGCCGAGCATAACCAGCACTAACGTAGCCCTAACCAACGATATCATTTTCATCATTATAGCTTATGTGGGGGGGGGCAACTTCCGACAGAGCAGTAACGCTAAAATTTGAGCACTAAGCATCACTAACGTAGCACTAACGACTATAAATTTTTCATCGTTAGTGCTGGAATGGGAGGAAGTCAACTTCACGAACCTGATGGATCAGTATCTTTTTGAGTCCGACTAATAATGATGTTATTGTATGGAAATGACAAAAATCAGTACATAATGTTATTAATTCCAATGAAAAAGAATGTACGAAAACAGGATTTATGGATATTAAGGATAATAATGCTTCAGAAGAATTAGCATCACAGATGGTTGTACTAAAGTTAAGAGAATTCTAAAAGAATCAGTTCAGTGCCAATCTAAGAAAATTTCTTTCTACAATCACACTTTATTTTATTTTTATTAATATATATTTATTATAAAAATATTCAAATAAATTAAAATATCCCTGAAAGATCATAAAAATCTCTTTCATTTTAGCTTTACTGTTGGTTATTTCGTATAATTATAAACGAAAAAATTTAATCTAAAGTCCTACTGATGTCTAAACATGACGGCTACTGGTGCTCTTACCTTTTACACACTCGCGCAATTATGCACTTGTCACTGCGCGGCTTTTGCGTAAATTATTCGCTCGTGGATAATATGGAATTTACAACCTTAATGACGTAATATAATATACTTTTATTTTATTATTTTATATAATGAACATAATTATGATTTATTCTCTATAAACCTTCAATATTTTAAAATGTATTTTTCCCTTTTTCAGACTTGAGAACTAGCTTTAAGGTTTGAGTTTCCGTAAGCTAAGAATTCTGAGAATTCTAGAAAATTCTGAAAAATGAGAAAACATGTGTCACGTTAATCCAGGCAGACACTTGTTCATTTACATACATGTTTTTAATTATACATCAAAATTTATCTCTAATGTCTGCGATAAAATTTGCTCAATTCAATCTTTAATTTATTTTCTACAAACAAAAAACAAAAACAAAAACTAAACAAATCTAACCAGATTAGCGAACAGCTGTCCTATTATTTTTTTCTATTTTTATTTTTGTTTTTTGATTCGTGACTGGCTATCTAATAACTCCGATAACATACATCTAAAAAAAAAAAAAAACGTCTGCTAGACCAAA
This sequence comes from Brachynemurus nebulosus, assembly GCA_035578155.1. Classification (NCBI taxonomy): domain Eukaryota; kingdom Metazoa; phylum Arthropoda; class Insecta; order Neuroptera; family Myrmeleontidae; genus Brachynemurus; species Brachynemurus nebulosus. The sequence goes on along the minus strand of JAPWDM010000018.1, from coordinate 808,157 downwards.
ACAAGTTCACGTAACAGCAATTAAATTTTTGCAATAAATAAAATTAATAATATTAGTGTGACTGACCTAAAAAATAAAAAGTAAAAAAAAACTCTCAATTCTTGCTAGTTTTCTTCCTGATAGAACAAGTTTCATCAAACAAAAAAGTTCATACTAAAAATAAAAAGACAAGTAAGATACATAAGATATAATAAGAATTCAATGCTGTTTTTTAGCAAAAATAAAAAAAAGCTTCAAAAATTCTTAAATATCAAAAACGGCAGGTGCAAATCTTTTTTTTAAAAAAATATTACTTAGCTATGAAATTTTCATGTACATGTATAAAAAAAATTAAAAATAGAAGATAATTATGGAGCACCGTTTTAATTATTATTTTTGATCAAATGCAGTGTCCACTTTCGAAATTAATTTAGAATGAAACGGTACCAGCCTGCTTAATGCAAAATCATTCAGAATGATCAATATAATATTTAATTCATTTTGATCAATAACGCATTCGTAAATTGATCAGTGATTTTAAAAAAAAAAAGTTTTAATTACATTTTGAACTAAATAAATTAATTATCTAATATGGGTATTATTCGATTTTCAAGTCGTGTTAATTATACTTACATTAGTTATATGAAGTTATTGTAGAACATATAAAACTTATATTGCAAATGAGGTGCCTGAAAATAATAATTATATTTGTATATGTTACTGTGAATGTCCGAAATTGGTGAATGTTAAGATACACCGGTGTATGTCGACAGTCACCAATTTCGATGGTGTATGTTCGAAACTGTTAAATAAATCTTTTTAAATCGGACATACACTGGTGGATGTTAACATACACCAAGACAATTCTGTGAATCTTAAGATATAACGATTTAAAAATTAGGTGAATGTTAAAACATGTTATTGTTTGTTTAAAAAGAAGTTATGTTATAATAACGAACAGATTATGTTTGTTTAAAAATAATTCATTGTTGCAAGATTTAGTCTGTGGAATTTCATCCTAAATATTGAAAACCGGTAAATATTGTAAATTCAAAAATAAATAATGCAGCTTGTTTGTACTTCTTTCAATCCGTTTGTATCGCACTTTATTTTATTTGTGCCTCGAAGGGTAAACAGACAGAAAAAATTTAAAAAACGGCCGGCGCCCAAAATTTGATTATTTTAATTTTATTAGTGTCCTTTGGTAGAAATTCGCTTGTACATATTTGTTTCTCTATTATTTGTACCTTAAAAGATTCGAAAATTCTTGAAACTTGATTGTTATTTAAAATATTCCAATTTTGAAAACAGCATTCGATAGTGATCCGTTTGCACCTCTTTTATTTTTGTTTGTGTCTCAAAGGGTTCGGAAAAACACGGTACTCGAACTTCTAGGTAAAGTGAATTTGGTTGTATTTAGAAACATTTAAAATTTGTAAACGGCTTTCGATAAAGATTCGTTTGTACCCGTTTATGAATTCTTTCTCTTCAATTTTACCTCAAAGAGTTGGCAGATACACGATACTCGAAATTCTAGGTAGAAAAAAATTTACTGTTTTTGTAGATATTGAAATTTTTGAAAATTGCACTCGAAGGAGTATGATTTGTACCCGTTATAAATCTGTTAATTTCGTTTGTACCGTTCTTTCAATTTCCACTCCGTTAGGAGATACGCAGTATTAGATATTCTAGGTGGAAAAAATTCCGTAGTTTCTAGAGATACTCAAAACTTGAAAACAGCATTGGAAAGACTATAGTTGCACCCGGTTGCACAAATATTTTTTAAACTTTCCAAAATCGCCAGCGGATCATTTCATTTCAAACCATCCAATAAAAAAATAAAATGTCACCCATGACCTCAGACTTAACTGAAAATTTTTTTATTTGTTTATTTAACCATCCTAATCATCTGTACAAAATTTAAAAAATTATCTCTAATAGTTTTCAAGTTATGAATTTTTGAAATTTAGCAAAATAGGGTTAAAATGGTGTTTCCGTGGCTATCACTTTCGGTGACATTATTATATTAAAAAATCCATAACTTCTGTAATATTTAGCATAAAGCAATAATTTTTTCATCAAAATGTTCGAAAAAGTCAGGAGATTACAGGAATAATGAATTTGATTAATTATCGCTTCATGTTTCTATGTAATGCTTTGTTAGACTTAAATTTTGAGACATTTTTTAATCTATAAACAAAATATTTTTAAAAGTGATTATTGACCAAAGGCATAGCAGTAACCGTAGTAATTTTTTTTTTTTAAATTTACCCTAAAAATGTAAACTAAAATAATCTGGAAAAAAATTAATGGTTTTTACCCGCTAATATTTTTCAGACACGTCCGACGTCTGGAAGCTCAAAAAACGAGCATCCTGGAATAATTCCCCAAAATTCAAAATTTTTGTTTACACCATGACAAAGAGCGGAACAAATCATACAAAATACGTTTTTGAACGATTGTTTTATGTAAACTAGTTTCCGAGAAAAACAAGTTTTAACCCGTCTCTTTGTAACTAGTGAAGTAACATCTGGCGCTAACCGAGTCTACTCGGTGTGCCGAGTTGACTCGGCAACTCGAGTGCAAATGGACTCGAGTCAAATTTTTTTTCACTCGAGTAAAAATATTACTCCGAGTCGCATCACTATGACCGAAATCGTCATGAAGAAAATAAATAACGGTCATTCACCAACTAGCGTGGTGGTTGTTAACATACTCCAGTGTATCTTAAGATACACTGCGTTTCGGACATTCACAGTAACATATACACTATGAAATAAAATTAAAATTAAAATAGCTTTGTCGCAGCATCCTGTATAACATAGCGAACTTTCAGTTATAAAAATTATTTTTTCTGGAAAACCCGCATACATAAGACAGTGGTAAAAAACGTATTTTATGTGATTTTTTTCGTTTTTTGCCATCTTGTAAAAAGATATCTGAAACTTCTTGAATTGGCTGTAACAGCTAAATATTCCATATTCGGAAATTTATACCTTCTTCATTTAAAAAAATAAACATTCTGACCAACTGACTATGTTTTTTCCTTGATTTATTAAGCCTAAGATCATACGTACACGTCAAAACGACGTACGAACTTCTCTACCTGCTCCAATACTACGACTTGTTGTTACTTGTTTGCTGTGAGATTTCTGTTATCTAATTTATTTGTTATTATAACACACCACATATATTTATTTTGTTTATAGTCATTATCATTTTATTTGTATTGAAACAGTGTCCGTCAAAAGGACGTCGATGTATGATTAACGTATGTTTTTTTTTGAAGATTTTGTACACTACATATAAAAGTTTTCATAATTTTTTTTAAAATTTATTAAAGATATGGATGTTATAATTAATTTATTCAATGATTATGATAATGTGAAAGATGATTAGGTACAGCTGTTTGACTTATAGAGACGACATAATACTGAAGTTTTAATATATTGAATCGAAAACTAAAGAATGCATTTCGAATGACTTAATAAAAGATTAACAATTTATTTTGTGGAAAATATTTTAATTTTTATTATTTTTTGAGATTTTATTCGAAAAATTACTAACAAATTTTAGAAAATTTACAAATGTGCCTAATGGGGAAATAACTACATATCTATAGGAATATTTATGACTGAGAAATTTCACATTCTGTAAAGTCACACATATCCACTGACTCATAATAGTTCATAAATTAATTATTACAATTGATGTATTTATCTATTTTTTAATTTTTATAATGAAAATATGCTTTGATAAAAAGATTAAAAAAATTAATAAATAAAATCCAATTTTTTTAAATATTTTGTTCGCTTTTGTAGTATTGTTACCTATGTAAAAAAAAATGTTTTTTGCAAATAAACTCTAAAACTCTCCGTAAAAAGTCCATCCGTCAAAACAACGACGATGTATGATTAACGTTGTCGTAGACCAACGTATGATTCTAGGGTTAATAGCAACCTCATTTTCCACCTTCCACTTACCAATTTTTAATTTATTAATTAATTAATTAATTAATTAATTAATTTATTTATTTTTTGCTATTTATTAATTGATATCTACATATACATAAACATGTAAAACGTACATAGAAAATTTCATGAAGGTATAAGTGTTTCGAGATTTTTCTTCGGAACCGTAACCAAATATTAATTAGGTCGCAGCCTCTTGCATAACAAAGTTATTTTTTCTCGAACATCCGCTTACATAAGATAATGGTTTAAAAGCGTATCTTATGTGATTTTTCCCCTTTTTGCAATAGTGTGAAAAAATTTTAAAAATTTTTTGATTTTTGGCAAATTTTGCCAACACATACACTTTATTAGTAGCCCTAACGGCTTTCTGGCGCGTGGCGGTAAACATGAGAAAAATATGTTGACAACTGAGCATATTGATGGATTTTTATTGATAATGTCGGATAAAATTGAATATTTAATATACAAAGGGATATCGACTCTATTGTACCTACTATCTCTATTTTTTTTTTCTTCAAAAACTTTAAAATGATTGGATTAATTTTTGATATAAAACAAAACCAAATTTCTTAGGACCATCTACTTTCTGGCTGTTTAAAACAAATCTGTTCTCCTATGGTTAGTGATTAAATTACCTCATAAAATTTTCATATTTATAAATTAAATTTTTAAAAAATAAAAAAATACCTCAGATGAATATAATACCTATATATATTGGAATATATCCAACTAATTAATTCAAATATATTTCCGATCAAATGAAAGCAGTTCAGTAAATAAAAGAAGACGTTCCTAATGAAAAGTTTTCTCAGGAATAAATTTACTCGTAGTTAAATAATATATATTAATAAAATGAATAAAATTAAAATTACTAGAACCTAAATTATACATCTTTGCAAAGTTAGCGTATTTTTAAAATATTTATTTGAATTTAATTAACGATAAGACTAGGGTAGACCGGGGCAAGTTTGGTACAGGCGCATGTTTACATAGTTCTTATAGTTCACAAACCGCTAGTCGGGGCACAGCACTTGCCAGGCCGCGTATATAGAAAAGCTAATCGAATACGTCCCCATAGGCGTTGTGACGAACTGAAACAGCATTTCCAGACAATAAACACCATAAAACACGCGTAAGTGCTACCTCAGTTCGTCTCGAACGGTGACATACTGGAGTAGAGTTTCTATGTTTTTATGCATTTAAATTCACTAGAAACCCTCATCCAGTTCGTCACCGTTCAATTAATCCATCACATCAAGTAAATCTCTGCTAAAAATTATGTGATATGGAAACCTAGTTTGTTTGTTTTGAACGATTAAAATTAAAATAATTTAATCGGAAATACTTATTAAAATTTTCAGGCTCCAGTTTAATGATTCAAGACCAGAATTTTTATTTGTTCGACATTAAGTAGCATTTACATGAAGTTAGAATAATCAAAAACCAAAAAATGTGTAAACATGTCCCGGTCTACCCTACTTGATAAAATTTTAACATTTTGCTAGTCCCGTTATATATTAAGAAAAGAAAAAAATATCATAAATTCACACACTGAAAATCTTATGAACTCCAATTTATCTCTTATTAAATTAATAGTTGAATTAAATTAATAAAAGATGAAAATTTTCTCAAGAATACGTTGATATATATATACACATATATTACATACGCTTACTGATATTAAAATACACATATCTACGTTTCGAAAGTTAGAACTAATATAATAGAAATTACAAACTATTTCTGGGGTAACACTCACGTAATTGGCTGAAAATATCTTCTAATTGTAAGTTTGAAAACCTTTTGTGCTTTTTTTCATCAGCAGCAGTGGTACTTTTGGATTACCTTGTTATCTATTATATTAAATAACTATAAAAAAGAAAAATATTCAAAATAGCGAGGTTGTAACTGCAGACAGAAGCCAGTGTATTTTACAAGACATCAAATGACCAGAAGTTTTAAACACCTTAATTTTTTGTCTAGAATAAAAATACAAAAACTTTACCTATTATTTGAATTTTAAAACAAGAAACTGAAATTTTTGAAAAATACCGGAATTTAAAGAAAATTGTGTTTGAAGCCTTAAATTTGGTTTGCCGGTTAATTTGGTTTGAAAGTTTCTGGCGGACCCGCATTATAAAAGTGTTATAAAAAAAAAAAAAAATTATTACGGTCTCTAAAAAGGTGAATTTTTTTTATAGCACTTATATAATGCGGGTCCACCAGAAACTTTCAAACCAGTTTGCCTAATTAAGCGTTGAAACCTTGTACCTACTAGAGTTGTTGCGGATGTTCCGCATCCTCATCCGCAAATGTGGAACATCCGGATGCAGATGTGGATGTGTTCAGAGTTACAGCTCGACTATACAACTAATTTCAATTTTAATAATCGATTCGATTATCAAAGGCCATTAGGGATATGTTTTGAATTCTAATTGTTGGTGTACGACTAAGTTTCTTATTATCAAACTTATAGCTAAGCATGAGAGGTTATGTCTTATTGAATTTATGGAGCTGTCTTTAGGTAATATTATTTTTTAAAGAAGATAGTTCTTACAATATCATCAAACATCATCATCCTCATTAATACATTAAAAAATAAATTTCTTGGTTTTCAGTTCAATTAAGAAACCAGTTGTAACATCTAACAGTTGCAGTAACATAAAATTTCAGCCTGCCAGAAGCTGAGTAAATACCTCTGAATTTTTGTGACAGTCTTTATTTTAGACTATAATATAATATGTTAAATCAAATTCAAAGATGTTTCAGTCGATTCAAAGGCTTATAGTATTAACCTTGAGTCATAGCATGTAATTATCTACGTATATTTGAAAATATAGTGAAAATTCAAAAATTGATCGATTTATTCCTTATTTCCAAATAATGATAACAAAATTTTATTATAGACAATAAAAAAGGATATTGCTAAACTTTAGAAATATTTTACAACAGCAGCAAAATTTTTATTTCTAAAGTCCATAACCTAAAATTTAATTATTAATTTTATATCTTTTATCAAAGAAAATTAACAATAAAGCCATTAAATTTAATAAATAATTTTTAAACATCCGCCTCCGCATCCGCATCTGCAGATGTTGCTCTTCAAAAATCCGCATCCGCGTCCGCATCTGCAGATGTATTAAAATATCACATCCGCAACAACCCTGGTACCTACAGTTACAGTATAGAGCAGTGTTTCCCAAAGTGTGTTCCGCGGAATACTAGTGTTCCGTGAGCAGTCGTAAGGTATTCCGCGAAAAAAATTTTACGAACAATATGGTGTGGTTTTTTTGTCTCGTCAAATTTTTTTGTTAGGGATTAGTTGACCATTTGTGTCTCAAGGTGATGAGGTTTGCAATCGAAGGCAACAAGGCTTGTCTTTGCTTTTTTTCGTGTTTCATATAAATAGCAGAATTAAAAGTGCTCCACGATGGAAAAACTTTCAGAAACACTGCACTAGAGTATCCATATTCTCATTCTTTTCATTTTTAGTGTCAAAATGAAACATTTAAGTCAAAGGCGATTTTTTGTGAAGTATAAGAAATAGAATTTTGATTATACATGCGGATGAATTCCAGGGGTTAAACCTTGAAATGGGAAAAAATTTCCCATGAGAATCGTGTAGAGTGTAAAACAAATCTTACTGAAATATAAATTCAGCAACATAAAGCATCTCCTTTTTGAACAATTTCCGGGAAAAACACTTAAAAATTACACTGTGTTTCACCACCAAAAGGATTTCTTAGAAACGTTTAGAAAATTTTATAACCGCTGAGAATGATGTATAAATTCAGTCAAAATTGAGGAGTTCTATACAGAATTAGCGGAGGTACATATACTTGAAAGTTGTTTTGGAAAACAAAGTTTAAAGGTTTCGCGCCCTTATAACTTATTATATACAGTCGCATTTCGCAGCTTTCTGGTAGCAATGAGTGTGCTCGGCACAGAAATGATAACAGAATTTTTTTGGGGCTACAAATCCTTATGCATTTCATTTCCAAAACATTAGAGTGTATTCTGATTTTTAAGGAAATAAAAAAAAATGTTTTTTGCAAATTTTGTATTGACGTTACTCCTTAACAAATTTTATATACTAATATGCCTAATGACATTAATCACCTGACTAGCACCATTTACCTTCTTTCAAAGTTACGTAATTACACAAAACAAGAAATTTTAAAAAAAGATTCTCATAAAACACTTTAAATGACCTGTCATCACATTTAATGTTGTTCATACAAATAACCATAAAAATTCCAACATTTTATTTAAATAATATTAAAATAAAATTTTAGTTTTATTTATTGTAATGAATATTAAATATTATTAAAAAACATTAAATAAAATAGAATAAAGAAAATGTAATTTATTTATAGAAAATTAATGTATTAATTAATTTAATTAATACTCAATAGTTATTTTTTTCTATTTTTATTTAGTTATTAATACATTTAAATTTCTGTACAATGTAACTACAGTTGAATTACGAGTAAAACCGTCTGGCAACGTGCAGTGATTAGTTTCACAGTGGTTCAAATATATTTCAATCCCAAGAAATTACCGAAGAACACCCGGATTTCAGTCATTTAATAAATTATTTGTCATAATGGTAATCTTGAACCTAAATCTAATGTAATTACAACAATTAAACTATTATTTATTCTTTTCTTATACAAATATGTACATGTATGAGTATACAGTGAAAGCCATCTGTAATTGCAATTTTTTTCCATTAGGGAAGAAAAATTACTGTAATAACTATTCCCCACTCTAGACTTGTGGGGATTTCAGCGGGAATGCCGAGTAGGTCCGGGCCAATCCAAAAATTTTGGAGAAATGAAGAAAAAGTATAAAAAGTTAACAAAAGAGTTTAAAATATGATCTTAAGGGGTTATTATAAACAGTTGTGATAGTCGAAACTGTTTTTGTTGCGTGTTCTTTTAGTACATTGTCTTAGGAATAAAGCCGGTTCTACACGATGCTACGAACGTTCCTTCCAACGTTCGATCGAACTTTTAAGGCAATTAAGTTCGATAGTTGGTGCGACGAATGTATCTGCTACACGGTGAATCGAATGTTTGATCCAATACGAATGATGATGTGTTGGTACAAACGGTACAAACGTTTATTCAGTGGACAAGGCTGTTATCTGTCTGATGTTATCTCTAATGTTATACACTGATGTTGTCTCTCTTCACATGAACGAGTCGTGCAGCTGCTGAGTCGAACCAACCAACGCAACCAACATTGACCTTCAAACGTTCGAAGCATCCCTTTGACTCGGTGCAAGAATACCGACATCGAGCGGGACATGGCCAAATGCGAATGTTTGACGCTCGACATTGGACACTCGTAGGTTCGAACAACGGCCACACGATGCGATGAACCATCGAACGTCCAATGTTGGAAGGTGTTCGTAGCATCGTGTAGAACCCGCTTAATCTTACAAAATTTCGTAACTATGCGATCGGAACAATCTAAAGTTATAGCTATTTATAGCGCGCTACCTTGAGTAGCGCCCGCGGCTTCTCCTGCGCAGCTGCTGCTCAATATAGTATAATATAAGCGATACGTCGACTTTCGTCGCTCTATTGTATTGTTTCGAAATATATGCCCTTGAAACTTTGGAGCAATTGTGTTTAGACTTTTGAATGTTCAACATCGAATATGAAAGAAACAAACTTGTAACTTTAAACACGGTTACCTCAGAATCGTATTTTCTTTAAAAGTGCCTTTGCGATGGACACAATTATTAAAAATTTATCAATCCGATCAACACCAAATTTATACTACTTACTTAATTATTATGATAAATGCTAGTCGCTGACCGAAGGATTTTCAAATTTTTTAAAAAGATTTTTTTTAGAGCAAAATAATCGAAAATTTAACACCTTGAAAAAATAAACTTTTTGTTAAAATTGTCGCCATTTTTTTTTTAAAATTTAAATTTTAACAAACTAATATACTAACGAAATGTTTTTGAAATTCTGATTCCAGATGAACCCTTCTCGGGTAATCATGTCCACCGAAAGTGATGCCTAAAAAACGGCGCTCTTGGAATATAACTGTAATTCTCCTATTTTCAAATTTGTTTTTTCTTTAGATTCGCTGTAGCTGTAGTTCCACTATTTTTAAATATGTCGTCTAATATAAGAGATATGGGCGAGTTAAACTGAGGCTCTTTCAAATATATTCATCTGTTTTTAGATTTACGGTAAAAAGTGCACATAAAAGGCTTGTATTTTATTTCGAAATCTGTAAAAAATTCTAGCCTCTAAGGGACCCTAATTGACTTAATGTGCGTCAAACATGCACTTGGTGCATTTTTTATGTTATTTTCATGATATATTTCTCTGAATTTTTCAAAATTTTGTTGTTTTCGCTAACAATTGTTTAATATTTTTAAAATAAAGTTTTTGATATGAATTGAAAAGCAAGAAAATAGCCGTAAATTAATTAATTCTCCATTACCTTCACAAATTTACGTTTACTTTTGCAAATCAAGTGTTTGGAACATACTTAACATCCGTTTACATTTGCCTTATTATTAAAACACCAGGTAGCCTTACTAATAAAAATTAACTGTGGCGAGTGACCAAATAGACATTGAGTTTTGGCACAGTAAGGTAAAAATTGTAAAAAGGTCATTATTAGCACGATCAAAAGTAATTCGACCTTACTATGTAGTGTCATATCATTTTGATGTTTACCTAAAACATACCTGTACAAAATAATGTATACATATATTTTATTTGAGATTGATGTATTGCTGGTTTCAATGAAGGTCTATAACATATACTCGTAAACATAATCTCTGATAGTATTATTTTATGTATTTACACATAGTATTTGTTAGGTATGGGAATATATGACAGGTGTTTTGAGCAAGGTAGTCCAAGGTCATCGATGTCAAAAGCACAATATATGTTGTGTAGATACCTATATATGTCTACATACCAGTGTACACTCTGCCCACAAAGTATAGAACTGAAATAATTTTAGAAATAAATATTATGAAAATCACTTACGTATATCGGACTGATGTATTTCATTAAAAAGAAACCTTACCCGCTCTTCTATTGCAGATAGTCTCTGAAGAAACAAAGCGACTATGCTGAATTTATATCCAGGGGAAGAGTTTTTACAGAATTGCCATTTTTACTGGCACGGGTAAACTATTGACTTAATCAAAAAATAGTTCAAATAAGAATTATAGCTACCGATAAAGACAACCAATTGTTACGTTTAAAAAGCTTTAAATTTTCGAGATATTACACTGGGACATTAATTTGCTCATCATAAAAATGATCCTTTAAAATAACTGATTATTATTAGACTTGGGAGAACAGTAGTCCCTAACAGAATCGCCATATAAAATATTTTGAATTGGGGGGCTATAAATTTTATTACAAGGCTGAGGATTTTCCCCTGGATTTGATGACTAGCCTAAGGAAGCTTTAAAGAACAAATCAGTAAAAATCAAAAATTACCCATTTTTTATAATTTAATATATAATTTTAATTTTAAAAATAATTTAAAAAAATTAATTTTGAATAAATAAGTGGTCGACTGTAATATAAATTAATTTAGACGAATTCAAAACATTTATAATGTAAACAATATCTCTATTTCCTTTGTGATTATTTAAATAATATGTATATGTCACCTTCTTTATACCTGCTTTAATGTAAACAAAAACAAAATGGATTGTATTAGTAGATTGTATCACTCTAGTAGGTCGCTCACAAGATTGAACATGGTATTGTTTTTGCATTAGAAAAATATAAGGTAGGTACATATAACAAGCAAAATGATTCCTAATATTGGCAATTAAAAAACACAAACAGACACAAAATAACATTAACGATGTGGTATTAATAGTAAAACGTAAAATTGATTTTTAAAAGGATTGATAATATTTTTACGTTTTATGACAGCCCTTCAGTTCTATTCGTCGCCCCCCAGTACAAAATATTTTATATGGCGACTCTGTTAGGGACCTTTTCTTCCCATCTCTGATTATTATTTATGAATATGACAAATATTCATAGCCAAATTGAAAATTATTTGCATTTTTCACGTATTTATTTAAGCATATTAATTCCATTATTTACCAATAGATACAATGGCAATATACCTTAAGATTATTTTAAATATTGGATAGCAAACACTTTGTGATTAAAATTCCGTATATTTTAACATCGATGGACGACGTATTACTGATAGTTCTAAGTCATAAATTAACTTTTTTGAATTATTGTATTACATCTCTATGTTATAGTGGTGGAGAACTATCGATAGCACTATCGATAACTATCGATAGTTATGACTATCGAAAACTATCGATATTTTTTTTTTTACTATCGATAGTTTTCGATACTTTTTTTCAGTCATTTCGTTTACTTATAAATACTAAAGATAATAAAAAATTCGTAGAAATTATAGCCAGATATAAAAACAACCATTTTAAGGGAATTTCCGGGCAAAAAGGAATAATTCCGCCTCAGCGTAAAACCGGCGACCTTTTTTCTTTTCTTTTTTTGCTCGCCTGATATCTAAATACCGCCCAACTTGGGTATCAAAAACTATCGATAAACTATCGATAACTATCGATAGTTTCACGACTATCGTAACTATCGATAGTCGGGACTATCGATAGTCAGAACTATCGATAGTCGGGACTATCGATAGTCAGAACTATCGATAGTTCTCCATCACTACTATGTTAGCGCATATAACCATAGTAGCTGCGCGCTATATTTTAATAAAAAAAAAAAAAAAAAAAAAAAAACTTTTTTGAAAAAAGCTTTGACATATGTTTTAAGAAAAAAAAATTTATTTAATGGTCCACTGTACACTATACACAGGTAGTATAAATATTTTTTGTATAAACGTTTTTTCAATTAGATAAATATTTTAGGAATACACTGAATGGTAACTCTCAAAAAACTCACCTCTATTTCAGTCTAACACTGCTGCTCAAAACTATTTACAGGCAAGCTGTCGCAGAAATCAACTACTAAACAATAAATTTCTGTTTTACTGACCCTATACTCTGTCAAATGCATCCTATCGTCCTAAAAGTCGTTCAAAGAGTTAGAAAAATTTGATATTGAATTAATTTTCATTGTAAATTATGTAGTTCTATAGTAGTGCCATACAGAACATACGGACTTGATGGAAAAGTGATTTGGAGATATACACGACTCCCCCCCCCCAAAAAAAAAAATCACCAAATGAATAATAACTGGTATATAACTGCTATATACGTATTCTAGATGGTATATTTTTGGAAGTGATAATAAAAAATTTGATTTGCCTAAAAGTATTAAAACAAGTTATATCTAGGTTAACTTAACCCAAGCCATTTTTAAAATTAAGTTTTATATCTAATTTTAGAATATTGAAAATTGGTTGTCATTTAAGTAACATTAGGTAATTCTAATCTGAATCTTAAGAAATGACGAAATGTTATCAATGGTGGACGCGCTGAGAATTAGATGAGTCATTGTATTTTTGTAATTTAGTTTAACAGTAATTTAATTTTTTAATTGCAAGCCACTCTTGCTCATTCCTTATACATTTTTTTTTGTACTTTTTGAGTGAAAGCTTTTTAAACGTATTGTAAAATTTAACTGTCAGCAATGAAGAATAAAATTAAATTAAATTTGATACTACATATTTAATGGCTGCATGTACATATGTATATACATATACATATACGTTATTATTATCTGTAAATATGTACATATATTCTATTTTCTGTTATAAATATTAGAAATTCTTTATTATATTCAATAATAATGATTTATGTTTGATTTAATTAAGGATATTAAAACAATTTGAAAGAGTGTAAAAAACATTTATTTATAATACCTACAAGATTTTTTAAATAAATATTCCATATTTTTATCAGATGCTTATTTTATGAATTATTCAACATTTATATATAACAATCATTGCATTATAAATTATACATTTAAGGTGTGAAACCAATAAGCCAGTTGCTTTTATTACTTTTTCAAATTCATGTTAAAAATTTTGTATGTTTTTGAAGCCAAATTTTTTAAAACTTTTCCCGTAGAGTTACACCTTCTTCTCAGATTTCCTTTACGTTTTCATACAAAAATACCTATAAGTTAATAAATGATAAATAAAAGTAATTAAAGTGACACTAACTTTGCTTATACAACATAAAAATATTATTGTTGGAGCTAACTTTAAAATTTTTTTTTATTACTCATGCGGGAGAAGTACTAGCTTGGCGCGCACATTTCTGTACGCAAAATAGCTGCTTGCCCACTGTACTCTTCCCACATACTTTTTTGCGTGCGGAAAGTAACTTTCCACACGCAAATTGACAATAAAACACGCAAAATTTAATCAAAACACGCAAAGCCGCCTCTTGATTTTTCATTTAATAAATATTTCATAATTATTTCTATAGAAACCACCAACAAAGTAATTTAAACGATGATTAATTCAGAAAAAAAGACGAACACTTAAAAATATTATTTTAAAAAGTAATAAAAATGTTAAAAATAGTAATAATAATAGAAAAAAGTATGTCAAATTCGTAATAAAAAATAGTATGTGCAACTCGTGTGGGATTGTCGATTGCCCACTAAGGCGAATGAGCGCACTCACTACATTCGTGCGCTCAACTTCACTTTCGTGGGCAATCGACAATTTCCCGCACTTATTGCACAATATACTATTTTTTATTTAACTTTAACAGTAGGGGAGAGCAATGACAACTGTAACAAGTGTTAATTGTAACAATAGCGACTATTTGGTCACGTGATAATTTTAAATAAACTTCTAATATGTGTTAAAGAATAACCTACTATATCGACCGAAATTTTAAAGGAATTATTCCTGTTGATCAATTTTACTACAGCTGAAGAGAAATTACATACAAAACCCTCATTAAGCACACTCCTGTTTAACAATTACATGTGTATAATGGCACCCCTCCGTGTTTCAAAGCGAATATGTTTCAATGTGTTGGTGTGTTGTTTACATCTTAACTCTTGTGCGTCCTTTATATTTTTTTACCTGCTGTTATCTTGTGTTGAAAAAACAAACAATGATAAAAATTTATGTATTAAAGTTTTGTCACCTAAGTACACCGATATTCCGTTAACCGTACGACAATACATACACGTGGTACCCTTAACGGAATCATATACAGGATGTTTCTCTAGACAATTTATTTTTTAATAAAAATTAAAATATTTTTATAAAAATAAATTTTTAAATCATATTTTCTAGCTACATAATATTTATTTCTAATTGTAAGCTTGGAAATTATAATATATATGTGTATTAATAATTTTTATTATTACTATTATCATATATTTATGTTAACTTTCAAAATAATCGCCTGTATATGTTAAAAATTGAAGTTTTATTTACATAAAAATGTTTATTTACATTAAAAATTTTGTCACGTAGATTGTGTATGTATACACAAACACACACAAACGGTACGCATAATGGTAGTACGGATATCGGAAAACCGCGGTAATAGTTTGTAACAGTAAATCATGCAAATCTATAAATCAGAAATATTGACGCCCATGACCTTTGTCTTTCAAATTTAACAATTTCTCCTCCAACGGTCCCAGTGAATTGCGTAATGAGGGTTTTGTATGTACTTATTTACTGTACACCTAGGTTAGCTATATTTTAAATACACTTGTGAATTTTGTATTTTACTCACGATTGTATGTAAAGAACCCAGCTTACTATACAATTTTATTCATTTTTGTACTATATATATATATATATATATATATATATATATATATATATATATATATATATATATATATATATATATATATATATATATATATAATATATATATATATATATATATATATATATATATATATATATATATATATATATATATACATATATATATATATATATATATATATATATATATATATATATATATCAAAACGAGTACAAAATTGTACACGCATCTAAACCTTTACTAAACGTATACAACTATGTATGAAAATGTGTACAAAATTTTTATCTAACAACTCGAAATTGATATTTGTTTTCAGTAAATTTCATGTCTGACATAATTTTAATGTATTGTATTCGTACTAAAATTATATAATTGGTTACAGTCTCTTATCTGGCTTCACATTTCACACTTCAATAAAAAAAAAAAAAAATGACCTTTTTCGAGACCGTAATAAATTTTATGACTTTTTTTGGTAAAAATATTTTATCCTTTTAAATTTTTCAATATTTTTAAATTAAGTTAAAAAAAAGTTTAAGTTCAATATGGATTTATATGTGACGAAGCAAAAAATCATAGATCCTTGATATTGCTTGCATTAAAGTTGGGAATTTCAAAATGCCAATTAGATTGTGAACTTTATTTTATCGGCTGATTTTTCTGACATAGCTGTAATTTTATTAGGTAAATTTAATAATTTTAATAAATAATTTTTTCTTATTTGAAATTGAATTAACTATGATAAGCAAACTAAGTAAATAATTTATGATAATTTTTATAGCGTAATGATTTCCATAACAGTTAATAATTTAAAATAATTTTCTTTTTCATAACATACTTTGATGTTACATATGTTACGTCACACGAAAATGGATATACAGACATTGACAGACAAAGGACTAGTAGACAGACAGATGGGACCGACTGACAAACAGACAAGACCGATTAACAGACAGACAGGACTGGTAGACGGACAGACAGGACTATTATACAAGACAGACAGGATAAACAGGCAGACAGGATTTGACGGGCAGACAAAAAAGACAGCCAGACAGACAGGATAAAATTAAAATACAGACAGACGAACAAGCAAACAGGAATGACTGACAGACAGACTGTAGACTAAACGGACAGACAGACACAGAACATACAGCCAGTTAATAGGAGAGGACTGACATACAGACAAGACACACGGTAAGACATGACAGACAGACGGGGCAAACAAACAGACAGACAGACGAGGAAATTTTATTGTAGAAAAAAGTATTTTATTGCTTCTATATAATTATAAAACAATTCTTCTGAGTTAGGAATCATGCTTCTCCTCTTCAGTGAGGACAAATGTACCCTGTGACCGCGGAATGCAATTCATATGTTTTTTTTACGTCCGAAATTTTCAAGTCCACACTGTAGGTAATTATTACAGACAATTGCGAATCCCTAAAAACTAAGTATATATGTATAGTTTCAGGTAATATTTTTCTGAGAATTTGAATATAGCGGAAAAATCCAATTTTAATCCAGTTATAGGACAGTAAATAATTACTACATTCATTCTTTGGGAATTAAATTAACTATATAATTACGAAAATATCGAATATTATTAATTAAATTCTGCCCCACCCCCGTTTTGAAAATATGGCTATGTAAATTGTTCAAAAATGGTTTAAAATCGCACTACAAGTTTTTCAAATTTTCAAAGGATCAAAGGATCTCTGATTTTTTGCTGTTATTATAATTAAATAATATTGAATCCTACAGGAACATTTAATCGGGATAAGATTACACCATGTGTTAGATCAGGGTAAATAGTGTCTCTGTGTGTACTATAAATTTTATCGACTTCGATTTAGTTAGTTGGATGTGATTTAGCAGTTGATTTTGTTTCCACCGGGAACCCTCAATTGGGATAAAACTATCCTATGTATTATTATTGCTATTGCATTCACTATGAATTTCCATAATCATTTCAACACATTTTTATAATATAACTAAGTCTGACCCGCGGCTTCACCCGCATTGAATTAAGCCCCCCCCCCCCCTTGTGTCTCCCCTTCTTCCCCCGGAAACCTTCAATCGGGATTAAACTATCCCGACTAAAACTATTTCAAAATTATTACTATATATGTGTTCATAGTAAATAACGTTTGTATATTAAATTTTATCAAATTCGATTCAGTCATCCTACAGGAACCTTTAATCAGGATAAGATTAGCCTATGCGTTAATTCAGGATTAATCATGTCTGTGTACAAAATTTTATCAAATTCTGTTTAATTATTTGGACATGATTTTGGAATTTCTTTTGCATCCCCTGGGAACATTCAATCGGGATAAAACTATTCTACGTGTTATTAAAATTCTAGCTACATGTGCTCATAGTAAATAGTGTCTCTATATTTTATTTAATCGAATTCGGTTCAGTCATCCTACAGGAACCTTTAGTCGGGATAAGATTATCCTATTTGTTAACTCAGGATAAATAATGTCAATGCACCAAATTTCATCGAATTGAGTTTTGTTTTTTGGGGTGTGTTTGAATAATTGTTTTTGTATCCCTCAAGGACTTGCAACCGGGATAAAATTTAAACATCGAACAAATTTAAACATCTAAACATCCAAACTTTCACATTTATAATATTATTTAGATATTAATTTTTGTTAAGTTACATATAAACCGATATAGAACTTAAACTTTTTTTTAACGCAATTTAAAAATACTGAAAATTTAAAAGGATAAAATATTTTTACCAAAAAAAGTCATAAAATTTATTACGGTCTCGAAAAAGGTCAATTATTTTTTTTTTTTTATTGAAGTGTGAAATGTGAAGCCAGATAAGAGATACAAGCCATATAATTTATTGTGAATTTCATGTTTATCGTAGATAAAGTACATATTATGTATATAGTACGTAATTCGGTTGTAAGGAATATTATATACTTGCCGCCATGCGGCTCTTATTACTTTTGCGCTTGTGTGTAATATGTAGTTTACAACCTCAATTACCTAATATACATGTTTTGGCCAACTTATCACGTTTTTGGCCGATAACGGTTGGAGCATTTGTGTTGACATACGTCGTCTATAGCAATTTCTTTTTTTAGAAATTGTATTTCACACTGAATTTATTTAGCAGTTTAGAACGTTCTGAGACAGTGTAATTTTGGAGTCTCTTTAAGATTTAGTACTATCACAGTTATTAGCATTACGAATTATAAAGATTTTAATATGGATTTGAATAAATCCTCGATTTTTATTACTCATTATAATTTTGTCTGTCTTTATTTACAGGAATTATATTTTAATATTAACTGTTTTTAATATACTCACGTTGAAAAAATGAAAAATTATACATTATTTATAATGTATATACATTTTACATTTATATACATTATATACATGATTATATACATTTCGTTGAAAAAGTAGCAGATTTTCAGCATTTTCTTCTTAACCAATAGTTATTAGTTATGTGCTCAATAATTATAATAGTATATCCAAATAAAACTTATAGCATCGATTAGTTTAAGTATATACTTAAATACGTTTTCGGTGAAGATGATTTCTCAAAAACATATCATTGACCCAAAAAATGCAATGAAAAAACAGTGTCACCCCTTAAAATATATTTCATTTCTAAGTTTCATTATAATCTCAAGCATTGAATTGTAAAATATGCAATAGTAAGTAAAAACAATTTGGTAATTTTTATAATATTAATACATATACATATTCATATGCTTGTACCTTGAAAAAATTATGATTAAATTCCTTCTGCAAATCTAATTTTAGAGATCGGTATGCAATGATTGCAAGTGCTTAACTTTTATTGCTTACTTTATCTTATCGGAGCTAGTATACAAATTAGTCAGCTTCATAATTGTTATGCGTGTATAATCCATTTCAATAAAATTCATGCAAGTTATTACTTTAACCTTTCACTGGTAAGGTGATGTCTGTGAGTCGTATTCAAATATATTCTTTCAGTTTTCTTCCTCCCTGTTTGTTTTTGTTAACTGAACGTTTGTGTATTCTTTTATGGTTTAGGGCAAATTTTACCCTGCTGGCGTAAGGGGAGTGTTTGATACATGTATGTACGTGTGGTCTCCAGTTTTGGCTATCTATATTACCAGCCCGCGGTATGTTAATTTGTTGATGTCTCTTAGACATCACTTGAGTATTATAAAAATTCACCTTACCGGTTAAGTGTTAAATCAATGTTCCAACCCAAACCGTAACCGCGTATTTAGACACATATAAAATCGATTGATTTTCTCAGAACGTTTAATCTACTGAAACAAAAAAATAAAATAAATAAAGTATGGCTACTGAAATCGAATACATTATCCTTTAATAAAAATATGTTTTTGAGCTGGGATACAGAAAGGTGGGCTAAACGGAAATTTTATATTTGAAACATTATATGCATCAAGTCAGAGTTAGTTAATAATTTTAACTAACTTCAGAAATTGTTATTTTCAGTAAATAACTGGCCACCATTAGTGTAACAAGTTGAACAAAAATATGATAGGTATTGTTGACTGCTTTACCTTTGTACGAGACACCATACTGGTAAAGATGTTATGTATTTTATGATAAAATTGTAAACCAATTAACACATTTATAACTTTCTTCGCAATTATAACGTAATATAAAAAAATATGTGGACGATTTATATAACCTAGGTCCTCGCAAAATTCTACCAGTATTGGTTGAAGCTACTCGCAGCTCGGCTAATTTCAGCGACTACTTTGCCGAGAAACTTCGTCCGAGAGTATAGGGGAGGGTATAAAGCTGCTAACTTCTATTTCGTATATATACGTACTAGTTTATTCAGCAATCTGTTAAGACTAATTTTCTCGTTTTTTGCTGAAACTTAGCGTACATATAAAATATTCATTCACATAACATAATATTATGTACGCGTGTATGTATAGGTATTTGTAAACTGCAAAAATAGCAGCAATTTGCTGCTGTCACCATCAAGTCGTGTGAAATAGGATTTATTGACCTCGCGTTACGTACATACGTAGCAAGCAAACAGCAAGCGACAAGGCCACGGTCACAAAGTCACATATTATTATGAAAAAAGAAAGCGTACAGGGTGTTAGTGAATAAGTGCGAAATATTTTAATGGGTGGTTGCTGAGGTTTTTTTATGTAAAAAAGTTCATATCAACCCATGTCCGGAAACTCTTAGTTTCCAAGAAACAGAGTGTTCAGTTTCTCGTCTTTTTTGAATATTTTCTTAAATATTTAAAAAACATTTTGAGATATTCCCATAAAATTTGGAATACGCTACGACAGGATAAATACTCATATTCTGAAATAGACAGAATATTTCTATTCAAACCAGTGGCGTCCGTGCGGCCATATGATGATATATTTTTGGAGAAAAAAAAGGGACGCCAATGATTTTTTCCAATTTGAAAATGTTCTATAAGTTGTTGACAAAAATGACCTGTTAGTATTTTGTCGTTCATGTGTCCGTTTTCAAGATAAAAAACAATTTCCAATTACTGTTCTTATTACAAAACCGGTTTAGGTTCTCGTATTAACTGGTGAAGATATTTTATGAAAAAGTCTTACCAACAAAAAGGTGAAGACGCTTCATTCCTACAGTTGACCACATAATTTGTTTTTAATTTAATATAGAAAAATATTTTTAAAAAACAAGAAACGGGACACTCTGTATCTTGGAAACTAAGCGTTTTCGGACCTGGATTTATATAAACTTTTTTACATAAAAAAACCTCAGCAATCACCCATTAAAATTTTTCGCACTTATTCACTAACACCCTGTATATAAACATAAGACTTTGTATTTTTATAATTTTATGGCCTTTATAAGTCTATGATATGACTCTATGTGTTTTGAGCAGTCTGTGTACATATATAGCATTAGCTACATTCAAATATTTAAGATAAAATGTTTAGTCATCCGTAATACCTTTAATCATTTTAACACGTGCATCTTACTATAATCTTATTATAATATTTATTTAATAACTAGCTGTACTCGCGACGTCGTTCACGCGACGCATTGTTATCAACTCAATGAGAAGTACATAAGTGTAAAAATTATACAGAACTTGCATAGAGCAATAATTTTTGCGTAATGCATGCACCCGCTTAAAATGGTCTCCTGTGGGAATGAGACATTTTCCCGGAATAAAAAGTATCCTTAGTGTTGACCCAGGTAATTAGTTACCACACCAAATTTCATCAAAATCCGTTTTTGCGTAATGGTTTTCCTATTTTCCCATGGAAATGAGACATTTTTGCGGAGTAAAAAGTATCTTAGATGTTGACCCAGGTAATAAGTTATCACCGCACTAAATTTCATCAAAATCCGTCCAATAGTTTTTACGTAATGTGTGCATATGCTCAGAATGGTTTTCCTATTTTCCTGTGGGAATGAGACATTTTCCCGGAATAAAAAGTATCCAAAATGCTGACCCAGGTAATAAGTTATCATCATATCAAATTTCATTAAAATGCGATCATTAAATTTTCGAAAAATATTCCATGTACAGAAATGGTCTCGTTACTGTTTTTAGCGAATTTCCAGAATGGAATTCAGCTATCACAGCCACTGTCATAACGCGACCTGAGCCCGGGACCATGGCAGAAATTTGTTTTGAGGTCCTTAGAAACCGAAAATAATATTCGCTAAAATTTATATATATATATATATATATATATATATATATATATATATATATATATATATATATATATATATATATATATATATATAACTCTCGAACGGAATGTCCTAGGTTTACGAAATTTGGTGAAAATATTGGAAGTTCCAAACTGTTGGACGAGTTCGTTAACCAGACACATCGCATGCCAGGAACATGGTTTTTGTTCTTGCAAAAAATTAGTTTTTTGCCAAAATTTTCACGTAATCAACAATTTTTGCGAAATTTTTTTACACCATTTAAAAGGGGAGGAAAAATTACATAAAAGAGGTCTTTAAATTATTGTTCTATGTCAATTAGTTTCCGAGAAAAACTAACTTTTATAAACGGAAATTCGCTATGTTATGCAGGATGCTGCAACAGGGGTATTTTTATATACCTCATTTCAGATACAATTGATCATGAGTTTTCGTTAAAAAATTAAATAATTCTTACATTCGAAACAAATCAATCTTCTATTCTTTTCTAAAAATAAACTGCAAATTTTAAATTTATATAAATGCAATAATAAAAGAGATACAGCCAAGAAAACGGAAATTATTTAAATTCAAAGTGACGTAGCATAGTTAAATTTAACTGAAATGAACCATATGTATAGATGTATACCTACCTTTGAGCAATTTATTTGTTGGATAGTATCTTAAACATATTATTATATTATTTGAAATTTAAACAATTTCAAAATTATATCAAGTTCTTTGGGGTTAAAAGAGCCAAGCTAATTTAATTTGTTATACCAAATAAAAGTTATTTGCCTCTCTGAACATCCCAGGAAACAGTTTTTCTCGTGTACGTGCCGAGGGAAGTCTTACTTAAGTTAAACTTCGCTACTTCCACAGTAAGTGATATATTTATACATATATCACTTACATCATTTATATATCACCAATATATTTTAATAACCACAGGTAATAATCAAGTAGATACCCTTGCAACAGGAATGCACCAACCTTGTAGATTCATAGCGTTCTTAATGTATAAGAACGCCAAAGACTGAATCATTCAACTTCCTCCTCAAAATATAAGTTCTATAAACATTCAACTTCCTCCTCAAAATATAAGTTCTATTAAACAATTATTTTCATTTTTAGTCTCGAAGATTGCAGAACATTTTCTACTTGTGATTGTATACAATTGATTTGAATTGTGGTATTAAGTATGCATCCTTTTACAGAAATTTACGCATTATAGTTTTCAGTAATGTTTAGATGATCTGTGAGGAGACTATATATTTTCCGCGACCCCGTAAATGCTTTATTAAAGGACCTTCATACTTTTTTCAAGGGAAGTTGAAGAACAAGAGAATTAAAGAGAAAAGTTTTCAGTTTTAGTGAAAGTAAAATGCATTTTTAGCTCAAAAATATGCACTCGTATCTCTATACTAGCAAAATCAGTGCCGCCAAAAAAGAATGGAAAATCCCCACCCCATAAGTTTGGTAGATACACACTGTTTATGTTTGTGAATGAGGCCACTGTGAGTGAGGCCACTGGTGGACTGTGACAAGCAGTGTTGCAAATACATACCTACTACGGATTTTGCCGTAGATCTATGGAATTTATATTCTGTTTACGGACCTACGGAAAAAACTAATAAAATGTATGGAATTCTCAACCAATTGCTATATTCGAAAAATATATTAAATATTTAAAAAATATTATAATTTACCATCTACAGATGATTTATAAAATTTCATATGGTAACACTGGTGAGAACAATCATAAACAATTGATAAACAATTGATCCGTATTCGCTCACCACCACCGAACGAGAGACTAGAAGAGTATTTACTATCATCCTATATGTTCTGTGGTGCCTGCCGAAGGATATATAATTATGCAATTAGCTCGAGAAGACTCAACTATGTATATAAAACTAAAATTTATTCATATAAAGAGTGTTTCTTAACGTGTGGTATGCGTATTCTTGAGAATACGCCAGTCAGGTGTAGGGGGTACGCGGTTATATTTACGTAATAGCAGAAGTTAGTCAATTATTATACATATATTCTAATACCTATGTCGTTTAGTAATATTAAATTAGTCTATGAATGTTAAAATTCATTTTCGATTTTAACAGAAAGTGTAAATACAAGCTTATCTATTAAGCAGCATGAAATATAACTGGGAATAATGTGACAGAAATATCAAAACTGAATGTACAATTTTTTTTTTTCAGTCGAGCAAAGTTCATTTTGAGAACTGTCACGTAAAGCGATTAATTTACTTTTACTGTTTGTAACGACGAATCGTTGGAAACCCGATTCTCGGATTCCTTCAGTAAAATTAAAAAATTATGGCAAACATAAACAATAATTTTTAAAGTGGTCCGGCCGAAGTTTTGTTTACGGTGAAATAATTATAAATTTGATCGTGATCGATAGTAAAAGTCTTTTTATTGTTAACCGTCCAAAAAAGGGGTTTTTTACGGCGTTAAAATTTAAATAATCTATCTTTTAATAATGACCATTTAACATGTAACCTTATGGAGACTTAAATTTAATTAATTATGTTTAATTATTTTTTAAAATAAATTTTCACGGTGAATTTAACTATATTTTTCAATAAATTGAAAGATTAATTCTTTAGCTTTATTTTCTCATTAGTATTTTTGTGCTTTGCGGTATTTTTATAAACAAAAAATGAAAAATAAGTTGATAAAATTCAACATCCACATACAACCACAACAGCTCGGGTATAGTCGGAAAGCGCGTCAGTTTTAAATTATCTATTTAAGAATATGAAATATAACATAACTATCGTTTTTCTCATAAATTAGGTCAGTTAAAAAAACTTCACGAATCAAAATGTTTACGTACATTTATACGAATCAAAATGTTTATGTACATTTATACACATAAATGTCTTTACCTAGTTTACCCGAACGTTTCTAGTCGACGCATGCTCAATGATACTACCGATCAAATTCAAATATTTATTTTTAAATAATTTTTATATTCAACTAATTAAATTTATCGTATACTAAAATAATTATTTACATTTATTTTTAGACATTTTACAACAAAAAAATTTCAATTTTTAATTTTAATTTTCACAACTCGGCCGGACTACCTTAAAGGTATTTAGGAGTGATGGTCATCAAGGAAAACAAAAATGTGTTTTTTTCCAAAGGTCTCGACTTTTATCGTCTTCTTCAGACCTCTGAGGAAAAATTCATTAATATGCATAGACAAAATATAAAAATATAAAATATATTATATGAGGTACTTACATAATTGTGTTTACATGTCAAACTAACATTGGAAATTAAAAAATAACAACAACACTGATTAACAATTAAAAAAGTTTAAATACCCCTGTCGCAGCATCTGCATATCACAGCGAATTTCCAAATATTGGGCACTGACGAATCTCATCTAAGACCTGTATCCATTTAAAATAGTTTAGCTTTCTAACAGTGAAACAATTTTCAAAATCAGTTCAGTAGTTAATTTTTGGCGCTTTTGGATCCTCAGGACCCTAACGAATCACATATAGTGTAGAATATATCCATTTAACAACATATTATTACATTACATAACTATAGTTTTCGATTTTTTTTTTAGGTATGCAAATATACAGTGTCTTTCATAAAGTTCGCACCATATGGGAAACTTTTTTACTATTGGTTTTTTGAAAAACATTTCAGTGGGACTAGTTGGTGCATCAGTTGGAATGAACAAGTAGCTAAACACACTTTATCCCCCGCTTGCTATTTGGCGGGAAACCGGAAATTTCAAAACTGCGAATTATGAAAAATAGTAATAATTTGAAACGTACTGGTCACTTCGTCATGAAATTTTGACATCATATCAAAATTATGTCTAGTTAACATACACCGATAGCTATATACCACAATCAGGGAAAATAAAGCCCAAAAATTTGCTTTTCCAAAATACGACTTTAAGTGACCCTAATTTTAAAATTGTTTTGTGACTTCTAGCAAAATAAAAATTATTCCAATCTTTGAAATCGGCCTTTTTATAAAATCACAGTTATTATCAAAATATTGCCGTAAATATTGGTCTTTCAATAAAAAAAATTAATTAGGTCACAAAAAAACACGTCTCTGTAACACTGAAGTTCTAATAAGCATGAACAACTGTCATCACTTTATTTTCCTTCTAATTTGTAGTAAAGATATGCAGTACGCTAATTCCTTATAAAAATCTCTTAAGAATAATTCAAATAAATGACCCCAGTCCTTTAAAACTATTAGAAATTTTCTTAGCATTTAACTAATTATTATCAATATTGCCGTGAATTTTGTGTATCATGGCTATATTGATACTAAATTTTGTTAATAAAATATTAAATACTACCAAAATTCTGGTAATTTTAAAGGAATAGAATATCATTTATTTAAATTATTTTTTGGAAATTTTTTCTATGAAATTAGCGTAATAAGTATCTTTCCTGCTAACTATAAAGAAAACACAATAATAATAATTGTTCATGCTTATTAAAACTCCGATGTTACAGAGACGTGCTTTTTTAGTACAAAGCTAAATTTTTCTATCGAAAGATCAATATCTGTGATAATATTTTGATGGTAATTGTGATTTTATGAATAATTAGATCTCAAAAAATGGTATAATTTTTATTTTGCTAGAATTCGTAAAATTATTTTGAATTTACATCCACTTAAAGTCATATTTTGGAAAGTGGATTTTGGACGTTATTTTGCAGGTTATGGTATTTAGATGTCGGAATATGTTTACTAGACCCATTTATGATACGATGCCAAAATTTCGTGAGGAAGTAACCAATAACTTTGAAATCATTACCATTTCTCCATTACCATTACAAATTGGAAATTTCCGGTTTCCCGCCAAATTGTAAGTGATGGGTGAAATGTGTTTAGCTACTTTTTCATTCCACCTGATGCACCAACTAGCCCCACTAAAATATTTTTCCAAAAATCAATAGTAAAAATGTTTCCCATATGGTGCGAACTTTATGAAAGACACTGTATATAAATTATATATTCTCTCTAAAGGAGGACATCATACAAAAATTTCCTTTCCATAAGGTACTCTTAAAAACCTGACTAATTTTAATTTAAAAAGATGAGACAGAGCTATTATTATTATAACACATACATACATATTGAAGAACTAATTAGCACTTGTTTTATCTAGAAAAGAATTGCTAACTGTTTTATGGGTGGTTTTAGTGAATTTCCAGAATGGAATTTAGCTATTACAGCCACTCTCATGATGCGACTTGAGCCCGAGACTATGGCAGAAATTTGTTTTGAGGTCCCTAGAAACAGAAAATAATATTCATTAAAATGTATGTATTATATTTGTATTTAGTCCCACACCGTTGGACAAGTTCGTTAGCCAGCCATGTCGGATGCCTGGCACATGGTATTTTTGGTAATTTTTAGTGATAAAAATTAGTTCTTTGCCAAAATTGTCTCAAGTTAAAAATTTTTTGCGACATTTACTTACACCATTAGAAAGAAGAGGAAAAATCACTTACAAGTAAAGGTCCCAAGGCCGGACCTATCGATTTCGATGAAACTTAAATATATTGTAGAACACTAAAAACTAAGGGACACACATTTTTTTTATCTGCGGAAAAACGGTTTGAAGGGGTGAAATCGCCTTCCAAAAATTGGGGTAAAAATTTAATTTTTCAAATATCTCGAAAACAGTAAGAGATAGAGCAAAAGTTTAAATTGGCGATATTACTCTTTTTTAAAGAGCTATCTATTGATATGCAATTTGTTCATATTACATTAACAGGGGTGGTTGGGGGTTAAAATTTGGGGATTAATTTTGCAAAAAGGGGGTGAAAAATAAACAATATAAAAATTTTGTTTACAGATTTGAAATCTACGTCAAAAAATCTAATTGACCTATTTTTGCTCAATGCCCTAATATTAAGTCTAGGGGTAATTAACTAGAGGGTGACTATGTCGAATAGTCGTACAATTTGGGTATTTCAAGAAGTTCTTCTTCATGGAAAATAGCTTAAGACAATTAGAATAACGTAGAAATGAAATTCTCGAATTCAAAATTGAGTTTGAGCAACGTTGGAGAGGGGGTGAGTCACCCTCTTAAATTACATACTAGTTTATATACACTAATTTTTGCTATTAACACACTGATAGTGGGTAAAATAATGTCACAATAAGTGGTTCTGAAGTTGGACTATCATATGTAAGGTATTTATTAGGTTTGTTTTTTAATTGATATAGTTTTCCTTATCGAAAATTATCGATACCGAAAATTACATAACCTAACCCAAAATAACGAAACCTAATAAAAACCTTACATACGATAGTCTAACTTCAGAACCATCTATTGTGACCTTATTACCCCCTGTCAGTGTGTTAATTGCAAAAATTAATGTATGTAAACTAGTATGTAATTTAAGAGGGTGACTCACCCCCTCTCCAATGTTGCTCAAACTCAACTTTGAATTCGAGAATTTCATTTCTACGTTATTCTAATTGTCTTAAGCTATTTTCCATTAAGAGGAACTTCTTGAAATATCCAAATAGTACGATTATTCGACCATAGTCACCCTCTAGTTAACTACCCCTAGACTTAATATTAGGATATTGAGCAAAAACAGGTCAATTAGATTTTTTGACGCAGATTTCAAATCTGAAAACAAAATTTTTATATTGTTTATTTTTTCACCCCCTTTTTGCAAAATTAACCCCCAAAGTTTAACTCCCAACCACCCCTGTTGATGTAATTTGAACAAATTGCATATCAATAGATAGCTCTTTAAAAAAGAGTAAAATCGCCAATTTAAATTTTGCTCTATCTCTGACTGTTTTCGAGATATTTGAAAAATTAAATTTTTACCCCAATTTTTGGAGGGCGACTTCATCCCTTCAAACCGTTTTTCCCGCAGATAAAAAAAAATACGTGTCCCTTAGTTTTTAGTATTCTACAACATATTTAAGTTTCATCAAAATCGATAGGTCCGGCCTCGGGACCTTTACTTGTTAGAAGGGTGAAAAATCACAGAAAAACGGATTTTTATAAATAGAAATTCGCTATGTTATGCAGGTGCTGCGACAGGGGTATTTCTTTTTTTTAGGGATTTTATCTGTCTCTCTGTTTAACATGACATCGTTTCTAATTTTCTACAACCTATTTTTTGTAAATTTTTGTAGAGGATACTATTTTGAGAAACATTGCAAATAAAACATACTATTATTTTAATTACATATTGAAAATCAAAAATTTGACAGCGTAAGTTCCAAAAAGTCATTGGAACAATCAAATCAACACTGTGTTTTAAATTATGAAACAAAAGCATCACACAGTTGATGCAGTCTCGGTTCTTGCTACACAGTGCGGCAAGAACCGAGAAATATTGTACTCGAGATCACTCCTTATGTGGCCATAACTTTGTGGAAATATTCTTAATATGAACTACTTAAAGAAGGTACAATAGAAAAATGAATTTCCAAAAAATTAGCGCATATAACCCTTTAAAATAAATAATTTCACTTGATCCGTCTCCAAATTTTCGAGTAGTAGCTACTAAAAATTGAACGATTTAACGTCGATCGCGTTTTTGGAATACTATATAGCATCAAAGTTCGATAATCAAACTTATAGATGCAATTAAATCAAAAACAATGTTATTTTATATTATTGTGGGGCCTGGCCTTATATAACTATAATATACATATTATGTATTGTATAAATAGAAAGATGTAATTGACTAAAATTCTACCTTACTAATACTTACATAAACAATACGTAAAAATATCTCATATCTACTTTTTAAATTTAAATACTTCTCACACATCAATCATATCTCTAAAATTAAAATTTACCTAGCAGAGCGTGGTTTCGATCCACGGACCTCTGGGTTATGAGCCCAGCGACGCTCCCACTGCGCCACTCTGCTCTGGTAAATGGAACATAAATTTTATAAAGGATTCTTTCCAAACGGCCTTTAACGTGCATTTTCCATAGTTAATATAATATCAGTTTAAAATAATCTGCAAATTAGATCACAATCTTTAAATAATTATTTTTTTTCTACTTGGGAGGGCTAATAAAAATTAACTACAAATTATAGTTCTGCACATGGGTATTTATTATAAGAAAATTATAGTTTATTTATACATATTATTTATACGTATACCTTGTTGCCCCATATGCATGTATAATTTTCTTTTAGCAAATAAATGATCTAATTTTTTGTTGATAAATTCAGTATACATACGACAAATTTGTTATCAATTCTAGGAATATTATAATTTCGAAAAAAAAGTCACCAAGTGCTTGCCGGATACACATTAAATTAGGGTTTCTCAGTAGTTACAGATTTTCATTCGAAATAAATTATAGGGCATTTCTTACAAGCTTTTTATTCTATTCTATTTAATATCTGACCTAATGCGTATTTAGTATGAAAGTTATAAAAGACGCTAGTGAAGAACCTTGAGAATGTGTGTCTATACTAAGCGAATTCTTTGGAAGCTAAAAATTTGATCACACCTTAGTCACTTTGTATTTATTACGTTTGCTACTTTGTTATTAAAATTCATTTTTATTAGTTATTTTGTTCTTAAGGTAGTCGGTCGATAAAACGATTTTTTCAAAGGAATTTAACGAAACTTATTTTGAGAAAAACGGTTTCAAAGTTTTGTAATTTTAACACGGGCTCTTATGGGAAAAGTCTGTTTTTTTTTTTTAATAAAATGAAAACGTGTCAAAGGAATTTGATAAAAATTTAATATGTTATTACAAAATTACAAACCATAATTAATAAGAAATAAAAGTTATTTACCGCGGCGTTTTTCAAATATACTTTAAAAACATCATTTTACAATGTTTTTACAACGCTTTTTCAACAATTCTTTTAAATTGCTACAACATAAGCGCGCGGAAATGCAAAAAAAAATGTGGTATACAAATACAGTAACTGAAGAATAATAATACATTATTTAATTTTTGATAAAAGTAAATTTTTTTGCTAAGGTATACTTTTGTACCTGACTATCTCAGAGCAACCTACGTTAAGAATCCTTAAAATTTTTACAATTAATTTTAAATTTAGTAATTTTTGTTAAAATTCTGGACAATCATTAAACTACATTCTAATTTTACTTAAACTTTTTTATTTATAGTTTATTAATTTCTTAATTATAAAAAATTAAAAATTTAAGTCAATAAATATGTAAATAAAAGAAGGGACTATAATTTGGAACTCAGATACCCTATTTCTACAGTCCAGAATTATGTCTCTAAACTGAAAAAACCTTTACTACAATTTACAAGTTCTTCTTAACGATATCTAACACGACGTGATATATACTTACGTAAAAAAATTGTCACCACTTCACAATCTGGGAAAATACTTCAAAATATTAGGAAATGACTCTCTTTGTCTAGTATTAATAAACTGAGACTTACACGTGTAGCGCATACATGCAAAATGTCATTTTCATAAAATTCTGGAATTATGGAAGTGTGGCCGAAAAACAGACAGACAAACATGACGAATTTTGAAAGAATTCCGAAATTTATTTCTTCGAAAACCTAAAAATCGCATAAACAAATAAACTTTCGCATACTTCAAGCGCATTCCATTTACATACATATTATATTATGTATACTTTAACAACACGGGCATACAAAGTGCATACAAATAATAAAATACTAAAATTAAATTTATAATAAATTATTATAGGTGTATGAAAATATTTTGTTTTAATACATAATTTGTTGATTGTAAATACAAATCGTCTATTAACTGTACCACAAGTATAGCCTATTTACGTAAATAGAGTCTCATTTTCAATAATTTTGTGGCTACAAGTATCTACATGAAAAAGTGAATGCAACTCTACGAAACAAGTACAAGACTGTTGGAACGGTTGTCCGGTAGTAACTTGAGTTTTTAAAAGTTTGAATTTTTTTATATAGAAGGTTTGTTCCTATCTTATTTTTCTAATTAGTTCGCGTACTAGTTCATGAACGCTTAGGTGCGCATGTCACATTTCCGTATCAATACAAAAACGGATCAGAAATATTTATTTGTTGGAAAGTGTTTATTTAAAATATAATAAAATTGTAACGAGACCATTTCTGTACATGGAATATTTTTGGAAAATTGTATTGGTACTGTAAATAGGTTAATGAAATTTGGTGTGATGATAACTTATTACCTGGGTCAACATCTAAAATACTTTTTACTCCGGGAAAATTTCTCATTCCCAGGAGAAAATGGAAAAACCATTTTGAACATGTTCACACTTTAGGCAAAAACTATTGGACCGATTTTAATAAAATTTGGTGTGGGGGGATAACTTATTACCTAGGGCAACATTTCAGAAATATTTTACTCCGGAAAATACCTCATTCCCACGGGAAAATAGAAAAACCATTTTGTGCATGTGCACGCATTACGCAAAAACTATTGGACGGATTTTGATGAAATTTGGTGTGGTGATAACTTATTACTTGGGTCAACATTTAAGATAACTTTTGCTCCGGGAAAATGCTCCGTTCCCAGGGGAAAATGGAAAAACTATTATGAGCATGTGCAAACATTACACAAAAATTATTACTCTTTGCAAGTTCTGTATAATTATTACTCTTACATATATACTTTTTGTTGAGTTTATAACAATTCTTTGCGCGAACGACGTCGCGGGTACGGCTAGTTTAAAATAAATCAGTTAACATAATGTGCAATGCATTTTATAATTTTGTTGTTGAAATAAAATAGTACTACTTTTGTTGAAGATTAGCATCCAATAATTTATTTAAATTTATATAATTTTTACAATCTGTGCAAACTTACTTATTTTAAAAAATATTAGGTGTACAACTTTTTATTGCACAAACTGGTTATACATTTACGTTTCAAAATATTATCCATCGCAGGCCACTACTTTCTCCCAATTTTCGGATAGTGTGTGAATTCCGCGTCGAAACAACTGCTTGTCTTTTGAAGCGATCCACGTATCGATCCAGTTTTTGACTTCTCCATAAGAATAAAAGTGCTGGTCAGACAGGCTGCGTGCCATTGATCAAAACAACTGATGGTCAGAGTTTAAAATTATTCCCTTTGTTTCATTTGGCGGAACTATGTATGATTGCGGAGAATGATCACTGTAATTTGTTCGTTTCGATTTCAACTGTGACAAAAATTTCAATAATATCGATAATGTGTTTATACCATTTTGCTACTTTTCAAAAAGTCGTTTTTTATTGAGCACTGATTGATATGCACCAGCTAGTGCACTTTACATACTTACATATTTGTTAGTTATTTTTTATAACATAGCTTGTGGGTAGGGAATGTTAATTCTGGCAGACGTTTTCAAACCACACACAAACTAATCAAATATAATAATACGCATATTACGTTAACATTATACATACATTATTTATATAAATGATAATATGTACTTAAACTATATAATATATAATATAAAACGCCGTGAGCAGCGGAGCCCCATCACGGAAGTCGAATTTTTCCTTTCATCTTCGGTATTGAGTGTCTACAAGCGAAATATAATTGAAAATCCACAAGCGATTTGTAATTTTGGTGGTTTCAAAACTGATGATGAGTGTCCGGTTGATCGGGGCTTTAAAAAAAGGCTTTAAGTTTTTAAGGGCTGAATCTCAGTAAATTTCAATTTTGTGCCGATAGCAGTTAACAGGGAAAACGCCAACACAATTCGTACGAGGGCATTTCTATCCATGCTTATCCGCCAATTGCCTTTGTGTTTTATTTTTAAATATTAAAAAAGGAACTTAAATAGTAAACTGGAAGGCTTTTATGAAGATATTTTTTCTTTCCAAAAAAATTCAAAATTTCTATTTTATAAATAATAAAAATCCAAAATTCCTAATTTATAAATAAACAGTGACTTTAATAACATTTTCAAATTACTTAATATGTATGTATTTCATTTTTTATAAAAGTAAATTCACTTTTTTTAAATTTTTTAAAATTACTATTCGCCTACTTGTATTTAGAATAAAAATAATGCATTTAAAACACATTTAACAATAGCATTCAATTCCGATGTAAAAATGGGAGAAGTGGGGGGAAAAGTAATGTGGACTCCCTAAAAGGTACTAGCTGGATACTAACTGAATACAGGTACAAAATTTCAGCCCTCTAGGTTTCCTTAGAGAGTCTCTAGACGTGTTAGAAAACAAGCAAAAAAATTAAGGACTTATTGGCGTAAAAATCGTGGGGGTAAGGGTTAAAAGTTAAAACTTCCAAAAAACAGTGTCTGGCTATTAGCTTTAGTTTCAAGGGGGTTGAGTTAGTATCAAGGGGGTGCCTTTTCGGGGTCTTGACTTTTAACCCCTACCCTCACCAGTTTTATACCCAAAAGAACATGATTTTTCTTGTTTTTTAACAGTTTCGTTCGGGTCAAAATCTCCGCAAATAAACCTAGAGGGCTGAAATTTTGTGTACAGGTTAAGCTAACATCCAGACACTGTTTTTTGGAGGTTTTAACAACTTTTAACCCTTACCCTCACGATTTTTACGCCAATATTTCCTTAATTTTTTTGCTTGTTTTCTAACACGTCTAGAGACTCTCTAAGGAAACCTAGAGGGCTGAAATTTTGTACGTGTATTCAGTTAGTATCCAGCTAGTACTTTTTAGGGAGTCCACATTACTTTTCCCCCCACTTCTCCCATTTTTAGATCGGAATTGAATGCTATTGTTAAATGTGTTTTAAATGCATTATTTTTATTCTAATAGGCGAATAGTAATTTTAAAAAATTAAAAAAAAACGCCGTGAGCAGCGGGGCCCCATCACGGTAGTCGAATTTTCCCCTTCATCTTCGGTATTGAATGTCTACAAGCGAAATGTGATTGAAAGTCTACAACCGAATTGTCATTTTGTTGGTTTCAAAACTGGTGATGAGTGTTCGGCTGATCGAGGCTTTAAAAAAAGGTTTTAAGTATTTAAGGGCTGTATCTCAGTAAATTTCAATTTTGTGCCGAAAACAGGTAGCAGAAAAAAAGCCAACACAATTCGTACGAGGACATTCCTGCCCATGTTTATCCGCTAATTGCCTTTATGTTTTAGTTTTAAATATTAAAAAAGGACCTTAAATAGTAAACTGGAAGGCCTTTATAAAAATATTTTTTCTTTCCAAAAAAATCCAAATTTCTATTTATAAATACTAAAAATCCAAAATTCCTAATTTATAAATAAACAGTGACTTTAATAACATTTTGAAATTACTTAATATGTATGTATTTCATTTGTCATAAAAGTAAGTTCACTTTTTTTTAAATTTTTTAACATTACTATTCGCCTACTTGTATTTAGAATAAACATAATGCTTTTAAAACACATTTAACAATAACATTCAATTCCGATGTAAAAATGGGAGAAGTGGGGGGAAAAGTAATGTGGACTCCCTAAAAGGTACTAGCTGGATACTAACTGAATACAGGTACAAAATTTCAGCCCTCTAGGTTTCCTTAGAGAGTCTCTAGACGTGTTAGAAAACAAGCAAAAAAATTAAGGACTTATTGGCGTAAAAATCGTGGGGGTAAGGGTTAAAAGTTAAAACCTCCAAAAAACAGTGTCTGGCTATTAGCTTAACCTGTACACAAAATTTCAGCCCTCTAGGTTTATTTGGGGAGATTTTGACCCGAACGAAACTGTTAAAAAACAAGAAAAATCATGTTCTTTTGGGTATAAAAATGGTGGCGGTAGGGTTTGAAAGTCGAGACTCCCAAAAGGCACCCCCCTTGATACTAACTCAATCCGAATACAAAATTTCAGCCCTCTAGGTTTATTTGGGTGACCTGTGCGGATGGTACAAACTTCGAAAACGTCGAAAATGCATGAAATTGTAGCTTAAAATGAGGGGGGTGGGGGTAAAATATTAAAACCTCCAAAAAGCACAACCTAGGTACGAACTTTATCAACACACCAAATTTCAACCCTCTACGTTAATTCTGGGGGGCTGGGGGCCTGTTAGATCCAGCGAAAATCGTTCCCCCCCTACTCCTACCAAATCATCCTAGGAAGCTGAATTTTGGATATGTTGTAGATAATTGACCGAAACATTACTTAAAACCGGTTTGGAAAAGTTTTATCCCTTTTCCGCCCCCCACCACCCCCTTAAAGGTCGGGTTAGAAAAAAAATTTGCCCAAAATTTGACCCCACTTTGATAGTATGAAGTGCCTCGAAAATGAGCCCCATTTACCAAATTTCATCTCTTAACTTCCATAGGGGGGCCCTACACAAATTAAAAGGTGGCGGGAATATATATATATATATATATATATATATATATATATATATATATATATATATATATATATATATATATATATATATATATATATAGATATCAGACATTTTTTTTCTACATATTCGTGTTCTACGGGTCCGAAAACGGATAGCGCGCCTACTCTCGCCTCTCGCAGCTCTTATCGTATAGACTGTATATAAGTCTAATTTTGCGGAGAAAATTCGACTAATAAGTAAATGAGTCGACAGAGATACAGAAACTATATATACAAGGTGGTCCAGAATTATGTACCGTAATTACTAGAGCTAATAGTACGTTCAAAATAATGGTACTTTTTCATCCTACACTTTTTTCCAAAACCCAATAATCAGGGAGATAAATTGATGGGGTGAAATGTAGAGGGGTGGAACGAAACTGACCTCCTATTTTTAATTCTTTAGGCGCTTTTGTATAACGGATTCATATTTTAAGAATGCGTATAAACATCAGGATAATTAAATTTATGGTATCAATTATTCCATCACTTATTATTAGGGGATAATTTGGAAATAGATACTTCTACTATAAATTACTCGAAAACGGTATTATTTATCGAAATGTAACCAGTGTACCTTTTCTGCGTGAAATTGTCTGAGGAATCATATTGTCAAAGATTTTGTTTCAATAATTGCAAATTAAAAAAGAAAAGGCGTGATAACTCACATCTACCACCCAAAACTACCCCTTAGTCATAAATGGTGGAATAAGTGTTGACATAAATTTAATCCTTCTAACGCAAAATAAGTTCTCCTAAAATATCAGTCCGTTATTCAAAAGCGTTTACAGAGTTATATCTCCCTTATTATTGAGTTTTCAAAAAAAGTTAACATGAAAAGATACTATTATTTTTGAGCGTACTATCAGCTCTAGCAATTACGGTACATAATTCTGGACCACTTTGTATATATACAGGGTGGTCCAGAATTATGTACCGTAATTGCTGGAGCTGATAGTGTGTTTAAAAATAATGGTACCTATTCATCTACACTTTTTTCCAAAACTCAATAATAAGGGTGATAAAGCAGAGGGGCAAAATGTAGAGGAGTGGAACGAAACTGACCTCTTTTTTTAAAAATTTTTTAAGCGCTTTTGATTACTGGATTCATATTCTAGAGGTGCGTATAAACATTAAGAGAATTAAATTTATGGTTCGATCATTTATGATTAGGGGATAATTTGGAAATAGATACTTCTACTTTAAATTACTCGAAAACGGTAATATTTATCGAAATGTAACTAGTATACCTTTTTTGCGTGAAATTATCTGAGGAATTATGTTATCAGGGATTTTGTTTAAATAATTGCAAATTAAAAAAGAAAAGACATGATAACTCACACCTACCACCCAAAACCACCCCTTAGTCATGAGTGGTGGAATAAGTGTTGACATAAATTTAATCCTTCTAACGCAAAATAAGTACCCCTAAAATATCAATCCGTTATTCAAAAGCGTTTGGAAAATATTTAAGAAATAATGGTTTTCGTTTCACCCCTTTACAGAGTTGTATCCACCTTATCATTGAGTTTTGAAAAAAAGTGCACATGAAAAGGTACCATTATTTTTGAACGTACTACGAGCTCTTCCAATTACGGTATATAATTCTGGACCAGCTTATATATATATATATATATATATATATATATATATATATATATATATATATATATATATATATATATATATATATATGTATGTATGTATGTATATTTGTGTGTGTGTGTGTGTGTGTGTAATTGTGTGTATAAATAAATATTGTAGCCGTGGGAAACATACTGTTTGGCCAGTCTCAAAACACTTGCGGCAATCACTTCATTCATACGGTTACCACAAATAACGCATGCAATACTAAAGAAAATACCCCTGTCGCAGCATCCTGCATAACATAGCGAATTTCCATTTACAAAAGTACGTTTTTCCCGGAAACTAGTTGTAGAACCCTTCTT
The DNA here is from genome assembly GCA_035578155.1 of Brachynemurus nebulosus. Lineage (NCBI taxonomy): Eukaryota > Metazoa > Arthropoda > Insecta > Neuroptera > Myrmeleontidae > Brachynemurus > Brachynemurus nebulosus. The sequence goes on along the minus strand of JAPWDM010000018.1, from coordinate 769,518 downwards.
GAGTTATCGTGCGGACACTTAGTAAACATATATATAAATGTATCCGCACGATAACTCAAGAACGAAATATCTTATTTTTAAGAAATTTCGTGAAAACGTTTACGGGGTTTTGGACATTTTTCGTGAAAAAAATTTGGCGGAATGAGGCGGAAAAATCACATAAAGAAGGTTTTTTTTATTTACAATTACTCTATATCAACTAGTTTCCGAGAAAAACGTACTTTTGTAAATGGAAATTCGCTATGTTATGCAGGATGCTGCGACAGGGGTATTTTTTATTTACAATTACTCTATATCAACTAGTTTCCGAGAAAAGCGTACTTTTGTAAATGGAAATTCGCTATGTTATGCAGGATGCTGCGACAGGGGTATTTTATGTAATATTTTCTTCTCTTTTAAGTGGTGTAAAAAAATTTCGCAAAAATTTTTGAATAAGTGGAAATTTTGGCAAAAAACTAATTTTTTGCTAGAACAAAAACCATGTTCCTGGCATCCGACGTGTCTGGCTGACGAACTCATCCAAGGGTTTGGGACTTCCAATGTTCTCACCAAGTTTCGTAAAAATTGGATACTTCGAGAGTTATCGTGCGGAGATATATATATATATATATATATATATATATATATATATATATATATATATATATATATATATATATAAATACAAATATATATATATATATATATATATATATATATATATATATATATATATATATATATATATATATATATATATATAAAGGCTATTGGCGGATAAGCATGAGTAGAAATGCCCCCGCACGAATTGTGTTGGTTTTTTTTCTGCTAACTGCTTTCGATATAAGATTACAATTTACTGAGTTTCAACCCTTAAAAACTCACTTAAAAACTCACCCTTTGGGGGTAAAAAATTATTTTTTGAAAATCACAAAAAATTTATAACTTTTTAGTGGCTTGACGGATTTGGCTGGAATTTTTATGTTTTAGATACCTCTATAGTGTACCTCAGAAAAAATTATCAACTTAAAAAAAAAATTATAACGCCCCCCCCCCCCAAAAAAAAAAATTGTTTAATTTTTCAATATTTTTTTTCATCAACTTGTAGCTATGGTACGATCACCAAAATTTTTTTGACCAAAGTGTTTGGCTGATTGCGGAATTTGAAGATTTGAGTCGACCATTTTTTTTTTCAAAAACTAAGCAATCACAAATGTTTTTTATGAACATATTCAAAATGTGTAAACGATTTCCAATCGATTGAGTACCCGGAAGCCTATGCCTATCTCCAAGAAATATTCTCGGACATTTTTTTTTAACTATGATGCACCCGGAAAAAAATTCTGGAAAAATTATATGTTCTATTAATCATAGTGAGGAGCCTGTAGAAATATTTTGGTGATTGTACAACGAACATAACTTCGAAAAAAAAAATCTTTTTGGACATTTTATTTTTTTTTAACTATGACGCACCCGGAGAAAAAATCTGAAAAAATTATATGTTATATCGGTCATAGTAGGAAGCCTGCAAAAAAATTTTGGTGACTGTACTATAGCTACAAGGTGATGAAAAAAAATATTGAAAAATTAAACAATTTTTTTTTTTTGTGGGGGGGTTTATAATTTTTTTTTGAAGCTGATAATTTTTTCTGAGGTACACTATAGAGGTATCTAAAACATATAAAAATTCCAGCCAAATCCGTCAAGCCACTAAAAAGTTATAAATTTTTTGTGATTTTCAAAAAATAATTTTTTACCCCCAAAGGGTGAGTTTTTAAGGGTTGAAACTCAGTAAATTGTAATCTTATATCGAAAGCAGTTAGCAGAAAAAAACCAACACAATTCGTGCGGGGGCATTTCTACCCATGCTTATCCGCCAATAGCCTTTGAGTGAATATTATTTTCGGTTCCTAGGGACTTCAAAACAAATTTCTGCCATGGTCCCGGGTTTAAGTCGCGTCATGACAGTGGCTGTAATAGCTGAATTCCATTCTTGGACGACTTTCAAGTTTTCAAAAATTTTTGAATAAGTGGAAATTTTGGCAAAAAACTAATATTTTTCAAGAACAAAACCAATGTTCCTGGCATCCGACGTGTCTGGCTGACAAACTCACCCAAGGGTTTGGGACTTCCAATGTTTTCACCAAGTTTCGTAAAAATTGGATACTTCCTTCGAGAGTTATCGCGCGGACACACACACACACACACACATATATATATATATATATATATATATATATATATATATATATATATATATATATATATATATATATATATATATATATATATATATATAAGTTTTAGTGACTATTATTTTCGGTTTCTAGGGACCTCAAAACAAATTTCTGTCATAGTCCCGGGATCAGGTCATGCCCCCCGCGTCATGACAGTGGCTGTAATAGCTGAATTCCATTCTGGAAATTTTATCATATATTTATGTTAACTTTCAAAATAATCGCCTGTATATGTTAAATAATAGCTGAATTCCATTCTGGAAATTCGCTAAAATTTAAGACTTGTTTACATAAAAATCTTTGTTTACTTTAAAAATTTTCTCACGTAGACTGTATATGTATATACAACACACACAAACCGTACGCATAATGGTAGTACGGATAATGAAATGGTCTTGTACCCTTATACATATATCACAATAAAATTATGTGATCGTGTCAAAAAGGATATCTTATGCATATAATATATGTTATATACAAAATATCCATATTGTGTGGAATATGTACTTAGTTAGAATGTGATTAAATTCACACTTTATACGATAAAATAATCACATTCTAAACAACAAGGTTTTTCTCGGAAACTAATTGACATAGAAAAAAAGTTTAAAGACCTTTTTTATGTAATTTTTTCTTCCCTTTTAAATGGTGTAAAAAAATTTCGCAAAAATTTTTGAATAAGTGGAAATTTTGGCAAAAAACTAATTTTTTGCAAGAACAAAAACCATGTTCCTGGCATCCGACGTGTCTGGCTGAAGAACCCATCCAAGATTTTTCGACTTCCAACGTTCTCACCAAATTTTGTAAACCTAGGACATTTCGTTCGAGAGTTATCGTGCGGACACATTTATATATATATATATATATATATATATATATATATATATATATATATATATATATTTATATATATATATACATATATATATATATATATATATATATATATATATATATAAATTTTAGTGAATATTATTTTCGGTTCCTAGGGACCTCAAAACAAATTTCTGCCATGGTCCCGAGTTCAGGTCGCGTCATGACAGTGGCTGTAATAGCTGAATTCCATTCTGGAAATTCGCTAAAACGTATGAACATATTATTTATTTATGTCTATATACGCTTTGTTTCAAAATATTAACTTATTATTGCTAAAATGTATATTAACCCTTTGCAACTTATAAGACATGTCTAGCATGGCAAGCTGGTTTGGCCATTATGTCAACCATATTTTACATTTAAACGCTGTCTGTGTGGACAACAGATCGCGTTGAAGCATCTTGTTAAAATAACAAATCTAACAAAAAGAGCCTTTAAAACATTTCGTTTGAGCTTTGAGAAAAAAGGTTGCAAGTCTCTTTAAGAAATTGGAAATGTTAATCATGCGTCATGTCAAGTGTTACATGTCTTACGAGATAGCCGCGAAACATGTTTATTTTTGCTTGAGTGTAAAAGATTAATATCGTCGGCTTAAGAAGAAAAGTGTCAACGCCATTCTTTTTTTTTTTAATGAAATTAGCCTCTAAATACAATAGGTAGATTTAAAGGCTAATTTCATTTATTTTTTTAACCCCAGAATCATACGAATCATATTTAACCCTAAAATGACGAACGAACTTCTCTACCTGCTCCAATAATACAATTTGTCGTTGCCTGCTCAGTGCTCGCTGCGAAACTTCTGTTATCTAATTTATTTGTTATTATAACACAGCAAATGTATAAATTTTGTTTAAAGTTGCTGTCGTTTTGTTTGTATTGAAATAGTGTGCGTCAAAAGGACGACGATGTATGATTAACCAATGTTTTTTTTAGAGAGTTTGTACTTTACATATAAAAGTTTTCCGAATCTTTCTAAAATTTATTAAAGATATGTATGTTATGATTATTTTATTCAATGATAATGATAATGTAAAAGATGATGGCAGCTGTTTGACTTACAGAGACGGCATAATACTGAAGTTTTAATATATTGAATCGAAAACCAAAGAATGCGTTTCAAGTGACTTGATAAAAGATTAAAAATTTATTTTGTGGAAGATAATTTAATTTTATTATTTTTTGAGATCTAATTCGAAAAATTACTAACAAATTTTAGAAAATTTACAAATGTGCCTAATGGGGAAATAACTACATATCTATAGGAATATTTATGACTGAGAAATTTCACATTCTGTAAAGTCACACATGTCCATTGACTCATAAATCATAATAGTTCATAAATTAATTATTTGAAACACATGTTTTATGATACAATTGATGTATTTATCTATTTTTTAATTTTTATAATGAAAATATGCTTTGATAAAATAATTTTAAAAAATCAATAAACATTTATATTAAAAAACTTTTCTAAATTCAATTTTTGTAAATATTTTGTTCGCTTTTGTAGTATTGTTATGTAAAAAAAAATGTTTTTTGCAAATAAACTCAAAAACTCTCCGTAAAAAGTCCATTCTTCAAAATGACGCCGATGTATGATTAACGTTTCTCGTAGACCAACGTATGATTCTAGGGTTAAAATGTAGTTAGGCACTTTTCTTCTTAAGCGGACGATATATATGTACCATTTTGAAATAAAGACTTCTATAGTGAGTGCAACTATACCTACGCGAGAGTGTAATGAAATGTGTAATGGTCGAGAGTGAAAATGGTAATGTTTTGACATCAAACTAATATTTCTATTCATTAAAAGTTAAATAAAAATAACTTCACTTATTATACTAATTGTACATGTATGAACATAAAGCATTAGAGTTTTATTGTATGGACCCACTTACTTACTTATTTTGACTCCTACAATTTGACATTTGCTTCAGCAGTACGTAAATGTTTAAGAACAACTATTTACTTTTAAAAAATTACAGTCTACTTTTAGCCTGAAATTATTTCCATCATTAATAGGAATAACATCATTAAATTGTGTAATATTAAGCATTAGAAAACTGTATGTCGTTTTTCGACCACTTGTCGCTTTTCGACCACTATTATATAATTCAGAAAAGTATCGACACGTTCTTAACCATTAAAGGAGTGCTTAAAAACAATTATTTAACTTTAAATAGAATTTTTGTACATATATATAGTACATTTAGTACATATACGTACCCAACTATCTATTTTATTCAAAGTGACCATTTTGGAAGTGACTGTCTTGGACAACTACTGTACATAAGTATTCCCACCAAGGAGTCAAACTAGATTGTCTATGTCTCTGTTCCACTTGTAATGAGTTTATGACGTAAATCTTCCCACTCTATTTGTGTAGATACACACTGTTTGCAGTGTATTGGTTTGGTGTTTTTTAGTAGTGTGCGTATTTACGCACACCACCGCAATACACGTATTACCAGAGAGAGCTGTTCAACGTGTTCAACCAACAATGGTAACAATGTACATATAATGCACTGTGGGTTCGACGACGGACACGGACTGACTAATGCCTTAAGCTGTGACACATCTCCAAATGACTCCAACCCAATTACACTTTTTTTATATTAGTTGGCTTCTAGTGTTCTACGATTCCCACAGTACCACAGTCCAAACCACAGAATACAGAAACAAAATTGTTATCTCTATACTAGCGATATCAGCATGGACAAAAAGTGACGTGTGAGTGACATAAATCCCCACTCACATGTTATGCACATACATTGATCTTGCGTTTGTAAATGTATGATATATGTATGTGTGTGTGTCTTGCGTATGTGCTCGGGTGTATATACATAACACCACGCACGCAACACACCGCTGTCACGGTGGTCCAATAATCAACAACAATGTGAAAAGAATTTATCTTATACAATCACTGGTTGTGGAACGATTGAATGTACAGTAGTATAACATCCCACCAAAAGACGCCAATCGATCCACAGAATTTTGTATTTAGACTGAATCTATTGATCCGTGGTACAAACATATGTGTGTGTATTTCTTTTTTTATGTATAATACAGTATGATAATTTTATGTTTAGGGAAACTGTAAACACATATGACTACAATTATGCAATGCGTCCTCGTAAATTGTCCGCCCCACCCACTTCAAACCATACAAGAGACAATCTTCGAAAGTCTACTAAGTATACAGAAAATAACCATTGACTTAGTTATTTAAAATAGTTTTAGTTATTTAAAATCACACTGCTGATGATTTACCAGCATTTACGGGTTGATAATTAAAATTCAAGGAATAGCAAATATAATAAATTGACTTAACAAATAACGAGAATGAGAATCAGCCCATCAATTTAACAATCAGGCAAGAGCCGTGGCCACAACATCAGCTTGGAGCCAAAAATCAGTATGTTAATAGTTAAATTTACCAAACATCTTGGCAGCAAACAATAAGAACATTCAATTGGGAAATAACTTGAACAACAGTGGCGGCAACCACAACAATCAGCATGGAATTAGTTTGATGAAAATCACTATGTTCATCTTGACAACAAACAGCAACGAAAACGGAACTACAAACAAACCAAATAGAAATATCTACTTAACCAAATAGTGAATTTTTTATATTACTGAAAAATTAATATTAGGTAACGATAAATTTTAATTTTTTCTTCTTGGGTTATTTTTCTTTCTTCCACATTTTTTTTAATTTTTTATTAATTTTATTAATAATTTTTTATATTTACACATAATGTGGTAATTTGCTTTATATAATATTTTTTTTTTTTAGTTAAAATTGGGGTACTGCTGCCGGTGGATGGCGCAGTCAGCAGCACCCGGCGGCATCGCCTACCAAGGGCATGCGCCGCCATAAACGGTAAAGATAAAAACATACACAAAACAGACAGGAACACATAAATGCGATAGATAAGGGACAAACATATACAATAAAAACAAACTAACAAGCTGACCCTGCCATCCCAGGGTCTAGGGAAATGCTCTGTAAGGACAGGGCATAGCGTATAATGCCGATACCAACGAAGTGCCCTGCCTTAAATAAGTATGTCTTTGCAACGCTGAATGATTGCACTCCTCAGCGATGCAGAGCAAGTCCACATTATTTATACATATTTTATTTCTTCAATAATTTTTTTTTCTTTTTTCACAAGTGTCACTGGTAGCCTGAAGTCACCCAGTGACATAACAAATATACGTTTAAAAAGAAATAACAAACACCAGTCAGACCAGCTGACTAGGTGCATTATCTGAATGTATAATATAAAAACGAATTAAAACAATAACACCAGGGTTGTAAAGAGCCTCTGGTGCCATAACAAAGTTAAAAGGGACGAACACAAAAACAAGAATGGTTAAAAAAAGAAGCAACAACGCAAGACTTAGTTAAAAAAGACAAAACAAGAAATATCACAGCTCTGGTTACATAACTATCACAGCACAAAAATCAAATAACTGCCCCGTGGCAGGATCCTGCTCTCCATACTCTCGACAATTCCGAAACGGCTTCGTCAACTCATAGGAACTCGTCCGTGTAAGGAACAAATGACGGCTGCTTACTAAGTGAATAACTTACAACCGTTCAGTCAGCGTCGGGGTTCAACTTACACGGGAGACCGGTACTTGACTAGGCCACATTCGTCCGAGTCGAGGCTACAGAGAACAGGGTAGTCCCACGGAGTATCACAGAGATTACCATTCTATTCCCATCACACCGAGGGGGCGGAAGCGGCCACATCGACCCCATAGAACGCATCCATGTGAGGAACGACCGACGTTTCTGCTTACTAGGTGAGCATGCTCGAACTGTTCAGACAGACGTCGCCCACATAGGAGAACCAGTGCGTCGAGGGCCCCGCTCCTACCCATCGATATGATGAGAACAAAACCCGGATCTTTATCACAGAAATGCACCACTGGTGTGCACTAACCGGTAGATGCAGAATAAAAAGCTTAAAGTAAAACACAGGTACAGCTATCACAAAATTCTACAAATCACAGTACGATATCACATTTCCGACTCCTCCGAATTCGAGTCACGATTTCGGTATTCACACACATATGGATACTAAACACATTCGACGCTACAGCCAGACATCAGGGCGAGATTAACAAGCATTAAGCAGACGATGGTATTTCTCACATACGGTGGAAACCTCTGTCGATCCTACGACGTTCGTCCTCGTTGAAAATTTTGATCCGGCATCTTTTGTGAAAACAGTGGTACCTCGAGAAGGAACGGTGCCGATCTTGAGTAGTCAGAGGCTAATGGAATCCGAAGATTACTGTATTGCGCATAAACTACCCCTGGAACCCTTAGCCTCCTTGACACCAATGGGGGATAAATATCCCTCACGGGTGCCAAGGGCAGCTGCTATAGGTGTCCTCACCACCTTTATATAATATTAAATATTGCTTAATATTTCTTTTAGTATAGGAAGACTAAAAATAAATAATAGCTTTTTCAAAATCAAATTTAATTTTGGTGTAGGAAAAATGTAAAATAAAATTATTACTTCAAGAAAACTTCTAGTGTTTTAATAATTTGCAATGACCCCACGGAAGTGTAAGTGTAGAACTTTTAACGAAGTATCGTTTCTCGTCGAACGGGGATAAACTAATTTTTTGCTGTTTAATGGTAAAAAGTTCACGTTTTTGGAAACATATAAGTACATTATTGAGTTCTATAGTACATAATCATTTTAATGATCTTTGCATTGTCATCTAATTGTATTTTATTCTATTACTAACTTTAAGTAAACTTTTAGTATTAACATTATTATTATTAACATTAACATTATATATAGTTATTATTATTATTTTTTATTAATATTATTATTACTATTATTATTTTTATTACTATAATTATTATTATTGTAAGTATTGTAATTCATTGTTAAACATTTCAGATAATTATTAAATGTAAGTTTTTTAATTGTTAACATCTTTTTCTTTCAATCACTTATATTTTTTTTTTTTTTTTTTTTTTTGTTTCTCCTTTATCTTACATTCAAGCTATACATTTTGTTTCGTGATCCAACAGACACCAAAAGCACTTTTTCCGGACACTCACAGGATGTGACAGCATACATAAAATATAATGGAAATTATAAAACCACGTTTTTAAAATTTTCAATATACAAAAAACAACATGAATCAATTTATTAAAAAATACGATGGCAGAAATTTGTTTTGAAGTCCCTAGAACCCGAAAATAACATTCACTATAGTTTATATATATATATATATATATATATATATATATATATATATATATATATATATATATATATATATGTTTCAAATACAATTGATCATGAGTTATCGTTAAAAAATTAAATAATTCTTATATACAAAACAAATGAATCTTCTATTCTTTTCTAAAAACAAACTGCAAATTTAAAAATTACGTAAGTGCATTAATGAAAAAGATAAACCCAAGAAAACGCAAATTATTTAAATTCATAAGTGAGGACGCATGGTTAAATTTAAGTGAAATGAACAATATGTATGTATGTACACAATAACTCTCGAGCGAAATATACTGTTGTTATGAAATTTGATGAAAACATTGGAAGCTCAAAAATCTTGGATGAGTTTGTCAGCCTGGTCAGCCAGACACGTCGAATGCCAAGAACATGTTTTTTTTTGAGCATTTTTCGTTAAAAAAATCAGTTTATTACCAAAATTTGCTGCAATTTAAAAGTTTTTCTGACATTTTTTTACACCATTAAAAAGAGGAGAAAAATCACATAAAAGAAGTCCTTAAACCATTATTCTATGTAAACTGGTTTCCGAGAAAGACTATTTTTATATTATGTTTTTTGCCAAAATTACCCCAACTTCCAAAGTTTTTGCGACTCTTTTTTACACCACTAGAAAAAATCACATAAAAAGGTTTTGAACCATTATTCTACTGCTGGTTTTGAACCATTGTTCTAAGCTGGTTTCCGAGAAAAACTAATTTTTATAAACAGAAATATGTGTTACTACGTTTCTATCTATGTGGTACTTATATGTAGCACATAGTAAAAGAATATGATCATATACTTACCTATATACATTTTGTATCAAGTTTATATGTATATCTTATATCCTATGTTTTTTTTTAGGGTTCCGAAAAATGATTTGTTTTTTAGAGTTCCGAAAAAGTCTCGAAACTCTCATAGCTTCATGAAATTTTGCATGTACACTTTACATGTACAGCAGAACATAATAGAGGGTCCCGGAGAACAAACCAAAAATGTGGCAATTTATCTCCAAAAATACAGTTGACGAGCAAAAATAACTCGGAACTCTTGACAGTGCGTGAAAAAAGAAAACGTGATGATAACTCTTTTTATTAATTTTTCTTATATTAGCTAATTTACAAATCGAAAATTCAGCTATTATGACCACTATCATGACATGACTTGAACCCGGGACAATGACAGAAATTTGTTTTGAGGTCCCTAGTTGTAAGTCGAAAATGAAATTCATGAAAATTAAAGCACACAAGCTTTCAAAAAAATTTAGTTTGACAAGTATACAAATTTTTTATAAATTATTTTTTTTTATTTGTTTTCCTATATTCTTTTGAATGAAACTGTATATCGTCGACGTAACTATATTGATTTATACAACATATATCTGTGCATATTTATTTTACTATTTCACTGGTAAAAAGTATAAAACAAAAACATATCAAATGACATCAACAGTGACAAAAAACGACGACAGAATTTAAATATTAAAACTTCTTGTGACAGATACAATACTTTTTTTCCATATTTTAACAACAGACACACGACACATATTGTATTGTTTATTATTATTTTATTTTAAATAGCATTGTGTTACATAATATTAGGTATGGATTATTATTTTACGAAGAAATTTTACATACATAAGACGACATGACGTAAGTATATATGGTTCATTTCACTTAAATTTAACCATGCTTCATCACTTATGAATTTAAATAATTTCCGTTTTCTTAGCTTTATCTCTTTCATTATTGCACTAACGTAAATTTTAAAATTGCAGTTTGTTTTGAGAAAAGAATAGAAAATTGATTTGTTTTAAATATAAGAATTATTTAATTTTTTAACTTTGACTCATGATCAATTGTATTTGAAATAGGGTATATTTTTCGAAGTACAATGGTTTAAAAATGAATGCCATTTAATCCTAGAGGTTTTACAATGTCTTTTATGGTAACTAAACCATAACTTACCATGGTGGAAGTGGTGGAAAGTGGTAAAAAACTCAAGATTCAGTCACGTAAGATATTACTTAAACTGGAGTGTTGGGTAATGCAATTTTTAATTTGTTAATAAATTTTGACATCATTCTGACGAAATATTATGACAGTTAAATAACTTGTAAGCATAAATATTGTACTTTAAAAAAAAATAAGATCCCTCATAAAACAATAAAGACATACCTACCGTGTTAATATATGCATATTTGTTTATGATGAAGTAATTCAATTATTGTGTAGTGCAAGTCAAATAATGAGTAGCTATCAAATTGATATCATAAAACCTTTAATTAATGTTCCTATCATAATTTAAAAAATAAATTATGTCTCTCATCTCTTTATACATATATCTGGTACAAAGTACATACATATGTATGTAATGTTGTGAACTTTTATAGCTTTTAGCTAAAGTATATTATAATAAGAAAATAAAAATAAAATTTATTGAAAATTTTATTAAACATGTTTAAAATAAGCAATAATAATAATTAAGCAATTTAATAATCCAGTTCATATAAATACTCACGAGTATACGACTCATGTGATGTTGTATAATGTATTTCTTTTTATCAGATGAGTACTTTTTTGTCTTATATACTTTTTTATTGAAAATCATCTTAATTACTATAATTATTGGTTGAATACACTCATGTAAATTAATTTTAATTAAAATTATACTTAATAATATAAAGATATTTACCGAGTGTTCAATATAATTGGGTATCATATTCAGCAATGTCTCGATATTTGGTTTACATTGCATAAGGTTAGGAGTAACAACTCGTAGTAGGACTCGTACAAGTTTAGATAAGTACGGTAAAATCAATCTACACTGCCTAAATTTTCGATTCACTGTGAAGTAGAATGATAATCTTCGATCTGACTCATAAATACATTTTTAGAGACTTAAACAACTGTCAAAAATAAAGAAAAGAGTAATAGATTAAGATGTAAACGAATTAAAAACATTGTCTATTTATGTTTTTTTCTTTTTTACTAAAATATCGAATATATTTTATGATTCTTAAATATACCACTGTTGTTCACACGTTGTAATGTTTGTAAATGATAACATCTGATAATAAAACGTAGTAAATTGGTAATTTCGGAAAACTGGTATAGTTGCAACATATTTACGTTGATTTTGCTATTACTTGTATTACACGTATCATATTCGATGTTACCAATTGTTAAAGGACTTTTACCTTGCCTAATCTACAATACCTAACCATTACATACTTATTTAGTATACATATTCGACTATGTAATTTTTTGAATTAAAATTACCTTCCTAAATTTTATAGTTTCTGAGATATCAGCTAAAGTTGAAACACTAATTTACCACGTGAACGCAAAAAATTAATTATTTGAAAAAATCTCGCCTATATAAGCTTGAAACGAAATTTTGATAACCCAGACTAAATTTGATTAATTTTATATCCAAAAAACGAAAAGATAGATATTCGGATTAATTTGATACCTGAATAGCAGAAAACTTATATTCTTTTATATTCTCACAGTTTATTAAGTGTAATGAGTTAGTAAGCTAGAAGACGTAATTACTTTAAGAATTCTCAGACAAGACAAATATCAGTGAAATACTTAAAAATACAGGTGAGAACAATAAAGAATACCTGAGGATAGTATAAAAATGTAGGAGACACAGTATCTGTGTCATTGCCAGAACAACCGGAGAGGCTAATTGCGAGCAGTAATCACACATATGAATGATGTTAAAAAAATTGCCGTACCCTAGGGAAGCTTACTGCGTAGATGCGTGCATTATATATAGTGTTAATTACGTATGTTATATTTTTACCCATAAAAATACTTTCTCTTCTGAGGAAAGGTAACAAACCTTATTAGGACTGTACCGAAACTAACCTGGTTGCAGTGCTTGCAGCTTAACCCTAGAATCATACGTACACGTCAAAACGACGAACGAACTTCTCTACCTGCTCCAATACTACAACTTGTCGGTACCTGCTTGCTGTGAGATTTCTGTTATCTAATTTATTTGTTATTATAACACATAAGACGTATTTATTTTGTTTATAGTCATTGTCGTTTTGTTTGTATTTAAATAGTGTCCATCAAAATTTTGTACTTCACATATAAAAGTTTTCCTAATTTTTCTAAAATTTATTAAAGATATGCATGTTATAATTAATTTATTCAATGATTATGATAACGTGAAAGATGATTACAGCTGTTTGACTTATAGAGACGACATGATACTGAAGTTTTAATATATTGAATCGAAAACTAAAGAATGTGTTTCAAGTAACTTAATAAAAGATTAACAATTTATTTTGTGGAAAATATTTTAATTTTTATTATTTTTTGAAATCTTATTCGAAAAATTACTAACAAATTTTAGAAAATTTACAAATGTGCCTAATGGGGAAATAACTACATATCTATAGGAATATTTATGACTGAGAAATTTCACATTCTGTAAAGTCACACATGTCCACTGACTCATAATAGTTCATAAATTAATTATTTGAAATACATGTTTTATGATACAATTGATGTATTTATCTATTTTTTAATTTTTATAATGAAAATATGCTTTGATAAAAAGATTAAAAAAATTAATAAATATTTACATTAAGAAATCCAATTTTTTTAAATATTTTGTTCGCTTTTGTAGTATTGTTATGTAAAAAAAATGTTTTTTGCAAATAAACTCTAAAAACTCTCCGTAAAAAGTCCATCCGTCAAAACGACGTCGATGTATGATTAACGTTTCTCGTAGACCAACGTATGATTCTAGGGTTAAACAATTGCCCTCATCTGTCGTGTTTCTTTAGGGATTGTTCTAATGTTTATACTTCATTATGGAACTCTTCTTATACACTATATTCATCCCAATTTATTTTTTTGATATTCCAATAATTTAACACTAATTATAATTCGCAAAAAAACGACACCTTGTCTAATTGATCTTACACGGACATGTATACATATAATTTCTTTGACTTTTAACTAAAATCTTTAACCTTGATATGCTTAATACGTACTACGCACATAGATAAGTTTAAGCTGGTTTAGGCTACGTATGTAGGCAGGTATTATATACATACTATACAAATTGATTTGAATATAACAAAACAATATCAAATTCGTAGTCTTTTTTTTTATTATAGGCCAATAAAACGACTACAAAATTATTATTATATTATATATGCAGGTAGGTATACAGATGTTTAAAGAATATGAAATCGATAGGTTATTTTTAGTTAGCGCTGTGTATGTTGATTGTGTAAGTTCATATTAATTTTAATAATTAACTTTTTATTTTTTCTTGATGTTTTATAAAATCACCGCCACGCCACGGTCGCTCATCACATTTAATTATTTCATAAAGCAGATGTAATATTTTTTTAATTATTATTAAATATATCTTACATAGTGATTATTATTATAGTGGATAAAGTGGAAATGTCTTGTGTCGCCTCAGAATGGGTTGATCATAAAAAACAATAATTGATTATAAATTTTTTTATTCAAATGTCATACTTATGTCACGTTTGTTGCATGATAAAAGTATAATAAAAAATTTAATTAGAATGTGATGTTATTGGAACTAAGAATTCTAATAGTTAATAGTACAGTGACTGTATAATATTCTTTATAACAGTGTGGCCATTGGAACCATATCCGCCATATTCAGGCCAAATTTGAAGTGAGTAACCGTAGTAACAGAATAAACAAGGTATACAAATTCAATGCATTTGGCCTGTTAATGGCGTCAACCAATAAAAAACTAGACCTACTAATGGCCACACTGTTATCAAGTATATTATAAAGTCACTGTAGTTAATAGTATAATATAAATCAAACAGAAATTCAACTAAAAACAAGTTCTCGGAAAAACTTTTTTTGATAATAATGAGCTCATTAAAGAAATACATATAAAGTCATCAAAATAAGTGGAAGCCATCCTTAGATACAATTCATCTTCATGTTATAAAATGAAATGAGTGAAGGAAAAGGAATCTTAAATAGTAATATTTGATTTTCGGTAATCTGTGAAAAATATGAATTTTTTGCTTGAAGCTTTCTTTGAACAATTCACTGAAATTACAATTCTTATGATTTACATACACCGTCGTCCCTCAACTTATTGACAATTTAACTTATTGACAATGATCGTAGTTTACCTCAAGTTATAGACAAACCATCTGTATGTACGCATTGCCACACTACGACACAGCACGTATGACCTTGGGTACATACTTATGATTTGTCTATAACTTAAGGTAAACTACGATCATCGTCAATAACTTAAATTGTCAATAAGTTGAGGGACGACTGTATGTATATTTTTACATATTTTATTATAAAATTATCTTGTAATAACACACTTAAAATGTCTATGTCGAACACCTTTCAGAGTAACTTTGTTTTCTTCTTCACAAGGTCATGAATTAAATGTCATACTATTGTACTCGGTAGATCGATCTATCGAATGGTTTTCCTAAACCGTTTGTTCAAAATTTCAGAAAAAAAATTAAAGGCCGAAGTTTCGGTTTCGGTTTCAGTTTCGGCTGCAAATCCTGTTTCGGTCGGACACTACTTATTTAACACAAAAATTTTAACTACTAGTTTTTTTTTTTACGCAGAACACAAATTTTTTTACTGTGAATTATTTGAAAATCACACTATAAACCACTCAAAAGCAATTTTTCATATTTCTTGTAGAAATAATTAAAACAAGACGGATAACCAAGAAATTAGTAACAAAAAATGAAACAAATAATATTTACCACGTCTAAAATTTATCTTTCAATAATTAGTTTCATTTTTGTGTTGCAGACAAAAGTGAATCAAGTGGTTCTCAGTTTTTAGTTAGTAATATATTGAATGATATAATAAAAATATTATATTTTTAAACGTCAGTAGAAATCCTGCCCATATTTGAATTCTAGTCCTCAAAACGCTCACATTTTGTTTTTATTTAAAACAATTGTTATCAATATGTCAGGTTTATCAGTTATAAAAATCTTAGGCACCTCAAACAGTGTAAATATTTGAGTTTTCATAAAATCTACAAATATAAGTAAATTAAGAATAAATATATTTAAAAATAAAATTGGAGCCAAAAAAACTTACATTCAACTTTAGCCCAATTTTACTCTGAACCCTCCAATACATTACTAGTGGAGCCAAACCGCCCTACATAATAGAGTAATAAATCCTATTAAAATCAATTGTTTTAGGAAATAATCACTCAATCTTTGTGGTTTGACTCATTTACGCTCGAGTAAACCACGTATAGATAATGAAAGGAGTATTTAAAGTATTGTCTAAATCTTCTCACTAATCTATGTCAATCAACAACGTTGCTAAAGCCTAGTTTACAGTTGTAGAGTAAACGCTAGAGAAAAAATAAGTATTAACTCCCTAGGTTATAAGTATACGCAAAGTTTCTGAGCGATCAAAGTACACCTTACAGTACTCCGTTAAATAAATGAAAGTAAGGGTTTACACCATTAAAAAAATCGTATTTATAAATACTTAAATGAAATGTATTCTATTTAACTGAGCTACCTGATGCAATCATAAAATCTACCTTTGTAATGTTGCTAATATTATGAATTTCTTAATATTATTTATTTAATTTAAAATTATTTATTTAAGTAGGTATATCATTGTATTACTATATAAATAAGCAAATTATTTCAAGATCTATTACTTTTTTTACAACGTAGTGTATTTTTATACATTGTATATACAGTGCAATATTACCTGAGTGAGAGATATAAAAACTAATAGTGGGAGCTTAGATATAATTACCCTATATCCATCTTATTTCAAAAGTATTTTATCTTCTTAATGTAACAAAATATGTATATCTCTTACTAAAAATATATCTTTCTTTTTTGTTGGACTTTGATCCCCCAAGAATTCTGCGTTTAGTTATACTTTACCAATGTAAGCGTAATTAGTAGAGCAACGTTCTCGATTTAGGTAAAGTATATAACGGTTTGATATTATAGTCACTCTACCACTTGCTTTTCCTCACTACCGGCTTACTCTACTCTATCTAGAAACTCCCCTGATGTGATGTGAAAGTTCTAGAGTAAAGCTGTGTTAATTAAGGTAAATTTATTCTACCAAAATGACAAGATTAAGATAGAACTGGAAAAAAATGTACCATAGTGTACTTTACCATTTTCTTTACCAATGTAAAGTCAGTTTAATTAATACTTGTTCTGGAATATAAAATTTTTAAGGCAATTTTTTTTTTTTTTTTAAATATTAAGACAAGAAGAGATTCATTTCAATAAATTTTAAATTACCTATATTAATTTTGTTATTTTATGATTAAGAAAAAATACTATGTCTGCACTTGTCGACCTTTTGAAATATTCAAAAAACTCATTTAGCCTACGCATACGCACAGGTGCCGTAAATCGCGCTGAATCGGGACAGACCGGTGAATAGGAACAAAAGAGAAAATGAATTTCATAAACTTGGTTTAAAAATTCTAAACGTAAAGGTGAACGTATATCTTTCTTAAATTATAGTAGAATAAAGGTTCATTCATATTCTACAGACACTGAGGCCCGATCCACATTAACGCTCCGCTCTCGCTCCGCTCTTGCTCCGCTCTCGGTACGATACCGCTCCGCTCCCGATTCGATAAAATATTCGTACACAATAAACAATGGAGTGTATTCACATTATCGCTTTGATGTCGGTCAGATATCAGTCACGGTTCGCTCCTACTCCAATGCCACTCTAATATCAATACCACTCAGGTAATATTTTATCGGAGCGATATCAGACTTGTTATCACAAATACACAACTTATAATCGAGGTTAGATCCTAACTTTTGCCGATAATATTAAATCAGTTTTAAATTGGTTAGAAAATTCCTCGTAGGTATTGAAGCGATAATCACAAGTTAGACTTAAACTTTACAATAAATTAGTTAACTTCTATCTTTTTTTTAACGTTGATTTTAAACTATAATGTAACCAGTATACAAAAGTTTCTTAACACCGCTTTAAGAACTGATTCACAACATTTGGTTATTTTTCAGTTGAAGAGGAACTTGTAACTTCAAAACCTATTCCAAACTTATATATTTACTTTGAAGTTTCAAGTAAACTCATTGCTAAAAATAAACGATTGTAGATATTATTACATTAAATATAATTATTACATATTAAATTTATTTCAAAAATTAATAAATAATTAATTAAATGTTCCTATCTCTGTTAAAAAATATCTCTAATATTTCAATTCGTTATAATACAAATGTCTTCCATTGCTTATAATAAAATATATTTTTTAATTCAGAAAACTTTATACGTAATTAATGTATTAAATATATTGTATATGGTATAAGAAATACGTATTTTTGTTACTTGTAAAAACTAATTTGTATCAAAGATTGTTACTTTCATAATTAAATTTAAAATAAATTTATCTTGTAAATTGGAATTGTCTTTACTTAATTTAAGATCGTCGGATTTAATAGTAAAAAATTACTATTAAACCTTGTTCTAACGTTAGGAACAATCCAAAAAATAACCAAGGTTGTAAGAAAACTGGGCAAAAACGGTTATGACAACGTTTGTCAAATGTTCGTGAAACGTTATTATAACTAATATATGACCCCTTTACTTTAAGGTTATTTTTAAACCTTAGAGTAACGTTAGAAGATAACCATGGTTTAAAGATCTAATTAAAAGTTAATCTAACGTTAGTAAATAACGTTACTTTAAAGTTGTTATTAAACTTTAACATTTAAAAATGCCGTTAGCTTAACGTTTTCTTATAACGTTAATCTAACGTTAGAATTAACTTAGAATATAACCACCGTTGTAAAAAAAAACTGGGCAAAATCGGTTATGACAACGTTTGTCAAACGTTCGTGAAACGTTATTATAACTAATTTATGGTTCATTTCAGTTAAATTTCGTCACTTTGAATTTAAATAATTTCCGTTTTCATGGCTTTATCTCTTTTATTATTACATTTATGTAAATTTTAAATTTGCAGTTTATTTTTAGAAAAGAATAGAAGATTGATTTGTGTCGAATATAAGAATTATTTAATTTTTTAACGAAAACTCATGATCAGTTGTATCTGAAAAGAGGTATATAACATTAACGGTTTTATAACCCATGCTATACAACGGTTATATAACTTTAGTTTGTGTATTTGGGATGGCTCGTACCTATAGTGTAAACACTTTTTTGATTCCACTCCACTCTGCTTGAATTCAGTTGTTATGAAAAGATGTTTGTATCGAACTGAGACCGAACTGGGAGCGTACCCAGAGCGGCATTATAATGTGAATGGAGAACGAATAGGTACCAGCGTGCTATCAGCACTGTAATGTGAACACAACAAGATTATATCGGAGCGAGAGTGGAGTGGGAGCGTATCGAGAGCGGAGCGTTAATGTAAATCGCGCCTGAACGTCACAGACACATATCGTGGTAGACACGACAAAATATTGTTTAATGACTTTCATAACCCCCCCCTCAAAAAAAAATTGCCAAATCCCAAAAAACTACTAAATAAAAAATAGGTGTATTTTAGGTGTTATTTAGGTGTGCAAATAAAAAATTAGATGTTTTTACCGTTTTCGAGAAAAGATGAAAAACAAAAGGATGGCTACATTTACGTATGCCCAGCCGTCCCATAGGTAAAACAAAAGTGTTTTGTGTAATTTATCTGGAAAATTAGGTGTAAATTAGGTGTTTTTGGGACTATGCTGACAGAAATTTTGTAAAATGAACACAGCGCTCCCATTGTTTGCTGAATATTATACATTTTGTTATGTGCGTTTTGTCATTGAATAGAAAAAGGCCCAGGATATCCTTAATGTTCCCAGCGCCTCCACCAGCACAATAATAATGATGTTATGAATATGATAACTTGTTATAAATTTAGACTACCATGTAAATATAAACCGTAAACTTTCAATTGAAGTTGTTAACTGTTTTGTTAAATGAATGAGTGTAAAAACTAGAAAAATAATTTGTATTTCTTCACAGCGCTCCCGTTGTTTGTTAGGTTATATAAACATTATGCCATATAGTTTCAAAAAAATATTTAATATCTTATAGCATTCCTACGGGTCCACAAAGTCGAAATCTTATATATTTGCTACAAATTTGGGCACAGTGCTAAATTTATGGATTCTTTGACTTTACCATATTGATACAAAGCTCAAATCTTAACTGAACTTTGGAATAGCTGTAGTAAATCAAAGATATATAAATTATATCAAAATTATTATGTAATTTTATATGTTACTTACTGAAAATGTTCTTTAATTCAATGGGTACGTAATTGCAGAAATGGTGGAAATTAAAAAATATCCCTGTCGCAGCATCCTGCATAACATAGCGAATTTCCGTTTATAAAAGCTAGTTTTTCTCGGAAACTAGTTGACCTAGAACAATAGTTTAAAGACCTTTTTATGTAATTTTTTCTCCTCTTTTAAATGGTGTAAAAAAATTTCGCAAAAATTGTTGATTAAGTGGAAATTTTGGCAAAAAACTAATTTTTTGCAAGAACAAAAACCATGTTCCTGGCATCCGACGTGTCTGGTTAACGAACTCGTCCAACGGTTTGGGACTTCCAATATTTTCACCAAATTTCGTAAACCAAGGACATTCCGTTCGAGAGTTATCGTGCGGACACATATATATATATATATTATATATATATATATATATATATATATATATATATATATATATATATATATATATATATATGTATATATATATATATATATATATATATATATATATGTATATATATATATATATATATATATATATATATATATATATATATAAATTTTAGCGAATATTATTTTCGGTTTCTAGGGACCTCAAACAAATTTCTGCCATGATCCCGGGCTCAGGTCGCGTTATGACAGTGGCTGTAATAGCGGACCATTCTGGAAATTCGCTAAAAAAGAAAAAGATTTTTAAAAATTAGAGATACTTTCAAAAATTTTTGATTATTGTGATAAAGTGACTATCCTCGCGTAAATTTGTAATATATTAAAGAATAAGTAACTACTCATAAAATAAATACAAAAATTGCAATGTGAAATTCGAAATCCTACCTATTGATTCCGATTTACGGTAATGTTAGACTTTCTTATAATACACATCAGATACAATTATTATTATTATTATACCTACAAATGAACAAGAAGCGTGTTTTTGATTGTGGTACAATATTATCTGTTTGGCTTCTTTTTGAAAGTTCTTCTTAACAATTAACCTCGGTATTTTATACGCTTGTTATAGCTAACTATCATCGACCAAAAGTATGAGTTTTTGATTAACTTACCAGTGGATATCAAACTATGGATTTTTTTACAATAGATATGTTTGTGATGTTTAGGTATAAGTTTTCAATAATTTCTAATTCAGGTTTACTTGATTTTCTACGTCAAAACCATTAAAATAGCTTTTAATTACAATTTCCCAGAGGTACAACTCTTAACTCATGCTAAAAATGGACATATTTCTGAGATTCGTTAATGATGCCAGATTTTGAAGAGGTATTGCTCTATATTTTGGAGTCCACTACAGAAGAGTCTAAAATTGTAAATAATCTTCTTAATGGTATTAAAGATAAAACAAGGTTCAACGAAAGGTGTCAGCTAAGGTTGCCGCCCCAGGGCTCGGGCTCAAAGAGGAAGCCCGTAGCTGATGATAAGGAGCTCGGGAAAAAGTACCAAAGAGCTTGTCTTTTGCTCGCTATTTATTTTTTCGAGGAAAATTTTTAAAAAATGTTGTTTATTCTCGAGGCCATCTATTATTCTTTACGGCCCCCTAATAAAACTCATCACCGGAAAGTTTCAATCTGATTTACTACTCACGGAGGAAGTTAGAGTAAAATGGTCAAATATATTTCAAATAGCTGCAGTTATTAGTCCATAGAATTGCACATACCTACGTAAGTAACCATTAAAAAACTACCAGTGTTTAGAAATTACTATATTACGATATTTATGACTCAAGTAAAATAAGCTATACTAGAACTTTTCACAAATTTATTCTTAATCTCTTTCCATGCCCTTTTTCCAATATTCATGTTTTTTCAACAAATAAATGTTTGTACAATGTGTTTTAGTTCGAAACCAACATCCTGCATGTTCTCAAACTGTCTTCAAATGTAAATCACTTGGAAATTTAGGTTTGGGCTCAAGTAACCCGAATTTGAGGTTAACTTAAACCAAAATCTAAAGATGTATAAAATTTATAAACCATCAGAAAAAATACATATTATATAATAAAGTACCGCAGTCATATACAGATTAATATACTGAATTCTCTATCCCAAATAAATATAACAGTTACGCTAAATTTTAAAAATTATCAGATGATTTGCAAATCTGGGCTCAAGTAACTCGTGTTTACGGTATTTACTTACAAGTTAATACTTATAACTTTATAAGTAAATATTTAAATGTTTAAATTTTTTTCCAGTATTTGCATTTGCGTAAAAGGCCATCTTTTATTCAAGTAAATTGTAGTAAAACCTTGTACTTAAAAGTATTAACTCCTGGGCATAAAGTAATCACTTATAAGGTTTTAATTTTTTTTTATTTAATGGATCCATTAATCCACTATTCACAGCTTTAACTCTTTTTAGATTTTTTTCTTTCTTTTTTTGTATACAAAAAAGATGGCAAGTAATAATTTAGTTTTGTTAAGCCGGTTCTACACGATGCTACGAACACCTTCCAACATTGGACGTTCGATGGTTCATCGCATCGTGTGGCCGTTGTTCGAACTTACGAGTGTCCAATGTCGAGCGTCAAACATTCGCATTTGGCCATGTCCCGCTCGATGTCGGTATTCTTGCACCGAGTCAAAGGGATGCTTCGAACGTTTGAAGGTCAATGTTGGTTGCGTTGGTTGGTTCGACTCAGCAGCTGCACGACTCGTTCATGTGAAGAGAGACAACATCAGTGTATAACATTAGAGATCACATAAGACAGATGACATCCTCGTCCACTGAATAAACGTTTGTACCAACATATTATACAAGAGAGACAACATCAGTGTATAACATTAGAGATAACATCAGACAGATAACAGCCTCGTCCACTGAATAAACGTTTGTACCAACACATCATCATTCGTATTGGATCAAACATTCGATTCACCGTGTAGCAGATACATTCGTCGCACCAACTATCGAACTTAATTGCCTCAAACATTCGATCGAACGTTGGAAGGAACGTTCGTAGCATCGTGTAGAACCGGCTTTAAACTGAACGTGAGTTTTTCGGACAATTTCACGACTTTTTAGAGTCTTAGTTCTCTAAATTGATGAAAAATAAAACTGGCAAGCAATGAGAATATGTAAACATTCGTAATTTATTCATTGTATTAATATTCATTTGGAATCTCTGATTTAAATAATGATACTATATGGACGCATACTGGTTTTCATTTTATAAACACAATAATTTTATGTGTAATGTAATTTTGAAAAGGAATATTCAGTTACGTGTTTTATGATTATATTTAATCATATGCTTTACATTTCTTTTTAACATACGTTCAGTACCATCAATTTACTGATGATAATTAAAACTGAAAAGCAGGCTGTACCTACTTTTTTATTATTACTACCTACCATACCGACCAATTTCCAAAATTAACATTTTTGATAATTGGAAATTTTCTGTTTTAAATTCGTTTATGGTATTTTATATGTATTCCTTTTTGAGGTTGTTAATAATTTAATTATATTTCTACATAAGTAGGTGCCTCACATTAAATTTCACACACAGATGATATAAAGTTTTGAATTACAGCTGGTTAATTATTACCTATCTATCGATTAAGGAAGTAAATTTCTATTAACACGTAAACTATAACCAAGTGTCCGAGTGTGCTGAGACATTAATATTCGGGCTGGTAGATTGCCGGTTCGATTCACACACGGATAAAATTATTCCCGTTTAACACATTAGCCCAAAACGACGAACGAACTTCTCTACCTGCTCCAATACTACAACTTGTCGGTAGCTGCTTGCTGTGAAACTTCTGTTATCTAATTTATTTGTTATTATAACACATAAGACGTATAAATTTTGTTTAAAGCTTTTTTTTAAACTGAAATAGTGTGCGTCAAAAGGACGACGATGTATGATTAACCTATATTTTTTTTTAAAGATTTTGTACTCCACATATAAGTTTTCCTAATTTTTCTAAAATTTATTAAAGATATGGATGTTATAATTAATTTATTCAATGATTATGATAATATGAAAGATGATTACGGCTGTTTGACTTATAGAGACGACATAATACTGAAGTTTTAATATATTGAATCGAAAACTAAAGAATGCGTTTCAAGTGACTTAACAAAGGTTAACAATTTATTTTGTGGAAAATATTTTAATTTTTATTATTTTTTGAGATCTTATTCGAAAAATTACTAACAAATTTTAGAAAATTTACAAATGTGCCTAATGGGGAAATAACTACATATCTATAGGAATATTTATGACTGGGAAATTTCCCATTCTGTAAAGTCACACATGTCCACTGACTCATAATAGTTCATAAATTAATTTTTTGAAAGACATGTTTTATGATACAACTGATGTATTTATCTATTTTTTAATTTTTATACAGAAAATAATGCTTTGATAAAAAGATTAAAAAAATTAATAAATATTTATATTAAGAAATTTTTCCAAATCCAATTTTTTTAAATATTTTGTTCGTTTTTGTAGTATTGTTATATGTAAAAAAAAAATGTTTTTTGCAAATAAACTCTAAAACTCCCCGTAAAAAGTCCATTCGTCGAAACGACGCCGATGTATGATTAACTTGACTCGTAGACCAACGTATGATTCTAGGATTAGAAAAATATCGGCCTTCCAATTATTATTTCCTACCTGTTCCTTAAACAGTTCCATACATATATTTTTCAATACCTAAAAAAATTTAAAAACATCATTAAATTGATTTTTTGAGTTTTATTAATACTTTTATTCTTCCATTGTTACCATGGGAAGCACTTATGGAATCACTTCGATGTTCGTTCGTCTGTCATTGGCGATTTTCCCTGGAGATTTGTGAAAATGTAATTTAGTACAGAGACAGAGTGTAATGACCTGATTATAGATGTGAAATTGAATTTCGGTTCATTTTAGGGGATAACCTGGAACGTAAAAAGAAATTCTTCCCCAAGGGTATCGAGCAAAATTAAAGGAAAATTTCAGTAATACCATCAGTTAGGGCGAATCTGGACAGTAGGGGCGAATCTGGACAGAGCTGCCTCTCGATATTTCTTCGTTTATGCTACTGAATTTCGTCAGTTATGAGTTAGTCATCAGAGAAAAGCGGTGATCGTAACATCTTTGTATTTTGTTATTTTACAGGCGCATTGTTTATAATTTTTTAAAATAACGCGCGTTTTGAAATCTTGGGGTTTGGGGGAAAAACGTTTGACATTTTGTTGACAATATATGTACCAGAAATGAAAGCTGTATTGTGCTTAATTTTTTTTTATAAATTAATTAACAAAAAATTGGCTATAGGTGAGGCGAATTCATGGTGCGTCAATATAAAAAGAAAGTGGGTTGGGTATAAACTACATGAACTGTAGTCTAGATAACAGAAAATCGGCTCTTTTTGACAGAGGCGCAACAACTGGGGAGATCCAAAGGGCCCGAACCTCCTAAAATTACCTGGAAATTTTCCTTCAATTTATTTTATTTATATTAAAATGTAAAATTTTTAGTGGTTTACTAATACTTTTTATTTGAAAATCAAATTTTCGGAGACGACATTTTATTTTACAACATTTTCCATTGTTATCGGAGAACTGTGTTATCAAAAAATTTGATTATTTAAATTTTTGTTGGATCCCCTGTAGATATGTAGTTGTTGCGCCCCTGCTTTCCGATATTAAAAATAAAAGAAAATCGCTCAAACAAGCTGCTGAATATTTCCATATTCCCAAATCGACCTTGCATGATAGACTCAAAGACAAATCGAAATAAAATTCATTTAACTCGGCAATTCCCAGTGTCACCTGTAGGTGACAGACATTTTTAGTTGTAAACTGTATTAATTTGTTTGTTTAACTTATAGTATAGAGTTGTCACAAGAAAGAAATATAAAGTCATCTATTAGCCTTCTAATGGTGGTAACAGAACGTAAAGATTTAATTATCTTATCGTTGAAAAAAATTAAAAACATCTGTCACCTCCAAATAACTCTGGGAATTGTCGAGTTAAATCCAAAATGTTTTATTCCACCCATCAGAAGTCATTCGCTGATGCAGATATTTATCTTAGCGAATATCCAGATTGGAAATTCAACTATTTTTATCTTTTTATGTCCGATTTCACCCATATGTATAACTGAATGTGATTTATATTGCAAATAAAACACTGTCCAGATTCGCCCCACGAGGCATTGGCCCCACACATAGGGGCGAATCCGAACACTATATAACCAAAAAAAAAAAAAAAAAAATGTTGCAGTACACAGAGAAAAAATTCCAGTAAAAATTACTGAGCTGCCTCCGGTAAACGAGTTTTAAGTGACCAGTCCGTAGGAAATTGTTAAGCAAAAATATAAAAAATGCCTTTCAAACATTATTTTTTACGATTCATTTGAAAATTTTTCCTGTACACCTTAAGAATTTTTCCTATACAGCTGCGTAAAATTCGATGGCCTAGTAAAATTTCAAGTGGACACCGGGAAAATTTACTTAATTTTTTGTAAAATTATACTGGACATAGAATAATTTTTACTGAGTCGCTGTGTATTTGTTATTTGTTATCTCTGTTTGCTCCTTGAAACTTGTATTTCAGCATCCCTCTCACACATCACTGCATACCAAGCATTACATAGAACAGAATAAACAAAACAAGCACGCAACCACCCAGAGCACTCGTCTTAGACAATACGTCAATACACGACTTACAGACGCAGCAACCGTTGGTTCGATCAGTTGCTCAATAGCGAATATAGTGACTGGATGTTTAGAAAGTGTTTTTTTTTTTTTTTTTTTTTTTTTTTTTATAATAAATTATTATTTATTGGACTTTCCATTTAAAACAAAAAATTGTTGTGTTTCATGAATTTTTGTTTAGTTTTTATTTTAATTCTTGTATGTTTTTTATATGTATTGATATGTTAATTGAAATATGTTTTTATACAAATTATTGTAATGTGCTTATTGTTAAGAATTTATATATTTTTTTTCCACAAATAATAAAAAACCACAAAAAATTTTTTCTATATTAATAATTTGATTTTAATGCTTACCCTTCTATCAATATCCTTTTAAACTATTTTAATTCAATTATTTATTAATAAATAAAGAAAAACCTTATTTATAAATAATACGGTAATTTTTACTGAGCTATAGGGTAATTTAAAATTTTTACTATAAATTATCGTACTTTTTGCTTAGCCTGTCACTTATGTCCGCATTACCAGAGAGCTCAGTAATTTTTTACCAGAAATTTCAGTAAAAATTACTGTATTTTTTTCTCAGTGTACTAATTTTGATATTTTTATTACTGTCCTATATGCTTGTGATATTAAAGCATTTAAATTATTTTTTTTAGAATTTTTTAGTTAATTCTAAACAATCATTGCCAAAAAACTGAAAAAATCGTCCAGATTCGCCCCAACTGACAGTATGTGTAACAGTATAATTTTGTTCATTTTTAGGAAGAGGAAGCAAAAGATATTTTTTTCATTTTTAGGAGGAGGAAGAGGAAGAAAATAGTTATCTCTGAGCCTAATCACTGGAAGGATAGGTCAGAAAAATCTGGTGCAGATTCAACGGAAAATTATTAGGAATGAGTTTTCCTAGGTAATTTAATTAGAGATTGCTAGGTAATCTCTAATTTCTAAAAACATTAAAAAAAAACCTTGATGGCAGGTTTTGCTTTAATGAAGATATTTATATATTTTATGTTAATCAATAATTCGGTTAATGTTATGTTAAACAGGTACCTACTCTTGATAATTATACTAAAAAATTCGTCCTAGAAATTTAAGGAGAAGGAAACCATAATTGATAAACTAACACGTGAGAAACATAACTATTTGTCCACACTAATAACCATTAGCGTATGCATGGAAATAATAGATCTAAAATATCTAAAGAAATTTACAAAAATTTTAAAATAATTTTCTTATTTAGAATAATACCTATCTATTAAAGCCGGTTCCACACGATGCTACGGACACCTTCCAACATTGGAGGTTTGATGATTCGTCGCATCGTGTGGCCGTTGTTCGAACCCACGAGCGTCCAATGTCGAGCGTCGAACGTTCGCATTTCGCCATGTTCCGGCCGATGTCGGTATTCTTGCACCGAGTTAAAGGGATGCTTCCAACGTTTGAAGGACAATGTCCGTTGGTTCGACTCAACGGCTACACGACTCGCTCCTATAAAGAGAGACAAAATCAGCGTATAACATTAGAGATAACATCAGACAGATGACATCCTCGTCCACTGAATAAACGTTTGTACCAAAACATTCGATTCACCATGTAGCACGAACATTCGCAGCACCAACTATCGAACTTACTTGTACCAAACGTTCGATCGAACGTTGGAAGAAGCGTTCGTAGTATCGTGCAGAACTGGCTTAACACTTAGATAGGCAAGTCGATAACATGCTGCGAACAATACTAATGATTATTGCCGTACTTGAAGAGTCATCCAATTTAAATATGGATAAAGTATACCAACCGATCATCACAGTATTGGGTCAACCATTCGATTCACCGTGTAGCAGGAACATTCGCAGCACCAACTGTCGAACTTACTTGCATCAAACGTTCGATCGATCGTTGGAAGAAACGTTCGTAGCATCGTGTAGAACCGGCTTAATACATGTTTAATAATACACAATGCTGCAAATAGTAACTGAAAGGAAAATAAGCGATATGCATTGATACATTCAGTAAATAAATATCTCTATTTCTTCTGGTAAACGTAGGGTTGGCCGAAGTAAATGTGAATTGGGGCAATTGTGAACGGCGCCTATAATTTCTAAAATAACATTAATTTTGTTAAAAATCAAATCTTAGTTTGTTTTTCTGTCCTTTCTTAATATGCTATTAAAATTTCATAACAATTCTCCAAGTATTAGTATCTTTTTTTTTTATTTTGAAAAAACCCTTGCAAAATTTTGTGTATCTTACTTCGACCAATCCTCAAAAAAAAATTTTTTAAATACATTTTCTTTTTTTAAGAAGGTAAGAAATGGATAAAAGTACTTCTAAAGAAGTGGTCTAAAGCCTGGGGGGGTTCCTTATTAACTGCTAAAGAAACTGGACAATTTATTACCAATTCATAATTACCCCATGATTTTAAAATTCCGGGGTAATTGTGAACGTCATTCACAAATGCCCCCATCCGGTCAAAAATTTCAGTAGTGTCCTTTTCAGAGTTGAGTATGTTGATGAAGGTGCTGGTGACCTTATTGTACAAGTTTCCGTGATACAAACAATACAAAAAAAAATTGTTGTTTTTAGTCGAATTTTCTCCGAAAAATTGGACTTATACAGTCTATACGATAAGAGCTGCAAGAGGCGAGAGTAGGGGCGCTATCCGTTTTCGGACCCGTAGAACACGAATATGTAGGAAAAAAAATGTCTGATATATATATATATATATATATATATATATATATATATATATATATATATATATATATATATATATATATATATATATATATAAAGTACAATGACATTATTGTACAAGTTTCCGTTGTATAAACAACACAAAAAAATAGATTGTTGTTGTTTGTTCATGTAAACTGAATGTATTTCCTTGAAAAAGTCTTATTTTCCTTGTTTTTGTGTGAAAATCATGTAATTTTTTTATTTTTTATTTGATAAAATGACAAAATGTCATCAAAATATCATTTTTAGCTTGTAACAAATTTGTTCTTACAATTTTTGTCATTTTTATTTAACCTTGATTTTTTATACAAATTTGAGGTATGCGTAACTTGCATTAAACAAAGAGAAATTTTGACCGCTAAAGTATGATGAAAAATTTGAAAGTGGGGTAAATATGAAGAATTTGAATTGGTCCTTACTCTGATGTACCCCACTCCTCTTGTAATCCATTCTAAATAATTTTTCTGGTGGCATTCACATTTACCCCGAAATTCATAAGATTTGCAAAACCGCACCGGGGAAATGTGAATGGCTTATAAAATTTTTTGTTTTTCATACGAATTTGCTCAAAATTTGTGTGGTGCATCCTGAATAATGTTGAATTAGAAATAAATCAACCATAATGTGATATATAAAATAAAAAATACTTAAAACAACGCTTTTTTCTCAATTCATAAAAATCCATTCACAATTACCCCGGTCAACCCTAAATCGATAGTTGTATTTTATTTTAGGAGTAAAATTGATTCATTGGAAAAAACATTTTATCAACAGTCATATGCTATTATATCAAATCCATAATAACAATTACTGATAGTATGGCATATATGCGTAAATAGGTACAACTAGCACCTGATGAATTGTTTAATTGAAAGTTGATTAGCTACAGTGAGTTTTCTAAAAGAAAAAGAAAGAGCCTTAATAATATAAAATTCAGGATACTCACATATTATGTCTAATTCTTTGTGGTTTTACAAATAAACATGTGTAAATTGATTTTAAAGTTCTAGACGAAAGAGATTTTTGATCTCACCTGGAAATCAATCGTTCCAATTATAGATTATTATATTGGTGTAAACGCCGGGAAGTGATTTTATTAAAGACAGTAAAATTAATATAAATGCCAATTTCAATACAAATAAGATAGTTTTATAGATCCACACGATAATTAGAAGTGAGACAACAATCGATATCCGCGTAAATTGATTTCTTCTACAACCTTTCCAAAAAGATATCAAATAATTCAAATATAAATTGTGTTTAATACTACAATTCAAATACGTCGCCTTCATACATACAAGAAATTAACGATACATATATAGAAAGTAAGATCTAATCGGTCAGGCAAGTTTGCTAGTCCTATTGAAATATAAAAATCCTAACTTTATGGTAGAAATGTCGTCCGTGGGAAAATAGTGAATCAAGTCGGGGCCCAGAGTACGCTGTTTGGATACTAGAGCTATGCGAGGCCGTAGACAAAAATGACGGGACCCGGCAATATACCGCATTTTTTTAAAATTACCTGCCAAAAAATAAGTGCTGAGCAAAAAAGCTTTTAAGTTTTTCCTGGGCCCTCTTCCCAAGCCCGGGCCTCGGGACTGCAACCTCGGCTAACCTACCCTCTCGTTGGGTTTGGAGCTATGCAATATATAAATGTATTCCATTGCAATTATATAAAGCCGGTTCTACACGATGCCACGAACACCTTCCAACATTGGACGTTCGATGGTTCATCGCATCGCGTGGCCGTTGTTCGAACCTACGAGTGTCCAATGTCGAGCGTCAAACATTCGCATTTGGCCATGTCCCGCTCGATGTCGGTATTCTTGCACAGAGTCAAAGGGATACTTCGAACGTTTGAAGGTCAATGTTGGTTGCGTTGGTTGGTTCGACTCAGCAGCTGCACAACTCGTTCATGTGAAGAGAGACAACATCAGTGTATAACATTAGAAATCACATAAGACAGATGACATTCTCGTCTACTGAATAAACGTTTGTACCAACACATTATACAAGAGAGACAACATCAGTGTATAACATTAGAGATAACATCAGACAGATAACAGCCTCGTCCACTGAATAAACGTTTGTACCAACACATCATCATTCGTATTGGATCAAACATTCGATTCACCGTGTAGCAGATACATTCGTCGCACCAACTATCGAACTTAATTGCCTCAAACGTTCGATCGAACGTTGGAAGGAACGTTCGTAGCATCGTGTAGAACCGGCTTTACATTAGCAAAATAAAAAAAAAAAAAACGAACACGTGAGTGAAGCCAGGACAGGCCGCTAGTTGTTAAATATTTATTTAGAACTGACGATGTAATTTACAATAATCTTTTATAACACTGATTGTGATATGCTGAAAACGAAAAGTTTTTTTTAAGGATATTTAGGAGTGATGATCATCAAGGAAAACAAAAATATGTTTTTTATTCCGAAGGCTACCATCGAAACCGGTAGCCTTTAAAAAAAAACACATTTTTGTTTTTCTTGATGACCATTACTCCTAAATAGCCTTAAAAATTATACTTTCAGTGTCATTAAACCCAAATTTGAAAAGTTTTTTGTTATCAAACAATTTTATTACAAAACTACATACTTAATTATAGCACCTTCTCAAATCAAAATGAGCAGTTAGCTCATACACTACTTGTATCTATGGAAAATAATTCCAATCTATGTATTTACAGCTACAATAACATAATCCACCGTCTTTATTGTTAAGCTATGTGTATACAATATACATACATACATATAATCTTTTAATAATAATACATACCTACATAATTATTTCAACTTGTTACCTATGAATGTGCTATACAGAACGTACGTGTACGCACGCGCAATACCATGGGTAATATTTGTCGCGCGCTCAAATACTTTTTATTAAATACGTCCAGCATTTATATATGTACAATATACGTCCCGTCAGTACAGTGTATAAACGTACAGATCCGTATACGAATGTCTGACTAGAATGAGATATTGTGATCGTATGATAAGGATATATAAATACATGGAGTTGAAGCGTGACAAAGATGAAAAATTATGATAATTGGATCTACAGACTGTCTCAAAACAATTTGAAATAAATCAAAATACGGCTTTTATGATGTTGAATAATAACACTAACATACATTTGCTGGTGGGAGCGCTGAAAGTGTTCCTCCCGCATTACTTTCGTTAGTACTACTTCTTTTGTAATTTAACATGTTGAAGATTATACAAAATGACCAACTGCTACACTATTTTGACAACTATTGTACTTTATATGGAACTGTTGACGGAGTATAGCGTTGTGCTACAATCAGGGCCGCCCCGAGGGCAGGGCGACTGGGTTGATCGCCCCGGGCGCCATGGCCGTGTAAGGAAAAAATAAAAAATATCGCCCCCGCTTTATGGGAGTACGAATACTTCACGGGAAAGACTACGATGCTACAGGAAAGGCTAAAAGCTTTGGCTAATTTATCCATAAAGAATGATGTTGCAAAAAAGTTGGATTTCAAAACATTTAATCTTCTTTTGCGAAAGTCAACGCAAGAAAAATTCCTTTGGGGGTTTAAACTTTAAAGTATTGACGAATCGAACTAATTATTTTTAAGTTGTTCGTAAAGTCAAAAGTTTTATTAACTGAAATTTTGTTTGTTATATTTCCTACATAATATGTAACTCTTTTTGTAAACACAAAATAAAAAAAAATTATATGTGTTGTGTTTCTAAAATGCATTTTTATAAAAATATCTAGAAATGCCCTTATTAGGAGCGGCCCTGGCCACAATTAGTTTCACTTGACGCTGTACAGCCTACATTACTATTAATGTGTTAAAATGTAAATATGATTTATGTTTAAAAAATTCGGCAATTGATTATGGGATCAGGATTTGGTAGTTTTGTAGCAACAGTTTTTCGCATTTCTTAGGACAAAATATTTCTTGCTTTAATTAATTTAATATTGAGATTAACCTTTAATTTACCAAGAATATGGTTATCTAAATTTTTTACTTTCTATTGGTGATGCAAAGCTTCGATACCATCTCTGGTGGTGAAATTAGGAGCTGTACCAAGTATGTAAAACGTATACTCATACTTCTAAGTAATTGATGATATAAAATCTATAACCCACGGATAATATATATAAGACCGATTTCTATATCCAATTAAACATTTACCTACATATTTTACTTGATATTGCTTCTACTTACAATTAGTAATCTTTGTGTCACTAATGATTTAAAAGAATTGCAATAAAAGATTTTAAAAGCGCTACTGCCTCTAAGATTCTGTAAGGAACGACGCTAACTATTACAAACTGGTGAATTGCGGATAGACCACCCAATGTGATGACAAATATAGCGAATCTAAGGAATTCGTGATTAAAACTACAAAACCCTAAAAACGACCTTTCTCAGTAACGACAAGTCGACAAAGGTAAAAAGTTTGTGACCTCTATCAGCAACTTTTTGACGAAATAGTATTTTACAATATAAGTTCGGTAAGTTACTTTTACTGATCGAGAAAATGTTGCGAAAACGAGACCCGCATGGTCGAGTTTTAGCAATTTTCGAGATCAGTAAAGGCAATATTTAGTATAATATTTTTTGCACGATCAATTTAAAATATTAAAAAATAAAAATATAGTAAATAAAACATAAAATTCGGATAATATAAGTGAAATTTATATTTCTATGTTATCACATAGAAAGCCATGAATAAATATATAATAAACATTTAGAGTAACTTATAATACGAATCTTTGTAGTGACAATTGTCAACTATATTTGTAAATAAAAAATTAAGTGCCAATATTTAATTGATGTGAATATTTTTTTGAATTTTCTATTAAAAAAAATTGTGAAAAATAGTTTGTTAAACTATAATATTAGTGAGAATAATGAGATTGATGAAGCATTTTATTTTTGGCTGCAAATTTGTTCTCGTAAAAAAAAGGAAGAATGAAAACCCCAGAAAATTTTAATGATTGAACGACCTTTTGAAATGTCAATGAAATATGAAGACTAATGCCAACAATAATAATAATAATGTGCAAACTAGTGAAAATTTTCATATTAATCGATTTATTTTCCTAATTGTTCAAATTGTACTTTTAATGTCAATATAAATACATAATTACAATCATTTTTGAGCAAATTTCACTTACCGCACTGTTAGTTTTTGGTTTCCATGGATATAAACAAAACGTTCGGGAAATGTAACTTACCAGCATTATCAACAGCATCGATAAATGCATGAAAATACACGATCGTGCAAAAAATTATTTTTAAGTTATGAACTCAAACAAAATGGAAAAACAAAGGGTGGCAAACTCTGAATACTTGATTAACACTTGACAAAAACAATTTTTTATGTCTCTTTGAGTTCGTGATATCGTGGCTGTGGTTAAAATTTGAAGGAATTATAACTTTCTTTTTTGTTGTTTGTGTCCCGATTTGCCTCTATCAAAATAAGGATATACACAAGTAGAAAAAGCTCCTAAAATATAATCTTTTGGTTTAACGCGAAGGTGTTATGAAAATTTAAGCAGACGAAACAGAAATAAATAAACAAATAAATATTAATTTTGTTGGTAGATAGTATTAGTTTACAATCAAAATAAATAGCAGTGAAACTGAAATATTAACACCGTTATAATTATGAATACGAATTGATTATTTAATAACCGTGTGTAAAATAAACACAGCCTCAAGGTGAAAAAAAAAAATTAGTCGATAATTAGTGAATGTTATTCGTTGCTGTCAATCAAGTGAATCGATGTTAGCGCCGCCTATCAATAGGTATTACAACAAATAAAATATCAACATACAAACTTTACCTCCATATACAAATAAAAGAGCTCTTCCTTTTTCTTTCATCAGCGATAATAATTATAACGTAAAAAATAATGTTTAATTCAATTTTTTGACATATAAATCGAATGTGATTAATTTAAACGCGAAACATTTTGAGGACATCCTGTATTTTGTGTATTGAATTTTATATACATATATTAATAATATAATGAATATGTGTGTATGTTAGGTTATGTGTTGTACTACCGTGGGAAAAGAGTAGCATACCACGTTCCCACACATCGTGTGTATGTTCATATGTCTGTCTATCAGCGTGATTATATATCCACATATGTCCATTCTTATCCAACACACATGCTCGTACACGTATGTGAAACAGAGATAGATTGTGAGTTAGGTAGCGGAGCTGCTAGCAAGTAATATGTACAATACATGTGCCCGAGAGTCGGCAACAAGCCGACACATTACACGAGCCCACGTCACTTCCTCTTTTGATTTGTACATATATTCACAAACACATCCATACAATTATATTATGTGTGTAAATAAAAGTATACATAATGCACCGTATGACACACTTGGCTTCAAAAAAAAAAATCTGGTGGTCTTTTCCATTTAGTTTTATTTAAAAAATTTAACCTTTTACAATATGGGTACGTGTGTAAAATATTAAGCGTGGATGATAGATAATGAATGTTTTTTTGTTGTTTTTTTCTAAAAACGAAATTTTTAATAGTAACATTAATTTAGCTAAATAGTTGTTACCTTTTTAACCACAAAATGTACATATACTTTTAAAAAAAATTGGAAGTCGATCGATACACGTGTTTAGTTTTTCCACTACTTTGATATAGGGACGTTACCTGTAAAACTATGTATGGTAATTAGGGTTGTCATCTATTTTTAAAGCAAAAAAATTATTTTTCGGTTTTTTAGCAAAAATAAAAAGTACAGTTCGTAAAAAAAAGTACGCATTAAATTTTTATATTATTTATTTTTCTATAAGTATTTTTATTGCTCTTAATTAAAATTCACATAGTGTTTGAAAAATTATCAAAACTGGATCGGCTGGGACTCGAACCTGGATCTCTTGGTACTAGCCAAGCGCCTTACCAATTAGGCCACCGACCGTTCGTGCGAGTGCCACTCCAATTCCGATAATCAATCAAACACATCCTCTCTTTAATGCGAGACGCAGTTACACTTTTTAATTTCAAATGTTATCGAGTGCCTGTGAAACATTATTAATGTATGGCGCACTTTTGTCCGTATTTTAAACATACACCAATATTCATATGTTCACTTAATAATGCCAGCTTTGGCTGATACTTGAACACTCGATGTACCTTGACAAATGGCCAATTCATTATGTTAATTAAAAGTTTACTTCTGAATACAAATCATATTATGTTAATACATGGCTCGCTAGGCATTTAAACTGTATGACACTAACGACATTTAAGCTGTTCAAACGGTTCAAACTGTACTTGTACAACTGGATGCAACCACACGTTAGGCATCTAAGTTTCGGCGCTAACTTTGAACATCAAATCAAGCGACAACAAAGTACCTAAACATTGTAATTTAAAATAAGAGCTAAAAATGAGATGAATGAATGAAAAGTTAACATACATAAAAAAGTATTTTAGCGTACTTTTATTCCTTTATAAAGTACAAAGTACGTTTGTCTAAAAAAAAAATACAATACTTTTTAAAAAAAAGTACGGGTGGCAACCCTAATGGTAATCTAGTAATGTCTGTGCTCCTTGAGAGTTTTTAAAACAACCGAATCTTCACAATTTTTACCTCGTTAAAATGTTTTTGCTACTGAATAAAACACTTTTGCTACCGATTGAACTGAAACAATTTGCTTTAATGAAGGATCTTATACTTTATTAAAGGTAAATTGTTTTGATTCAAGAATATTGTCGTTTTGTGCATGTCAAGCTAAATAAGCAAATTTGGTTAGTTCATAAAATAGGCAGTATTTTGCCTATTTCTTGAAACAGGTGTAGCCAGTGTTTTAGTGGTGTGTTATTTCTGGCATTTAGTTTCCGTGAGAGTGCTAAAGTGGTGTAAATTCTGACGTTTTTATGTTTTCCTAGTATTTTATAGTATTATTTTCGTAGTAATATTTTACAGTTGATTGATTTGGTAACGTTGTACATCTATCTAGCTTGTAAAATACAGTAAACAGAATAAATTAAAAAGTTTAGTAAATCGTATCTGTTCTATACTGCGTCTTAGATCACCGATAGACAGTAAGTATCCGAACAGGGGCCCTGCTCCCTCGGGCGCTAT
The DNA here is from genome assembly GCA_035578155.1 of Brachynemurus nebulosus. Classification (NCBI taxonomy): domain Eukaryota; kingdom Metazoa; phylum Arthropoda; class Insecta; order Neuroptera; family Myrmeleontidae; genus Brachynemurus; species Brachynemurus nebulosus. The sequence goes on along the minus strand of JAPWDM010000018.1, from coordinate 731,347 downwards.
TACTCGAGTTATGTTTTATGTTAGGATAAGGTAAGATTAGAAAAGTTTAGCTTAAGTAAATCGCCAAACTTTTTAATTACATAATCAAACTTTTGGTTTTATAGTACCAACGTCATTTAATACAATACCAATGGTTTACAACAGTGTTTTTAAACCTGTGGGTCGCGACCCCCTGGGAGGTCGCGAAGCCTTTCTAAGAGGGTCGCAGTACTTTAAAAATAAAACCACCCTAGTTCAATATATGATATTTAATAAAGAGAAGGTTAATTAATGGTTACATTAATATGAGAGTTTCATACTTTTGCGCGATAAAGCTTCAAAATTGCGACTTATTTTCAATAACAGTAAATCCGAATTTTAAATAATTGTCGTTATATAGACACTTTTTCTTTGGTTTTGTTTTATTACTCTCATTGGAACTTGAAGTTGACGGTTGTGCATATGTTTCCAAAAACTTATACATTTTCAATAATTACAATGAGCATAGAATTTTGAATATTAGACAATAATAAGTGAGCAACTACTAAACAAGGCAATTCAATAAATTTAAACACTAACGCGAGTTCACAATTCAAAGAATTCAAATGGATTACTCTCGGAAGTATTAAAGGGTGACGACCGTCGTGTGTGCGCATGTCACTTTTTACGCCACGTGCGCCTTCAGAAGCCTGTTTAAAGTCCTTAATTACGTATTTAATCGATACCTGACTATAAAAATAATTAATAATGATGAACTGATTCGATATTTATAACATAAAAAAATAAAAGTTGGTAATAGCGGAGGGTAGGGGGCTGCGAAATATTTTTCCATACTAAGGGGGTCGCGCCATGGAAAAGGTTGAAAAACACTGGTTTACAACATTACCAGTAAAATTATTCATTTAAGGGTTAAATCTGAGAATCGTCGGAAACGAAACTCGTCAAAGATAGCACCATCGGAAAGTACACGCAACCGTATTTTCAATATAGCAAACAGATTTTTACTTCCCAAATGCAAATTTTATTATAAAACGAAACGATCCGAAACGTTTCCGAATATTAAATTCTACAAACATTATTTTCTTCAATAACACAATAAACTTTCAATAACAGATAAGTTAGAAAGTAAGTGATTTTCAATAGCAAGCTGATATTATATAAAACATTTCATTTTCTGAAGGTATACTACCGAATTTTATTGAAACTCTTTCCAACTCCTTTCAGTAAGTCTGACTCATTTCTTTACAAATTAAAAGAAGTGTTTACGATCATTGCTTTATATACTTACAATTAGAGCTTGTTTATTTCATTTAAACGCTATAGCCGAAATTAGTAGAAAATATTCGATATTCACCGCTTTTAATCTGGAAATATTTATGGTTGCTAAATTTTACCAGTTGTCGCTAAGATGATCGAATTTTCACTTACACGGAATTTTCAAATTTTTTACGAATCATACGGTACTTATTATTGCATTTAATAATTTCGCAAGCTGATGGCGTATGTATGTTGTAGCACAGTACATAGATATTTATGAATCTTTAAATAGTTACATATAATTTCTTTAAAATTATTTATTACTGTGATATTTCCGTCGTGGAATTATAATGTAACACGTAACATAGTAACATTAATATAATGTTATAATAATTTATATGTACAATAATTATTATTCTATCATACATCTGGGCTTGTTGCTTGTTTCGCGATAAGTAGTGGATACAGATACGTTCATTTCATTTTCATATCAAAATTAATTATTACTGGCAAAATTGATTGTACATATTGTACGTAGATGTATATGTGTTTTATGATAAATACTGTACAGTCCGCATCACCATAATTTGCAAATGTTAATCGTAGAACGGAGTGAGTCAGTCGGGCTTGGAATACCGGTGTCTATTTATAATACCGGTATTTATTCGGTATTAAAATTTAAAATACCGGAATTCCGGTATTTTTTCGGTATTGAATGAAAATGGTACAGAAAAAAAAAAAATATTAAAAAACACTCTTAATGAAAATCGTTTGTGTATAAGTAAGCAATATATTTTACTGAAAATGATTGATAACAGTAATAATAACAAACTATCGGCCGGTTTTACATTCATATTTAAAGCCGACTTTTACACTAAAGACAACTTTAAAACTGATTTTTTTTTTTGGTACTGTTTTACAATCAAATTTAAAGCTCCGTTAGTGTAAAAGTCGACTTTTAACTAAAATAAGAATTATCTCGACTTTTACTGCTAAAAGTCGGTTTTAACATATTTGTTATTGCTGATTATTATCATTGAATTTTGTTTATAAGCATAATTTTCGTACCTTAAATGAATAAAATAAAAATTTTATTTGTTTGCTTATTTTCAATAATATTTTTGGTTATTTTTACGTCTTGGTTTAATATCAAACATTCCTTTTGGGTTAAACTGGCTGAACGATTTCTGGGTTACCCCCGATTTCTTTTATGATTCATTGTATTTATGAAAAATTTCTTTTAAAAAGAAATAATGTAGTCTCCTATTCCAATCTCACTGGCAGTAGCGAAATGACTGAAATGCATATTTTTTGAAATTCAACCATGTTGATATTTTCGTTTCTATAGTTTTTTTCTTTTTTAAATGTAAGATTGGCTACGATCATTCATAGTTCGTTTTATCCATGCAACACTTAAAAGCCCTTTAACAAAAGTAAGCAGATCTGATCATTGTAAAACAATGCTAAAAATACAGTCGACTTTAAATTAAAAGTAGCTTTAGTTAAAGAACCTTTAAAATTATGAATGTAAAACCGGACGTATATTATTTTTAGATTTTAAAAATCTAACTAAATCTAAATACAAAATATAAAATAGTAAAACAAAGTAAACAGAATAACAACAAAAAATAATAAAATATAAATTTTCTTCGATTCTACTGCACATTTAATTTAAAGAGATACACACGAACTGCAAGGGCAAAAAATCACAGCTTAAATAGTCCAAAGACGTGGTGGCAATTCTAAAATAATTTAAAAAAAATACATGGACATCAATTTTCAAATTTCATCCTTTTATTTACACAGAGCAAGGAATTTTTTAAATACCATTAGAATTAAGAAGAGTATTCAACAATAGTACAATATTTTACCCAAACATAGGTAATTTTGTATTTTCTCGACAGGAAAATACTTAAAAATATGTATTCCAGAATTGTAAAAACTAATAAAAACATATGAATGAATATAAGGTATTTGGTCAACTGGACATCTGGAAAACATTAAACAAAATTGAAGATATTGTAATAATTTATGATCCATGCTTATACTGCTATGTACAAAATACTCTATAACCATTCAATACCAATAGTAAATCTAACGGAAAAATATTTAAAATAGGTAATTATATAAAGTATTTGATTTTGCTAATACCGAAATCGAAATACCAGTATTTGAAATTTTGATACCGGTTTTAAAAAACATATAAAAATGTCCGGTATTCCGGTTTTTCCGAAATACCGGTATCCATGCTCTAGGTGAGTGTGATGGCATAATAATATAACAGTTCAGTTGTCCAAATATGTAAATAAATAATAAAGGATAAACGATTGTTCCACTTTTCTTTTTACTAAGCTTATATATCATGCTTACTATCATCACGTAAATGAGTAAACTACCTACTCTCACCAGAGTCGGTACCGTCGCCACACTGATTTCAAATTATCCAATAGAACACGCTTTTTATCAGTGATGGGCGCGTAAAGTGTTTACAGTGTTTACAAACACAGTTTACACATAAACAAGACTTCTGTTTACAACATATTTTTTGGAAGTAAATATGTAAACAGCGTAAACAACGTAAACAGGTTAAAGATTAGATTGTAAATTTTGTTATGACTTCATATTTATTTTGAACCGAAAAATGAAAACTTCAGTCTTTGTGTGACCATATTGGGCAAAGTTTTTTTTTTTTTCAAATTAAACACAGAGCACTATATATTCTTCCTTCTTTTTTCAACTGAAACTTAATTCTACATGTATATTCTTTTTGGGAACTGCCATTTCTTATTTAATTTTAAAAATCTTTAAAATTAGACTCTTCACTTTTCTTTCTAAGTAATAATATTGACAAATTATATGTAATTTATGACTCTTTACATGTTTATCTTAGTTTACGGTCGTTTACTCTGTTTACATCTATTTACAATGCAAACGTCAACACCGACTGTTTACACGTAAACGCCCATCACTGTTTTATATAGTTGATGGTTGATTGCGATTTGAAATCAACCAAACGGTTTAACATTTTGAATATTTATAGAAAAGATCTTATACTATGTGGTATTGTTGTAATGTTCCTAATGTAGTTGCTCTTAGCAGCTTTGAATTTCTGCTAATAGAGGCACATGCATAACATGTACTATCTTTATCTATCACAAGTGTTATTTAAAACTTGTTTACATGATAATAGTTTTTGCAATAGCTAGTTTAGGGACTAGTATGACAGGGATAGCAATTATCATGGTTACTATCATCGTGTAAACCGATTTTTAGTACCTAGTATCGCCACTACTGGGGCCATGGTGCCACCACGCTTGTCCAACTCCAACAGAACCTGTTTTATATTCTTGATAATTTGTTGTATTTGTTGCTATTTAAAATTAACCAAACGGTTTTAACAATAATACCTAAATATTTTAATATACAATTCTGGAAGAATACCAACATTTTAAATATTTATGGAAAAAAAAATTCTGCTGTATAAAAATAGGACAGAGATCATGCAGAAGAATTTTTGAAACATTTTTCTGAAAAATGGTTTTCTAAGCTTTAATTTTTTAAATTCTTCCAACAAAATAATGGATAGTTTCGAATTACTACATCTAAAAAAAAAAAAAGGAATCAAAAGAATTGTCCTTAATGTAAGGAACTCTTACTTTCTTACTTTTTCCTACATACTCTTTTACTCGGCTTACATTTTAAATGAAATTTTAAAAACCCAGTGAGAATTTGATTGATTTGATATCCAGAAAACGGAAAATTATTATGATTAATTATAGAGGCTTCAATAACCAAAAGCTTATATTTTCTTGTACTTTCACAATCCTGGTAAGAAGATATGAGTCAGAAGGCATACATACATATGTATGAAAGGAAAAATGGGTTTAGAAATTTTCAAAGGACAAAAAGATTACATTTAGCTGAGAGCAATAAAAAATACACAGGGGTAAATAAATAAAATAAAAAGGAATGGAAGGAAGCATGTACATATTTCTTCTTAAATTAAATGTACTTTATTTTCTGGCCAAAATTTTAAGTATACTTTATTTTCTATACCTATATAAAAAAAAAAATTTTAAATAAAATTATAATATAAAAATAAAATTTAAAGGGTCAAAGATATTGAATGTTACTGTCTTAAATCTCACACAAGTTACTGTCTTAACTCAATTTTTTATAATCAAATAACCAAAATTACTTAATTTAATGTATCCTAAATTTAATTATTAACTAGCTGTCACCCGCAGCTTCGCAAGCGTGAATTTCGTCATTTAGTAAAGGTAATTCTTTTTAGGTAGTTTGCTAAAATATTTTGCCCCTACTTTCTTATCATAAGCAGAAATGATAGGCTTTATTTATTGGTAAGCTCATTCATCAATCCGCTTTATTTTTAATTTCTCCCTTTGGCTAGTTATCTAGGAACAATTGAAAATTTTCAAAAACTAATTGGTCATTTCTTCAAGCATATCACATAGATTAAAAAGCTAAGGTAAGCCTATCAAGAAGGTGTCAATGAATTTGGTATGGAAGTCAAAAAAATATGATTATTTAAAATACTCAAATTTTATATATTTTCAAGATACCTTATATTTTGTAGACTTTACTCTAAATAAGTATCTTCCCTATTCCTATTTAAAAGGAAAAATTTAAATCCCTACATCCCCTATAAGTCTGTCTGCATTATATGTGAACATTTCCTAAAGTAACTGACTCATTGTTGGAGACGCTAGAAAAGTAGGCGTTGAAAATGTAAGCTTTGACCTCTCTACCATTTTTTTGCGTTTATTCCCTATTTTACTCTTTACAGGGTTAATTTTCAAAAAGTGATGAATCATCTATTCATAAATTTATTTTTGACCTGTTTTGACTATGCCCTCCAGTTTTATGCGTGTAAAATTATCTTAAATGTGAGTAAGGCTACTTTAAATCAATTATTCCGAAACAAATTGGACAAATTTAGTTTCAAATCAGTTCTTTAAAGTGCTACGCTTCGCTCGCCAAACAGTTCAAAATTCTATAAAAGGTTAATTACATGTAATGCTTCGCTCCGCTCGCCAAACGACTCGGAAGTAACCATTAATAAATCTAATTTTCACACTCTGAGATCTTTCCATGGATTCCCATATTGATGGTTTTAAAATTAATTCAATTTTAGGTCCTTTTCGGGATCCCAGAACCCTGGTGGACTTTTCAAAATTATGTTCAGTTCCTCCATAATTAAACTTTACTACCATTCTTGTCTAAAGTGAAATTTTAGTAAAAAAGTTTTGAAGTTAACTTTCATATTTTTAAATATTATTTTTATCGTAACTTAAGTAATCTTTTGTTTTTCTTTCTTTTGTTTCCGTTTATTGTTAAAGGAGTATTTCTGATATATCAACTTTTGTCTTGAATATATCAACCCCCATAAAGAATATTGTGATAATTTTGACTAAAAATGTTGTCGATGTTGAGATGGTGAAGCGTATAAGGAATAAATTTTTAAAGTTTCACTGAAATCTGCCCCGTGGTTTTTGTGTCAACCGTGCCCATAGTAAACCTAACTGATCATTTTATGATATAAATTCTATGTAACTTCCAAAATATCAGTTTTAGGTATAAGAATATCTTATAGTAATAGATAGACTTTACATTTTTCTACATAATTATGATAAAAAATATAGGTGATTCATTTGATAAAAGAAAGATTTGCACAATAAACAAAAAATATTTAAAAAATGCTTTATGTGACCACCCTGTATCAAGTCAAAAAGCTGAAATGTCACTGTCACATAGATTATTAGTAACAATTTCCAGCGAATTGAAATTTGCTGTTAAAAACACTTCAAATAACAAATTTAGTGTCAACTTCCGGTATAACCGGAAATGGCACCAAGTTAAAAATATTTTAATTAAAATTGTCATAAATTCACTTCTATTACCAAATTTTCAAAAATCTATTTTATTTAGAAGACCATAAACTTTTAATGAAGGTTCTATTTGAATCATCCTGTACATAACCATTTGGGAGATCACATTAAAATGTGGCTAACATTGATCGGGAGGTTAATATCTATATTACCTGTAAACTTCAACTTAATAACTGTAATAGTTTTTGAGTTAAAAACATACTAATACTTAAAAATTCGAAAATCACAGACAGACGCTTCAATTTTATTTATAGGTATTGATATGTTTACGTATATTTTAACTAGGACATTATGAAATGGCCATAATTACTAGAGTTCGGAATGTATAGTGTACTATAAATTATTCTGTCAAAAAATTGAATGTTTTCCAGTAGCGCAAAAATAAGTACGAGGGGTTAAAAAATGAAAATAAACTGTAATTTCAAAATCTGTAGTTATTTAAAAATTTTAATTGTAAATGCAAAGGAAAATGATACTTTCAGTGAAGTGTAACACACCTTCGTAACATATTAATTTTCAACAAAACAGTAGTCCATATTGGCTAGGTGCCTAGATGTTAGTTGCAACTAATAATTAAAAACCAATGATAAAAATATTTTTTTGCAACTAATGACTGAAAAATTCAACTATTAGTGATAATTTGTAAGTAATTTAGTTTTCAGTTGTAGTTATTAGTTATAACTAATTCTGTTGAAACCATAGTTTATTAAAATTATCGTAGAAGCAAAAAAGCCAAGAAAATATTATTTTATCTTTTGATTATTTATTGAACGTAAAAACGTAATAAACAAACATGAGTAACATTATAAAAAATCACAACCATAAGTTTAAAAAAATTTGATACTATTTGCAATCTGTTTTCGATCGAAAGATTTTGATAAAGATAAGTAAGTATAATTTATAGCAGATATTGTTATATATTTGAAAGAATGCTTCCTTTCCTTATATCATCCATTTTGGAAATATCGTTATTTGCGATATCGATAATTTAAATAACGAAAAGTAGGTTTTAACAGTCGCAATATGTTTGGAATACCCACAACTTGCTTCGCTTAAGCCTTTAAAAATTTCGTTATTTTTTCGCTACGATGCACTGTTTACGAGATATTTACGATCACAGTTTACGATTACGAAAGGAAACAAAATATAATTTTTTTTAAAAATGCTTATTCTGTTATTAACCAAGTTTGAGGAACTAATAGAGCCTAAATTAAACAATTATAACCAATTTGTGATAATTAATTCGTTATCGATAATTTTCGATAACGAAAAGATAGTTTTAACAATCGTAATATGTTCGGAATACCCACAACTTGCTTCGCTTAATCCTTCAAACATTTCGTTATTTTTTCGCTACGATGCATCGCTTACGAGATATTCACGATTAAAAGTTTACGATTACGAAAAGTAACGAACTGTCTTTTTTTTAAAAAATATACTAGCGTTGACCAAATCAATGGGACTAATGGAACCTAAATTAATCAGTTATAACCAGTTTATGATAAATAATTCGTTATCTTTGCTAGTTCTTGAACAGAACATTCTGAAACTTTAGTTAAATATCTTTATTTAATCTCTATTTCAATAATTCTTCTAATAGTGATTCTTCGACATCTTTATTAATTTTCGAATAGGAATTTTTGTCAAATTTTTCCACCTTTATTCAACTTGTTTTTCGATGATTAAACGAAATGGTGAAGAAGATTTTTTGATATCTTTGCTGATTTCCAGATAGAACATTCTCGAACTTTCCTTAAATTTCGCTACATGAATCCTTTTTCAATAACTAATTCGATGGTGAAATCATGCTTTGGGTATTTTATCTGATTTTCAGATAGAATGTTCTAGAACTTTTACCGAATTTCATTTTTTGGTCACTTTTCTGATAAACAATCTGATGGTGATGCCAAATTTTCAATAATTTTTCTGATTTCCAAAAAGAATATTCTAGAACTTTTGATGAATTCTGCTATTTGGACACTTTTTTGATGCCAAATCCAATGGTGAAATCAGTTTTTGGATATAGTCTCTATTTTCCGAATAGAATATTCTCGAACAATTGCCGAATTCCGTAAATTGATCGCTTTTCGATGAAAAATTTGGTGGTGAAACCAGATATTTGATATTTTTTCTAATTTCCAAAAAGAATATTCTAGAACTTTTTCTAAGTATCGGTACTTGTTTACTTTTCCGTTGGTCAATCCATTGAATAAGGATTCTTTTCTGATTATTGAAAGAATATTCTAGAACTTTTGCCAGGTTTCGCTATTTAGGCATCTTTTTGATGACCAGCCCAGTGGTGAAACCGACTTATGTAACAGTTTTCATTTATCTGTATCTTTATACAAGATATACCTCCCCATAAAAATTTACAAGACAACGCTCATCTCAGATATGTTTTTTCAATTTCTGTGTATGGAAAAAATTTTTTTCTTCAGGTAGTTGTTTACATAAGACACATGTAGTTGATCAATTTAAATTGTGTCCGTTCGTCGCGTGAGCGATGTTACAAAGTCAAATTGAGCGACTACATTGTTTACATGAAATTTTATTGTTTTTAAAAAAAAAGCATTTGTAGAGTACCTCTTTAACTCCTGTCATACAAACTATAAAGCGCATTTAGAAAAAAATTATAAATGTACAGTCGTCCCTCAACTTATTGACAATTTAAGTTATTGACGATGATCGTAGTTTACCTTAAGTTATAGACAAATCATATGTATGTACCCAAGGTCATACGTGCTGTGTCGTAGTGTGGCAATGCGTACATACAGATGGTTTGTCTATAACTTGAGGTAAACTACGATCATTGTCAATAAGTTAAATTGTCAATAAGTTGAGGGACGACGGTATTTGTGAAAAATAGATAAATTATGTGCCGCTTCTAATGAATGGTGGTAGGTTTTTTCGGCAATTTTGACAGGATAATTTGTGACTTGCACCATACATTCCGGACTATAATAATTACATATGTATATCTATTAATTTACGTGTATATTTTACATGTGTATTATGACTACACTATTACAAGTCAATATAGTTGATTCTGAATATGTAAATAAATTAATTTTAAATCGAAACATAGGCATGTCTATTATATTGTGTAGTATAGGACAGCTACAATTATATATATATATATATATATATATATATATATATATATATATATATATATATATATATATATATATATATATATATATATATATATATATATATATATATATAGGTATAATTCAAAATGAAATTCAGTTAAATACATGTATTTATAAAATGGTGAAATAAACCTTTACACCTTAAAACCTATACCTATGTGTATTTGATTTACGTTAAAATATTATTGTTACCTATAATATTTTTTAATTTCACTTTTGAACGATAAATAACAAAAGGAAGAAATTCAAAAATAATAAATTTTTGCTTAACTGGAGGTAAGTAAGACAGTGTTTGTTCCTTGTAATTTTTGTTCTGTAGAATCTCAAAACGATACGTGAATAATGCATCTGTAGGCATCAAGCCTTGCCTGGCCTTGTTTAACAGAGCGCTTAACTGGTGAAACGTTTTATCAACGACACGATATTTTAGTTTTCCTTTACTTAGCTAGAAAGATTCCATACAACCAAAACTAATGTATGTATTTTGAAGCCTTCTTAATCTTAATAGATTCTTTGGCTCCATATATTAGGTATTAGTGACGCGGAATACGTTTTCAGTAATGCCACTGCTTCCAATATTAGAGGTCGTATCCTCTTCAACACACAGTTTCATTTCGAGTGAGATTTTGGAACACTCCATCTGAATAACGTCATTTTAAAAAAGGCCATTCCTAAGCAGTAAAAAATAAACATTTCGTTCATAAATCGAATCCTGCAAGTACTAAACAACAAAAATTAATCAATTTTTTTCTTTTTAATCCCTGATCTTATTTAAAAGGAGTTAAACATAATGTGATGACAAAAAATGCGGAGCTTGAATGGAGGTATAGTTTTAACGGGAATTTTACTACCCTACTGAACAAATCGTGCATTGTTAAGAGCGTCTGTTGTACTATTAATATTTCGAACTATTGACAATATTACTGATCGTGTATTGATAATATTAAAACAACTATGTACAGAATATTGATATCAGTAAATATTGTCAGTATTATTGATCGGTGTGTTACAAAACCTCTGCGTTGCCAATTAAAATCTAAGTCTATCATTATGGTACAAAATTAACTCAAGCGCCTTTGTGCTATAATGTTGTGATTTATTAAAACATAAAATTCTAATTCCTGTAAAATGTTGTGTTTGCAACTTGAAAGGATTATACTTAATTTTATCCATTTCACGTTTTGTATTTAACTTAATTTTGATCAGAGACAACTACTTTTCTAGCTCTCTTATGTTATTACCATGCTTATTTAAGAAAAAAAAAATTATAACCGGACGCATGCAATGGCATTAATAATAATATAAAATATCGATAATAATAGTAGTAACTCTTTGAATTTAAAATAATAAAAAGTTCTACTTAAGTATATCGTGTGAAATGTGTTTGTAATATAATTTATCATATTGATAAAAATCAAAATTTTCAAAAGACAGGAAATTAAATATTATTATGAAATATTGATAAAATTAAACAACTATTTACATATATGTATGTACGTAGGTACATTAAACAAATAAATAAATGAACGGATGTCAATTATAAATTATTTTGATTATTTTAAATAATATTGTTATTAATTTTTATAGGTATCCTTTATTGTTTAAGATGTATATGTAGATAAATTAAATAAGAAATAATTTATGGACCAAAATCTCAAGTTATAAATTTTATGTATCCACATTAATTTAAATACACCTACACAATATAGTCTATATAAGGAAAATATATAAATAAAAATTGTAACACTCGTAGCGCTGGCGTTTTCTTGAATTTAGTCCAAATGCTGTTAAAATTAGGTAAGTATATCTAATACAATACTCACTATACAAAATAAAGTTCAAATAAAGTCAACTACGGCAGACCAGTTAATTGCCGAACGTTTTCTGGTCGATTACTTGTTTATTAGCGAATTTCCAGAATGGATTCAGCTATTGCAGCCACTGTCATGACGCGACTTGGGCCCAGGACACACATATATATATATATATATATATATATATATATATATATATATATATATATATATATATATATATATATATATATATATGTATCCGCGCGATAACTCTCGAACGAAATATATTACGTTTATGAAATTTGGTGGAAATATTGGAGGTCCCAAACCGTTGGACGAGTTCGTTAACCAGACACGTTCGATACCCGGAACATGGTTTTTTGGCAATTTTCGTGAAAATAATTAGTTTTTTGCCAAAATTTCCCCTTATTCAAAAATTTTTGTGAAATTTTGTTACACCATTGGAAAGAGGAGAAAAAATCACGTAAAAAAGATCTTTAAACTATTATTCTATGTCATATAGTTTCCAAGAAAATCTAACTTTTATAAACGGAAATTCGCTATGTTATGCAGGATGCTGCGACGGGAGTATTTTTTCTTATAAGTTTAATTAAAACCAACAAGATAACAGCGTTATGACAGCGGCTGTAATAGCGTGTATCCATTCTGGAAACTCGCTAATACCCCTGTCGCAGCCAGGGTTGGCATGTTTAAAACAAAGTGTTTTAAATCACATGTTTTAAACACTGTTTAAAACACAATCTAAATAAAACATGTTTGAAATTAAAGTGTTTTAAACAATGTTTTAAACTATGTTTAAAACAAATAAAAAACATTACATATTAAACTGTGTTCTGAACAATCTTTACCTAATTAAATTCTTTCGGTTAAGTTGTAAATAAAATGTATTGAAATAAAAACGCCGTGAGCAGCGGGGCCCCATCACGGTAGTCGAATTTCCCCCTTCATCTTCGGTATTGAATGTCTACAAGCGAAATGTGATTGAAAGTCTACAACCGAATTGTCATTTTGTTGGTTTCAAAATTGGTGATGAGTGTTCGGCTGATCGAGGCTTTAAAAAAAGGTTTTAAGTAAGTATTTAAGGGCTGTATCTCAGTAAATTTCAATTTTGTGCCGAAAACAGGTAGCAGAAAAAAAGCCAACACAATTCGTACGAGGACATTCCTGCCCATGTTTATCCGCTAATTGCCTTTATGTTTTAGTTTTAAAAATTAAAAAAGGACCTTAAATAGTAAACTGGAAGGCCTTTATAAAGATATTTTTTCTTTCCAAAAAAATCCAAAATTTCTATTTTATAAATACTAAAAATCCAAAATTCCTAATTTATAAATAAACAGTGACTTTAATAACATTTTTAAATTACTTAATATGTATGTATTTCATTTGTCATAAAAGTAAGTTCACTTTTTTTTAAAATTTTTTAAAATTACTATTCGCCTACTTGTATTTAGAATAAACATAATGCTTTTAAAACACATTTAACAATAGCATTCAATTCCGATGTAAAAATGGGAGAAGTGGGAGGAAAAGTGATGCGGACTCCCTACAAGGTACTAGCTGGATACTAACTGAATACACGTACAAAATTTCAGCCCTCTAGGTTTCCTTAGGGAGTCTCTAGACGTGTTAGAAAACAAGCAAAAAAATTAAGGAAATATTGGCGTAAAAATCGTGGGGGTAAGGGTTAAAAGTTGAAACCTCCAAAAAACAGTGTCTGGCTATTAGCTTTACCTGTACACCAAATTTCAGCCCTCTAGGTTTATTTGGGGAGATTTTGACCCGAACGAAACTGTTAAAAAACAAGAAAAATCATGTTCTTTTGGGTATAAAAATGGTGGGGGTAGGGGTTAAAAGTCGAGACCCCCAAAAGGCACCCCCTTGATACTAACTCAATCCGAATACAAAATTTCAGCCCTCTAGGTTTATTCGGGTGACCTGTGCGAGTGGTACAAACTTCGAAAACGTCGAAAATGCATGAAATTGTAGCTTAAAAATGAGGGGGGTGGGGGTAAAATATTAAAACCTCCAAAAAGCACAACCTAGGTACGAACTTTATCAACACACCAAATTTCAACCCTCTACGTTAATTCTGGGGGGCTGGGGGCCTGTTAGATCCAGCGAAAATCGTTTTTCCCCCCTCTACTCCCACCATATCATCCTAGGAAGCTGAATTTTGGATACGTTGTAGATAATTGACCGAAACATTATTTAAAACCGATTTGGAAAAGTTTTATTGCTTTTCCGCCCCCCACCGCCCCCTTAAAGGTCGGGTCCGAAAAAAAATTTGCCCAAAATTTGACCCCACTTTGATAGTATTGTTGTGCATCGGAATAAGCCCCACTTACCAAATTTCATCTCTTAACTTCCATAGGGGGGCCCTACACAAATTAAAAGGTGGCGGGAAAATATATATATATATATATATATATATATATATATATATATATATATATATCAGACATTTTTTTTTTCTACATATTCGTGTTCTACGGGTCCGAAAACGGATAGCGCCCCTACTCTCGCCTCTCGCAGCTCTTATCGTATAGACTGTATAAGTCTAATTTTTCGGAGAAAATTCGACTAAAAAAAATAGCTTAATTATATCTTTAGTAATTAAAAATTAGGCAGTTCTATTCCAATATGCATCAGTAATAAAATAATAAAAACAAAATTAAATTTTTAATTATGTTAAATTAAATTTATTTAAGTATGTATTTATATTTATATTGTTTTTTTTAGCGAATTTCTAGAAAGAATTCTGGAAATTCAGCTATTACAGCCACTCTCATGACACGACTTAAGACCGGCACTATGGCAGAAATTTGTTTTGAGGCCCCTAGAACCCAAAAATAATATTCACTAAAATTTATATATATATATATATATATATATATATATATATATATATATATATATATATATATATATATATATGTATGTATGTATGTATGTATGTATATATGTATTAGCAAGATAACTCTTCAGGAAAAACCGCTAGCTTTACGAAATTTGGTGACAACGTTGGAAATCCAAAAATCTTGGATGAGTTCTTCAGCCAGACATGTCAGATGCCAGGAACATGGCTTTTATTCTTGGAAAAAATTAGTTTTTCGCCAAAATTTTCACTTATTCAAAAATTTTTGCGAAATTTTTTTACACCATTTAAAAGAGGAGAAAAATTACATAAAAAAGGTCTTTAAACTTTTTTTCTATGTCAACTAGTTTCCGAGAAAAACGATGTTGTTTAGAATGTGATTATTTTATCGTATAAAGTGTGATTTTAATCACATCCTAAGTACATATTCGACACAATATGGATATTTTGTGTATAAGGGGTAGTATATGGATATTTTGTGTATAAGGGTACAAGACCATTTCATTATCCGTACTACCATTATGCGTACGGTTTGTGTGTGTTGTATATACATATACAGTCTAGGTGAGAAAATTTTTAAAGTAAACAAATATTTTTATGTAAACAAGTCTTTAATTTTAGCGAATTTCCAGAATGGAATTCAGCTATTATTTAACATATACAGGCGATTATTTTGAAAGTTAACATAAATATATGATAAAATTTCCAGAATGGAATTCAGCTATTACAGCCACTGTCATGACGCGGGGGGCATGACCTGAGCCCGGGACTATGGCAGAAATTTGTTTTGAGGTCCCTAGAAACCGAAAATAATAGTCACTAAAATTTATATGTATGTATATGTATATTATATATATATATATATATATATATATATATATATATATATATATATATATATATATATATATATATATATATATATGTGTGTGTGTGTGTGTGTGTCCGCGCGATAACTCTCGAACGAAGTATCCAATTTTTACGAAACTTATGGTGAAAACATTGGAAGTCCCAAACCCTTGGGTGAGTTTGTCAGCCAGACACGTCGGATGCCAGGAACATTGATTTTGTTCTTGAAAAAAATTAGTTTTTTGCCAAAATTTCCAGTTATTCAAAAATTTTTGAAAACTTAAAGGTCGTCCAAGAATGGAATTCAGCTATTACAACCACTGTCATGACGCGACTTAAACCCGGGACCATGGCAGTTTGTTTTGAGGTCCCTAGGAACCGAAAATAATATTCACTCAAAGGCTATTGGCAGATAAGCATGGGTAGAAATGCCCCCGCACGAATTGTGTTGGTTTTTTTTATGCTAACTGCTTTCGATATAAGATTACAATTTACTGAGTTTCAACCCTTAAAAACTCACCCTTTGGGGGTAAAAAATTATTTTTTGAAAATCACAAAAAATTTATAACTTTTTAGTGGCTTGACGGATTTGGCTGGAATTTTTATATGTTTTAGATACCTCTATAGTGTACCTCAAAAAAATTATCAGCTTCAAAAAAAAATTATAACCCCCCCCCAAAAAAATTGTTTAATTTTTCAATATTTTTTTTTATCAACTTATAGCTATAGTACAATCACCAAAATTTTTTTGCAGGCTTCCTACTATGACCGATATAACATATAATTTTTTCAGATTTTTTCTCCGGGTGCGTCATAGTTAAAAAAAATAAAATGTCCAAAAGGATTTCTTTTTTCGAAGTTATGTTCGTTGTACAATCACCAAAATATTTCTACAGGCTCCTCACTATGATCAATAGAACATATAATTTTTCCAGAATTTTTTTCCGGGTGCATCTTAGTTAAAAAAATTGACTGTCCGAGAATATTTTTTAGAGATAGGCATAGGCTTCCGGGTACTCAATCGATTGGAAATCGTTTACACATTTTGAATATGTTCATAAAAACATTTGTGATTGCTTAGTTTTCGAAAAAAAAAAATGGTCGACTCAAATCTTCAAATTCCGCAATCAGCCAAACGTTTTGGTGAAAAAAATTTTGGTGATTGTACCATAACTACAAGTTGATGAAAGAAAATATTGAAAAATTAAACAATTTTTTTTGGGGGGGTTATAATTTTTTTTTTAAGTTGATAACTTTTCTGAGGTACACTATAGAGGTATCTAAAACATATAAAAATTCCAGCCAAATCCGTCAAGCCACTAAAGAGTTATAAATTTTTTGTGATTTTCAAAAAATAATTTTTTACTCCCAAAGGGTGAGTTTTTAAGGGTTGAAACTCAATAAATTGTAATTTTATATCGAAAGCAGGTAGCAGAAAAGAAACCAACACAATTCGTGCGGGGGCATTTCTACTCATGCTTATCCGCCAATAGCCTTTACATATATATATATATATATATATATATATATATATATATATATATATATATATATATATATATATATATATATATATATATATATAAGTGTGTGTGTGTGTGTCCGCACGATAACTCTCGAACGAAGTATCCAATTTTTACGAAACTTGGTGAGAACATTGGAAGTCCCAAACCCTTGGATGAGTTCGTCAGCCAGACACGTCGGATGCCAGGAACATGGTGTTTGTTCTAGCAAAAAATTAGTTTTTTGCCAAAATTTCCACTTATTCAAAAATTTTTGCGAAATTTTTTTACACCATTTAAAAGAGAAGAAAATATTACATAAAATACCCCTGTCGCAGCATCCTGCATAACATAGCGAATTTCCATTTACAAAAGTACGTTTTTCTCGGAAACTAGTTGATATAGAGTAATTGTAAATAAAAAATACCCCTGTCGCAGCATCCTGCATAACATAGCGAATTTCCATTTACAAAAGTAAATTTTCTGCCTCATTCCGCCAAATTTTTTTCACGAAAAATGTCCAAAACCCCGTAAACGTTTTCACGAAATTTCTTAAAAATAATATGTTTCGTTCTTGAGTTATCGTGCGGGCACATTTATATATATGTTTACTAAGTGTCCGCACGATAACTCAAGAACGAAACATCTTATTTTTAAGAAATTTCGGGAAAACGTTTACGGGGTTTTGGACATTTTTCGTGAAAAAAATTTGGCGGAATGAGGCGGAAAAATCACATAAAGAAGGTTTTTTTATTTACAATTACTCTATATCAACTAGTTTCCGAGAAAAACGTACTTTTGTAAATGGAAATTCGCTATGTTATGCAGGATGCTGCGACAGGGGTATCTTTTATGTTAAATACTAAATTATGTTAAGTATTTCCATTTAAATCCTGAAAAACAGCGACTAGCATTGCAGCTCTTTCTACTAAGGCTACAGTCGAATGCAACTGTTTTACTAATTAATCAAATGTTTTGAGGTCGATTTATGACTTTAGTCATAGCCGCCATTCTAAAGCACTGACTTGTATTTAATTATCGTATTTTATTTACCAATTCAACTAACAATAAGATTTTGAACTTCTTTGTACTGCAATTTAAACTCTTTTATTTTAGTATGTATCAAATTCGGTGTTGAAGTATGAAGAAAACCTTCAAAAAAAAGAAAAAACTATTTCACGCGCATGAAATACGTAAGCAACGTCCGAGTAGTCCAAAAATAACCAATATTTAAAGTGGTCAACTTTTTGAAAAATGTCTTTCTTCAAAACTAATGCAGTTGACGAGCAAAAAAAAAAAAAAAAGAATAAAATAATTTAGGTACCTATAGCAAAATATAATTCTAATATTATTTTCAAGGAATTGTTTACTGTATTTTTTTAAACAATAAAATTAGGCAAAATTGATTGTTGACTTTTGACGTTGTCTTAAAATACGGTACACATATTTAAATTTTAGTGGTTGATTTGAAACTGGTTTTTGAATTTAAGTATTTTTAAGGAGGATGGCAAATATATGTTTTAAATTTAATTAAACCTCCAAACTCCCCCTAGTTTGAAAATTTCCAGCCAAAAATCCCTCCAAAGAAATTATTCCCCCAAAATTCCCTCCACCAATTTAAAAATTCTCCAAATTAAAATTTTGGAGGGAAAACCCCCCAATCTGGCAACACTGATCAAATTTTATAAAATTTCTCGGCAACGTCTTTGTTGTATGTACACAGTATTCAACACGCATAAACAACAAACGATTTTATAAATTTTACAACTAAGAAAATATTCAAATGTTTCAATTTAATGCCACCTATTATAAATTAATAGTACATTATCATATGCCAGTGTCTGACCGTAAAAAGTCAGATATTTCGAGACAAAAAGTTTTTTCCATATGGTTCAATTAAAAGAATTAAACCTGTTTAAAACAAGTTTAAGATGTTTAAAACATATGTTTAAATTAAACTAATAAAAACATGATTTTAAACATAGGAACACTTGTTTAAAACATTTTGAACTGTTTGTTTTATAAATTTTAAAAAAAAAAACTGTTTTTTTCCATCCCTGGTCGCAGCATCTGCATAACATAGCGAATTTCCAAATATTGGGCACTGGCGGATCTTATCTAAGACCTGTATCCATTTAAAATAGTTTAGCTTTCTAACAGTGAAACAATTTTCAAAATCAGTTCTGTAGTTAATTTTTGGCGCTTTTGGGTCGTCAGGACCCTAACCGATCTCATATAGTGTAACATATTATTAGATTACATAACTATAGTTTTCGATTTTTTTTCTAGGTATGGAAATATATATAAAATATATTTTCTTTCTAAAGGAGGACATCATACAAAAATTTTCTTTCCATAACGTACTCTTAAAAAAACTGGCTAATTTTAATTTAAAAAGATGAAACAGAGCTATTGTTATTATAACACATACATACATATTGAATAACTAACTAGCACTTGTTTTATCTAGAAAAGAATTGCTAAAACGATGAAGCAATTATTGTAAACAAATTCAACAAATTTCTTTTTTTTTTCAAAAGTTAGTTCACTTAGAACAATGTTTTAAAAGCTTATCTTATGCAATTTTTTACGCTCTTTTCGATGGTGTAAAAGAAAATTTAAAAAATTTTTGAATTCTGGCCAAATTTTGCAAACAAATCATTAAAAATGGCGACAAATGGACCAAAAACCTACTTCTGGGCATCCGACGTGTCTGGTTAACGAACTTAGCCAAGCCAATCCAAATTCCATTAAACATTTCGTTCGAGAGTTATCGTGCACACACATAAATACATACATACATATATATATATATATATATATATATATATATATATATATATATATATATATATATATATATATATATATATGTATATATATATATATATATATATATATATATATATATATATATAAATTTTAGTGAAGTAGATTTTCTGGTTCTAGAGGCTCCAAAACAAATTTCCATCATAGTCCCGGACTTAGGTCTTAGCATAAGAGCTGCTGTAATAGCTGATTTTCCAGAATGGAAATTCGGTAAAATGTTACTCATTAATTTGCACACCCCACTTTAGAGACCACTGATCTATATATGTAAGTCAATCATCAAAATACTTAACATTGAAAAGTATCTACTCGAATAGGTGGTCTGTACACGACCAGTAACAGTATATCAGTATTTGAAA
Organism: Brachynemurus nebulosus; assembly: GCA_035578155.1. Taxonomy (NCBI): domain Eukaryota; kingdom Metazoa; phylum Arthropoda; class Insecta; order Neuroptera; family Myrmeleontidae; genus Brachynemurus; species Brachynemurus nebulosus. The sequence goes on along the minus strand of JAPWDM010000018.1, from coordinate 710,816 downwards.
TATACTACCACAAAAAATTAAAGGAGCAAAAAAAGAGATCTTTTTTTACCGGTCTCATGCCCTTCTTTTTTAAGCAGATTTAAATAAAATAAATTGTAATATTCCGTTTTCGGCACCTCCACCATGTCTATTACTGTCAAAATATTAATAACAAGGTAATTTTTCTTATGTTTTTATCAATTTTTAAATTTTTAAGTTCCATCTTGGAACGAGTTTTCCACTCTTTAAAATCATTTTTCAGCACGAACTGAATTTTGTTGTTTATAGGTAGTTTCTCTCTATTTGCAGGTACCTAAAGTTTAAAATTTTCTTAAATTTTCGGATACCGTGAAGTTCCTTCCGTCATTAATATAATTGTATAGGAGCGTTATTAACATAATTCTATGTAACAACCTTCAATAGTAATACCTCAAGTTCATTAAAATTTAAATAAATTGCACCCGAAATTATGAAACTTGTTGTTAATTGTACAATTAATTTATACTTATGATCACATATAAAGGATTAAAATGTCCTCTAATTTTGTTTTAACCTGTCTATCTTTAGGTATTAAAGATTATCTTACCCTCACTATTAATGTTCTTAGTTATGCAGATAGGCACTATTAGAATCTGACAGTATTAGTGAAACAGCTGCAAAACTTTTCATGGAAATTGGTCGATGTATTTCATTGATTAACGACTGGAAATTTAAATAATTACTAAACTCTTTGAATATTTACAGTAAGCATGCATGTTTTTGTAAGCAGTTTAAAAAATGTGTCCTAAATTTTTCTTACAAAGAAATAAGACGATCTTAAAAATAGTAACTTGTGTCGGTTTCTTTCACATGTGAGACGTCTTAGAATTCATTTTCCGAATAGTGAGTTTACTAAATTACTTATAATAATAATTCTAGGCAGCCACCTGCCGGCTGTAATAACACCTTCAGCTAAAATACTACTGCCCTACTTACAGAGCCCCCAACACCTTTGGCTGAGCCGACTTTAAGTGTTTCCTCGGAGCATCCTTTGGGGACCACTAAAGCTGGTAAGAAGCGTGTGCGTATGCAATGAACAGATGAACTGAATGAATTCATCGTACGCATATACTTCCAAGTTACTAGACTTGAAACGGACAAAACTGGTTACCGTACGAAATTACATCAAGTGTTCGCGCGCATCTATCCTCACCTAAATCGTGTCACTAAACAGAGACTGGCAGACCAAAAGCGTTTAATCAATTTGTTAAAAATGAAAAAAGTCAGGCCGACGACGGCCCACCAGAAATGGGGAGCCCCACACAAAACGACACTCAACAACTTGTCGATAATAATAATAATAATAATAATAATAATAATATGTAATAGTAATAATAATAATAATAATGCTGGGCTAAAATCCAACCTTCACGTCCCCGTTCGTGCCCGGCGGGCAACTGTTAGCTTCGGCTAGTAGGCTGACGAGGCTCTGGTATTTTTTCGACTAGGATGAATGTCGTAGGATCGACAGAGTAGCATCCCCGTATCGAGCGAACCTTCACCGAACGTACAGATTGTTTTTTGTTGCGAATTGGGGCTGACATATACTCAATGACTGACGGATGGGAATGTAGTAGCTGGTATGGGCATGTTTGTGGGGGTGTATGCGTTCGTGGTCTATGCGTTCGTGGGGGTCTATGCGACCGCCTCCGTCCCGTTGGAACAACAAGAGCAAGAAAGCAAGTCTTCTGTGATACTCTGCGGCGCTTTACCGCTTCTCATGGCCTCGACGCGGACGAATATGGTCCGGTCGACATATCGGTTCTCCCGTGTAGGTCGAACCCCGACGTCTGACTGAACGGTTGTAAGTAGCTCACTCAGTAGGCAGACGTCATTTGTTCCTTACACGGCGAGTTCGTAGGCGTCGACGTGGTCGTTTCGAAATTGTTGGAGTCATGTGGACCGGGACTGTGCCGTTGAGCAAATTTTCATAAGATCTGTGATAGAGTTTTGAAACTTATTCTGTGATATTCGTTGTTGTGCTTTTTTAAACAAGTTTTCAAAACAAATTTCTCGTTTTTAATTCAGTTTGTATCTTGTGTCGTCTTTTTATTCTTTGTTGTTTTTTTTTAACCACTTATTGCGCCACTGGTTGGCCTGTGATTTCCCCAGTGACGTAATAAGAATTCATCACGATATTACCAGTGATAATTTTTGATACTAGCCGTGAGTGTTTTCCAGTCGGTTTCCTCCACTCCGAGGCCCTCTACACCTCGGGGGGAGTTTCATCGTTGGTTTCCAGTCCTTGGTGACCGGACGCTCTGTCTAGTACTTATCGTACCGTCACCAAGGACTGTCCACTCTTTTTTAAGCCCTGGGATGGCGGGGCCCATCACTGGATTTTATATGTGTATGTTTGTCCGTTGTCTATTGCATTTATGTGTTCCTGTCTTTACGTGTTTTTATTTCTCTCGTGTTTGGCGGCGCATGCCCTTCGACGGCGATGCCGCCGGGTGCTGCTGACCGCGCCATCCACCGGCAGCAGTACACCAATTTTAACGAAAAAAAATAAAATAATAATAATAATAATAATAATAATAATAATAATAATAATAATAATAATAATAATAATAATAAACGCCCTGTGGGTGGGGGCCTCACTTTGCAGAATTTGCCCACAGTAAGTCCTGCTTGTCGTAAAAGGCGACTAAAAGGACAACCCATTAGGATGGAGAAAAGAAAAAGTAAGCCTCGGAAAAATGCCGCTGCCGGTGGAGCGACCGGGCGCATCAGGGTCACCACTGAATGTGACAGTTTAGATCGCGGTGACGACAGGCTGGGTTTTAGGCAGCCACCTGTCAGCTGTAACAACACCTTCAGCCAAAATACTACTGCCCTACTTACAGAGCCACCAACACCTTTGGCTCAGCCGACTTTAAGTGTTTCCTCGGAGCATCCTTTGGGGACCACTAAAGCTGGTAAGAAGCGTGTGCGTATGCAATGGACAGATGAACTGAATGAATTCATCGTACGCACATACTTCAAAGTTACTAGACTTGAAACGGACAAAACTGGTTACCGTACAAAATTACATCAAGAGTTCGCGCACAGCTACCCTCACCTAAGTCGCGTTACTGAACAGAGACTGGCAGACCAAAAACGTGTCATTTTTACCAATAACCTCATCCCTTCCTCCCTCATAAACACCATTAAAACACAAGTCGCACATCAATTTGCTCAAAATGAAGAAAGTCAGGACGACGGCCCACCAGAAATGGAGAGCCCCACACAAAACGACACTCAATAACTTGTCGAGAATGAGCCTGACCACCATGAGACAGCAGTAAATGACACCCTACTGCAAAAGATCGAACTGGAATTTAACACAGCGCTTATTGAATTTGAAGGGACGGACCCCACACATAGGTACTTGTTGCCTAAACAACACACCTCACGTAGATTGGCTGAGATCGTTGAGATATTGAACAATACAATACTGCCTAAACACTTGGAAACATGTGACAATTTTATCGAGTTACACACAGCTATCTATTGTGGAGCCGTTGCAGCTATACGTTGTAACGGGTCCGATGTAACACCACCTGTAGCGCACAACTCGAAGGAACACAAAACTCCTGCCTGGGAAACACGATTGAATAAACGCATCAGCAACATCCGATGCAACCTCGGCAGGATCACCCAATACCAACAGGGTACGAGGTCCAAACGGCTCAACAAATACATACACGACATATTACGCAAACACACAGTACACACACAATACGAGGAACCCAATAAAACACTCACAGAGATCAGAGATACGCTTCACCAAAAATTAACAGCACTAGCGAAGCGCTTACGAAGATATAAGACCGGTACTGAACGCAGACGACAAAACCAAGCGTTCAGCAGAAACGAGAGACGGTTTTATCAGTCTCTAACGAACACGGTAACTGACAGTAATGGTCTACCGGAGAAGAACGCACTCCATAGTTTCTGGGCGAATATATGGTCCAACACCATTGACCATAATGACAAAGCCAGCTGGATCGATACAGAGTACAGGAATAACGAACATCTTCCGGAGATGCCCTATACGGACATTACTACAGAGGACGTCTCCAGAGCTTTACAGAGATCGCATAACTGGAAGGCACCTGGCATCGACAACATACAAAACTACTGGCTCAAACACTTTACATCAACACACAAGTATCTCGCTGAACACCTTACACTATTTATAAGAACACCAAACCTGACACCGAAGTTCCTAACGCAGGGTATCACATAAATGAAATCTAAAAACAGTGATACAAAAAATCCTGCGAATTATAGGCCTATCACCTGCTTGCCTACAGTGTATAAGATTTTGACGTCCTGTCTGGCAGAAAAGATCAATGAGCATTGTCAGATTAACACCATACTGACAGAAGAACAAAAGGGATGTCGAAAGAGGTCACAAGGCTGCAAAGAGCAGCTTCTGATTGACTCCGTAGTACTGGAACAAACGAAAGGGAGAAAACGTAACCTGTACACAGCGTTTATTGATTATAAAAAGGCATTTGATTCGGTCCCGCACTCCTGGTTGCGGAGAGTATTGGAGCTGTACAAAATACACCCAAGTATCGTGAACTTCCTTGGAACGATCATGTCCGACTGGCGAACGACCTTACATTTGAGTATTGGTAATGAAAAAACAACAAGCGACCTTATTCAAGTAAGACGCGGCATATTCCAAGGCGACTCATTGAGTCCATTATGGTTTTGTCTCGCAATGAATCCACTTTCTCGCCTGTTAAATAAAACCAAATACGGTTACAATGTAGGTACGCAAACGAATTCGCGCCATACCATTTCACATCTAATGTACATGGATGATATTAAGATCTATGCAGCTACTAAACATCAATTACAGCAGCTGCTGGGACTTTCCAACGAGGTTTCGCGAGACCTTTGTATGGAGTTCGGAATCGATAAATGTCGAACACAATGTCGTTCTGGAGGAAAACGAGATGCGGTCGCATTCGAACTCGAACCAGAGTCTGTTATGCAGCCCATGGACGAGGGAGAGTCGTACCGGTATCTCGGATTCAATCAGGACGAACGTATAGATCAAAGCGCTGTAAAACAACACCTGATGCAGCAATACCTAACGCGTGTACGGAGATTACTGAGCACCCACCTTGATGGAAAAAAAAACCATCAAAGCAATTAACACCTACGCAATTCCGGTGCTAACATACTCATTTGGGGTAATCAAATGGACGCCTACGGACTTGACAAACATCGAGATCAAGACCCGCGTCCTTATGACCAAATACAGAATTCATCATCCCAAAGCAGCGATAGAACAATTGACGCTGCCAAGAGCCGAAGGGGGTCGAGGTCTTATAGACATAAGGAACACGCATAATAAACAGGTTCATAACTTGCGAGAATACTTTTACACCAAAACACACACATCACACTTACACAATGTAATAATCCAAGCCGACAAGGCATACACACCATTAAACCTCTCACACACAGAAATGCCAGATAGTTTTTGCCGTTTGGTAACGAAGGAGGACAAAATTCAGCAATGGATTCGGAAGCCTTTACATAGGAGACATCCACATGATCTTAATCAGAGTAACGTCGACAAAGCAGCGTCGCACGCCTGGTTGAGTCAAGGAAGTCTTTTCCCGGAGACTGAAGGATTCATGCTAGCTATACAAGATCAAGTAATTCATACAAAGAATTACTCAAAATACATACTTCGTGACTCGTCAATAACATCTGACTCATGTCGGAGATGCCATTCCAAACCCGAAACGATCCAACACATCACAGCTGCCTGTACTCAGCTCGCTCAGTCCGAATATAAACACCGTCACGACCAGGTTGGCAAAATTATATACCATAAACTAGCGGTTAAGCACCACCTTATAACCGATAAAACCCCTTATTACAAGCTCACACCAAAAGTAGTAGCGGAGAATGACTCCTGTAGACTTTACTGGGATCGGTCGATTATTACAGATAAGACCATAAATCATAATCGACCAGATATCACCTTCGTAATGAAACAAACTAAGACCACCTATCTGATCGACATTGCGGTTCCGAATACACATAACTTACAAAAAACACACGCAGTTAAATTGGAGAAATACACTGACCTCGCAGCCGAAATAAAACAACAATGGCGAATGGAACATGTCCACATTGTTCCAATAGTACTCAGTGCCACCGGGGTCATTCCACACACACTACACAATAGCTTGAGCCTCTTGGGTCTCCCAAAGTACACATATGTCACTATGCAAAAAGCAGTGATCATGAACACATGTCGTATAGTACGGAAGTTCCTCAGTAATACGAATCTGACTGCGATATGTGAAAGCACAAGATCTGCTTGTACTCCATCTGAGCCATCTACAGTGAGTGAACAACACACTGACACTCATCTTACAGACACACAACACACATACATAAACACACAATACGCTAACACTTTGTTTAGTTTGGTGAGTTTTCAATGAATTTATATTTTAGGTTGTGGAGTCTTCTCACCAGAGAAGTGGAGTCTTCTCTCCTCTGGTGAGAAGACTCCACAACCTAAAATATAAATACGCTAACACTGAAACACAAACACCTAACACACATACAGATCCAGATTCGTCTGATGGAGAGGGAGGATCGACCAACTGCCGCACTGTCACTGTTACCGCTCTGGTGCACAATCCTCCCCAACCCAATAACACACAAGGTCCGTCAACCTCTGTACCATCTAAACGCGCAATTCCAGGAACACCCGATCTTAATGAGCAATTTGATGAACCAGAACACATTTACACCAAGAAACGAAAAATAGAACGACACATCCACACACATACACGAACACACACACAAATACATACAGTCCTTTCCCTTCCCTCTGTCCCTAATCCTACCTATTCTCTGAGGACACGAAAACGAACTAGGCATTCACAGCCGTCTGTCATTGAGCCAACATCTACGCTCCCACAAAAGTCTCGTCGTACGAACCAGTGTACACCAAAATAGACGCATAACACCTCGTTTCAAGCAACAACAACAACAATATAAGGAGTGATGTGACAAACCCGTCCGTGAATGTACTACGGTACTTTAACGGATTGGTTTGGTACATTACCCTTCCACAGAGCCTAATACCTTGCATAATGCCGGTATAGGTGAATGTTACCCAGTACTGTCCTACTGAGTAGTGAGCGCCAGGTTGGCGTAAAAGTCTATAATAATAATAATAATAAATCCCTCTGTCCCTAATCCTACCTATTCTCTGAGGACACGAAAACGAACTAGGCATTCACAGCCGTCTGTCATTGAGCCAACATCTACGCTCCCACAAAAGTCTCGTCGCACGAACCAGTGTACACCAAAATAGACGCATAACACCTCGTTTCAAGCAACAACAACAACAATATAAGGAGTGATGTGACGGACCCGTCCGTGAATGTACTACGGTACTTTTACGGATTGGTTTGGCACATTACCCTTCCACAGAGCCTAATACCTTGCATAATGCCGGTATAGGTGAATGTTACCCAGTACTGTCCTACTGAGTAGTAAGCGCCAGGTTGGCGTAAAAGTCTATAATAATAATAATAATAAACCGACGGACGTATGTAAAGGGCGAACAACTGACCCTACTAAACGAAATTTTGGACGATCATCTATCCACATCCAGTGATCTCACCGACGTCGACAACGCAGTATATGCAGCGATGCGTGTCCTGACCCCATGTACTAAGCAGCAAAAGACTGCAGGGGAGAAGGCACGGATTCCTATTAAACAAATTGACACCAAGGTGAGGGCACTACGACAGATGGTATCGCGTATCCAATGTGTGATAGAATATATTCAGACCAATAGGCGCTTTACGCGAAAGGTACGGGCTTTTGCCAGAGAACTAAGGTACCGCTATCACACGATAAATTTGGGCAATCTGTTGACCATCAAACAGACACATTTGGATAAGATACGCGCATTGGCCCTGGCCAAGAAGAAAGTAGCCCGGCGTGAACGATGTATTCGGAAAAATAAGATCTTTAACTCGAACCCTTCACGCCTGTTCGCATCTAAAAGCCCTGTCGTGGAACAACCACCGACGGTCGACGCAATAGAGGATTATTGGCGGGGGATATATGAGACGACTAAAGAGACTGACTTGGACTGTATTCCCATCAGCCAGTTTAGATGGTACTGCAAACAACAGCTTGGCAAAGTGCCATCTCACACCAATATAACATCTGTTGATAAAGAGGAAGTCGAACTTGCTTTCAAAGGCAAGAAGAACTATTCGGCTCCGGGCATTGATGGAATAACGAATTTTTGGTGGAAGAAGCTCGCTAGTACCCACCGCCACCTTGCCCGTATATTTTCAAATTGGTTATTTAACTGTGAGCCAATACCATCGTGGCTCGCTGAGGGAAGAACGGTCCTAATACCGAAAAAAGGAGACCTATCACAACCACAGAACTACAGACCGATAACGTGCCTGAACACTGTGTATAAAGCGTTCACTTCCATTCTATATGAACGCATCTTGAAGGCGATTGAACCAGTGTGGAGTTCGATCTATGAACAACGAGGTTCAAAAAGAGGAATGTCGGGTTGCAAAGACAACTTGCTGGTCGACAGATGTATCTGTCAGGACGCTAGACAGCACAAACGCAACCTGAGCATGGCCTGGGTGGACTATCGGAAAGCATTTGACACAAAGTCACATGAGCTCATTATCTATTTGCTCCATTGTCTGCGAGTCCACCCCGACATTATTAAATGTATTGAACACCTGTTGCCGCTCTGGAAAACAAGGTTCACAATAACATCCGGTGAACACGTTGTGTCAACGGAGTTGGTGACATACAAACGAGGCGTATACCAAGGAGACAGCCTCAGCCCACTTTTGTTTTGCATCTCGTTGTTGCCCCTGTCAATCAGCCTGAGAAAGGAACCCGGGTACTTGTGTGGCCCGGTAGGAAATCGCGAGCATAAAGTCACACATTTATTTTATATGGATGACTTAAAACTGTATGCCTCGTCGGAGAGTGATCTCAACTGCGCTCTAAAATTAACACATAAATACACGCACGCGATCGGTATGGAGTTCGGACTGGACAAATGCGCGGTGGTGCACTGTAAGCATGGTGTAGTTCCGAATTTTGATTCACACGCCCAATTAGTGGATGGAAGCATCATAGAACATCTTGATGAAGGAGCGACCTATACGTACCTTGGTGTTGGCGAAAGTCACATCCAGGACGTGAAGAACATGAAGGCCGCTTTAAGTAGTAGATATAAGCGCCTTCTCCGACAAATTTGGAGTTCCGAATTGTCGGCGAAGAACAAGACCAGCGCTACAAATATGTTAGCCATACCCATCCTTTTATATACTTTTGGCTCAATTAAGTGGAATGTGAATGAATTGGAGGAACTAGACCGAGACACGCGGAAAATAATGAATATCAACCGTAGTTTGCACCCACGCGCATCGACACAACGACTTTACCTCCCACGAGACCAGGGGGGAGGGGGCTCCTGTCAGTCGAACGTTTACATGATCGTATAGTCTTGGGTACAGCTTGTCGTGTACTTAACAGTTCATGTTGCACCCGCTATTGCAACTCGTCAGGGATCACGAGCTTGCTGGCGTAGGCGCATTTTTATTCACAGCAGCGCAACGTGCTGCCGATATCTTGGGCTTAGCCTTCGATCCGCGTAATCGCGACGGTGATGATAACATTCTTTCACTATCACAGTCGCGCCAAAAGTCGGCAATCAAGAGAGCCGAGCAACAACATCTGCTCAATAAACATCGCGACAAAGTTCACCAGGGTATGTTCTACCGTCATGTTGACAACCTTGGCCTTTCGAGCGAACTCACTTGGGCTTTCTTGAGAGCTAATGGACTTAAATCGGAAACGGAGGGCTTTATCATGGCAGCTCAAGATGGAGTGTGGAACACTTTAACACACCAAAAATATGTGATGGGTTATAAAGGGGTTTCGAGTACCTCGTGTCGGGCATGCAAAGCATACCCGGAAACCTTAATGCACCTGACTTCAGGTTGTTCTTATTATGCTAAATCCACCTATATCCATCGCCATAATGCAGCGTTGCGTGTGCTCTACTTGTATCTTCGTCATCATTACGAAGTTGACAAAACACCAGCCGGTTGCAGCTACCAGGCAATTGAACGCCAATAAGCCTGATGTTGTGCTCCAAGATTTAACATCTCAGACTATGTATGTTATCGAGTTCTCTGCTCCGGCGGAAACTAACATAGTCGAAAAGGAGGAGCAAAAAAGGATTAAATATCAAGATCTAATACATGAACTGCGACAACTGTACCCGGGCTATACTATCCGCTTGGTCGTACTTATAATCGGATGTCTGGGGGGTATGCATAACTCCTTTGTGCGGAATCTTAACATCATTCCGGCTTGTAGATCTCACGCCAACATGTTAGCGGCGTCAATGCAAAAAGCAGTTATTATCGGGACGCTCCGCACGCTCCGGTCGCACGAGACGACTTTCTCCGGGAGTTCATGAACACCTTTGAACGCCCATGCCCCGTTTAGAACGGGTCCTCGAACATCCATTGGACCTGCCCTCGAATCTCCCACTGCCATGGTTTTGCAGCGAGGTTCGGGGATTTATTAGATAGGGAAGACCAGGAAGGGGATGCTGTATGACGGACATTACGTACCTGACCTAGAAGTACCTGACCTGGTACGCTGCACGGACACTTTTCCCTCCGCCTGGGGGTTTTTGAAGTGCAGTCGCGTTTTTCGTTAATCTTTCATAATAATAATAATAAATAATAATAATAACACATGCTCGTGTCGGGCATGCAAAGCATACCCGGAAACCTTAATGCACCTGACTTCAGGTTGTTCTTATTATGTTAAATCCACCTATATCCATCGTCATAATGCAGCGTTGCGTGTGCTTTATTTTTATCTTCGTCATCATTACGAAGTTGACAAAACACCAGTCTTGCCCTACGATCCTGCGGAAGTAGAATCCTTTGTTGCCAACCAAAAGTGCAAGATCTCTTGGAACATGCCGGTTGCAACTACCAGGCAATTGAGCGCTAATAAGCCTGATGTTGTGCTCCAAGATTTAACATCTCAGACTATGTATGTTATCGAGTTCTCTGCTCCGGCGGAAACTAACATAGTCGAAAAGGAGGAGCAAAAAAGGATTAAATATCAAGATCTAATATACGAGCTGCGACAACTGTACCCGGGCTATACGGTCCACTTGGTCGTACTTATAATCGGATGTCTGGGGGGTATGCATAACTCCTTTGTGCGGAATCTTAACATCATTCCGGCTTGTAGATCTCACGCCAACATGTTAGCGGCGTCAATGCAAAAAGCAGTTATTATCGGGACGCTCCGCACGCTTCGGTCGCACGAGACGACTTTTTCCGGGAGTTCATAAACACCTTTGAACCTCATGCCCCGTTTAGAGCGGGTCCTCGAACATCCATTGGACCTGCCCTCGAATCTCCCACTGTTATGGTTTCGCAGCGAGGTTCGGGGATTTATTAGGTAGGGAAGACCAGGAAGGGGATGCTGTATGACGGACATTACGTACCTGACCTAGAAGTACCTGACCTGGTACGCTGCACAGACACTTTTTCCTCCGCCTGGGGGTTTTTGAAGTGCAGTCGCGATATTTACGTTAAATCAATAATAATAATAATATTAATAATAGTAATAATGCGGTTAAACGTCCGTTTTTGAGACTTTGTTGTCTATAACAGTCGCCACCCACATCATTATTTGCATCTTTTCATTTATTCAATCATCTTTTCATTTATACAATCATACGATGGATTTAAACCTTCGACCTACTAGTCAGCAAGAGCTAGTGTTTAAGCACGCTCGGCCACTCCGCTGGTCAAATTATTTGTAAGAAAAAAATAGTTGTCTAATTTTTTGCCATCATAGGAATTAGGATAATGTTTGATTGTGATTAATAACTCTCTTAAAAGAAAAAAAGAAATCAACCAGCCATCCTTTTGTGTCGTTTTTGCACCGATAAACAGTAATTGTCAAAAAGCTAGAATTGTTGAACTTGAGTAACACACTTGTACGTAAAAAAGCGGGAGGCATGCTATGGCTTAACTACAGTAAATTATCTATATAAAAAGTTCGAATAAAAGTTAGCCTGCTTTAAGCCATGTTACTTTAAGTAAGGTAAAAAGCCAATACATAATTTGAAACACTTGTAGTCTCAGTCAGTAGTATACTTGTTGATCTACTCTATAAATAATAGGCAATAAAAACAAAAATCAAATTTTATTGTTATTATTAAAACAACAATAAAATATAAACAAAGACAACAACATCTCTTTTTATTTCATTTTTCTCCTTATTTTATTTATAAAATCAACCAATCGGAATGCAATTCACCGAATGTTTTAAATGCTCTTTCACCAATCAGTTATTTTGTTGTGCATTCTACTGTTTCTCATATGATGACTACGCTATAAAATCCAAACACACTTACAATTAGAAAGAGTACGTCTACGTATAGCTTAAGTGTGTTTACTTCTACCTTAAGTATCATAGGTGGGGACACCAGTCGTGTGGCTTGCACGCACCTCATCTCTATCTTTCTTTTACTAGAGTATATTCTATTTTACCCTGTAATAAAAGAGCTTGGGTCGATTCTGTTTCAGTAGGGTTTGTATTTTTCTTCTAACATAATTTTAGAAAATATCATCAAAATTGACTGAAATATGCGCTAATAGTTTTTTTTTTTTTTAAATTGTACCTCTCTCTTTGATATAAATGTGTGAAAAATAAATTATTTGTTAACGTTTAACAAAAGAGATAGCTATACGGCTTTATACACCTTGTCAAGAAACTCGTCTCTTACAATTTGTTGTATTTAAAAAGTTTAACAACAAAAATGTGACGAAGGCGGCTTTCGAATAAACGAGACCATACCTTTACAAGTTACTTAAGTGTAAATCTATCTTTATTTATTTTTATACGGATCAAGTCTATGTTCATATAATTGAAAGAAGTTTGTAAACATCATTTGATAAAGGTAGGGACGCTAAGGACCTCTCTGTATGTACTATAGCAGCATTATTGTATTATTAAATATGCGGCTGAGGTACGTACGTGTGTAAGTAAACTTAACGTGTGTTCTGTTTAACGGCACGGCGCGGCGATATAATTCATCATTTCGAAAAGGAAAAAAAATAAATTTGACAATTGGGCCGCTCACTGCTTGGATCATTTGGTTGTGTATCGTGTTTTGAATGTGTTTAAAATAAATTGACTTGAGTTTCAATAACATTTTGTTACATTTTTGTTTTTTGTTTTTTTTTCTTTACAACAAAATCATGATTTCGTCTGATATGCATCCACCAGCGATATCTCGAACGCAACAATACAAGAAAATTACGAAACCACTCTTGGAACGTAAACGGCGTGCACGAATTAATCGATGTTTGGATGAATTGAAAGAGTTGATGGTGGGAGCGCTGGAGGTACAGTAACGATATACCATATTTTATGATATGTAATTTCATTAAATGTCTGTAATTTTATTTCAAAATAGGTAAAATTATAAAATATTTGCAAGATTTATCTTTAAAATACTCATTGATACTTATCAGTGGAAACTTTTTATTTGTTAAGTTTTATATTTGGAGAAACTTGTTGTTGGATATCTAAACGACAACAAATTTTTATTATAAATTTATAAAACTATGTAAATTTGTTGTTTATATTAAATATAACTTTTATATACAAATAGGGGGTTATTAAAATCAAATTTACAATTTAATTTTAAATATAATTTACTTGTTTTTAATTTTAAAATAATTATTAATAGCGGGCTTCTATGTCTATAATAGAGACCACTTTTACAGTTTAATTACAATAATTTTTACACTTTAATTACAATAATACGCCATTATTACCCTAACGTGATGATGTGGGTGGTGAAGAGGGAGTTTTATTATTATATGTGTATAGGTATCTACATAAATTTGCCTCTAATTAGCCTGTCAGAACCAAGTAAAATGTTAATTCTTACATTGTATGTATCAAATTAAACTTTACCCTGATTTTAGTCAATTATTTGCACTCTTTGTAAGTATAAATAAAAAAATACAAAATTAATTATTCTGTACTAGAAAAAGCATTAAACATTTTTGTAAAATATAACTGGTAGAAATATTTGGAATAATTTTAGCGTATAGTTACTTTTTTATGGAATTATAATATCTTCGCAAATAGTCAAAAGGTTTCACAAATATGTCTAGAAATGCAAATGGAATTAAATAGGTGTAATAAAGTCAACCAATTCAATACTTTTGAAACTTCTGAAAAGAAAACTTTTATGGTAAGGATGACTCTATTTAAAAAAAAAAGCTGTAACTGGTAGATTTGAAGTGTAAAGAACACTGCAGGTGTAAATATAATATGTATTATTTATGCTATTATCCTGTGCAACAATATTTTAAGTGTAGGTACCTCATTATATTTTAAAGCACTACTTTCTCATAAGTTCTTTGTCGTTGCATAGTGCCTTGACTCGAAATATTTTGATGAACTTAATGGTATATAAATTAAATTGTTCGTGCAGAGCCGTAACTAGCCTGGGGCAGTCGGGGCATTGCCCCGGGGCCCACAGCTAAAGGGGGCCCCCAAGAGAATATAAGAAATTCCAAATTTCTAAATTTCTTGGCAAATTTTAAGAGCGGTATTTCTGTAAACAAACGAACAAACGACTGAGAAGCCAAAATAAACAGGTCGCCGCTTTTTTGCCGGGGGCATAATTTTAAGGGCGGTATTAGGGTGGCAAACGACTGACAAGAAAAGGAGGCGGAATTTTCTGTTTTTGCCCGGGGCGGAGTATGGGCCCCGAATGTACTTTCTACCCCGGGGCCCCTGAAGACCTAGTTACGGCCCTGTCTTCGTGGATGTTTGCCACTCAAAAACTAAAAAACGGCTCTTCGGATTTTATTATGGTTTTCATAGTTATTTAGAAAGTAATACTAGATTAATATTTTATTTCATTTTATAGGCTGTCAATTCATAGCAAATAATTCATTAAAATTATTTCATAAGCTTTACGTAAATAAATTTGTCTATTTTCATATGGTTTGCATAATTGTTTACAAACAAACAAATAAAAACAAATGCAAATGCCAAAAATCTTGTACGGATATATATTTTATAACTATGTATTATTTAATTTAAATTTATCTACTAATAAAAAGGTAAAAAATAAACGACTTAGAGATGGGAATGTGGCCGGGAAGTTTAAGGGTCCACTTGGGCCCCGGCAGGTTGGGCTAGGAACGGATATGATTTTCTTAAAATGGGCGGGAGAGAAATTTTTCTTACGGGAATGAATAAATATTTCGAGAGTGTTACATTTCTATTTTTATTTATATAATACAATAAAAGCAGGACCCGAAATAATAAAACGGCTCCCGCCGGGAACGGGAAGAATTTTTAGAAAACGGGTGGGAGTGAAAATTTTACTACGGGAATGAGGGTGGGCGGTAGTGTTAAGTAAAATCGGAAGGGGGCAGGAACGTGTTAAAAAAATCACTCCGTTCCCATCTCTAAAACGACTGAAAAATTTTAGAATATCGGATTTAAATATAACATTAGGTTAAAACTGTCAGATCAATCAAAGAGTTGGATGGATTCTGACAAAGTTTTGTGGAAATTAGAGTCATTTTTAGCAATATCTAATTTAAAAATAACGTGAGGTAAAAAATTGCCCCTCCCCTGGATCCAGTATCTGCGGGAAAGTTTCAATGTGTGTAAATTAAACATGCTATTGAAATATGATAATGACTATGTTAGAGATATTTGACAAGGTGAATAAAACACTGATAAATGACTGAGTTTGTACAGAATTTCGGAATATATGATTTATAATCTGCCTCATAATATAGATAATTTTGCCTCGGGTCACAGCTAGTTTAATGTAAAATAATATTTCATTCATTTACATAATATTAAATTATTATATACCTACTATTACGTCAGTTATATTATTATCACACAGAAGTGTTATTTCAATTGCATAGTTTTTTTTGTAAACAGTACCTAATATTGATTCTTAAAAATATTACGGTGGAAACGCTGTGAAATGTGTTTAAAAGATACAGCCTACCTATAGGCTATGAAAATCTGAAGGTACTGATGAATGTTGCTACATTTCTAAATACAAAATTGCGGTGTTACAATAACGAGTATAAACATTTATGTCTAGTCCAAGTACAGTCCGAATTAAATGAACCGACCAAGCCCTAAGCGTATGTGTAAAAAATTGTGGATAGCAGTGTGTCTGTGTGTGGTCGATACCGCTTAAGCTGATTAATCACACAGCAACTGTAGTCGTGTGAAGATCGATTGTTTGTATTGTTATCAACCACTTCCCAACAGTATAAGCGACTACATATATAATATATGCAGGAACGGTACGCATACAGTGTAGTCCGTGTAGTCCCCTCTTTCTACAGATAGAATGTAACGCATGACACACATACAAGCGCATATTACATATACATAGATACGAGATTTATGTAGTAACATGTTGTGCGTTTAAAGTGGGGGGAAAATTTTACGTCACTTTTCTGCCACAGTGATCTTGCTAGTATAGAGATACCTAGTTGGAATATGTAATATGTGGAACCGACCTTCTAGTAGACTATTTATTTATTTATTATATTAGTATTAAGTATTAAAAGAATCACTGCGTATAAACAGGGCCGGCGAGAGGGTGGAGCAGGTGTCTCTTGGGCCCGGGTCTAAGAGGGCGTCCTGCAACCTCGACTAGGGGCCTGGAGAAAGTGGGAATACGTTTTTTTTGCTTGTTAATTGTATTTTTTAAGAAAAAATGTTTAAAAATTTTTTGTTGTGCCCGGGGCCCGTTATTTCTCTTGCCGGTCCTGTGTATAAAGTAGATAATATTGCTTGACCTTAAATAGTTCGACTGAGCACAGGGTGGTATTGGTTCCAAGCAATAATTTAACTTGCTTAAAGTTTATGATCACTAATTATACCCTCTCAAAAATCATTTAATTTAATTATGGTTTTACTACATACATGTATGTGTATATGTACGTTGTACTATAAATTGGCAATTATCAGGTGTTATAATGGTATGAATTAGTGCTCATAACATACGTAGGTTAAAAAGAGTGGAAGGGAAGGGGATGTATTTGTATACATACCCTATAAATTAATCCCTGTGAGAATATGTAGCTTTACAGGTCTCTGACACACGTGCAAATATTATCTATATAAAGTTTTGTTGTAAGATTTCAGTTATTTTATTAAATATGAAACCCTAAAAGACCTGCCAGTCTAAAGAATCAAAATAAAATATTGTAAGGGTTTTATTACAATAAAAAATCTTAGACAAACCATTCTTACACTTCCAGTACAAAGTACGTACTTTAATGCCTCATAACAGGGAGTAGTGTCGCTATTAATTATTACATGTAAAGGTCCCGATGCCGGCGGACCTATCGATTTTGATGGACCGTAAATATGTTGTAAAATGACATTAAAAAATAAGCCACATGTATTTTTTTTTCTATCTGTTGAAAAACAATGCTCGCTTTCGCCAGAAAATTTTGTTAACCTAACGTTAGCTAACGGAGCTTATACCGTTACAAACCAGAGAGCTCGCATTCAAAAAATAAACATGCATTAGATATTAAAACAACAATTTCTAACATAGTGATTGATTGTTTTTATTCCATTATCTTTGAATGTGGCTGTACTGCAAATGTTAAGTATTTATACCGTGAAAAACAATGAAATAATATTTAGCGTGCATTAATTTGTTGAATCAGAGCCTGCTGGTTTGTAACCGCGTATAACCTCCGTTAGCTAACGTTAGGGTAACAAAATTTTCTGGCGAACGCGAGCAATAAGAGACAGAGCAAAAGTTTAAATTGGCGCTATTACTATTTTTTAAGAAGCTGTCTATTGATATACAATTTGTTAAAATTACATCAACAAGGGTGGTTGGCGGTTACAACTTTGGGTTTAATTTTGTAAAAGGGGTGAAAAATAAAAAGTTTTAAAATTTTGTTTGCATGTTTCAAATCTACGTAAATGAATCTAACTGGTCTGTTCTTGCTCAATTTCCTAATATTAGATCTAGAGGTAGTTAACTAAGACGTAACTGTATCAACATAATTGTACCATTTGAGTAATTCAAGAAATTGTTCTTAATGGAAAGTAGTTTAAGACAATTAGAATAACGTGGGAATGGAATTCCCATCAGTCAAAATCAAAATTCAGTTTGAGCAACATTGAAGAAGGGGGTGAGTCACCCTTTTAACCCTTGGTACTCGAACCATTTTTTAGTATGGGTACTCAGCTACTCGACAGTAGTTTTAATAAAAAATTGTAACACATCAAAGATAAGTATTTTAAACAAAAGTAGTTTACTTACATATTTTATTTTTATTTACATATTACAGACATTATATTTTAATATTAAATTTTATAATTTTCCTTAGTGTGACATTTGAAGTAAAGAATAGGGTGGAGCCTGACAGGCGCCTTTCGAGTGCAAAGGGTCAAATTACATACTAATTTTCATACACTCATTTTTACTATTAACACACTGGCAGTGGGTAATATAATGTCACAATAAGTGATTTTGCAATTGGACTGTTGTATGTAAGGTTTTTATTATGTTTGTTTTTAAATTAAACTTTTCGTTATCGTAAACTTTTGATCGTAAATATAAGAAGTACTTTTCCAAACATATCACACCTGCTAAATTATACTTTTCATTATCAATATCATTCGATCGAAAACAGATCATTAAATGTAATACTTTTTATGTGGTGATAAACAAATATGTAGAATGTTCATTTGCAAGACCATTTTCAAGGCAATATAATTCTGCAGTTTTTTCTTATAGGTGCGTCCTCTGGCAGATTATTTTGGACCAAAAAGTATCTGCTAGATTTATTGTCAAATTAAATCAAAATGTCTTAATATTAACAAGTAGATAATAATTATCGTTATGACAATATTAAATACCTTTATATATGAGTACGTATTCCCAACGGTAATTTAGGGCTTCTTGATAAAACCGGTTAAATATTTTCTTTTAAATTAATTAATTAATAAATAGTTACATTATTTTATTTGATAAAGTCTTATTGATAATATTCATAATTTATCTCTTTTTATACTGGTATTCAAAAATTGGAACATATTTGAATAAACAATCTTTTAATGACAAGTATTCTAGTTGTTAATTAAAAGAGGCAATTACCTATTTGTGTTGCTATTATAGTTATGAATTGATTAAATAAAATATTAATGTAGCTTAATTAGATATAAATTCTTTAGAAGATTTCTGCTTTTATACGGCAGCCTTTCAAGATATTGTTAATATGTGTAGATATTTATGTATTTTATGACTTCATTATGTACATATATCTATGAGGTCGTTGATCAATAAATGTCACCTGTGATATTTCTATAAATTTTTTCTTTTTTCAACAACAATAAATGAGGAGTTCTAAAATTAATTTTAATGTTTTCATTTATGTATATATGAATGTTTTTAAATTTTTATGATTTCTTTGATTGACAAAAAAACAAGGTGTGAACTTGATTTTAAGTATCTGATAAAGTGATAATTTTTTAATTGATTTAACCCTTTCGGTACTAGTGATACTTAGAAGTCCAGTTTTTTTCTACACAAAAAATACCAGAAATATGTACTGTTTAAATTTTCCTTGAAGTTATATATTATTGGGATTTAAATGCATCGTTTTATCTATATCATAAGCTAAATACGAGAAAAAGCTTAATTTATGGGAAAAAAAATTTTGGACTCCAAAGTACCACTAGAGTAAATAAACACGATAGTTTTCTCGAATTCAGTTTATTTTATATTAATGTTTAACATTCAATTTTTCATTAATCTAAATTATAAGAATTAAGTAATAGAACAAACATTTTACTTAGCAAAAAATACCTACCACTTCATTTTCTTAATTGTGACAATTCTTTCGAGCTTAATTACTCATTTTCAAACAAAATTGTTCTGTTATTTAAAAATATGGTATACCACAAAGTAATGCTCAAATTACCGAATATTATATAAATTAATTCAGTAGAACTTAAAAGAAAAAAATTATTTTATATGATAATGTAGAAAACGGTTTTTTTTACAATAGAAATATACTTCACATGCTACCCATTGATATTGAGTCGAGACCTAATGCACGGCAAATTTCGCACCTTCTTCTCAAATTATCAAATATCAAATTTTTTTAACATTGGACGCCTCTATTACATTAACCTTACATCCTGCGATACTGAATAAACATATTTTTTAGTCGGATAAAGGTTTTCTGAAGTAAGTCATTGTTGTCTATCTCTAAAATACAATTTCGGTTTCATATTGTTAAAAGCATTGTCGCGTTTTTGTTAGTTGACAGTTCTTCTAGGCAACAAATTTTCGTTAGATGTGAGGGGTTCAACTGTACCCAGATCATAATACATATGTATGTATTTTAAAGGAGCTTCCACATTCTCGCCGAAGTTGGACGAAGTAGTTCCTCGCGAGGTTGACCGAGGCATAAGAATAGCATTGAAACACCAACCGCGAAGCACAACGAAGTGACCCTCTACATTCTCGACTCGTCCAACCTCGGCGAGAATGTGGAAGCTGCTTAAAATATAACTTCTATTCTTTGCTAATCAATCATTTGGATATGTATATTGATATGCTGACGACACAAAATCTTGTTATATTTATTTTATTCTTATTTTATTATGTATTTAATTTTGAATAACGATATGGTAACGATAGGATTTTGATTATTATTCCTAATATTTTCAATGCCGCTTGTGAGATTATATAGAATTTTTATAAATTCTATATGTACAATATTTAATTTGTAACAAAAAGAGAGTGTACGAGGGCTAGTGATAACGTGCCCATAAACACACCAGTTACATAGACAAACCCAAATTTATTCAAAAAAATACAAGCCTCTCGTGTATAATAAGTGACAAATATGTACCGATTTGGATACTTTTAGCGAATTTCCGAATCGAAAATTCAGCTATTCTAGTCACTGTCATTTTGATATATGAAGCTTAACAATATTTTTTATTATTGAAAACGTTTCGGAAATGCTTTCCCTCTACTAAGTAACCAACAAAACAATTCAAAGTAGTGATAAATTTTATAATTATTTTTACAAATATCAGTATTATAAAATAATACCTTAATTTGCTCTTATTATCGACATGTCAGTGTAGGTATAAGCTCTGGATAACCTTGATTTCGGATGATATTTCAAGCAAATTTAAACGATATGAGATACCGGGTCAGTACAGAATCCACAAACTTTACAAATTTTATTTCTTCCATCAATTTTCTTGTTACAAATAGTGCATCATTTTCATATGCATCTGTTTGTTTAACGTAGTTGTTTCGAAATAGTCAGGTACAAAAGTATATCTCAGCGAAAAAATTTTCTTTTATCAAAAATTAAATAATATATTAGTATTCTTCAGTTAATATATTTGTATAGGACTTGTGTTTTTTTTTTTTTTTTAAATTTCCGCGCGCTTATGTTGTAGCGATATAAAAGCATTGTTGATAAAGCGTTGTAAAAAAGTTGTAAAATGATGTTTATAAATTATATTTCAAAAACGGCATAGTGAATAATTTTTATTTTTTATTAAATATGGTTTGTAACTTGGTATTTTATAACATACCTATTAAATTTTTATCAAATTCCTTTTCATGACACGTTTTCATTTTATTCAAAAAAATAGAGTTTTTCCATATAAAGGGGCATCCATAAAGTACGTCACTAATTTTGTAGTTTTTTGACCCCTCCCCCGTCCTTGTCCCAGTTGGCCACATTTGTGAGACCCCCCCTCCCTAGTGCGACGTCACATATTGGCATTTTGAGAAAGTTTTTGAAGTTTTATTGGCATTTTGAAAAAGTAAAATGATTCAATTAAAGGAATTAAACCTGTTTAAAACAAGTTTAAAATGTTTAAAACCTATGTTTAAATTAAATTAATAAAAACATGATTTAAAACAGGAACACATGTTTAAGGGAGGAGTTCAAGCCAGAAACGGCTAATAAACTAATTTTTTTCGAATCTCGTTTTTTGTTTTTATTTTGTTCTGTGGTTCTTTATAAATACGGTGATATATAAAACAAGGCCAAAAAAATTTTTTTCAAGTAGTAAAATATTTATTTGTGAGCCGCTGCACAGCCAAGTTGTTGCTCCTTTGCAGACAACGCTCCCCCCCCCCCCCGCGATTTGATCAATAATATTTAGTTTTGGTGTGTACATGCGTTCTAGTATGCACTGAGATAATGTTCTTTTACTTGTATGCCTTTGTAGACGTTTTAATAAACAGTGAGTAAACCACTTTTTTTGTTATTATTTTTGTTTTTTACCGTTTCTCGAAAGTTGTGTTTTTCCCGACAAGGAAATATCTCAAGTTCTCCCGATATCTCAAATTCTAGAAAAGATAGAGACTTAATTTTTTTTAAATTTTGTTCATAAACATATTGCGCATAAAGTGGAGTATGCTTTTTCCATTTAAACAATTGTAACTATTTTTAAACATTTTTTTAAATAAAAAATTGGGTTTTATAATTTTTAGAAGTTTGGGATTACAATTTTATAGTTAATTTTTAAAATTACCTGAAACCCATACTCAGCTTTATGGACAGGTCCTCTAGGAATAAAATAATAAAAAAATATTTAAAAAATATTCATTACTTTTGAAATATGGCGTTCCTTGTAAACGCTTAAAAACTTGCGAAAAAGGGTCCCCTCCCCCACAGGGAAGAGTAATGAATGTTTCAAAAACAAAATTTTCTATTTGAAACCATCACTAATTTGAAAAAAAAATTTCAACAAGCAAAATAATCATAAATAAAAAAGTTGCTTTTTTATTTGAACTCCCCCCTTAAAACATTTTGAACTGTTTGTTTTAAGAATGTCAAAAAAGCAGTTTTCTTTTCCATCCCTGGTGTCAACTCGTCAACAAAACAATTAAAACCTTATGCCTATACAGATAGAGTCGGAAATATTTTTAAGTTTTTCGTTAATAGTTCAAATTTGGCATTTTAACACTTAGATGTATAAGATTTTGAAATGTAACGTCACGAAACTTAGGACCCCTGCCACCTCTTGTCACACAATGTCACAAATCGTTTCTCTCAAAATTGGGGTAATCAATTTTAATCGGAATAGGCTCCTATTATTGGTATTGAGTTAGATAAATATTTAGAGAAGTTTCGTTAAAATGCTTTGAAAAAATTGTTTTATCGACCAACTACCTTAAGGCAGTTTTTATGTGGAATTTCCATAGATAATTTTTAAATATTATACCTACAATACTCCACTTTTGAGCCAAAATTTCTAGAACCGCTGTTGTTTTTCTTTAATAATATATCAGGTAGTATTTAGTAAAACCAATAGTTTCTTTTTTCTTTGCTTTTTGAACCGATTATAACACGTTGTCATAATATGTAGCTCGAAAAATTTGGGTCTGTTCAAATTGTAAGAAATTAGGCATTCGTAGTATTCTATTCCCCTAATATTTGCGAATGGTTGATCTTATTTCATTGGGAACATCTGGTACTTATATTCCGTCCGTATAAAATTATCCAAAAGCCATTCACTTTTGTACTGAATTAACTAAGGATTACAACTTGTTTTTTATACAAAGTGAAAAAACTTTACTTGAATTTACATATTCGTGTAGATAACTTGATATGCCTGTACGCACGCTTATTATTACCTTTAATTATAATACACTTAACCCTAGAATCATACGTACTCGTCAAAACGACGAACGAACTTCTCTACCTGCTCAAATACTACAACTTGTCGGTACCTGCTTGCTGTGAAAATTCTGTTATCTAATTTATTTGTTATTATAACACATAAGACGTATAAATTTTGTTTATAGCTATTGTCGTTTTTTTTATACTGAAATAGTGTGCGTCAAAAGGACGACGATGTATGATTAACCTATATTTTTTTTTAAAGATTTTGTACTCTACATATAAAAGTTTTCCTAATTTTTCTAAAATTTATTAAAGATATGCATGTTATACCTAATTAATTTATTCAATGATTATGATAATGTGAAAGATGATTACAGCTAGTGATGGGCTAGTAACTAACTAACTGTTAAAAAATACCAGTTACTTGTAAAGTAACTAACTAACTAGCGATGCCATTTGAATACCCTTAGTTACTTAGGTAGTTACCATGGATGTATTATACAATAAATTATGTATATACATATCTAACATATCTGCACAATAGTTAGTTACTTATAGTCCTTATAGCACAGTATGTATAAGTTACTTATAGCACCTTCTAGCCTGTGTACGTATTTCGTATTTCCAATATGTATGTATGGCATGTTTGTTCATTTTCATAAGGATTCTGGACAAGACTGACTTGAATGATTTATCAGTTTATGATGAGTCCAGATGTTTCACATCTGAGGTAAAAGGTTTACAATTTTAAGAAAAAATAAATTTTAAGAAGAAAAATACTTAACAAAAGCATGCCAAATAAATTATATTTTTGTCCCTGAGTTGTGGATTTTTTATTAGTTTATGTTGTCCTGCCTACTCATTACATTACTTATTATATATACTACGGTTACATATTGAGTATTTCTTTCATTGTAACCGATAATTCTTGTAACTGGTAAACGATCTTCACCATACATAAGATAGTTACATAGTATCAGGATGTTTGTATTTAGGTACTATTTGAGATACGTATAGGTACAATGCAAAAGTAACTAACTAACTAACTACATAAAATAACTAGTATTTATACTGAAAGTAACTAATAGTTACTGGTACCTAAAAGTAACTATAAAGCCCATCACTAATTACAGCTGTTTGACTTACAGGGACGACATAATACTGAAGTTTTAATATATTGAATCGCAAACCAAAGAATGCGTTTCAAGTGAGTTAATAAAAGATTAACAATTTATTTTGTGGAAAATATTTTAATTTTTATTGTTTTTTGAGATCTTATTCGAAAAATTACTAACAAATTTTAGAAAATTTACAAATGTGCCTAATGGGGAAATAACTACATATCTATAGGAATATTTATGACTGACAAATTTCACATTCTGTAAAGTCACACTTGTCCATTGACTCATAATAGTTCATAAATTAATTATTTGAAAGACATGTTTTATGATACAACTGATGTATTTATCTATTTTTTTAATTTTTATAGTAAAAATATGCTTTGATAAAAAGATTAAAAAAATTAATAAATAATTATATTAAGAAATTTTTCCAAATCTAATTTTTTTAAATATTTTGTTGGCTTTTGTAGTATTGTTATGTAAAAGAAATGTTTTTTGCAAATAAACTCTAAAACTCCCCGTAAAAAGTCCATTCGTCGAAACGACGCCGATGTATGATTAACTTGACTCGTAGACCAACGCACGATTCTAGGGTTAAATATGTAATTAACTTTTTAATTGCTATACATTCATTTGTAACAACGTGTCTTTTTCTAATATAATTAAATTATTCATCTTCAAATGCAATTATACCTTTTATTTAAAATTCTTTTGCAGACGAGAAAGAGAACTTATTGTATTTTCAAAATACCTACACAGTGATTAATTATGCAACACATTTTTTTGTATTTACTTAATTTAAACAAAACTCATTCTCCCATGAAGACTTTGTGGTTAATTGCCCCTGTCCATACACCATTCTTGTGGTTAGTGATCATAGTGGTATTTCAAAACGAAGTGTCCGTTCGTCTTTGTATTATTAACATCTTTTTACTTCTTTCATTTTATTGATTTCTTTTACTGATTTTTTGTTTACTAATAATAATCATATTGCCTACTATTTCTCATGCAGATGCATATAAACGCGTGACTAACAAGCGATACGAGAGAGGAGCTGATTATTAGAAAAAAACTATTTTATATGGTCTATTATTAATTTTTAATCGATCATAGGTAAAATTTCTTTAACGACTTCGAATTTGGTACTTGCCCTTTTCATTAAATTAACATAATTATATAATATTTTTTCGTAATTTTGTATTTAATGTTAAATAGGGGGAAAATGTTATCACAATAATTTGTTAATTTGACTCCTTTTTGTTTTCAATTATATTTTCATCACGTCTGTAACCAAATTCAGTAAAACCCAATAATGGAGCAGGCGCAGCACTGGTTATAACAAAACTCGATATAACAAAAACTAACTTTCAAAGTACCTAGTTTGTTAAAATATTTAATTTTACGAATTTTACTTCTATTCTGGAAATTCTGGAATATGCTGAAAAAAGTTGGACACATTTTCATCAAACTTGGCTGAGAATTACCAGTTTTCTAAGCGGGTTTTTAAAATTTTTAATTTTATTTCTATCCTGGAAATCTTAAAATATTGTGGAAATGGCTGGACTAGTGTCCATCAAAACTAGTTAAAAACAATTTCGTAAAAGGATAAAAACAATCCAGTTTTAAAATGGATTTTTAAAATTTTAATTTTATTTTAACCTAGAAATCCTGGAATATCCTGAAAACAGCTAAACCAATTTTCATCAAACCTGGCTAAGAGCTATCCCAGAATTACCAGCTTTCACATGTGATAAACTGCATTAAAATCGTTTAAGTTGTTTTGGAGATAACCCAAAGGTATATACCTGGTCCGTTCCATCGTGAGTAAAAATGAAAAATTCACACTAAAATTACCCTTATTCAACAAATTATATTCATTAAAACCATTTGCATAGAGCCTGATTGGAGAGTTTTTTTTTTTTAATTTGATGACGTCATCAAGTTTACTTATATTTTTCAAGGCCTTAAAAGCTATAAATAAAATGATAGAATAATGGAACTGGAAGTTTCTAAGTCGTTCAAAGTATAAAGTTTTTCTTAGTCCTTTTTTCATTTTTATCAAAATTAGGCTTGCAAAAAAATTTCATCATTTTAAGAGTAACAATAAAAGATTTATAACCAACGAAGCGGCCGAGCATGCTTAAGTACTGACACTTCGACTGGTAGGTCGAAGGTTCGATCCCCATGACCGGCTATGCTCGTGAAGGTTTTCTGCAGTTTCCCGTCACAATTCTAGATGAATATCAGCATAATTCCTTTAAAGAAGTCGGCTGCAGACCCACACCTTCCGAATCCTAGCCCCCTACACATCCCTTGTCCTCCACTCGCATCACAATTGTATAACGTAAAAAAAGTATTGTAATAAATATTAAAGTGTTAATAAAGATACGAATAAATGATGTTGGTGGCGTTTATTATAGACGAAAACGTCTTAAAAACAGACGTTAAACCACATTATTATTATAGGCCCTAACGAGTCTAATGCAACTAATCACTTTAACTTTAACTAATCACTAATATTTCATAAAGCTTGATTTTAGAAAAATTTTTAAATCGTGCTTAAAAATGGTCTATAATAGTATATTACGTCATTGTAAGTTGTAAGTTTCATATTACACACGAGTGAAAAAGTTACGCAAGAGCCGCGCAGCGGCGAGTGCGTAATTGCGCGAGTGCGTAATATGCCTTACAACCGAGTTAGGTACTATACTTTATCTACGACTAACATGAAATTCACAACATAAACGATAAAAATTTGGTACAAATCTACAAATACCAATACATTAAAATTATGTAGTATTTGAAATTTATTAAAAACAGACGTAAAATTCAGTTGCTAGGTAAAATTTTTGTGCAGATTCTAATATGTATAATACACAGAGCACTGAATCAAACATATTAACATATGTTTCTTAGAGATAACACAGGCATTAAATTTTGAAGCATGACTCCATTTTAGTAAGCCCAAATTGTAACCACGGAGACTTTTTTATAAATATTAGATAAACCAATTAAACCATTAAATTAATGGTTTGACCGCCATTAAAGTAATCCCATCAGTCAATTTTTTTGCTTCAATTTCCTAATGTATTTGTAATACACAGCATTCTCTCTATATAATATGTATATCACTGTATAATATAATAATATATAATATATAAATAGTAATTAATAAAAGTGTAGTAGGCGTTGGTATTTTTCATGTACATGCGTGTAAAAGGCCATTTTTTGAACAGCTGGATGTATGGTTGTACGCAAAAGGTAGCTTACCTAGATAGTATTTTGTACAATAAACAAGCAATTTCATGGTAGTCGTAGATAAAATAACATAATAATATATGATATAATATAGGATAATATTATATATTTTCCAAGTACATAGTACTTTTCATTCACAGCCAAAATGGCTGCTAGTTTGTATACGTTAATTTTAAATTTACAGCATCAGAAAAGCATTATGAAAAAATAATAATGTGAACCGTTCCTGATTTGAATGCTGAATTCGCTCCTGATAGATGCATCTTAATCTTTAAATCTAGAAGTATGTAGTTAAATTTGATGAAAATTTTTGGGATGTGCTATCTCTTATCTCCAAATCGGAAAGTTAATTGGATCTTTTTATGATAGTGACTTACATCTCATTAAAGCTATAATAAGTGTAATAAATTAACAAATCATAATATTCAATCACTGTTTTCAGATTTCTAATCATAAATTTTTACGATCATAGAAATGTTTAATTATTATGCCGCCAATAAAACGAAATCAAGCTTTTAAAACTGGGACTTACAATTTAATTAAAATTTTTCTATCAAATAAAACTATTATTTTATAAATTTTTATGGATTAACTTGAGATTAAAGCCGATAAAAATATTTCGGTGTGAATGATCGAAAAGAGATTTTTTAAAATATGTAATCCGAATAATGCCGCTCATTAAATTATTAAATTCGAAAATCGATAAAATATTGTTTTTTAATATAACTTATATTAATGGTTGTCATAAATTATAATAATTACCTTATTACAGCAATTTAAAAACAATTACTAATTTAAAATTTATTAAGTTTTAATTATGACAGCGCGGCCATTGAAAACAAACACTTTTTTATTAGTTAAAATATTTATGCGGTGAATTTCATTATTGTTGTATTTTTTTTTTTCATTAAATAATTTAATATATAAATTACCTAAGTTGCTGGTCATTTGGAAATAAGTGACTTGGATGTTTAGCGCAATTATAAGTAAATTTGCAATTCATTTTAAAAATGTAAGACTTGATGTAAGCTAACTTAAATTGGTTAATTTCCTTTACTACTTAAGGGCAGTAATTTGGAAAATGTTGGTACCTGGTATAGTGTTATATCATTTAATTATAAGGTATTTATTTTATTAATAGAAGTAAAATATAATTTAAGCCTAAAACGACAAGTCTGTGTCATACATGACACCTACGTTTTTAGTTTCAGCGCATGCCTCAGTACACCGTTACAACATGTCTTTAGCGTTGAGTACCCTTGTAACCAGTAATCAACTACATGTCAAAGTAGTTTTGAACTTTGTTCATTATCATATTTGGAAGTTATTACGTGTTTGTACCTGGAATTGCGAGTTTGTTTGTGATTTCGTATTTTTATAAGACAAAGAATTCACAATGTATAAACGATGAAGAGGTCAGAACTGAACATTTAAGACAAGAAGAAAAATTTATCTGTATTAGGACGATGGCAAGTGACTCGACAGAAGTAAAACAGAAGATGTAAAATATTACGAAGTAATAAAACAGAATATTACGTGGTAAAACAGAATATTACGAAGATTTTAATATAACTTTCGATAATTTACAAGTAGATGATAACGTAATATATTTCGTTTTTGGAAAAGATTTGGAAACCATCTGGGCAGATAGACCGTTGACTATGACGTTGACACTGACATCAACTGAATACCGATTTGAGACACTAGAAGCGGTAATTAATTTAAAAAATTCGTCAAGTGCGTGTTTGACACGCACTAACTTAGGGCTTCTCAGATCCCTAACTTGACGAATTTTTTTCATTATTATGTCATCGAAGGATGACATATTAATCTCGTTGTGTGATTATAGTGGGGAACCATATAATATAATAATTATAGAGTTATACATGCATATATTGAATAAACGCAAGAGGGCTCTATTCTCACTGTATTATAGAGTTGTACATGCATATATTGAATAAACGCAAGAGCGCTGTATTCTCACTGTACGTAAAAAATGAGCCAAAAAATCATAAATTAACACTTTCACTGAGGTGACATTACTTAGTGCGTGTCAAAAACACGCACTTGACGAATTTTTTTGCATTTGTACAACATTAAGTTAAAGTGACTAATTGTAACACAACGCTGTACCGTGCCAACAATTCTATATATATTAAGCGTACCAATTGGGTGTTTTAAGAAAATCTGAGGTGGAGTGATAAAATGGGTGTGTAATTGACATGAATTAGGTCAGGAACAATTTGTAATACATAATAAGACACTCAAAAATTTTTAAAGAAATCCTTAATTATAAAATGGATTACACGTAATACAGTGTGCACTATCCTGTTTTTTTTCCGTTTCGTGTGACGTAAAAATTGATTTAAACACTTCATTTGCATTTGGATTTTTTGCAACACTGTACTCGTCTTTAGATTTCTTAAGGGGAGGTTTACTTGAGAGTCCTTAAAAATTATGTATTTTACTAGAATTTTTTTCTCCAGAACAGAAGTAAGTATCAATTTCAAATTTTGTACACATATTTACTAAGTATTAAACTACACAAAAAAATTTTTCAAGAAAAAATATAAAAAAGTGTCCATTTTATAGATAGTGCAGTGTGACGATCCAAAAATCCAATGCCTTGTTGGTGGACATCCTAGCGCCGATAATAAACCACCGAAATCCAAAAACAAAAAATATTTATAAAATATATGAAGAGTACCGGCACCTTTACCTATAATATCAATAAATTGCTGAAAGAAAAAAAAATGGCGGATGTTTGAACTTTTGATTACGATTTTTGTCTTATTTTTCGTTCTTTAAAGTAAATTTAAAAATAAAAAAAATATTGAAAGTGTATCGGACTTAGCTAGAGGTGCCGAAGAATTGAATGATCTTTAAAATAAAATATTTAAAAAAAGGATCTATCGAATAGTTTTTGAGTTATCATGTCCGCCAGTTCCAAAAATGTAGTTCCAAAAATGTAGTAGTAGGGGTTAAAAGTCGAGACCCCCAAAAGGCACACCCTTGATACTAACTCAATCCGAATACAAAATTTCAGCCCTCTAGGTTTATTTGGGTGACCTGTGCGAGTGATACAAACTTCGAAGACGTCGAAAATGCATGAAATTGTAGCTTAAATATGAGGCAGGTGGGGGTAAAATATTAAAACCCCCAAAAAGCACAACTTAGGTACGAACTTTATCAACACACCAAATTTCAACCCTCTACGTTAATTCTGGGGGGCTGGGGGCGTGTTAGATCCAGCTAAAATCGGTTTTTTCCCCTTCTACTCCCTCCAAATCATCCTAGGAAG
Organism: Brachynemurus nebulosus; assembly: GCA_035578155.1. Lineage (NCBI taxonomy): Eukaryota > Metazoa > Arthropoda > Insecta > Neuroptera > Myrmeleontidae > Brachynemurus > Brachynemurus nebulosus. Next base: position 679,335 of record JAPWDM010000018.1, on the reverse strand, counting down.
CTGAATTTTGGATATGTTGTAGATAATTCACCGAAACATTATTTCCAACCGGTTTGGAAAAGTTTTATTGTTTTACCGCCACTCACCACCCCCCTTAAATGTTGGGTCGGATCAAAAATTTTCCCAAAATTTGACCCGTCTTTAATAGTATGAGGTGCCTCGAAAATGAGCCCCACTTACCAAATTTCAGCTCTAAACTTCCATAAAGGGGCCCTACACATATTAAAAGGTAGCGGGAATATATATATATATATATATATATATATATATATATATATATATATATATATATATATATATATATATGATCATGTTTTACGGGTCCGAAAACGGATAACGCCAGTGGCGGTTATTCCAGGTATGCGGGGTAGGCGCCGCCTACCCCAGCTATTTCTAAAAAACTGAAATAAATTCATAACAAGAACGTAACATTGTTTACAAAATAATTTAAATACACAATTTCAATAAGATTTACTTTGATAATATTGCACATTATTACATATATTGCATATTAGAATATACATAATTATAAAATGCATAAATATTGTAATATTGTCCGTAGAACGTACATATACCCATTATATACACGATATACACTATACTACTATAGCATATCTATAGCCACTTTATCCAGCTATACATACAACAATATTATTCCACATGCACACTGCACAGATACCATACCTACCATGGTAGGCTCTCTGAGCAGAGCGTATCCGTGTGTACTGAACCTGTATATGTGTGTATATATTATGTAGCTGTATTAGTTGTTTATAAACACTGTTGGTACTTTCACAGAGTAGGCGATTTTTTCGGTGACTACCGTACATACGATTACAGCCGAACTAATCAAAACTTAATTTGTGTTCTAGTCATATCAGGTTTTAGGGTTTTTAGCATGCTTCTTGTATACCTCTTGTAAATTTATCGTTGCTGTTCCGTTGTGGTTTGATTGTTATTTTATTATTAACTGTCTTTTTTTTAAAATGACATACTACAATAAAGTATTAAAAAACATTTTTTAAAGGAATATTGAGGAAAAGAATTTTTTTGAGTAGGTATATTGAAGATAATTTAACTTATGCATATTTAACCCCATAAAAATATTATCGGTTTTTTACTTTTGCTGTGAAAAAAAAAAGTTAGAACCGATATTTTATATTTTTTTAAATAAATTTGTGTTTTCTACAATTCTAATTTGTTACCTAAAGTAATTTAACTCGAAGAATTGTCAACTAGCAAAAATACGACAGCGAAGCAGAAATATTTTCGACAATAAATATTTTTTATATTATATAAACATAAATTTATTACAACAAATACAAATCTCTCGTGTAATATTAAGTGAAAAAATATGATTTTTTCGAGTGATAGATCATTGCTAATTTATCCTTATTTTAAGGGTTGATAATTCAGAAAAAGCATTTGTACATCAGTTTTAATAAAGTTTTTTTTGAATATTCTAGGTTAAATTGTTGTTTGATATCAAAAAAGCTTTTCTCTTGTCTATTCTCTGTGAACAAAATTTATGGGCAACTGCTAGGTGCGAAAATTTTCCCAATGTTGCCAAAAAACATGAATGGAGTCACGCTCATATGCAAGCATGTATTTCATTGAATGTATTTGGTTTTGTAATAATTGATGCAGTAAAGAAAATATTTATTTCTTCAAAGCATAACAAAAAATCACTAAGGGTCTCATGAAACGCTTAACTGATGCTGTATATTTTTTGGCTATGCAAGATCTTGTATTTTGTTGACATGACGAATTCTCAGAATTATCAAATTCAGGAATTTACATACTATTTGTAAATTTACTATTTTGATATGATGAAAAATTAAACTTTCATTTAGTTTACTGCATTTACCTTACTTGTTTGATAATGGTCATTTAGAAAACTCACATTCGTTTTCTAGGAACATTCTAAGAATACGATGAAAGATGAAAGCAGTTTAAGTTAATTTATATTGAACAAAGCTTTCCTGAAATATTACAGTTAAAATCTAACGTGCTGAGTAAAATTAATTTTTTTTTTTATTTCTTAATTATTCGTTTATTAATTTTTTTTTAAATTTCTACATGCAGTTAGTCCTTTTTATCCATTTTTGTGTTCAATGTATTTTCGCAGAAAAGTGTAAATTTAGAGCAGGGGTGGCCAACCCAAATGATCTTGCGGGCCACTTTGGAAGCACATCATAACTCCACGGGCTGCATATAAAATTATATGTTCCCATAATATATTACGTATTTTTTTTTTTGATACATTGGTTTTCACTACCATGGTCTTTATAAAATAAATATATTTTGTATAAGTGTGATGAATCTCACGGGCCGCGGGTTGGCCACTCCTGATAGAGTAGGAATTATTTACGTACAATACTTTACGATATTTTTTAGTAAAAGAGTATTTGTTAGTATTAGACTTTACGATATTTAGTAAAAATTCGAAAATATCATTCCGCTTTCTCTTTAGTACTTCTTTACACACTAAGTGTGGTTTATCTTTTCTGAAAGCGCATACCCAATCTTAAAGCTCACGAGCCGCCACTGGATAACGCCCCTACTCTCGCCGTTCTGATCGTATAGGCTGTTTAAGTCTAATTTTTCGAAGAAAATTTGACTAAAAAAGCTCTCATCACTCGTTTTCATCCAGCTTTATTTTCAGATTTCTGAATTTTAATCGTTCTGGTTCTTTTTGAAATCAAGCGGCTTGTACGAATATAATTATATAATAATTCGATTACACTCATAGCAACAGTTAAGGGTTTTATTCTTTGAAATTTTTAATCTAAAGTCTGCGGACTGAATAGTGAATAGTATTCTTATCCGAACTATTACGTTTTGAAGGTCATGAAGAAAAATCTTCGACGCTACTATATAATCTTATAAAGGACCATTGAAATCAATTTGAAAAATCTTTCGACTGCGGGCCTAGAAAAAATTTGAAAATAAGGAAGTAAAAAAGGGTTTGTTTAACTATAGTTCGTCGTAAATAAACAATATTTTATGCAAAATCAGTGTAAAAATAAAATAATTGAATGTATAAAGAAATGTTTTTCTTAAAAAAAAAAAAAATTATTTTTATGAATTTGATATTGCAGACGATCTGACACAGTAGGTCGAATTTTTAGGGTTCGGGGACCGCACTTTGGGAACTCCAGGTTTATGTAGATTAAGCTCACGGTGTATACATTGATCATTACATATTTATTTTATTTAATTTTTTTGTTTTGAATATTTTTATCATACCTACATATGCATGTCTTACCTACTATTTATATCTTATAATTTGTAGGGTGGAAGTTCTAGACGAAACGTCTTTCGACTTAAACCGCTTATTTATCCCTTAAGATTTAACAATTTTATTTTATTACTTCTTATTAAAAATTTTAAAAACAAATTTCGCCATGTACTAAAAACTCATAAATAAACCTATTCATACGCTAAAACTTTGTTAATTAAGTGTTAAAAAATATACTTTTACTACCTCTGCTACCATCTCCAACATTTTTTAATAAATCCAACAGACATTGTATCTTTCATATACATTGTAATTTACAATACCTTTATAATTTGTAGATAAACAACAAAATATTCAGTCGGTCTCTTATAAGATAAAATAAAACCAGTAGCTTTATAATGTCATATTTTTTATGCAGGTAGAGCCATCTGTTTATAAACATCTTTATTATATGCTTTAATATTACCTTTAATATTACATAGTAAAGAAATTATTTTATTGGGCATATTAATAATAATTAATAAATAATTGATATTTAAATATTTAAGTCAAAGAAAGCTTTAAATGATTAATTATGAAATAGAAATATTTTTCAACTTATTTGATATCTAGTTACAAATCAATTTGATTTATAAAATCATAATAAGATGTATTAATGAGCGTTAGTTATTTACGGTCGCTAGGTACGGTCTTTCTTCAAGTGAAATATAATTAAAGTCATTTTTGATATTTTTTTAATCATTAAAATATTTACTTTCATACACATCTCTACTGGATAATAATTAGGTAGTGTTGTTAGAATCGGAAAGAAAGGCAGGAAAAAAGAAAATTCCTAAAATGGTAGTTGTCTGAAAAAAATCCCTTTGAATTACCCTTTTGAAAAGTTTTTATTGTTATTTTTTCTAATAGTGAAAAAAAATTCTTTTGAATTTTTTAATATGTAGATCAAACCAAAACTCCTATGAAAGGCTCATGCCGAACTTTAAGGTAATTGGTGGGATAGAACTCGAGATTTTTTATGTTAACATTGTAAAAAAAGTAGTTTCGAGAAAAACGCCACAGGTATACGTGATAAATGAAGAAAGTTCTAGTAACTGTGTGTTGTGCATAGACAATTTATTCAGTTGCGGCGTGACTGTAGCCTTAAACTTTAAGAATATATGTGTATCAAACTTCTAGACTAGAATACCGCTTTAATTACTGATGTGAAAATGAACCTAATTATTGTTAATTTAAAAATATTCAACATATGTAATTTCATACTAATGTAATGACATTAATTACATTTTTATTATTTAGCTACATATTAACCCTAGAATCATACGTACTCGTCAAATTGACGAACGAACTTCTCTACCTGCTCCAATACTACAACTTGACGTTGCCTGCTTGCTGTGAAACTTTTGTTATCTAATTTATTTGTTATTATAACACATAAGACGTATAAATTTTGTTTATAGTTGCTGTCGTTTTGTTTATATTAAAATAGTGTGCGTCAATTTGACGGCGATGTATGACTAACGTATGTTTTTTTTTTTTAAATTTTGTACTTTACATATAAAAGTTTTCCTAATTTTTCTAAAATCTATTAAAGATATGATTTCGTTTTAACCAATTACCCAATGATTTAGGAACCGGATATTCAGGACCCCAATAATTAGAGTTGAATTCCAGAAAAACAATTTATTTTTTCATTAGTCAAATGTACATTTCGGAACATATGTCCCTTCTTCAGTGACCTATTTAACAATTAAAAATAAGTAAGTTACAAATTGTGTTAGGTGTTTTGTAAAAAGAAAAAAAGATTGACAATGTATTTTTCTTTTAGTCTAATACATACATGTTATGAACATTGCATAAAGAATAAACATTTTATTTGAAATCTTAAAGGAAAGAATTTATTTAATTTCACAAAATTAACTATGGAAAATATAATAAGGTATATTGAAAAATTTTTTTGTATGTTATAAATATTAATATTAATCGATATTTACTTATCAAATTTTATTTTATTTGTAGTGGAGGTATACACTATATGGTCTATCTATATCATTATCGATGTATAAGGGAAATTAGCAGAAAAAACCAGCTTATTTTCAGTATTAGGAATTAAAAAAAAAAAAGTTTTTGTTTTTTAATTTAAACAAACATCCGGACAGACAATAAGAATGTAAGTCAAAAAAGACAGAAATTATAAGAGAAAAAAGATTATAATAGAAAATTCAAGAGTTTACTCACCAAAATTTTAATTAATTATATTCAAGTTCCTTTCATTTAAACTTTTGCATATACATTTCTGTATATTTTTGTCCAAATATGCATTTCATAAGAAAATTGTCAAAAATTGATAAAAAGAAAAAACAAGGAACTTTTTATTAAAAAGTTTTATATATATAATAATTGACTTTAAAGATATTAAACTTAATAATTAAGTCTTAAATAAAATAATATTTTTTTAAAAAATTATATTGTGAGTACATTGTAATTGTACTGTTGTTTGACAGTAACTGACTGTTGTAATTGGTTCTATTGTTAAAGAAACTATCGTAGAAAATTCTAGACATTAAAAGTTTTTGTTTGATGTTTTTGCTTTCTTTGTCTGTCCATGTTTTCTAGAATAAACTATTGTTTACTTTAAATATATTATTGATTATGTAATGCTGTCCGTGTAAACAATGCGATCAGTTCAAATGTTTGATGACTGGTAAATAAGATTCGTCCAAAAAGGAAGACTCAATTTGTTTATTACAGTTAGTTTTATTGTTTAGTTGGATGAAAAAACTTTCACTTAGCAATCTTTTCCTGTAGTTTGCTTCCTTATCCAAAACTTTAACTTTTTCAAAATCAAAGATGTGATCATTATTAATTGAATGTTCCGCTAAGCCTGTGGATTCTTTTCCTCTCTTTATGTCATATTTATGTTGAGTTAATCTATTATTTAATTTTTGACTAGTTTGTCCAAAATAACAAAGGTCGCATTGTTTACATGGAATTTTATAAATTACATTGTGCATTTGTTTATTTTCAATTTTTGGCCTTTTTTTATTATATGTTGATTCTATTGTGTTTGTAAAAGAAAAAGTTACTTTGTTATCACTAAATTTTTCTATAGCTGGTTTAATTCTTTTTGTGAATCTGTTATATGGAAAGCATATTAGGTTATTATAGTTTATTTCTTTTTCATTGGAATTTGAATTAAAATTATTTGTTTCTGTAGAATTATATGCTTTATGAATAACTTTTTCTTTTATTGAATTTATTAGATTTAGTGGATAGTTGTTTCTAGTTAGTATTGATATTGCTTTTTTTATTGCATATTTTCTGTTTTTGACACTGCTTAGATGTACAGCCCTATGAAACATATTTTGTATTATATTGTTTTTTATATATTGTGGATGATTGGAATGGAAATTAATTAATCTATCTGTATAACTAGTTTTCCTGTGCCAAGTGGTATTTAAACAATTGTATTTATCTTTCTTAATTAACGTATCTAAAAATGTAATTTGATTATTTTCTTCAATTTCGATAGTGAACTGTAGGGCTGGATGGTAATTATTAAAAGTGTTTTTGATTTTTTCAATTAATGTTAATGGGGCACAAGAAAGAATATCATCTACATAGCGAAAGAAAAAAGAAGGGTCCCATTCTTTAATTTTATTTATGCTGATATTACAGAGATAGTCCATAACATAAGATGCTAAAACAGGACTCAGTGAATTTCCCATTGGACAGCCAAAACATTGTTTATAGTATTTATCTTGAAATTTAAAAAGGTTATTTTCTACTATCAATTCTATTCCTTCAATAAAAGTTTCTTTAGTTAAGTTAGTGAATTCTTTAATTTTATTCCATTGTTTTTTAATGATTGCTGTTGCTAATTTAATCGGAATGTTAGTAAATAAAGATTTTACATCCAATGAAAACAGTTTTTCTTCAGAATTTTTTAATTGTATGTTTTTAATTTTATTGACAAATTCATATGAGTTTTTTATGGAAAATTCACTGTGTTCAGCTTCGCTAAGTATTTTAGAGAAAAATTTGGATAATTCTTGAATTGGAGATTCAATTTGACTTACTATGGGTCTTAAAGGGATTCCCTCTTTGTGTATTTTAGGTAGAAAGTAAATTTCTGGTAATGTTTTTCCTGATTTAATTATTTTAGTTTTTGTTATGTTGTCAATGTATTTACATTTGTATAATTTTTCAGTGAATATTTTGACTTTTTTAGAAACAACTTCCACAGGGTCTTTTCTTATGTTTAAGTATGTATTTTTGTCATTAAGATGTATTTCTGCTTTTTCATTATATTCAGATCTATTTAAAATAACTGTGCAATTTCCCTTATCTGAGACTGTAATGATAATTTCATTTTTATTATTTTTTATAAAGTTTTTGGTCTTCTTGTAACAGTTTCCAATGTATTTTTGTAATGGATCAATGTATTGGTTTTTGTTTATGTTATTAAGTAATATATTTACTATTTTTTCCTTTAAGGGTTTTTGTTTTTCTTTTGGAAATTTATCAATATTAGCTTCAATGGCTTTTAAAATATTTAAAATAGTATTTTTATTATCTTTGTGGTTAAAAATTTTATCGTCAATAACAAATTTCGGACTTATGGCAAGTATTAGTTGGACTTCATTCGGAATAATTATATTTGAATAGTTTTTAATCCATTCTTTATTGATTGAAATATTATCTATTATTTGATTTTCAAATCTATTGATTTTCTTTAACTGTTTCCGCCTGAAGCGTACATCCGTTTTGTCTATTATGCATTGAGAATCTGTCACAAGCAGACCAAAATCCTTTGTGTTCATCAAATTTATAAGGTTATTTTTAATTTTATTGATCTGTTTTATCAATTTATTTTGTTTTATGTATAAATTATTAATAAATATTTTTGTGATTGAAACTAAAAATTTTCTTTTTGCAGATGTCAATCTTTTATTACACCCTACATCCTCTAAATATGGAAGGGATAACCTAATATTATTCTTAATAAATTTGGGAATGAAATTTTTTCTTTTACAATTTAGTAGAAAAAGAATATGATTTTTAATTTTTGTAAGTTTTACATTTATATTTATATATTCATTAATAATGTTATTGGTATAAAGGCTATACTTCCTTTTTATGTCTTTCAGGTTTGACATTTTAAATTTAATCAACGTAGTTTTAATTGGGATTTCAAGAGTTTAATGATTTCGTTTTAACCAATTACCCAATGATTTAGGAACCGGATATTCAGGACCCCAATAATTAGAGTTGAATTCCAGAAAAACAATTTATTTTTTCATTAGTCAAATGTACATTTCGGAACATATGTCCCTTCTTCAGTGACCTATTTAACAATTAAAAATAAGTAAGTTACAAATTGTGTTAGGTGTTTTGTAAAAAGAAAAAAAGATTGACAATGTATTTTTCTTTTAGTCTAATACATACATGTTATGAACATTGCATAAAGAATAAACATTTTATTTGAAATCTTAAAGGAAAGAATTTATTTAATTTCACAAAATTAACTATGGAAAATATAATAAGGTATATTGAAAAATTTTTTTGTATGTTATAAATATTAATATTAATCGATATTTACTTATCAAATTTTATTTTATTTGTAGTGGAGGTATACACTATATGGTCTATCTATATCATTATCGATGTATAAGGGAAATTAGCAGAAAAAACCAGCTTATTTTCAGTATTAGGAATTAAAAAAAAAAAAGTTTTTGTTTTTTAATTTAAACAAACATCCGGACAGACAATAAGAATGTAAGTCAAAAAAGACAGAAATTATAAGAGAAAAAAGATTATAATAGAAAATTCAAGAGTTTACTCACCAAAATTTTAATTAATTATATTCAAGTTCCTTTCATTTAAACTTTTGCATATACATTTCTGTATATTTTTGTCCAAATATGCATTTCATAAGAAAATTGTCAAAAATTGATAAAAAGAAAAAACAAGGAACTTTTTATTAAAAAGTTTTATATATATAATAATTGACTTTAAAGATATTAAACTTAATAATTAAGTCTTAAATAAAATAATATTTTTTTAAAAAATTATATTGTGAGTACATTGTAATTGTACTGTTGTTTGACAGTAACTGACTGTTGTAATTGGTTCTATTGTTAAAGAAACTATCGTAGAAAATTCTAGACATTAAAAGTTTTTGTTTGATGTTTTTGCTTTCTTTGTCTGTCCATGTTTTCTAGAATAAACTATTGTTTACTTTAAATATATTATTGATTATGTAATGCTGTCCGTGTAAACAATGCGATCAGTTCAAATGTTTGATGACTGGTAAATAAGATTCGTCCAAAAAGGAAGACTCAATTTGTTTATTACAGTTAGTTTTATTGTTTAGTTGGATGAAAAAACTTTCACTTAGCAATCTTTTCCAAACTTTTATTGAAGGAATAGAATTGATAGTAGAAAATAACTTTTTTAAATTTCAAGATAAATACTATAAACAATGTTTTGGCTGTCCAATGGGAAATTCACTGAGTCCTGTTTTAGCATCTTATGTTATGGACTATCTCTGTAATATCAGCATAAATAAAATTAAAGAATGGGACCCTTCTTTTTTCTTTCGCTATGTAGATGATATTCTTTCTTGTGCCCCATTAACATTAATTGAAAAAATCAAAAACACTTTTAATAATTACCATCCAGCCCTACAGTTCACTATCGAAATTGAAGAAAATAATCAAATTACATTTTTAGATACGTTAATTAAGAAAGATAAATACAATTGTTTAAATACCACTTGGCACAGGAAAACTAGTTATACAGATAGATTAATTAATTTCCATTCCAATCATCCACAATATATAAAAAACAATATAATACAAAATATGTTTCATAGGGCTGTACATCTAAGCAGTGTCAAAAACAGAAAATATGCAATAAAAAAAGCAATATCAATACTAACTAGAAACAACTATCCACTAAATCTAATAAATTCAATAAAAGAAAAAGTTATTCATAAAGCATATAATTCTACAGAAACAAATAATTTTAATTCAAATTCCAATGAAAAAGAAATAAACTATAATAACCTAATATGCTTTCCATATAACAGATTCACAAAAAGAATTAAACCAGCTATAGAAAAATTTAGTGATAACAAAGTAACTTTTTCTTTTACAAACACAATAGAATCAACATATAATAAAAAAAGATCAAAAATTGAAAATAAACAAATGCACAATGTAATTTATAAAATTCCATGTAAACAATGCGACCTTTGTTATTTTGGACAAACTAGTCAAAAATTAAATAATAGATTAACTCAACATAAATATGACATAAAGAGAGGAAAAGAATCCACAGGCTTAGCGGAACATTCAATTAATAATGATCACATCTTTGATTTTGAAAAAGTTAAAGTTTTGGATAAGGAAGCAAACTACAGGAAAAGATTGCTAAGTGAAAGTTTTTTCATCCAACTAAACAATAAAACTAACTGTAATAAACAAATTGAGTCTTCCTTTTTGGACGAATCTTATTTACCAGTCATCAAACATTTGAACTGATCGCATTGTTTACACGGACAGCATTACATAATCAATAATATATTTAAAGTAAACAATAGTTTATTCTAGAAAACATGGACAGACAAAGAAAGCAAAAACATCAAACAAAAACTTTTAATGTCTAGAATTTTCTACGATAGTTTCTTTAACAATAGAACCAATTACAACAGTCAGTTACTGTCAAACAACAGTACAATTACAATGTACTCACAATATAATTTTTTAAAAAAATATTATTTTATTTAAGACTTAATTATTAAGTTTAATATCTTTAAAGTCAATTATTATATATATAAAACTTTTTAATAAAAAGTTCCTTGTTTTTTCTTTTTATCAATTTTTGACAATTTTCTTATGAAATGCATATTTGGACAAAAATATACAGAAATGTATATGCAAAAGTTTAAATGAAAGGAACTTGAATATAATTAATTAAAATTTTGGTGAGTAAACTCTTGAATTTTCTATTATAATCTTTTTTCTCTTATAATTTCTGTCTTTTTTGACTTACATTCTTATTGTCTGTCCGGATGTTTGTTTAAATTAAAAAACAAAAACTTTTTTTTTTTTTTAATTCCTAATACTGAAAATAAGCTGGTTTTTTCTGCTAATTTCCCTTATACATCGATAATGATATAGATAGACCATATAGTGTATACCTCCACTACAAATAAAATAAAATTTGATAAGTAAATATCGATTAATATTAATATTTATAACATACAAAAAAATTTTTCAATATACCTTATTATATTTTCCATAGTTAATTTTGTGAAATTAAATAAATTCTTTCCTTTAAGATTTCAAATAAAATGGTTATTCTTTATGCAATGTTCATAACATGTATGTATTAGACTAAAAGAAAAATACATTGTCAATCTTTTTTTCTTTTTACAAAACACCTAACACAATTTGTAACTTACTTATTTTTAATTGTTAAATAGGTCACTGAAGAAGGGACATATGTTCCGAAATGTACATTTGACTAATGAAAAAATAAATTGTTTTTCTGGAATTCAACTCTAATTATTGGGGTCCTGAATATCCGGTTCCTAAATCATTGGGTAATTGGTTAAAACGAAATCATTAAACTCTTGAAATCCCAATTAAAACTACGTTGATTAATATTAAAGATATGGATGTTGTAATTAATTTATTCAATGATAATGATAATGTAAAAGATGATGACAACTGTTTGACTTATAGAGACGACATAATACTGAAGTTTTAATATATTGAATCGAAAACCAAAGAATGCGTTTCAAGTGACTTAATAAAAGATTAATAATTTATTTTGTGAAAAATATTTTAATTTTTATTATTTTTTGAGATTTTATTCGAAAAATTAAAAACAAATTTAAGAAAATTTACAAATGTGCCTAATCAGGAAATAAATACATATCTACGGGAATATTTGTGACCGAGAAATTTCACATTCTGTAAAGTCACATATGTCCACCGACTCATAATAGTTCATAAATTAATTATTTGAAAGACATGTCTTATGATACAATTGATGTATTTATCTATTTTTTAATTTTTATAATGAAAATATGCTTTGATAAAAAGATTAAAAAAATTAATAAATATTTATATTAAAAAATTTTTCCAAATGCTATTTTTTTTTTATTTTGTTCGCTTTTGTAGTATTGTTATATAAAAAAAATGTTTTTTGCAACTCTCCGTAAAAAGTCATTCGTCTAATTGACGCCGATGTATGATCAACGTTTCTCGTAGACCAATGTATGATTCTAGGGTTAAATAAAAAATTCCATGTCAGTTTCTCATAAACATAAATGAATAAATATTTATCTTGTTATCAATCAACTGATTAATGCTAAACCATTTTCTAGATCGATATCACTTATATTGATAGATCCATAAAAATTGATAAGAAACGCGTCACATACATTCATGTAACATAGTTTTTAAATGTATGCGGATTGAATTTTAATAAATTGTATCGCGCAAAGTAAATCAATATTCTCCACACCAAGCGCTCGTGCATTTATTTAATAAAATTATGTTTGCAATTTTAAACACAAAAATTTACAAAAGTAGCTATATATATATATATATATATATATATATATATATATATATATATATATATATATATATATATATATATAAATAATATATATATATATATATATATATATATATATGTATGTATGTATGAATGTATGTATATGTAAGTACAGAAACAAAACCAACAAAACAAACAACAGGCTTGGTTGACTAAAATGCGTGATCTAATTTTATAATTAATAGAGACTGATCATTTTTTTTTTATAAAAAAAGAAAATCATTGAAAATAATTTTTAATGAAAATATAATTTCTTATACTATTGGTACACTGTATTATAATAACAAGAAGACAGCAATAATGATTACGGTCACATAAGTTAAGCACTTTGATTGTACTATTTTTATATGTAACAAATTCAGTAACACTAGATTTTGGCGCTAAATTTTTGAAGTTAGTTTTTAGCAAAGCTATCGATGAAGGTAAATACGGTATAAAAAACTCCTGGAAATTTTTGAAACATTTATTGTTTTAAACTTTAAAGCTTTTTAAACGTGTTCCTTTTCTGCCTTGTTAAATAAAATACTATTTTAAACAACTTTGACAAATGGGGAATTTGACTAATTTTGAGAAACTATTTTAAAACACACATGTTTATGTATTATGCATGTATACGTTTTTAATTTTTAAAAATAATGCCGAAAATTGTTAGAAAAAATTATTTTAGTATTTGTTCTCAAAATTTGCGCGAAAACGTTTACTAGCTGTGAGTTACGTCACATTCTTTAGATAGCAACAGGTGTCCTGTAACTAAGGAAAAAAAATGTTTATTTTTCCTGTAACTAGGAAAAGAAAGTGTTGATTTTTTAAAAAAATTAATTAAATTTTAATTAATTTCCATAGTTATGTTTGCTAACCGGAATTTAAGCAGCGACACTAGTGGCGATAGTGTTGAAATATAAGAGAAACCAACTTCCCAGCCCGTTTCTGCTTACGTGGATGTTAGCTAAAAAATTACGTTTTTAATTAATTTTTTTAAAATCAAATAATGATAGTTAAGATGAACTAGCAATATTAAGGTAATATCTTTTTAAATTAGGCAAAATCCTAATCGTTTGCAAGCACTTGAGTACGAAATTTAAAAGCATGATTTTTAAAACGTAATTACCCAAAAATGTGAGATAAAACAATGAATATTTAAGTGTTAATGATAGTTTTGAATCATAAACAAATTTTTTTAAATTTTTAAACATTTGTATCCATTTAAAAAACTATAAGTTTGCATCATAGCTCGAAAATCATAAGAGCTATAAAGCTCCCGATTACAGTAATTGATTGCCCCCATCAATATCTACAATTCTTATTTGGATAATTTTTCGATTAAATCAACGGTTTGACTGTAATAAAAATGGCAACTCTCGAGAAACTCACGCTGTATATATGATATATGATATATACATACATACATAGAAATTGCAATTGCATTTGCAAAAAAACACTAAAATTGACGAAAATTGGCCAAAATTTTGGCTTCCAAAAATCGGATCTATTTGGCTGACGAACTCATCCAAGCTATTGGGACTTTTGACCTACAAACCAAATTTCGTAACAATTGGTAACAATTTTAGTGTTTTTTTTGCAAAATTGGGCCAGAACTCAAAAATTTTTTTGATTTTTTTTTACACCATCGAAAAGAGTGTAAAAAATTACCTAAGACAAGCTTTTAAAACATTGTTCTCAATGAACTAGATTTTGAGAAAAATTAGGAAATTTGCTGAATTTCTTTCTTTCTTTTATTGTTTTTATCACTTATTACACGAGAGGTTTGTATTTTTTCGAATAAATTTGGGCTTGTCTAACGAAAATTTGTTGCCTAGCAATTTAACAAGAATAATTGTCAACTAACAAAAACGCAACAGCGGAGCTGAAACGTTTTTGGGTTAACAATTCTTCGGGTTAAATTGCTGTTAGGCAAGAAATTTGAGTTGTAGAAAACACAAATTTATTCAAAAAAATAAAACTCAAGTGTAATACGGTAAGATAATTTAACGAATAAAATAAATTAGTATAATTCATATTATAATTTAATATATTGTTAGTATGGTTTTGAAGCCAGTAAAATTTTTTTATCGTGTTTACCTATAATGAAATGACCAATGAAATGTTTTGTACCATTTTTATCGCTGTAAAAGTCTACCCTAACTTTTTTCCATGGTAAAAGTGAAAAAACTACAATATTCTTATGGTTATCATATCTGTTTCATGGATATGGTTAACAATATCTGTTTCATTTTTCAAAATAAAAATTAACCAACTTTTCAAGAACGTGTCATCACCAATTTTGAAAATTTGTTTATTGTTAGAGAGATAAACTATTTTAAATGGATATAAGTTATGTTGTATGAAGTCTGCCAGGGTGGAGGCCCCAAAATGCCGAAAATAAAACTACCCAACCGATTTTGAAAATTTTTTCACTTTTAAAAATTTTCGGTTCATTTAAATACATATATGCTATACTATATGAGATCCGCCAGGGTCCTGGAGACCCAAAAAGCGCCAAAAATTAACTACTCAACTGATTTTGAAAATTTTTTCACTGTTAGAGAGCTTAACTATTTTAAATGGAAACATGTTTGTTATATGAGATCCGCCAGTGTCCAGTCTTTGGAAATTCGCTATGTTATGCAGATGCTGCGGCAGGGGTATTTTTTTCAATTGCTACAGTACCACAAGTGTTGCTTTTAAAAAACTGTGGAAATACCTTTATAAGAAATACCTTACGAACGCTTAATAATATCCAACCGCTGTAATATTTATCAAATACATTGATCTAACTGCAAGCGTGTAATTATATTTTTTACATATTTCAAACCAGTAAAAGAAATTAAAAATTTCAATATTATTTGGGTGAGTTATTATCTTCACACCAAGCGTACATTTAGTTCTTCAATCACGTACATTTCTTCACACCTTTTTATGTCAATCACACCACACTCATTGCCACTAAAACAATATCATTAATGACCGAATTACAACAGAAAAGAAGCATAACGAAAACAAAATAAACTCAATCAATATGTACCTATGTATGTGTGCATATTTGTATATTACGAGAAACAAAGCAATCGGTAATTGATGATTTAAATTGAATCACGTTTATCAATGATTTCAAATAAAAGAAAATTGGTAATTTTATCAGCCAATCGTACGGGTTATTGTGATTACATTTTTATTCTTTTGACTTTTTGTTTTCTGTACAAACTCTAATATAATGACGGTACAAGTACTTTACATATGTATTTATGTTTTCCGTTTCAATTTGATTGATTTAAACCATCCATGGCGCACGTCGTTTATTTATTGAAGCATAAATTTTTTTTTAAAATCATTGAAACGATCGATCAATTGATTGATAAAAAATCAAATAAAATGCTTGGCTTTGTGTAGTATTTGTTTTTTTTTTTTTTTGTCTACTTAGTTTCATGCTTCTTGATTTAAAGTAACCGGTTTTTATGTTTATTCGGTTACGTTTTTTTCTGATAAAATAATTTTATTTGATCATGATCATCCTGTTTATAATGATTTGGTTTTTTATTTAATGGATTTATGTAAACGTGTCCAGTAAATTGGATTGATATGATTGAAATAGTTAGGGTAATGGAATATAAATAAAATAGTAAGTTATATCGATATTTTATATATCTACAAAAATAATGTCGGATTAAATACATTTGGAACTCTGAAGTAAATTGATTTTACTTCTATTTATTATGCTGTCTGGCTCTGACTGGTACAGGATACGCTCAATAGCCTTCTATACTTTTGCTATTTTCTTAATACATATTTTAAAAAACAAGTATGAATATTAAGGACTACTAAGAAACTAAGAAAAAACAAGTCTAAGATTTTTTTATGTAGATTCAAAATCTGTAAAGAGAATTTTAATATTTCTTATTTTTCACTTTTCACTTTAAAATTAACCCCCACATTTTAACTCTCAACCACCCCTATTGAAGAACCTTTACCCAAAAAATCATATTTGACAACGAATTTTGAGTCTTTTAACACTGAATTCCCTATTTTATATTTTTCAATGTGATCTAAAAATGTATTAGCTGGACTTAATTCAATTTTTTTTTCAAAATGAATTTTTGAGAAATTTCAGGTTAAAATTTTGACTTTGGACTTAAGAGTAACTTTTATGTAGAGATTTTGAAAAAACGCTATAAAATAATTCTTTTCTCATTGTGAGCTTTTTACCTCTTTTAGGAGAGCTTCGAAAAAGGATTTAAAAATCTGATCTGCATCTCATTTTGCAATAATATTTGGAATTTTTCTTAGCCTATACGAAGGCTACTATTTTACAAAATTTCATTAAAATCTAAGATGATCATGTAAAAAAGTGTATTGAACTGACATAGACTGATTCCTTTAAATTCAGCTTTAAGATCCTTAATGCGGATACAATTTTGTGCGTTTGTAAATATTTTTACCCTTTGTTATATAACGAAAATAATTGACCATTTTCATCAGTATGAAAGAAAGCCACAATTCCGCATTAAAATATTTTTTTTCTTTACAGACAGAAGGTGAAAACATATCCAAACTTGAAAAAGCAGATATACTGGAATTAACTGTGCGACACCTCCACCGTTTGCAGCGACCCCGCAATTCAGTGGAAGATGCACAGCGCTATCAAGCTGGTTTTGGTCAGTGTGCCGCCGAAGCATGTCAGTTCCTACTCTCATTGCCGGGTGTGGATACCAGAGTGGGACAAAATTTAATAAAACACCTAGGCGCTTGCATCAGTAACAATGGCCCACTAAGTATACAAGTACCAAATCTAAATCGTTTAAGTTATTCCCCACCAGTATCCCCATTGACGCCAGCCACGAATTTGACACCGTCAGTAAAACAACAAACGAAAACAGTTAGCGCACCTGTTCAATCGGTAACGTCACCATCGCAAAATAGTTATAATAATCAGGAAATTCTAAGTTCTACACCGAGTGTACAAGACTTATCGAAACCAATGACTGGCCTATTAATGCAAGTACCAAAAATTCAGACTAACACCAACAGTCGGTTAGCTTCGTCTGTAACTCCGATTATTAGCACACGAAACGTTGCCAGAAATACAATGCTGGAGTGTCAAAGTAAACCCACCAATTTAACAACAGCAGTCTTATCGGAAAATAAAGCGCTACAAACATCAGCATCGTTACAAGTTGTACAACAGAGACCGAATGTCATTGTGGATGGGCGTCGTGAAAAATTATTAAATGAAAAAAATAAATCGGATGAAGATGACGAGGAGGAAATTGATATTGAAAAAATCGAAGATGAAAATATGTGGCGCCCATGGTAAAAGTTTTTCATAATTTAGAATTATTCTGTTTGTGACTGCACACCATTAACAAATTGGAATTTTACTAATTTAAATAAATCACTATAAATTCACAATTTTTGTTTACCATTTACAAGATTAGTGGAAGTGAACGTTTGGAAACACAGTCTCTAAGCCCTGCTTTAATGAGTTTTAATGTTTTAATATAGCGAATTAATAACTCTAATAGTTTTTATTCTATATTATGTACATGTTTATATTACTAAAAGATTAGAGCTGACAGATTTTGAAATACGAGAGAAATACAACAAACTTAATGATACAGTCTACTCGCATATCATTTTTAAAGGTCGGTATAATCATCAAAATCAGTACTAGAAAGCGCCAGGAAATTGTGAGATTGTTTATTTTATTCACTCCGCCTTGTGAATAAATAGAAGTCTCTCAGATCAAAATCTACCAGCGGTATTTTACATTTACTGCAAAAGTAATTAACCCTGCATTTATTTCGTTAATTCTTTTTCACGGTCAAGAATGTAAACGTATTAAAAATTATTATGTTTCATAAATATATACAGAACTTAGAATTATAATTTTAATGGAATAAAATATTTTTAATAATTCTATTTCGATTACGAAAATGGTTAATATTGGTAAAAAGTATACGTATAGCCCTCACAACACAAATTTGCTCTAACAGGACCTGAAAATTGAGGAAAAATTCGTTATAAATTAATGATACAGTGGGTTTTATACATAACAAACTTCTATACATACAAACTACACATGCAAACTTCTTTATTTTCTATAATATTTTCCCAGACCATAACTACCCGTAGTTTTAAACATTAAGTTTATATTTTAAAGTCAAAATCATTATTTTTGACTTCGTAACTTAAGGCAATTCCCCTGAAGCTTTAATTTTCAATATTTCTTAGAAATATATGAATTATGTTTTTATTCGTTTTAAATATTAAATTTTATGTTAGGTATTTAAAAAAAAATGTATTTATGTATGTAGTAAAAGACTTATTTAAAAATTAAATCACGATGGAAATGAAAAGTTGCTCAACTCTGGCTAGTTTTGCCGAAATAATCTTAGTAAACGTTATCTAGGCTTTGTAAGTTTGACTAAGAATTTATAATATTTATATACATAGGTATATAAATATTTAGAAACAATTTTTTAAATAAGTCTTTATTTTTTACCTAGAATTTTTTGATCTCTTTTTTATATAGTTTTTGTTATATTAACCATAATATATTATTTATTTTTTTATTACCCCTATATCTTGTATTGTTTACACATTAATTGCAATTTATGTTAGAAATGGGAGCGAAATATATCTATATTTATGTAAAATTTTGTGATATGAATAAATATTAATTGTCAACAGCTTTAATTATGTGATAGATTTTATTGCAAGAAAAGAAATAATTAAATAAAAGTTATGTGTAAACAAATTTCGATTTCTAAAATCGTTATATTCTATAAACAAAACTGTAGAAATATAATCTTAATTACGGACATAATTAAAAGAATTAATTCAAATGTCTTATAATGAATAACATTTTTGAAATATTAAAAGGATTCCATTCATCTAATTAAATCCTTATGAAAAAATTGAACGGTTAGAATATTAAACGAAATTAAGAATATATTATGTAATTGAGATTCTATTCTGTATCGTTGGCGCAGAATCAAATAATTGTTTTGAAATTATCACTGTTTTTAGAAGGCCTTTTATTATTTCCGCAATCACTGGTCAAATTTGAATTTGGTTTCTGGGTAACGAAATAGGAAAAATTAATTGAATTTACGCCAACGATATTTAAAAATAGGTTAATATTTAAGTATAATTTTTGCTCATTAGAATTAACTATGTAGTTCCTACTTTCTAATTATTATTATTACTCACAGAACACTTATTACTCTCGTTTCATACGTAGAATTCAATGTGACAAATTTTTTTAAATATAAAATTTATAAATTTATTTTTTTATTTTTAATACTTTATTTTTTTAATATGTACTGTTTATAATTAACAATTTTTGAATACATAACGGTGATCTAAATATTTTTATTAAAATTATAATAAGATCAAAATTTAAGCATTCCCAAAATATTTATTTTTGATAATTTTTTTTATTATATTAAATAAAAACCATTATAGTCTGTACAGATAAGACCGATATGATGGCACAACGGTAGGAATATATAATTACATTTTTTAAACAAAACTATTCTTATTGTTTAAAACTGTAAGTCATAGTATTCATGGATTGAAAATTGAGATAAAATTAATATTAATAATAAATGTTTATGATATTATGTTATATTTTCGACAGTAATAGTCAATCGGTATTAAATATTTGTGCAATCCGAACTAGTGGTGAGTATAATCGAATGAAAATAATTGATGAAAATAATCTAATAATTATTCGATTATCATTCGATTATTAAGATCACTCGATTATATAATCGAGTATTGAAATCATTGGATTATTCCCATTACTAATCTGAACCATTGCTTATATAACAAAAGACAGTATCATTGTATTATATTAACGTAGTTTTCTTAGGAATATTTTCAAATTTTGACTATACTTCTTATTTAGAATATGCTGACTTTAACTCTTTTTTTTAATCATAGAGAAATGTTTTTGTCTCAAAATGCCGCACCTTTTACTGTCAGTGACAAGTACAATAGATGAGGTTACAAAAAAGGAAGGAAAATCAGAGATACCAATAACAAAAAATGCCAACCCTCAGAATTTACAAAATAGAAATTATACTAAACTATGTTGGTAAAATTGAACATTACCTAAAAGTAGACTGTACTTCGAATAATCTGCCACAGATGGTGGCACTTGTACCAGTGAATATATTATATATCGCGCGTATTCTGTCTCAACCTCGTATCTGAAAACTCCCAAATTTTGGACACAAAAAAAACATATTTTAAATCCGTGTTTTCATCACTATGAGCTTAAGATTTATGCTAATTACACCCTTTGATGTTGGCTACCCATATATATAAATATATATATATATATATATATATATATATATATATATATATATATATATATATATATATATATATAGATAAGTATATATGTAAATACAGTATTTAATATGTTTTTTGTGTGTCCTAAAACATGTAGCTTTTGATATAAGAGGTAGAGACAGCCAACGCGCGATATATCAAAGCATTTTGAGTTGTCATATTGCATGACGAGTTAACTCGTCTTAATCATGTAAAGATTTAATGAACAGAATAGCAGCAGAATTTAATCATCAGAACAAATTTTAACTTGTTCTTATAAAAATTCGCTGTTCCATTTGAATTACATTATAGTTGGAGTTGGATTCACTTAGTTATATGTAACATATTTCGGGTAGCTACACTTTTTGATATTTTGTATCGATATATTTTGATAATACCAATCAATGGCTTTTAGCTTCTAATGTACCTCAGATTGCTACATGGTAGTATATTTATCACAAGGCACCTTATTAAAAAGTTCTAAGGTTAATTCATACTTATGCACGTTAAATAATAATCAATCGTATTTTGTACAGACTATAACTGTTGTACGATGTTAAGTCAGTATACGAAGTAATTTTAAAAAGAAAAGTTATTATGATGGTTGATAATTATTGATAATAACAAATTGATGAGACTCTGCAATAATTTACAACGAATAATCAAAAATTATGTTGAAAAATTTTTATTTTTATATAATTATAATCGTTTTATATCTTTATTATTATATATAGTACTTATTAATTCTTACTGAAATACCAGTGTCTTTCGAAATGTACATTTGCGAATAAATTGTTATAAAATTCTAGATTATTAAATAAATAGCTTTTACTGTAACAATATTTTTTTATTGCATTTTTTTATCAGTCTTTTGCAGCAAACATTTTTCTGTAGATTGGATTTACGGAAAAAATTTTGAATTACTGAGTTTAACAAATTCGGAAAGATAAAATATCATATCCATTGTGACGGATCTACTACAGTAATGTTTATGTTTTCAGTTGAGGGTCTTTTTTTGGTAGTTAGTTGTTTGTACCAAATTAGTTCATATTGAACTCCTCTAACATATTGAACGACAGACTGAGAAGTATGTCAAAAAACGAAATTTTTCTGAAAAATAGATATGTAACAGTCTTAAGTTATCAACTAAGCTTAAGTAACCTACGGATTATTTTACAAAAGATAATGTATAGATTCAAGCCAATAAATTTTCATTGCTTAGTAATGCTGAACAATTTCCTCATGAATTTTTACTCATATTTTAATAATTATGAGTACGTGAGCCCGAAGGCGAGAGCGAGCGATATGAGTAACAAATTAGGTATATAAATTTTCTTTACACACTTTTATCTTTGTATAATCTGCTACAAAATTACTCTGTCTTTTCAAAATTCTGACTATACATTTCATTGTACAAATTTGGCTGAATGTAATGAAATTCAATTACTTACAAATTAATTTTTATTATTCAATCAAATTAATAGTATATTACTTAACGAGGACCGTACGTGTTATTTTTGTGGCTTCAGATGCAGTCCGAGAAAAACCGAGGCCGAAAGTTGAGGGTTCTCAAACATCCCTGGCAATAAGAATAAACTTACGGGCCGAGTATGAGTAAGTTATTTTTGCAACCGAAAAAGATTATCAATAAATTGAAAAAAATCAATAAAAATAATGAAATTTATTGAGTATGCAATTTTAATAAAAAAGAATAGCATCTACAAAAAAATATTTCCATAGAAAAATTTATATTTTACTATTAACTCTTTTAAACAAACCATAAGGAAAAATTTTTTTGTCTCAAAATGCCAGACTTTTTACTGCCAGTGGTACCTACAATAGATAAGGTTATAAAAAAAGAAAAAAATCAAAGATCCCAACATCAAAAAAGTGAATTCTAGGAAATTACAAAATATAAATTATACTGTATGTTCATAAAATTTAACATTATTTAGAATTATACCGTATTTCGGAAAATCTGTCACAGAAGGCGGCATCTGTACCAGTGAATATATACATATCACAGCATTTTGAGCCGCCATATTACAGAACGAATTAACTCGTCTTAATCATTTAAAAACGATAGTGACTTAACGATAATCACTTAACGATAAGTGATTCTGATTACTTACGTTTCTAGGAAAGTAAATGTTGTTTACGCACAATTTACCTATTATGTAAACGCTAACTTACGATTCGAGAGGTTGAAAAATTATTAATTAATTTAAAGTAATGACAGGGAATAGAAAGATAGAAACGTTGAATATACATAATAGTTTGAATTGATATATCTGGTAATCTATAACTTCTTGTATCAATTATATTTTGTGCGCAATTAATACCGCTAGGGACATCTAGAGACGAAATGATAAAATGTTGAACTGATACTGTAGGCACAACTAGCTACAACCTCGTTACGTACATAACTATTCCGATAGATAACACCTCAAACGGTAGTTTATTCGAGTCCCTATAATAAATAGCGTCGTGACATGTGTGCTGAACGCTGATTGATTTCGGCATTTTCTGTCCAAAGTTGGGTAAAATAAATTGAAAATAAATTAAATATCATTTAGTTTCGCGTAGAAAGAATAATTAAATTAAAATTTTTTAATTGTTCATAAATTCATAACTTATTAACAATAATTATGTACTCAAATACATAGGAAACTCCCATTACGTAATCCACTGGGACCAAATTGCTAAATGAGAAAGTCAAAGATCACGGGCGTCAGTGTTTCTGATTTATATATTTGTATGATTTACTGTTACAAACTATTACTTAGACACTAACACATTCAAACATATTTGCTGTAAAACACGGTGGGGTGCATTATACACATCTTGTGTGCGATGAAATTGCTAAATGGGAGCGTGCGATATGGGAGTTTCCTATGTAGCTGATAATTTATTTTGAAGCTTCCCGCTCTGTTTTGGAAAGAAAATGGATGACATGTCACGACTCTATTTATTATAGAGACTCTATAATTTAGGAGTCGGGACATGAATTCTGATAGTCCATTTCAAAAAAAAATAAAAATCATTTAATTTAAAGAATAATTAAATTGAAACTTTTTAATTGTTCATTAACTCATAACTTAACAATAATTATGTACATAAACATGTGATACATAAATATTTTTTACATTTCCTACTAGGTATTTCTTTAATGAAAAATGTCCCGATTCTTTTTAGTACAGGAACTCCAGGATCTCCTATACTAAATAGAGTCGGGTCATGATAGCCATTCTCAGCCAGAAAAAAGCAGAAAATTGTAAAATTAATTATTACATGTCGAGTAAATATGCGTGAATACATAATTATTGTTTATAAGTTACGAGTTAATAATAAATAAGTAATTAAAAAGTTCTAATTTAATTATTTTTTCTAGGTAAAGTTACATAATTGATTTTTTTAAAAATATTTAATTTATTGCCAATTTATTTTACCTGCACTTTTGATTGAAAATGGCGGATTATCAAGGCTCGCGTCCCGACTTCATTTAGTACAGGAACTCTATACAATATACATAGTTTATTTCATTACCTACGTCTTACAGTGTGCATGTAGGGTAAATGCACCAAAATATTTCGTCGTATTATATTTGTTTTACAAGAATTATTTCCATTTAATAAGATTGTTATTCATTCAGAAAGTACTTTAAAATATTTCCTTAACGAATAGTCTGTTACGTGAACAGAATTTGTGCTTTCTTATTGCAATACTTAAATAAGAAAATTTACACACTTTTTTCTTTTTTTTATTCTTAAAATCGATCGATCTAGTGGTAAATGTGCCTAACGCCAAGGATTGTGGACTCAGATTTAAACGGTAAAGACTTAGGACAACAGAAGTACCCATCATATCTTTAATTAAATTTAAAAAATATTGCAAGATGAACATAATTGCTGCAATATGGACTGCTTACATCTAATTGTAAAAAATTAGTTCAAATACTTTTTACTCTATATAATTGACTATGTATTAAATTTTTTAACAAGTCATGTCCTTGTCTATGTTTCTATGCTACATTTTATCTGGTGTCATATATATGAATATGTGAGAATGTGTATACATGTATGCATGTATTAAACATATAGAACCGAATGTAATTTCCTCATTTGATGTCGACAAACGTAGTGACGATAAAATTCGATAAATTCTCTGCGACGAAATGGAAAATAAAATTGAGTTATTTTAGGAAAATATAAACTAAAAGCATTCACATTTTATTAACATTTAGATTTACTTAAAAGGAAAACTTTAAATCCGAATATGCGACGTTCCAATCAAGATGTGAGATATAAAAAGAGTGATTTCAAAAATTGTATTTAATCATTAGCAAAAACTAGTTGTGATTCGTGATCTTACTCGCCTAACTGAATTATGAGTCAAATTATTCTAAATATATTCCGAAATTTTGTACAGAATCAATTGTTATTTATAGAGCTTGGCTCCGTTCACCAAAGTAACCATCTTAATATTTCAGTAACATGACTCATTTCCATACCATTAAACATCTTCTTAGATAACTGTACTGATAGTTTTAGCATTTAGGAGCACATCAGTTTTAGGTCTTTTTTTTAGAGTGTCAAGGCTCTAGGAGACAATGTCTAACTGTTTAATTTCGCTATCATTTGGTGGTTTCTAATACTCACTAACTTTGGTGGTTAATTTGAATCAGGTCTGTACAACTTTAGTGTCACTCCACTCGCTCAACGGAGATCCGCCCAGTCGTTTATTTTGGGCAGATTTTGAAACGCCACGTCCTTATGGACCTATACACTAATAAAAATTTTTTTAACATTATCTTGGTAATTCTTGAAATTTACGAATACTAACACATTAACAAACTAACAAGCTCACATCTTTACTTTTTTATTATATTAGTACGATAGGATGATAAAAACTACAAGCTTTTTATTAAAAATAAAAATTGCCGTAGACTTGGTTTTCTAGTGAATTTCCAAAATGGAAAATTCAGCTATTATTATGTATATACTCGTATGTATCCGCACGATAACTCTCAATCGAAATATCGAATTTTTACGAAATTTGGCGAAAACATTGTAAGTTCCAAACTTTTGGATGAGCCTTCAGCCAGACACGTCCGATGGCGATGCCTGGAATCTCAAAATCGATTTTTTTAAATTTTTTAACACCATTTTAAAGGGCAGAGGGTTTCTAACAATGATAAAATTAGAAGACAATTAATTTTTAAATATTTTTTATTCATCTGGAATCCAGTTTTTGCAACAGCGTAATACAATAAAATATTTAATAATACATATACTCGTATTTAAAAATCCTAGTGATGGTCTGCCACGTCTGCCATCTGCAAGCGCACTGCACAGTTATTTATATTTTTACATACCTTCCTTGTTAAGTCGATTGCATATAAATTCTAGTATATTCATTCAATGTTCTATTATGTTTCGAATGACATAAAATGTATAAAATTTGTTCGTTTAAGAAAAGTACGATATTTACCTTTGTCCACTGTTACCTTTATATGCTACTAGCTGTACCCGCGTTATCATACGAACGACACGAATATTATAATTATGAAGAATTTGTAAAATAGGGAATACAAATGAACAATAATGGATGAAGATAATATACAAAAATAGATGGCAAAATTCAAAAGTAAATTCCGAAATAAAATCTTTCCTCTGGAGGAATTTCAGTGGCACTATGTACAAGACAAAACTAACGCCCCTTTTGATTGTAACATAATTTAACACTTTTTACATTACTTATTTTTACACTAATAAATAATTAATGATTTAAATATTCTCCTTGGTAATGAATTTATGCATAACAAGTTCTATAAATCTTCATAGAAGTGAGTACATACTTGTTGTGTACTCAAACCGCTAATGAGTGTTCCTTACTTCGACATCTACGTCATAGATGTCGCTACTTGTGTCCAAAAGCACAACATCAAAGATGTATGCGGTTTTCCCTGTAAAAGTTAGTGCGCAATAGTGACTTCAATGCAGTGAAGATACAAGATGGTTTCTGCTTAAATATTATTACAAGTGTGTGTTACTGCTAAACTTCTAATATAAACTGCTTCTACTAATAAAGGCTTAATAACTACCTAATAACTACTGCAAATATTAACTAAATATATTTTGTGTATAAACTAGTGTGTTACTAGTGCTACAACCAGATTAAGGTGTTTTACTTACGACTGTGAACTAGCGCCAAAATATAAAGGTACGTGATAACCTAATTTATTAAATACTACTTTTATTTAAACCGCGGCTACCTCCGGACGCTCCGGACACAACAAAAAACTTGGCGACGAGAAAAACGGAATTAAAAAACATTTTGGTGTGTTTTCATTTCTTCTACTACATACAAAATGCCGCCAAAAACAGACAGCGCAAATACTTCGTTAAATTCTGTTGATAATAAAACTTCAGATAGTTTCAAGATTCATAAAAATGTCGAATTTGATCCGGATAAGATCGATTTTGAAACATTTTTGGTCAAATTCGATAACTACTTGGTATTAAACCAAATTGAAAATGCTACCTTGAAACGTGCTTTGCTGATAGATTCACTTACAGCAAAACCTCTTCAAACATTAATTTCTTTATGTAAACCGGACACTCCTTCAAAGTTCACGTACGAACAATTAAAAGAAAAGTTGCAAAATAATTATAAAACGGTTACATTTAAATGCGCTGAACGGTATAAATTTTTCACGTGCCGACAGACACAAACGGAGTCGATCCAAGATTTTGGCAATAAATTAAAAGAATTAAGTACAAATTGTCGTTTCCCCTCAAACTTCCTCCAAGATGCTTTAGTAACAGCATTTGTCATTGGTATTCATAACAATGAAATACGGAAAAATCTACTACAAACAGACTACAATAAATTAGATGATATTATCGAAAAGGCTAAAATTTTGGAACAGCTGATAAATACTAACGTTACTTCAAATTCTACTTCTGCACAAGACAATTCCGTGCAAAAAATTTCTAAATATAAAAAATCTAATTTCAAAAATACTTCGAAATTTACTTCTAATAATTCTACAATTACTCCGTGTGATTCCTGTGGAGGAAAACACTTACGAAAAAATTGTAAATTCAGATCAGCTGTTTGCAGAATTTGTGGCTTGAAAGGTCATATTTCTACCGTGTGCCGATCTTCTTCAAAAGGGGGAAAAATGCCACATGCTTCAAATGCTACAGATACTTCGGCTACAGTGAAAACTACAAAATCTAAGCGCTCAAACACACATTATATTGCTCCGACTACTTCCAAATTTGACGTACTACAGGTGCAGAATAATCAAAATACTCCTAAATATATGGTTCCTGTACTGGTAAATAACAAATTAATTAATTTTGAATTAGATACTGGGTCTTGTTCTACAATAGTAAATGAAAATTGTTACAATTTATTAGGTCGTCCAAATTTAGATGCTACTTCCATGTCGTTAGCCAGTTATTCTGGTCATAATATTTCTTTGCTTGGAGAAAGCATGGTAAATGTTTGTTTCAATGGGACATGCACTACTTTAAAATTATTTTTTGCTACTGGCACTACTAATAATGTGTTAGGTCGTGATTAGATTGACAATCTAAAGCTCGACTCACACTGTCTACGTCAATTTCGTGACAAATCTTCTATTTTAGCCGTATTTTTACAAAATTCTGATACGGGCACTTCGGTTACTTCAAATTCTTCAAATTCTTCTACTCTACAGGGGTTATTAAATGAGTACGCCGATCTTTTTCAAGATGGTTTGGGTCATTGTAAAAAGTTTAAAGCCCATTTATATTTGAAACCTGATGCCGTTCCTGTTTTTCGTAAGGCCCGACCACTACCTTTTGCTACACGTGAATTAGTGGAACAAGAACTGAATCGGTTAATTTCACAAAACGTTCTAGAACCAGTCGATCATAGCGAGTGGAGTTCTCCAATTGTGGCTGTTCGTAAACCAAATGGACAGGTCCGAATCTGCGCTGATTTTAGTACTGGATTGAATCAGTCTCTTCAAGTCCCTCACTACCCACTTCCTACAACTGATAGTATTTTTGCTGCTCTAAATGGTGGTCAACAATTTACTGTTATTGACTTTTCAGATGCGTACTTACAAATAGAAGTTGATGAGGAGAGCAAAAAATTATTGGTAATAAATACACATAAGGGATTACTACGTTATACAAGACTTCCATTCGGGGTTGCTTCAAGTCCCATGATCTACCAGAAAGTAATGGATCAAATGCTACAAGGACTACCAGGTGTCGCGTGGTACCTAGATGACATTATTGTCACAGGTCGTAATTCTTCTGAACATTTACATAATCTAGCTGCTGTACTTCAACGAATACGCGAATTTGGTTTTCGTATCAAATCTTCTAAATCGCACTTCTTCCAGGACTCCTTAGAATTTTTGGGGTTTATAGTAGATAAGGATGGTATCCATAAATCACCCCGTAAAACTTCAGCGATAATTAATATGAAGCGTCCAACCAATCTGAAAGAGTTAGAGAGTTTCATTGGTATGGTGGTCTACTACTCGAAATTTATCAGTCACTTCTCTGAACTTCTATATCCGCTTAATCGTCTTCGAAAAAAGAATGTACCCTGGTTTTGGTCAACTGAGTGTGAAATATCTTTAAACAAAATAAAAGAGGCTCTTATATCTCCAAACTACTTAGCTCACTACG
The DNA here is from genome assembly GCA_035578155.1 of Brachynemurus nebulosus. Taxonomy (NCBI): domain Eukaryota; kingdom Metazoa; phylum Arthropoda; class Insecta; order Neuroptera; family Myrmeleontidae; genus Brachynemurus; species Brachynemurus nebulosus. The sequence continues at coordinate 649,425 of JAPWDM010000018.1, read as the reverse complement.
ACCCAAATGTACCCATAATTCTTGCTACAGATACAAGCTCGATCGGCCTTGGAGCTGTACTTTTCCATAGATATCCCGACGGTTCAGAAAAGGTAATTGCTTATGCTTCAAAGACTCTGACCGATGCCGAAAAGAGATATGCTCAAGTAGAAAGAGAAGCTCTTGGTGTTGTTTATGCTATACGTAAATTTCATCAATATTTGTGGGGTCGGGAATTTCTTCTACAAACCGATCACAAAAGTCTACTTCAAATCTTCGGTTCAAAAAAGGGTATTCCCGTGACTACTGCAAATCGAATTCAGCGATGGGCTATATTTCTAATGGGTTACCAATTTAAAATTGAGTACGTACCTACTACCAAATTGGGTCATGCCGATGGTCTTTCACGTCTACCTGAAGGTGAAGATAAAAACTTCGATGAACATGATTACAGCATGCATAGCGTTGTGTTCCAAATTCAGGAACAAATTCAGCAGGAACTTCCTATTACTGCACACGATATTGCCAAAGAGACCGCTACTGACCCTACTTTTAAAAAATTAAAAGAAGCTGTACTTACTGGGTGGCCAAAGTTCCTACAAACTTCTGAGTTAGAGTCTTACTTCAAAATTCGTAACGAAATTAGTATTCACAATGAATGTCTTCTATGGGGTATTCGAACTATCATTCCTTCAAAATTCAGACCTCAACTTCTTCAGTACCTACATGCTACCCATCAGGGTATCGTTCGTATGAAAAGTGAAGCACGAAGATACTTCTGGTGGCCTGAACTCAACCAAGAGATCGAAAATCTTGCAAATAACTGCACTGCCTGTGCCGCAGTCGAAAAGAATCCAGTAAAAGTGCCACTAGGAAATTGGCATCCTTCTGATTCTCCATGGTCCCGTATCCACATGGACCATTGTGGACCATTCCACAATCAACTATTCCTTATCATTATTGATTCATACTCTAGATGGCCAGAGGTCATTCGTGTCAGTGACACAAGTTCTACAACTACTATCTCAGTTCTAAAAAATTTATTTTCTAAATATGGCATTGTCGAAGAAATAGTTTGTGACAATGCAACTGGGTTCACTTCTTTTGAATTTCGTAACTTTTGCAAAAGACTTGGCATAAAACTTACTTTAACTCCTGCATACTCTCCAATGAGTAATGGGCTCGCTGAACGAAACGTCCAAACTTTCAAAATGGCAATGAAGAAAATACTTCATAACACTGCACCTACAATTGAAGCCATTCAAGACTTCCTACTTCGGTATAGAAATACAGAACATCCAGCTACAAATGCTACTCCTGCTGAACGATTTTTCAAACGTCAGTTAAGAACTCTTCTTGATTTACTTCATCCAAATTCAAAAATTATTTCTAAAAAATATGCCAAGAATAAAGAAAGAAACTACAATAAGAGAACAAAAGAAAAATTTATTTCAATTGGTCAACGAGTTTTTGTAAAAATGTACAAATCAAATACTTCTTGGTCTTGGAGGGAGGGGAAGGTACTACGACGAATATCAAAAAATATTTGGATCGTTATGGTTGATGGCGTAGAAAGGCGTAAACATCGAAACCAACTGAAACCTATTCTTCAAAAACCGACGCTAATAATGCCAGAACTACTTACGTCTGATGTCACCCAACCTCCAGAAGCTTCAAAAAATACGGAAACTGCCAGCCAAATGACACTACGGCGACGAAGTCAACTTCTACCGCCAACTCGTTACAGGGAATATTATTAAACCATGGATACTACTACTACTTCTACTTCTACTATTTCTACTACTACTGCTATACCTACTACTTTTACTGCTGCATCTAAAACTACTGCAACTTCTACTATAAGTTCTGCAAAACCCCAGGCATCACTTCAGGGGGAGAAGGTGTTGTGTACTCAAACCGCTAATGAGTGTTCCTTACTTCGACATCTACGTCATAGATGTCGCTACTTGTGTCCAAAAGCACAACATCAAAGATGTATGCGGTTTTCCCTGTAAAAGTTAGTGCGCAATAGTGACTTCAATGCAGTGAAGATACAAGATGGTTTCTGCTTAAATATTATTACAAGTGTGTGTTACTGCTAAACTTCTAATATAAACTGCTTCTACTAATAAAGGCTTAATAACTACCTAATAACTACTGCAAATATTAACTAAATATATTTTGTGTATAAACTAGTGTGTTACTAGTGCTACAACCAGATTAAGGTGTTTTACTTACGACTGTGAACTAGCGCCAAAATATAAAGGTACGTGATAACCTAATTTATTAAATACTACTTTTATTTAAACCGCGGCTACCTCCGGACGCTCCGGACACAACAATACTTCACACTTATGGTAATTGTGCCATTGGAAAAAATTACGTATATACATACATAATGTGACATAAAATTTTAGATGATTTATGTAAAATATATAAACACCTACATATAAATTCATACGTATCATACGACAATGATGAATTGTTTATCTTTACACTCGTGTGAATTTTATGTAGAATGAGAAACTTTGAATATTTTAAACATTACCCGGCAAAATTAATGGTGTAAAAGAAATTTAAAATACAACGCTGGATAATAATTTAAGTTTATGGTGTCACTCTATGTATTTATAAATCTATAAATATATTGGTTAAATGTAATAGATGATTTTTCATTGACGTTTAATGTTTTGTTTTCACCGATTATAGTATAGGAGGTATTTTCACTTTCGTACGCAAGCAATGTCTTTCATAAAATTTATATAGGTCAAATCAACTAAAAATAGTCTGACGTCATCAGGCAAATGCAACAAATATAGGGAAATTAGCACCTAATTTTCTTGTTATTGTTATATTAGGGTAATTATAGTAACTTAAGTTTGAACGTCTAATTTGCTTCATTTTTCAATGACGTCAAGCTATTTTTAGTTGATCCTAGTTTAGTTTAGTTGTGTTTACTTGAAACACGTTTAAAATGATCCTTGTTTATGCAACCCACGTAACGTATGTGTTTTGTCAGTTGTGTGTAACTTATAATACAATACACAATATTTCTGGGTCTTTGCTTAATAATTAATTAGTTTTCTTTTGTTTTGTATATGTGTTTGCCGTTAATGAGATAAAAATTTTGAATATTAATAAAAAATTTCTATGTAAGTATTCGAAAGTATCGTAAGAATGTCAAAAAATTATTATATTCTAAATAAATAAATATAGTTTTTATCCTGATTTGGAATTGGTTAGAAATTTTTCATTTTCAAATATAAATGTTTGCAATTCCTCAAAATAGATATATAATTGAAAATTTTCAGAAATAGCTAAGAAAACTACTTTTTTATTTTATGCTCTGAACAAAATAAAATTGAAAATTTTACCATGGTTTACCCAATTAATGATACCATTAAGTTTGCTAAAATTTTTAATAATTTTAAAACCGTAGACATAACGACATAAAATGATGAAACTGAAAACAAATTATAGGTTTTCGAAGTCGTTTCATTTTTACCAAAACTATAGGCACGTAGGACCATTAGAAAAAAAACTTCTGTAGTTCTGTCGGATCAGTAATATTTATTAAAGGAATTCGGTTATTTTGATAGCAAAGATGGTTCACACCCAAAATACGCTTATTCAACCAATCAACCCAATTCACCAAATCACTTCAACAGGGCTTGCCATGAGAAATTTTTTTTTGTGGCGCCATATCAGCTTTCTACTAGAATTTTTCAATTCTATAAAAACCGCAAATAAAATGATGGAATGATAAAAAATGAAAGCGAATTATAGATTTTCAAAGTCCTTTTCATTTTTACCAAAATTAGGCAAATAGGACCACTAGAGAAAAATACTCCATTGGATCAGTCACTTTAGACACTGTAAAATTATAAGAGTTTTGAAATTTTTGCCGAAATCCTAAAAGGAGAAATAATAACACTGATTTAGTTTCCTTTTTTCCTGAATACTACCGATATTTATTTAACAGGTAAATAAGGTTCTGAAATAGGCTTCACCAAATTAAAAAACTTGATAAATTTATTATTAAATTTTATTACCTTTTTTTGATATGGACGAAAAAAGTGTCTGTACTTATACGTCTTTAGGGCATTTTTTTTGTTAAAATTGGGTCCTACTTTTCAATATCTGGTATTAGCGTATTCTTCGAAAAATTGAACTGATTTGATTGATTGATTTGATAATAAAAAGAAAGCACCCACGCACAACGACAAGCGGGTTAACTTAAATAAAATTATAAATTGATATCAGGAAAACATGATATCAAATATCATAAAATCTTAAATAAATTATTTTGACAATTGTAAACGCCTTTATTATGTCGCATTTTATTCTGTTATTTAATTATACGTATAAGCCAATGATTCCCAATCGCTGGGTCGCGGAAAACGACATTTCATATTATACGACTAAATATTATCCTAGTAAACGGCGGAAATATTTCAAGAATACCAGGGACGCAATAACTACAATTCTGCAGGGGGGTCCAACAAAAATTTAAATAACCTAATTTTTTGATAACACAATTCTCTAATAACATTGGAAAATGTTATCGAAAACGTCATCTCCGAAAATTCGATTTTCAAAGAAGAAATATCAGTAGACTACGAAAAATTTTACTTTTTAATACAAAAAAATAAACTGAAGAAAAATGCACGTAATTTTACGAGGGGTTCACGTAATTTTAGGGGGTCCGCGTCCTTTGGATCCTCCGATTGTTGCGCCCCTGCAGAATACAACAATTCTATTTAAGATTAAAGAGTGGCTTTTACATATTTGTCCAAAATCTAATAAAGTGTCGATATTTATATGAATTACGTGGTACAGCAAATAGTCGGAAAACGACATTTCATATTAACTGACTAAATGTTATTCGAACTAATGACGGAAATGACTCCAGGATACATCAAGTCTATTTAAAATTAAAGACTTTTAAAAATTTCTCTAATGCAAGAAAGTGTGAATATTTTTATGAATTTCATCTTGGACCAAGTTGTCGCGAAAAGACATTTATTTTTGGAAGCCTTAATGCTATTTCAATTTATGACGAAAATGATTCAATACAGGAATTCTATCTAATATAAACGAATAGCTTTTAAGCATTTCTGAAATGCTTCAGAAAGTGTCAAAATTTATCTGAATTACACGGTTGACCAAGTGCTCAGAAAACCACTTTACATATTAAATATAAATGTAATTTAGAAAACGATAATAGTCATATATTATGCATCATTTATGTGACCGGTTCGCACAAAATTATCCAAGATTTCACCGGGCCATGACTAAAAAAAGGTTGAGAAACGCTGGTATAAGAAATGGATATATTTGTAATATAAAAGTGACAATTTTGTATAGGAGTGTCTACTAGAATGTATGACAACCTTCAAAATTAAAATAATTTTTTTTTCTTTTTTTTTAAAGAAATAATTGCAAAATAATTTAATTGTTACGAATTTACAAAGGACAGAAAATGTTTATTTATATTGTATGATAAAATCATTGCATTTGGAGCATTTCAGTAACTACAGAAAATTTTATTAACTTCTGCCATATACAAAATATCAGACATTCTTTAATTTTCATTAAATAACAATAACTAAATAAATTAGATATTATTGCAGTTACCGGGCCACCATATCTTGTGACACAAACTGTTACTTTTGGCCTATACCAGTAGTAATCGTATCAACTTTTTTTGCAACTTTTATTTTCTACTTTTCTTTTATTATTTACTCGACGATCGGTTACGGTCTCTTATCTGGCTTCACATTTCACACTTCAATAAAAAAAAAAAAAAATTGACCTTTTTCGAGACCGTAATAAATTTTATGACTTTTTTTGGTAAAAATATTTTATCCTTTTAAATTTTCAGTATTTTTAAATTGCCTTAAAAAAAAAAGTTTAAGTTCTATATCGGTTTATATGTAACTTAACTAAAAATTAATATCTAAATAATATTATAAATGTGAAAGTTTGGATGTTTAGATGTTTAAATTTGTTCGATGTTTAAATTTTATCCCGGTTGCAAGTTCTTGAGGGATACAAAAACAATTATTCAAACACACCCCAAAAAACAAAACTCAATTCGATGAAATTTGGTACACTAACATTATTTATCCTGAGTTAACAAATAGGATAATCTTATCCCGACTAAAGGTTCCTGTAGGATGACTGAACCGAATTCGATTAAATAAAATATAGAGACACTATTTACTATGAGCACATGTAGCTAGAATTTTAATAACACGTAGAATAGTTTTATCCCGATTGAATGTTCCCAGGGGGTGCAAAAGAAATTCCAAAATCATGTCCAAATAATTAAACAGAATTTGATAAAATTTTGTACACAGACATGATTAATCCTGAATTAACGCACAGGCTAATCTTATCCTGATTAAAGGTTCCTGTAGGATGACTGAATCGAATTTGATAAAATTTAATATACAAACGTTATTTACTATGAACACATATATAGTAATAATTTTGAAATAGTTTTAGTCGGGATAGTTTAATCCCGATTGAAGGTTTCCGGGGGAAGAAGGGGAGACACAGGGGGGGGGGCTTAATTCAATGCGGCTGAAGCCGCGGGTCAGACTTAGTTATATTATAAAAATGTGTTGAAATGATTATGGAAATTCATAGTGAATGCAATAGCAATAATAATACATAGGATAGTTTTATCCCAATTGAAGGTTCCCGGTGGAAACAAAATCAACTGCTAAATCACATCCAACTAACTAAATCGAAGTCGATGAAATTTATAGTACACACAGAGACACTATTTACCCTGATCTAACACATGGTGTAATCTTATCCCGATTAAATGTTCCTGTGGGATTCAATATTATTTAATTATAATAACAGCAAAAAATCTTTGATCCTTTGAAAATTTGAAAAACTTGTAGTGCGATTTTAAACCATTTTTGAACAATTTACATAGCCATATTTTCAAAACGGGGGTGGGGCAGAATTTAATTAATAATATTTGATATTTTCGTAATTATATAGTTAATTTAATTCCCAAAGAATGAATGTAGTAATTATTTACTGTCCTATAACTGTCTGTCTGTTAATCGGTCTTGTCTGTTTGTCAGTCGGTCCCATCTGTCTGTCTACTAGTCCTTTGTCTGTCAATGTCTGTATATCCATTTTCTCCTATTTGTATGTTTGTGTTTTCTGTCTTTTTGTCCGTCTGTCCATTAGTCTACCCAGTCTGTCTGTCTGTTTGTATTCCTCCCTGCTTATTTGTTTGCCTTCTGTCATCTGTCCTCTATAAATTAACACACTTGGCGGATTTTCATACTTGACAAGGTCTTTTAAAGGCCGCTTTTGGTAAGTGGAATAATTATTCTATGTAATAATTTTCAGTAATTTTTTAATTTACCTTTAGTGGCTTTTAAAAATAATAACATGCTGTATGAAAATTAGGTCCCGTGCATGCACACAAAGTTATATGTATAATTAACCCTTAACTACTGACGTGTAATTTTGTTACGTTGCTACAGACGTATGTATTGTGACGTAACATATGTAACATCAAAGTATTTTATGAAAAAGAAAATTATTTTAAATTATTAACTGTTATGGAAATCATTACGCTATAAAAATTATCATAAATTATTTACTTAGTTTACTTATCATAGTTAATTCAATTTCAAATAAGAAAAAATTATTTATTAAAATTATTAAATTTACCTAATAAAATTACTGCTATGTCAGAAAAATCAGCCGATAAAATAAAGTTCACAATCTAATTGGCATTTTGAAATTCCCAACTTTAATGCAAGCAATATCAAGGATCTATGATTTTTTGCTTCGTCACATATAAATCCATATTGAACTTAAACTTTTTTTTAACTTAATTTAAAAATATTGAAAAATTTAAAAAGATAAAATATTTTTACCAAAAAAAGTCATAAAATTTATTACGGTCTCGAAAAAGGTCAATTTTTTTTTTTTTTTATTGAAGTGTGAAATGTGAAGCCAGATAAGAGACAGAAACCCGACGATCTACTCACATAAATCAAGTTTTTCAAACCATAACAGTAAATATAATAATTTATAGAATATTATATTTATTGCTATATGTTCAAACCTAATACCTGATTTCGCACAAATCTGTATTAAGAGGTTATTCAGAGTTGCAGAAAAAAATTCTAATTTTTTTTCCTCTAATATTTTTGTTCCTCAAGACAAGAATCATCAGTTAAAATTTGGAAAATAAATATGAAACGGTCGCCGAGTTATATATGTATATATATATTCTATGATATGTAATAAAGTTGCTGAATTGCCTTCTTGGATATGCGTGTGTTTTAAATGAAGGATCAAAATCCTTATTAAAACTTTTCGATATGCTCGGGTTTAACATTGGACCGTACGCATACCATTACATTAATAAAAGAGACAACGAACGTATAAAAATTTCGGAAAAACGCTGCACAGCAAAATCCAAGAAGGCGAGGACAGTTAGAAAACAAATGATTGTTGAGCAGGAAGAATTGTATGATGAAACCTTCGGGCCCCTGTATGGTCGTGGGATAGCGGACTAAATAAATGGAAGCAATTTCTTTAGATTTAATCGATGTTATTACAAAAAAAAAAATTCAGAAGAAATCTTCAAATGCCTGTTGCACAAAACTACATTTTCAAATCGGCTGCCATGCTGCAGCCCGTAGCTCCCTATTAATTATAACGTATAAAGGCGAGTTGGAAGCGTAATATTTTTTTTAGTTACTGAACCTAAAAAATTCACTGCGTTTAAATTTCACCTCTTTTTTACAGATAAAAATAACCCAAAAAAATATCGGCATTTTTGGATATTTTCTTTAAAAGCTAACAGTTTCTTATTTTCTTTCTGAATCGATGTAATTTTAGGTTCAGGGACTCAGAAAATTTGTTTTCTTCAAAACTCTGTTCGATTTTCTAATTTCTGACCACCCATTGAAGCTGTGTGCTGGCAGCCGAAATCGTAGTTTTTTTTTTTGAAGCGTGGACTTTGACACTGCCTATAAAATGCATCGTCATCGAGAAAAAGGAAATTAAACTTTTTTTGATAGTTGAAGGAATGCCTAATAATGTGTATAAGGTTTCAGATTAATTTCACATAAAGTTTCTTTGGAAAAAAATTGTTGAAAATGTGTCTTTTTTTAGCTTCTAACCCTGAATATCCCCTTAATTAATTCTTCCGATCTTAATAGCTAAAAAAAAACTAATACTTTCTTTCTTTGTTTATTTAAAATTCGGACTTGGACACACATTCCTCGTTAGGATTATTTGGTGTCTCAATTTCTTACAAACTAACTCGTAAGAAACTTAACGAAAAATATGCATAATTAATTAATAATAAATTACCCCTATAAAAATTCGCAGTTCAAAACAGCTAAATTCGTTAAGGATATGTAAATTTACCAATTATATACCAAAAAGTATTTTCAATTGTGTAGTAGGTTTGTGAATTTTTACGACAGCATTAGCTCAGTTACAGCATCAGCTATGAAAATAAATTGAAATGAAATTTCAACCTTTTGGGTCTTTAATGAAGAACACCTAAAAATCGAAATATCTCAAAAAATACTGAAAACTTGGTAGTTCAATTTTGTTGCATTTTAGCTCTATTATAACGTCCTGCAAGGAGTACGTCGAGATACTAGTAACCCTGTATATCCGCAGTTTACCCCGGTAAACATAATTACCAAATAATAGACATTTTATATTAAGGAGTTACATGGGTCTTTTTTAGCAAAAAAAAAAAATTCACTATTTATTCGATTTTTTTTTTAAATATAAGAAAATATAATTTATTCCAACTTTTGGCATATTATTATATATTATTGTGAGACATTGTAAAAAAAATTTATAAAAAAAAGAAATTAGGCCATCGGCAGCTAGTTTTCGAAAATCGCTGATTTTTTACCATAGGCAGAGTAACTCGTGAAATTCTCACCTAAAATAAAATACCCCTGTCGCAGCATCCTGCATAACATAGCGAATTTTCATTTACAAAAGTACGTTTTTCTCGGAAACTAGTTGATATAGAGTAATTGTAAATAAAAAAAAACTTTCTTTATGTGATTTTCCCGCCTCATTCCGCCAAATTTTTTCAAAAAAAATGTCCAAAAAACCGTAGACGTTTTCACAAAATTTCTTAAAAATAAGATGTTTCGTTCTTGAGTTATCGTGCGGACACTTAGTAAACTTATATATATATATATATATATATATATATATATATATATATATATATATATATATATATATATATATACGTGTGTGTGTCCGCACGATATCTCAAAAACGAAACATCTTATTTTTAAAAAATATCGTGAAAACGTTTCGTGAAAAAAATTTGGCGGAATGAGGCGGAAAAATCACATAAAGTTTTTTTTATTTACAATTACTCTATATCAACTAGTTTCCAAGAAAAACGTACTTTTGTAAATGGAAATTCGCTATGTTATGCAGGATGCTGCGACAGGGGTATTTTAATAACAGATGCGTTTATGTACAGGGCCGGTGAGAGAAATGACCGGTGAAATATCTATTATACAAATTATGTGTATTTTTATCACCAATTAAACAAATACGTATTTTTACTTGACACTAAGTCTAATTTTACCACCAGAGGCGCAACTGAGAATCTTTGCCTTACCAATACTGAATTTAATATTTTGAGCTAAATTTTTTAACGGTTACGAAAAAAAATTTAGAACGGAATTTATTTTCCAAACGTAACAAAACATTTCGACGGTACACCGAAAGAGTGACACAACTCAAAAATTTACATTTTCGAGTTTATTGTGTAAATGTATAGCAAAATTTGCATATTTTTATGTCCCAGAACGACATATTGCTACTTCCAAAATTAACCGCTAGAAGGCGGTTTTGTCGTTTTTTCCTTACTTCAAAGTAGCGAATTTTTTTTATCAAAATCTTTAATGTTATCAAAATTAACTTGTTATTTTTATTGTTGGAATACAAGGTGAGTATCAACGGGTTATCTCCAAAAAAATTTTGAAAATTTTAGAAATCCGAAACTATGATAACTTTTGAAGTAAATAATAAAACTTTTGAATAGAGATATTGAAGTAGCTGTTTTTTTTTTTTGAACTGTGTCACTCTTTCTGTGTACCGACGATTTTACCTTTTTAAATTCTCTTGCTGAAGAAAATAACCATTCGACACGGAAACAAAACTAAAGTTGGACCTTTATTCAAGGGCTTATCCGGCATGTACTTAGTTGATGTTTTCCTTCTTAATCCAAGTTTTTAGTTTACTGTGTGTTCTCTTTTTCTTCTTATTATATCTTTAAATTCACCATCCATGTTTTAAATAGGAATTTATAATACATAAAAGTATTGCTGTTGATATTAACATTTTAACATGTACATTCAAATTATTAGAAAAAATTCAATCACAAAATCCACAGTTTTTAATAGATATGTATTTACCTTATTATGTTGACAAATTCTATTAATAATTGCCTGTTTAGAATTTATATTTTCTTTTTTATTTTAGCTATATTCTTCTCGTATATAAATAACATTTGCTTCACGGTTTCATGTAATTTTTAATGTGGTTTTAAATTTTTTACCTATATAAAACAAAACAAAAAACAAATAATAGGACAAATATTAATTACTATTTGATTTTAAAAATGTAATATATAAATTAACATGAATTATTACCTATTTTTCTCAAATATCAGTCAAATATCAGCACCGAATCTATATGTCAACATTTCAACACAAAGACGAGTTGATTTGAAATTCTGATTGTTGAAATATTAGTTTAAATTCAAGCTAATTTGGCAGTATTGTACATACCTGTGGTGCTATCTGGTTAAAAACGCTGACACAATAGAATTTTTAAAATAAAAAATTATTAAATATATTTAAAGAATTTGTTTAAATAATTAAATTATTAAAAATATTAATAATTTTAAAAATATTATTATAATTTTTTAACGTAATGTGTTAAATAAAGAGATTAAAATAATGTGCAGTATTTAGGAAAAAAAAATCAATTCTACTACAATTTGAATTTGAAAGCAAAAATAAATTTTCGAAAACAAAATAACAGATCTAATCTACTTATACTAGAGATATTATGTTTACAAATGCATAAGGCTATTTGTGCACTACCAAAAATATAATTTTAAAATTTTATTTAATCAAAGAAATATTATAGTTTAATTAATTAAATTTAATAATATTACATTTATATAACCGTAGAAATTTATTAAGGCATTATTCTGAATATTTATCCAAAGAAATTTGAAATATGATAGGTAGTAGAAGTACTAAGTGTAGTAATACCCTTAAAATACGTGTATAATCAAAATAAATAAAAATAGGATTTTTCCAATGCAACAGAAAGAGATAATACGATAAAAAGAGACTCTATATAAAAATTATTTTTGGTTTTTCTTGAAAACCAGTTTATACAGAGGAAAAGTTTAAAAAGCTCGCTAATATAACTTTTTACAATTTTTTTGATAGTATAACAAAATTTTTGAAAAAGTTATAAATTCTGATCAAAAAACACAAAAAAAGACTTTAAAGCCCAAAATATCCGGTCTGTGGCATCGGATGTGTCTGGCTAACGAACTTAGGCGAGCGAAATTGAATTCAAACCTACACACCAAATTTCATAAGCATTAAACGTTTTGTTCGAGAGTTATCGTGTACACACATAAATACATATATATATATCTATATATATATAAATTTTAGTGAAGTAGATTTTCGGGTTCTAGAGGCTCCAAAACAAATTTCTGCCATAGTCCCGGGCTTAGGTCTTACCATAAGAGCTGCTGTAATAGCTGAATTTTCATTCTGAAAATTCGCTAAAACAAAATTTTCTATTAGTAGATGCTTATGGCTTGTACTTGAACGAAAACTTACTATTTTCGTTCATTACATCTCATTTTACAAATAGAAAATCAACGAAAAACACGAAAATTTTTATCAAAAATCAAAATTTTTTGTTTAAAACACTGTCAAAAGTTGAAATTTCATTTTTTTTTTAAATCCCTTTTTTAAATACAAGTCATAAGCATTTACTAATAGGAAAAAATTGCCAAAAGTTGGAAATAATTACGTTTTTTTGCTAAAAAGAAAAAAAGCCATGTAACCTCTTAACACTGATTTTTCTGCTCGGTACTGTGCGTAATATTTTAACAATAATAATTCTCCAGCGATCAGAGTCATGTTAGCGCGTAAGTATCGAATACGTGTCTGATCAACGGTTTCCTCTCAAGTGTCGTATAGACTTGTCGTCCACTAAGAAGGTGGTCCACCACCATGAGTTTCTTCAGTAAAAAAATAATTTACGAATTATTTATAATTTTTTTCAAGAGGGGGCGGCAGAGGTAAGATTTTTTATAGGAGGGGGGGGGCCTTAGTGCACAAAGTTTGGAAACCGCTGCTGTATATAGTATGGCTACGAGCTAACGTTCGACTTTTAAATCATAATCAGGTGAATATATGTAATTAAAATTTCTTTAGGCTACGGTTACATTGGATACGAATTCGTACGAAAATTTATTCGTACGCTCCTACGAAATTCATTCGTACGACTGTGTGGTTACATTGGATACGGAATCGTAATACGAATTCGTATTTAAATTTAAATTGAAAACCGTTAGTACACATTGCATGATATCAAACAATGGATCCAGTTACCAAATCTTATTTATTAGAATCACCGTTTTCAAAATTTCTAATTATAGAAAACAAACAATTCTGTGTAAACGATTATTTATTATTCATGTAGAGCAAAACAAACTGAATTCTGGAATTACTTTGAGGAAATTTTTCAAGACAAACAGAAATTTTTAGAATATTTGAACATGTCGCAAGTCACATTCAATTACATTTTAAAATCTACTGAATTTCAGCTTCAATATTTATGTAGTTAATTAATTTTTCATTACATATACTTAAAATGTTTTTGTTAGGTTAGGTTAGCTTTATTATATTGTAATATATTTAATTAAAAAATTATCTAAACATTTCCTCTGCCACCTTATTCCACAATTTTTTATTTAATTTTCTATTATGATAATATTTATGCTTTTGATCTCTTGAAGACAGCCTTTGTTCAACAAAAATAATTATTTTTTTTATATCCATTGCATTTTTTCCGTACGAATTCGCATCAAAAAATAAAATATTTTGGTCGTATCAAAAAGTCGTACGAGCTCGTACGAAAGAGTCGTAAGCAGTGTAACCACGCATATCTAAATGTATGCATTTGTTTAATTCGTATTTACTCGGATAAGTTCGTACGAATGAATTTTCGGATGAATTCGTATCAAGTGTAACCGCTACCTTAGTTGGGCAACAACCATTTATAGATTTCCGCAAAGTACACCTTTTAGATTTATCCCTTTGTCTACATACAATTCTGTACTGTTGTGTGTTCATACTGCTTTGATGATGGTGTCACTAATTAGTAATTAGTAATTATGACCGTAATTGAAGATTGATTAAGTTCAATTTTTCTCGATAAAACAATAACTGATTCATAGTTGTGACAATTTTGTTTGATTAGTTTGTATTTCTGACATAATTATTTTTTTAAAACTCCGTAGAATTCGCTAGTTGACACCGTCATATACTTTTAAAATAAACATATTTATGCTTGTTTCCTCAATTATTTACAAAAGGTGAAAATAATGTGCCTGCATATTTGTTTAAACTAATGACATTTTACAGGTGATAATGATAATAATTATACTCTAGATATACAAATTGTATAATTAGTGATCAGTAAAAGAAATCCGGATGATCATTATATTATTTACTATGTTAATGAGTACTCATTAGCTTTATAGTTAGGTAAGATAACTGAAAGTTGGTTTGATTTTTATTTTTTTAATACTATTTTATTAAGAGCAATGATTTGAAAGCAATTTTCTAATTACTTTTAAATTTTAAATGTATATTTAATTTGCATAGAAATAATTCTTACAATAAAGTAAAGAAAAATCTATCCATATCTTTCTCTATAATTATGAAATTAAAAATGAAAATTATTTCCTTTTGCAAACGTTCAGAATCAATTATTTTACCTCCTGTTTCCACATACCGTTACTCTAAGCAGCGTGAAAACCGGCATAGACGATGCCTAATAATAATTAGTTAAGTGATTAACTAGGTCGAAAGGTCAGTAATTAAAATTTCAGCACAATTTTGAGCTTGTAATATAATACTAGACTAATTAAAATCAACTAAGTGGAAGATTTTCTGTTTTTGTAATAGGTACATTAACACAAGAGCAAATAATTTTTATAAAACCGATTTTTTAAGTTAAACGATTTTACTTGACAAAAATTTTGTGTTAATTATAAAATTCTGAAACTCTGGTAACAAAAACGTGATCATCATCTACCAAAATTTGATCAAAACGTTAAATTCAGTGTCTTTCCTTTTGTTCAGGTCTCTCAAAAAAATTTTGCAATACCATTGAATTTACATTATTGTGCTTAATTTAAACAAAACTGGTTGATGGAAAAAAATCGATCACAATATTTTATTGTTAAATTAACACCAAAGTGAAGTTAAATAAAATATTAGAAAAAATGATGTTCAGGGCCTTGGAAAGCAAGTACCTGGGGATAAACCAGATTTTTCTTCAAAAATATAGGTGACGAGCCAAAAAAAAAGCTTACACATTTTTTTTGGGTCTTCTACCAACGCCGTCGGATCCCTTCTTGAAACCAGGGCCCTAGAGTAACAACCCTGGCTTTTTTCCCTCTCTTCGGACCTAATAGTATTAACTTACTATTGGTATTGAAGGTGTCCATCTTTATATGTGTGAACTACATTATTTCACCTTTACAATACATATTGACAAATGATTGATATATTATTCACACATTAAAATTAATCATAATTATTATTATTTATCATATCACTATTTGATTTTTATTACACAAGACTAATGTGACAAGGCAATCAGTTTGATTTATTTATTTTGTAATTATCAGTCGCTATTATTTTTCTTCAAATATATTTGTGTCTGTGATATTTAAATAATAAAAAATCAATATTTTTTGTATCCAGTCAAAAGTTAAATTTGAGATAGAGATAGAAAATCCTACTATCTTTACAATTTTCAAGAAAAAATTCATCGAATGATATGGTCTCACTATAGTTTTGAGTCAAAAAATTTGCGTCAAACGTTCTGGAGTTAGATTAATTAGATTAGACCAAAACCTCAACATCCAAAGTAACAGTTTCACTCCAAC
The DNA here is from genome assembly GCA_035578155.1 of Brachynemurus nebulosus. Classification (NCBI taxonomy): domain Eukaryota; kingdom Metazoa; phylum Arthropoda; class Insecta; order Neuroptera; family Myrmeleontidae; genus Brachynemurus; species Brachynemurus nebulosus. The sequence goes on along the minus strand of JAPWDM010000018.1, from coordinate 633,179 downwards.
TCCAAATTGTTCTATACAGTCCACTAATTGTTTGGTAAAAAGCTACACCATTTTGAGCGTCGGGTTTTCGGGGGAGGAGGGTAGAAGGAGGAGAGTGCAGCAGTGGTTAAAAATACTAAAAATTGCAACTTTTACACCCTTCGTAACTCTGGAACTGTTCACTTTAGCAAGATTATGCACAGGATCATTTTTGTTCGCAATTTAATGTAGATTATTTTTGTACGTGACACTTTTTACGCTAAACCCCATAGTTTCCGAAATATTTACCCCCCCCCCCCAAAAAAAAACCCGACGCTCAAAATGGTGTAACTTTTTGCCAAACAATATGTGGACCGTATAGAACAATTTGGAGTTGGAGTGAAACTGTTACTTTGGATGTTGAGGTTAGGCCCTTTTTTTGAATAACTGCACCGTACTAAATGTTTTAAATATTGCCAATCTTACATTGTAGCTGTGCATGCTATATTTATATTGGCTTTGATTTGACATTTTAAATCAAAATTTTAATAATAAATTTACGATCACAATTCTACTATAAAGGAGTCTCCATATTCTCGCCGAGGTTGGACGAAACGAGAATGTAAACGGTCATTTCGTTGTGTCTCGCGGTCGGTGTTTTAATGCTATTCATATGGCTGAGCCAACCTCAGCGAGGAACTCGACGAGGAACCTCGTCCAACCTTGGCGAGAATGTGGAGACCCCTTAAAATCAAACAAGAATTTAATAAAAATATTCAAGGAAGCGTGTGTGTTGATAAAATACGATAGGACATTTGTCATCTTTAGGTACTTCTTTTATCATTCTTAACCAATTTATATGAATGTTAGTAATGGTTATTTTTACACGTCAACGGTATTGTAGTGGCATCATTTTCCAACTGTTTTTGATAATATGTAACCAACATAAAAAACCACACACTAAGCGCTGCGCTATGCAGCCTCATAAATCCGACAACAATGAGTGTATTTATAGGTACACGCTGTGAGATTTTTACTAAAAAGAATTCAGTATATACAGAAAGGGGAAGAATAGAATGAGATCGATTATAATGGGAAACATTGGAAGGTTTCTCATATAAATATTTTTTGAATATGTTAGGTGAAATTATTATTTTAAAAGTTAAGAAATTTCGGCATTCTTTTTATCTTATCTGAATTATGGGTTCAATTTGTAAATGAACGCATCTGTGGATTATGTATTGTAGACGCGACTGTACACTATTAATGAAAACAGTATAGTAAAAAAATAATCTCTTTTTATATTCCGTTTTTATTTATTGGAAAGAGATTCAATATTTTTAAATGTAAAAATAGGTACATACTTAATTAATCTAACGTGAGAATCACAAGTGGTAACTACTCATTTGAGATATTATATTAATTAATAAAAAAAAGTATTACAGTAAATTAATAAATTTTAAATATATCAATTTTTTAACTCTTAAGCCTGGTCCAGACGCAACGTCTTATCTGAACGACTTGTCGATTCAGACAAGTTGTTCAGATAAAACGAAGCGTGTGGACGGCATCATGACGCTGGCCAGAAGTTTTTTTGTAGTCAAAATTTAATAACTTCACTGGATTGTAGGCCGTTTGTAGATGTTTGTAGTATATTTATTTTCGTTTGTAGCCCTTTAGTTTATTTGTAATTAACAATCAAAATTTTGTACTGAAGTTAGCCGGAAGCAATCGTGAATGTAATTTTTTTTGGTAACAACAGAAAGATTATCGTTTGTAATGTCTAAATATAACGGTAAAATGTTCGTAGGATCGCCTGATAAAGCATAATTAATTAAAAAGTTATTTAAAAAAAATTGCGCATGCGTATCATTTTAAATTTGCTCCATGTGAGTTCGTTATTTTAAATTTGACGCATGTATAGGTTTTATTGCATTATATTATTCAAAATTTAACAGATTGCGTTTATGATTACAGTAAAATTTGATCTAAAAGTTTTTTTATTTTTAATTAACACTAAACACTTTACAAAACACTAAAATCTAAACTGAACTCCTGTACCTATAATATTTATGACAGATCACCCTACAACGCAAGGGCACCCACGCCCGGGGGAGGGGCTAAAAAATTTTCTTTTTGTGACCGGGGCCGCTTATTTTTCCGCCGGCACTGAATGTCAGAATTGAAACTTTTTATGACTACTTACAAGTCGCCATGCGTCATCCAAAATATTAAAAAATTTCCTTACCCCCAGTTCTATCCCCCACTTACAAATTTTCGTAAGGGCGCCCTTGCTACGACGTAAATTTCAGTCTACATAGTGTCACTAATTACATAGAAAATTACACAGATTTTTAACACAGATGTCGCGGTGTTACATAAACTGTCAAATTCATATTCTGAGGCCTGACTATAGTTAAATATATACAAGTGACCTAAATTCACGCCATTCATGAAAATATACGTGAATGACGTGAGTCACGTGACTCACGAAAATATAGGCGGAGGTCGTGAGTCACGTTTGTTTCGTTTCACGACTGACGTGACACGAGACAAAATGTACTACGTGATCGTGCGTGAACAAAAATATTTTAATTTTTATTTTCATGATTGTGCGTGAGCTTTTAAAACCGACTGTGAGCGTGAGTGATCGTGAGAGGAAAAGTACTCACGACAACATTTCTAGTCTGGACAGACCTTCGTTTTATCGAAATGATTTTCAGTATTTTTACATAATATCATAGTATTCTGTTGCTTCGGAGTTCGTGAATTTAACATTTGTTGCATTTAATTTTGTTTTTTATATTATAATTTTATAATGTCTGATCTTCGTCAGTACTCCCGTCAATTTTTGTGCGAATTTGTTGAACTTTACCGGAGTTTTTCTTGCTCGTGGTAAGTTAAAAGCCCAGAGTACAGTGATCGGAATAAAAAGTCCAAGCACATGAAACTCTGATCGAAAAAATAGAAAGAAATTGATGAAACGGCTAACAAGGAGACCGTCTATGTTTCTCCATAATAAACGTCGCGAAACTGAAATTTGACCGATAAGTTGGAAACGTGTGGACACACCAATTTCGATACGTTTTGTCGAACGACTTGCATGAATGTTTTATCGTTCAGATAAGACGTTGCGTCTGGACCAGGCTTTATGTTTAACAGAAAATCCATCGGAATAAAGCATATACTGTGTGAGTTTTTCGAAAGTTGCCATTTTTATTACAGCCGAACCGTTGATTAAATCGAAAAATTGTTAAAATAAGAGTTGTAGATATCGACGGAGGCAAGCCATTGCTGTAATCAGGAGCTTTATAGCTCTTATGGTTTTCGAACTATGATGCAAAATTATAGTTTTTTAAATGGAAACGTATGTTTAAAAGTTTTTCAAAAATTTGTTTATGATTCAAAACTACCAGTAACACTTAAATTTTCATTGTTTTATCTCATATTTTTGAGTAATTACATTTTAAAAATCACACTTTTAAATTTCGTACTCATGTGCTTGCAAACGATTAGGATTTTACGTAATTTAAAAAGATATTAGCTAAATATGGCCGCCATTTTAATCAATGTAGTAACGAAAAATTAAACGATTAATACGTTTTCCATCGGAAATTAAAATTATTAAATAGATTAAATTATCATATAAAATACAATACAATAAGGAAATAGAATTTCAGTTTTAATTCATTGAAAAATAAAAAAATAAATACTCCCAAAAGTCACTGTTTGACAGATACATAGGCGTCTAAACATATTTTTATAGTAAGTATTTTTGACATAAATGAAAAGTTTTTTGTGAAAAAACTTCTCCTTTTTAATTTGGTTTTTAATAAAAAGAAAATACTATCGAATATCAAATAATTTTACACTATTTGGGTACATTTATTAATAATATTTTCGATTATAGTTAACCTCACTTTGCTATTATTAAGAAACGCCAATGTCACTTTGTTGTATACGTATATTTTATTGCCAAGTATTGTTTTCTAAATAAATAAAAAATAAATATATTTTTCAGTAATTTAATGGATTACTTCTAATTCTTTTTAAATTAATTTACTGTAAATAATCTTTGAAAGTAATTTGATTTTATTATGCAAAAATGTTAAAAACTTGAAATATAAACATCTATATTCATCCGACATTTATATTCCAAAATCTGCATTACTACCATTTGTGCTATAGATACAATAGTGGGGAAGGTTCTTTTCTTAGATGTAATAGAAATGTAACCGACCAAAACCCTGTCGATTGAACTAGCCTCAAATACATAATTATGCGTATTTTTACCGCCTAATTGATAATATAAAGAAAATGAACTTGGGTAAAAAAATTTGGGTAAAAATTTTTTTTTCTTTATTTATGTTATTAGTTGATACATTAGATCAGTTTTATCGAAAAATTAACATATAGTCTCATTTAAAAATCTATAAGTTTGTATCATAGCTCGAAAATGTCTACAACTCTTATTAGAACAATTTTTCGATTAAATCAACGGTTTGACGGTAATAAAAATGGCAACTCTCGAAAAACTCACACAGTATATCTTCAGTTAGATCTTAAACATATGTATGTATATATCTTCACCATGCCACACTTTATGTTAAAAAAGTTAAAATTTCCGGCCCGGGAACAAAGTGAAGAGTTTCTTTGACTCACCACTATCCTGGGGACTGCCATTTCTTTCCACGGCTCTGTTGAAGACAGTGCAAGAAGAAGTTGTGTGCAGTTCAACTGGTAAGAACTTCAGATTGGTAAGAAGTTGTGTTCACCAACTGTTACGGAAACCGAGGTTGAAGCGTTACAGTTGCTTGGATATTTTCTAATGTTTTCCCTCTAATGTTGCTGGAGCTCTTCCATTATCTGTCCGATTCTCCAAAAGACAACATCAGCATTTTACTGACAAATCTGAATACGGATGAGGTAGTTTTCTTCGATGCTAGAATTTTGACTAATTCGTTTCCGTGTACCTATACTAATTTGCGGTGTGTACTGTGTAGGATGTTTACATATTTTGATATTTAGTTACATAACGATCCGAATGAGTGAACCTTTGTTGTGGTTTATACATGTATGGAAGTTATGCCGCAGCACAAGCTATGCACTCTAGTGTGTGGCAGGTTAACTATTTGACCTTTCCAATACTGACATCTGTGAGCTATTTATAGTATGTATCTACGTTTTTGTCCAAATACAGTCTGTTTCAGAGAATTAAGAACATACAAATTTTAATAGGGGAACAATTGTTGTAATTAGAGGGTGTTTATTTTTTATGAGTATGATTATTATATAGTGCATTCATTTCAATATTACTCTTTGGACAATATAATATAGTACAGGTATATGATTATCCACTTCAAAGCTGGGTACACATAGCTTTTCCACACAATGGTAGGGGAGAACGGCTACAATTTTTGTACTGTTATAATTCCTGAAATTAGTAAACCATATTCTCAGGTGATAATTTTTTATATCAATACTGCATATGTGAGCCAAATATTACCGTAGAATTTTTTCTAATTATATCGTAATAAATACATTAAAAAATTATTTTAATAAGACATGTGTCTTGTTAATGTACGCCTTAATGGGACAGCTGTAACAGGTATTGGGGTCAAATGTAACACAATTTTGAATCATATGTCTAATGATTAGATTTAATAAATAAAGAAATTTACACTCTGTAACAACAAAAGGTAACAAAATAAAAAATCAATTTATATGTACTTATACCCTTGTATTTATATGTATGGTTCATTTCAGTTAAATTTAACCATGCTTCGTCACTTTGAATTTAAATAATTCCCGTTTTCTTGGCTTTAACTCTTTTATTATTGCATTTATGTAAATTTTAAATTTGCAGTTTATTTTTAGAAAATAATAGAAGATTGATTTGTTTCGAATATAAGAATTATTTAATTTTTTAACGAAAACTCATGATCAATTCTATCTGAAATGAGGTATACCTACAAAATTAGTATTATCAAATTATGTTACTACTTATCATCACAATGGAGGCAAAAGAAAAACGTTTCTGCTAAATTATAGGCACAATTTTCATGTGCCTACTTTTTACATTGGCAGCATTGTATCCACTGTGATCCAGGAATAGTATTTGAAAAAAGTTTACTTCTTGCCCTTCCATAATCCTTTTACAATTGCGATTTAACGTAATATGGCATAAGTTCAATTCCTTGGCAACGTCTCTTTGTTGAGGATTTTTTTAAAGAACTAAGGCTGCAGCTTTTTTCAATATTTCTTCTGAAGGTCCCCGCTTCGTAGTTCTTACCCTTCGTCGCGGCATTTTCTGTAAAAAAAATATGGTTAAACTACCTACATATAAATATTAATAACAATGGGTACAATTGTAATGTGTTAAAATTGTACCCATTGTGTTTGTTACATTTGTATCACTGCATCGGCGCGTCAGATTTTAACGGTTTTTGTAACTATACTATTAGATAACCTCAAAAAATTGGAACGATACCATAGCCAAATGTATACTTTATTCATAAAATATCCCAGTAAATACTTGAAATAAAAGCTGTTCCTGTGATACCAAAAATAATATCAAATGAAAAATTTGCAGTATCTTTCACAACACTTAACACAACATTATTTAGTTTACTGAGATACTCTGTTGTCACTTTGTGAAACTATTCTTGTGTATGTAATTAAATGAGATGTTACAAGTTTACCGTGTTCGCTTCTTTTAAAACACCGACCATACACATTTTTCATTTTCCTTCAATTTAAAGTATTTAATTACATTAATAACATTTACTATTATTTGCAAATGACTTACTTTAAAATGCTTTGCCAAAGTTTTGAAAAAATGAAGCAGGAATATTAGTCTCCTTGGAGGCTTAGAAACACCATCTTCTGGAGCTCCTATGTGTACTCTTCAAATGGTCGCACTGTATAGTGTATAGCATCCCTAGTCATTAGTATTTCTTTTTTAATTCCAAAAAAGTAAACTTGGAAACAAAATAATAAAAATTAAATTTCACATAAAAATTGAACAATTATCAAATTTGATCGGCGTGACTCAAACCCGGGTATCTAGGTAACTAGCCAGGCGTCCTATCCACTAAACTACCGAGCCAATTTACGAGTGCCATTCCAGTTTAATAACTATTCAGTCCTACATACTCTCTTTTGATGCGAGTAGAAATGCTTTCTTTAAATTCAAATATTGTCGAATGCTTGTTAAACATTATTAATGTACGACGAATCCTATTCATTACGTTCGAATACGGCTCCAAAATGTTCAGTTGTCTACAAACTGTAAGTAATATTATCTGTCAATAAATATTTCAATACTAGATTAAGATTTATTTATAATTATTTCAATAAATTCACTGCTATTGGCATTTGCAGTAAATATTTAAATTTTACAGTAAATGTTAAATATGGAATAATAATAAAAGAAACTCCCTCTTGATTACAACAAATTTTCCTTTTGTAAAAATTTATATGTTTCTGGTAGCTTGAAACACTCTGTATGTACCTAATAAATATAGCATATATATGTAACAGCTATTTTTTAATAAAACTACAAAAGTGTTACACTTTTATAAATGAGGTGCTCATTTTTTAAATTTTTAAATACAGTCAAACATTAAAAAAAAAGAAAAAAAGAATTAAAAGTGATAATTTTTTTCTTTAATAATAGGAAATATTTTGATATAGGTTTGACGGTCGGCCTTTATTTGAGAATTTTGTGGGATGATAAATTCCTTTATCATTTTCTCTACTACGAACGCCGAACATTTTTATATAAAATTACAAAATATTATAACGTTTTAAACAAATTACTGGGTAGGAAACATTTTTCTTTAAAGTGGAACGTTATAATGTAAATCCTTTTATTTAAGTTATTTCTTTTGCTTTATTTTGAAAAATATTTCAAATTTATAATTAAATTGAGTGACTAACAAGCGTCGTTTGAAAATTATTTGTCATTTATTAAATAGCAAAATCATTGTAATTTACTCGTTTAATTCAACGTATAATTTATTACTTTGAATTTTATAAATTGTAGCGTAAAATATTGTTATAGTTAGAACAGTAACACTAGTCTGGAATTTAATTAATCATGGGAAGAATATTAGCACATGACTGGGTAGATTAATTTTAATTAAATTTGTTTTTCGAAATAAATACTTATCCGTGTTAATTTTCGAATTTATTGGAAATATTGCTTTATTATCCCTGGACACGTTCACTATATCATATACGAAGGCTGGCTCCGGGGCTACAGTCTATAATGAAATGACTCCAGATATATAGTTATGAAATAAAACCACGTCTGTCTCTTTTAAATGCCGGTACTAGACTGCTTTTATTTTATTACTAGCTATACCTGCGACGTCGTTCGCGCGACGTATTGTTACAAACTCAAGGAGAAGTATATAAGTGTAATAATTGCTCAGAATGGCTTTTCTATTTTCCCGTGGCAATGAGACATTTTTTCGGAATAAAAAGTATCCTAGATGTTGACCCAGGTAATAAGTTATCATCACACCAAATTTCATTAAAATCCGTCCAATAGTTTTTGCCTGATGCGTGAACAGACAGACAAAAATTTTAAAAATCACTGTTTTTATATCTACATCGATAACTGTTTACGGTACCAGTACAATTTTCAAAAAATATTCAATGTACAGAAATGGTCTTGTTACAGTTTTATTATATGTATTTATTTTATTACTAGCCGTATACCCGATAGGATTTCCTATTGGCAACATCTTTTCATTAGGTACCCATTGCTCATTTTCAATATTTTTCAAAAGCCTAAATACAAATTTTCACGTTTCTAATTTCAAAAATGACGAACTTCCCATACGAACTCTCATCTCCTGTTTTAACCCCTTAGGGAAGGAATTTCCAGAAACGTTTACACAACTGACATTTATTTATAAATTGAAGCCTATACACCATATCTTCTGTGTTAAATTTCGTCCTTCTAAACCCAATAATTTAGGTTGTGCGTTGTCTGTCAATCAATGTATAAAATATTATTTATTTGAATAGTCATAGTAACATATTTTTATATATCTCTAACTCCAAAAATGACGAATTTTCATACAAATTTTCATCCCATATTTAACCCACTTAGGGGACGAATTTCAAAAATCCTTTCTTAGTGCTCACCTACGTTACATAGGGAACTCCTGTGCAAAATTTGATTCTTCTAAACCCAACGGTTTAGGCTGTGCGTTGTCTGTCAGTCAGTCAGTGTTAGAAATTTATTAAGTAGATTTTAGTTGCCAGGAAAACTGAATCAATAGAAATAATTTTTAACTTTTATATTTTACAAGGCAAACTATTTGCCAATTAATTAAAATTTCCACAATTAGGAAATTTACATTTTCACGGCAATCTTGTGCTGGTACAAGTCTTAATTGCCCCCTTTCTCTCATCAGACCTGGTCGGACCACCAGCTAGCCACATGGGCCGGTTTAGAGAGACATAAATAGATATAATATGCTTTTATCCCAAGATCACAGGTTTAGAGGATATTTGACAAAAATAATGAAATCTTTTTTTATAGAAACTTTAACTTGATTTAAAGTTTAAAGTTAATTTTTAGATCTAATAATGAAGACAATGGCTTTTTAAGCTAAGTATTCAGTTTCCTTAGGTAATCCTACAATACTTGATAGAGATAATTAAACCCTACATTTTCCAAAAATATTAGTTTCCCGAATCTGGGAAAAGTAAAAAAAAAAAATGGTTCATAGGGAAACAAATTTTTTCAGAATTAAGCTGAGCGTCCACTAGGTTGGAAACGCGGAGCGGCGTGGGACTCACCTCAATAATTATTCGGGACGGTATCGCGTCGCTCTGCCGACATAGTGGACGAACTTGTATTTATTCAGATGTATTCTTTTCCGAGAGCGGAATTGCGCCGCGCCGCGTTTCCAACCTAGCGGAAGCTCAGCTTTAAAAGCTATACCTCACTTCAGCTCCGTGCTCTTCATTTAATTTTACACCTTTTTTAATAATGCCAGAGATTAAAAAGACAGAAGTAATAATTATTGTTGCTTAGGGCGGGTAATTATTTAAGTTTTATAGCTTACGAATGCCATTATTGAGAGTGGCATTGCACAGATGGAGATGAAATTTAAGATTTTAAAAGTAAAAATTTATTTAAAATTAGATCGATTCTAAATGTGACTAAAAATGAGACTGTGTAGCGGGGGGTACATCCCTTGCTGTAAAACTTAATTTGAAATTCTAGAGTCTTAATTGTAGGGATATCATTATTTTTAATTTTTGTGTGAAGAGATAATTAAAAGGCGTAGTCATTAGTTTTGGACAATAAATTGATCAAATTTGAACTTTTTTCCGTTTAGTCAGCAGTTTCTGATAATAAAAGTTTTCTTATAAGTTTTCGTATACCTCATTATTCTATCGTAAGTACAATATATGTTGGTATACGGCCAATTAACACTGAAACAAACTTTAATATTTTAGAATGTATGTACTTAATAGTTGTTCTAGTTCTTTTAATAATTAAGCTCACCCACACATTTCTTAATGAGGACTTTTTTTTTGGAAAACACCAATTATTTATTACCAGCATAAGAGAGATGTTAAAATTAAAAATTTTAAGAAACAACATTTTATTACGCCTAACAATAGCCTTTTGTGAATGATGATAATTTTCTCTTTACCTACGTCATAAGAGAAAAACTGTGTAAGAAATATTTTTATCTGTCATATTATTTAAAAAATGATTGTCAATTTTCAAACAGGCGACTGAAAAAGAGATTGAAGAGACGGAACAAGAAATATTATTATTACGGACATTTTTGCTTCAAGGGAAATTATATACATGCTTGTGCATAATTGATTCACTCGTTTCACAACTTCAGCTTCGCCGGTATATTTCAGGACTTTTATTGTTTACATTAAAGCTTTATGTACGTGGATATTTTCTTGTCGTCTTTTCTTTCCTTCACCGACAACAAAGATTTTCATTCATTGTGCTGCGATGTGGTATCATAACAGAGTAAGTCCGGACGTAATAGTACGTATGTACGTCCTATAATACTCTTTCTTTAACTTTAGGTAGTTAAAGTTATGCGCAAATGAATGTGCATATACGTACAAGATGATACAACAAAATATAATGAAATGTCATAATTATAACAACAGCGGTTTTGTTTCGGTTAACGCCCATTAATTTTACTTTTCAGTAGTTTGAAATTCTATAACTTATTCGCAGTATAAATTAGATTCGAAAGTTTTTATGAAAGGGATATCGATGTCATCAGGCCCAACGAGAGGGTGGGGTAGTCGAGATTGTAACCTCGAGGTCCGGATGGAAAAGGGGGCCCATAGCGGTCGGTAGGAGCCTGGGAAATAGTAGAAAATTTTTTCCGTTCACCATTTATTTTTTCGGAGAGAAATTTGTAAGAAATGTGCTTTTTTGCTTGTGACTTATTTTTTCGGGAATAAATTTTTAAGAGATGTACGCTATTTCCAGTGCCCGCTATTTCTCTCTACGGCCTTAGATTCCCTAAGAACACTCAGCGCAAAAACGTATCACAAATGTCATCTTTTCAAATAACTTATAAATGTGAACATTGTCGGTGAGGAGTTCTAAATAAATCAAGTCTGATCACAGATATATTGACTGACTTTTCAAGTACAATAATTGAATTAAACATAGGATGGTATTTGTTGCAAGCGGTAATAGTATATTACGTGACTGAGGTTGTAAGATGGATGTTACACATGAACGAAAAAGTTATACAAGAGCCACGTAGCCAAGAGCCTTGCAACCAAATTACGTACTATATTTTATCGGCGACTAATATAAAATTTACAGTAAATAATAAACATTTGGTACGCATATAGTTCATTAAAATCATGTCGAACTTGAAGTATATGAAAAACAAATGGACAAAACAATTTTTTTATTGATTAAATTTGCAATAGCTATGGTCAGCATAGGTCACATGAATGTTTTTCAAACTACTTTGCGATTTCTTTGCGATTTCAAAATTTTTTTCAGCTACATTACGCATTAACCAAATGTGATTTAAGCATAATAATTTTTAAATAATTTACTGTTGAGAGGTTTACTTTGTGAAATTTCATTTTAAATATTAAAAATATTTAAAGTTTCAATTACTTTGTCAATTTCACTAGAATTGAGTAGAATTTACTAAACGCGTTTTCAATCTCGCGATCATCATCAGAGTAATTGAAGAAATGTATGTAGGAGTGTAATAAATACTCTTAAAAATGAATTTGGGAAAAACCCGTCATTATACTATTTCATATGAAATAGGCAGTACAATAACGTACCTGAAAGACGATGTTGATAAACCAGTTTTGAATAATAGAGATAATTATTTTTATCTGTGTAAGGTAAAAATTTTTAACCAATATGTTTAAGAATAAAGGAGGGGTGTCCAAAATGTTAAAGTTGCTGAAACTATATTTTTTCGTTTAGAAGTTCAGTTTTAATAAAGGTGAATTATTTAGGTCGTTTTGATCATTTAAAACCTCCACTTGTGGGTCACTGTTCAATCTATTAATTTCAAGAGCCTCCAAGAGATTCAGTTTTGTACCCTTTTGACAAATATGTAGAACTTTTGGTTTGTGATTTATATTGGGGAAATGACCTGTTTCTAAGACGTGTAAACCAAAATTTGAGCTATGAATTTGAGATCCAACATGTTCCTTATACCTTGTCTCGAAGCTGCGACCCGTCTGTCCCACGTATTTAGCATTACACTGCGAACAATCTAAGCGGTAAACTCCACTCTTTTTTAGCGGATCAGTTTTTTCTTTTGCGTTAAAAAGTGAACGGCCAAGGTTTCCAAATGAACAGAAGGCGGGTGATATATTATATTTTGAAAATAAATTGCCTATTTTTTGTGAGATGACACCTAGGAAAGGGAGTGATACATAATGTTTTGGATCTGGACCAGCAGTAGTAGATGGATATATTTGTTCAATGGTGATTTTGTGTTGTTTTTTACGAATGAGTTCATTTATTAAATGGGTTGAAAAACCGTTGTTGAGGGCGATTTGTTTTATTGTGTTAAGTTCAGTTTCTCGGTCTTTTGGTAGAAGAGGAATAGCGAATGCTCTGTGGATCATTGAACGATACGCAGCTAGTTTGTGGGACCTGGAGCTAAAGAAGTCAGCAGGTATAGTTAAATCTGAAAATGATGGTTTACGGTAGATATTATAAATGAATTTATTGGTGTCTCTAAGGATGGTTATATCAATCCATAAATTTCCTTGATATAACCATCCTTAGAGACACCAATAAATTCATTTATAATATCTACCGTAAACCATCATTTTCAGATTTAACTATACCTGCTGACTTCTTTAGCTCCAGGTCCCACAAACTAGCTGCGTATCGTTCAATGATCCACAGAGCATTCGCTATTCCTCTTCTACCAAAAGACCGAGAAACTGAACTTAACACAATAAAACAAATCGCCCTCAACAACGGTTTTTCAACCCATTTAATAAATGAACTCATTCGTAAAAAACAACACAAAATCACCATTGAACAAATATATCCATCTACTACTGCTGGTCCAGATCCAAAACATTATGTATCACTCCCTTTCCTAGGTGTCATCTCACAAAAAATAGGCAATTTATTTTCAAAATATAATATATCACCCGCCTTCTGTTCATTTGGAAACCTCGGCCGTTCACTTTTTAACGCAAAAGAAAAAACTGATCCGCTAAAAAAGAGTGGAGTTTACCGCTTAGATTGTTCGCAGTGTAATGCTAAATACGTGGGACAGACGGGTCGCAGCTTCGAGACAAGGTATAAGGAACATGTTGGATCTCAAATTCATAGCTCAAATTTTGGTTTACACGTCTTAGAAACAGGTCATTTCCCCAATATAAATCACAAACCAAAAGTTCTACATATTTGTCAAAAGGGTACAAAACTGAATCTCTTGGAGGCTCTTGAAATTAATAGATTGAACAGTGACCCACAAGTGGAGGTTTTAAATGATCAAAACGACCTAAATAATTCACCTTTATTAAAACTGAACTTCTAAACGAAAAAATATAATTTCAGCAACTTTAACATTTTGGACACCCCTCCTTTATTCTTAAACATATTGGTTAAAAATTTTTACCTTACACAGATAAAAATAATTATCTCTATTATTCAAAACTGGTTTATCAACATCGTCTTTCAGGTACGTTATTGTACAGCCTATTTCATATGAAATAGTATAATGACGGGTTTTTCCCAAATTCATTTTTAAGAGTATTTATTACACTCCCACATACATTTCTTCAATTACTCTGATGATGATCGCGAGATTGAAAACGCGTTTAGTAAATTCTACTCAATTCTAGTGAAATTGACAAAGTAATTGAAACTTTAAATATTTTTAATATTTATAATAATTTTTATCGGGGTGTACATACATACATCGTGTTTACTAATTATATTTTTCAATCACTTGCAGTTGTCACTTATTGTAAAGCAGAGAGGAACTAACTTGATGTGTAACCATCATTTACAGCAATCGGTAAATATATTTTTCTATGAAAATAGATATTTATCCCTAGAATCATACGTACTCGTCAAAACGACGAACGAACTTCTCTACCTGCTCCAATACTACAACTTGTCGGTGCCTGCTCGCTGTGAAACTTCTGTTATCTAATTTATTTGTTATTATAACACATAAGACATATAAATTTTGTTTATAGCTATTATCGCTTTTTTTATACTGAAATAGTGTGCGTCAAAAGGACGACGATGTATGATTAACATATATTTTTTTTTAAAGATTTTGTACTCCACATATAAAAGTTTTCCTAATTTTTCTAAAATTTATTAAAGATATGGATGTTATGGATGTGTTAATTTATTCAATGATTATGATAATGTGAAAGATGATTACAGCTGTTTGACTTAGAGAGACGACATAATACTGAAGTTTGAATATATTGAATCGAAAACTAAAGAATGCGTTTCGGATGACTTAATAAAAGATTAACAATTTATTTTGTTGAAAAAATTTTAATTTTTATTATTTTTTGAGATCTTATTCGAAAAATTACTAACAAATTTTAGAAAATTTACAAATGTGCCTAATGGGGAAATAACTACATATCTATAGGAATATTTATGACTGAGAAATTTCACATTCTGTAAAGTCACACATGTCCACTGATTCATAATAGTTCATAAATTAATTATTACAATTGATGTATTTATATATTTTTTAATTTTTATAATGAAAATATGCTTTGATAAAAAGATTAAAAAAATTAATAAATATTTACATTAAGAAAGGGCATAGCCGGGTAAGATAGGGAAAACGGCCCTTGACGCAAAATTGATTGTTTTTATAGGAAATAATACTTCTTGGCCCCAGATACATTCCTGCCAAATTTCAACCCTCCGAGGCTAATAGTTTATGAATACACAACCAGACAAAAATTTTCAAAAAAAATTTTTTTTGACGAAATTACTGAGCCGATTTATTTGAGTTTAATATATATTGTGTACCCACCGTAGACAAAGTAATAAAAAAAAAATTAACGTTATATCCCTTTATTATACTAATTTTTTTAAATTTTTAATTTTAAGTAAATTTTTTTTTGGCACTTCCACGTTAGCGACACCCACCATTTTTTGTTCAATAATATGTCTCTTAGTACTCTATAATATATATTTTTACGGGAAAATTTTAGTTGGTAGAACATAGTAATATTTCAGTACAAATGCATGCCATGTTCGGTACTACATATATTACTTATGTATGAAAAGGACTATAAAGTAAAATATCTACCCTATTTCTAAAATTATATAATTACATACGTTCATAACTACGATAAACTAGTTTCAATTTACAAAAGTCCAACATTATCTGCCGTTTGTCTTTTTTTATTAATAAAACAAAATAGTTATTGATTCCTCTTTTGTTAGAGTTTTTCCCTTTGTAAGACATCAATTGGACCTTTATTAGCTCATACACCACGTTTTACGAAGTCAAGAATTTCATACAAAGTTTATTAGCTGTCAAAATAGTATACCAGTTGGTCATTTCGTTATAATTCCCCATGACTCGTCATCGTGTTAACAAAAGAAGACAAACAGCAGAAAAGCTAGACGTTTGTCTAAGCTTGTTGGTCGTAGTTATGAACGTATGTAATTTTATTACAGAAAAAATCCACTTTCTGCACCCTCTTAAGAAGTGCAACAAAAACATCAAGTGAGAGGGGCGAGCTCCATCTCGCGCACACATGTATACTGCTTTCTTCAAGTTAGTTATATGTACCTACATATTTTTATAACTACAACAGGTTTTAGTTGGACTGTTGTTATTACTATACATTGTTGAAATTTTTTTCCAATTTATTAAGTTAATGTTTATTATTATTAAAACAATATAACATTTAAGACGTATTATTGTTATTATTATTATTTTTATTGAAATAAAGTTTCTAAAACTTATAATTTTTGTTGAGTTAGATGTAATTTTAATTAGTAAGTATACTGAGATAATTTTATTGAATTCATTCAAATATTTAGATTCATGGTAAAATTAACCTTGAAAATTATTTTTTTAACAAGTTAAAACCTATTTTTTATAACAAGTCAAAATATATATATTTTTTAGACGGTCACAGGAACTCCAAGAACTGCAACTCAGGGGAGAAGAAAACATTTTATTGCACTCCTTAGAGTTCTACTGTGTTTTTGAAATAAGGTAGATGCTTTACTTTATGGTCCTTTTTATATATAAGTAATATATGTAGTACCGAACATGGGATGCATTTGTATTGAAATATTACTATGTTCTACCAACTAAAATTTTTCAGTAAAAATATATGTTATAGAGTACTAAGAGACATATTATTGAACAAAAAATGGTGGGTGTCGCTAACGCGGAAGTGCCAAAAAAAATTTACTTAAAATTAAAAATTTAAAAAAATTAGTATAATAAAGGGATATAACGTTATTTTTTTTTTTATTACTTTGTCTACGGTGGGTACACAATATATACGAAACTCAAATAAATCGGCTCAGTAATTTCGTCGAAAAAAATTTTTTTTGAAAATTTTTGTCCGGTTGTGTATTCATAAACTATTGGCCTCGGAGGGTTGAAATTTGGCAGGAATGTATCTGGGGCCAAGAAGTATTATTTCCTATAAAAACAATCAATTTTGCGTCAAGTGCCGTTTTCCCTATCTTACCCGGCTATGCCCTTTTTCCAAATCCAATTTTTTTAAATATTTTGTTCGCTTTTGTAGTATTGTTATGTAAAAAAAATGTTTTTTGCAAATAAACTCTAAAAGTCCCCGTAAAAAGTCCATTCGTCGAAACGACGCCGATGTATGATTAACTTGACTCGTAGACCAACGTATGATTCTAGAGTTATAAACGTCTACTATTCATTTTTGTTAAAATTACATTTTCAGTTGAGTCTCGCCGGGTAAGTATATGGGATTTTTCAGCTACTTTTTCAGCTATTCTTTTTCATGAACGTTGCTTATGGTGAGTAATGTTCGAAAATATGGATATTAGACCTCTACCTCCTATATTGCCAGGGATATTGCCTTAATTTTAAAATTTTTTTTCTTCAAAACTATTGAAGATAATTAGATGAAATTAACAGAGCATGTTGATACATAGTAGCTTTATATTATACAATTTTTTACATTCGTATGACGTCATTTATTACTACATTAAAATAATAATTGAATTCTTGAGGGTGCGTGTTTTAGCCCAACTCCATGAGTGACACCTACCAAAAAAATATATGTTATTTGGCTCTAACATAGTTATCGTGTGTAGAAATTTCAGCAAGGTCAGATGGGTGGAAGGTGTCTTAAAAAAATATAAATTCAGGTTAAGTAACAATAAGACACATCTATGAAAAAACAAAAGTCGTGATCTGGATGACTGACTATGACTATGGTATTTCTATGAATTTTTCGACGCTGAGTAGGAATCTGGGGTCAAAAAAATTATTATACTCTTTAAATTTTTTTAAAGATATTTTAGAGAAACAAATATTCCTTAAATAGGTGTAAAGTTATGAATATCATTACAGAAAGGAATATGAATGGATACTTTGCAACCCGCGTGCCTCATACTCTTGCCAAGGGCTCCACAAAGGGTGTAACATCCACCGAATCAATACATTTAAAAAATTTTTTTATGTATGTTACTAGTTTAATTATATAGTTACTTAATTTTAATATGCTAACATTATTTTATTTTATTTGTGGCTAAGAACCTTTATAAATTTACTAAAAACTTACTGTTGCCAATTGGATATATTGGCTTAGATAAATAATTTTTAAATATAACCGTTATGGACAATTAGTAGCCATATGGATACATTGGGCTTTAATAACATTTTTCATTTTTGGAATATGAAACGTGCTATACCCGCTAGAGCAAATTTTATGGTAAACTCTGTGATGTGGCTATTTTATCACCAGATGTATCCGATATATCAGATTATTGGGAGTTAGATAATGAGGACACAGAAATGCTAGCGTCAGAATCAGATTTTGAAGAACCTTATTTATAAGAGTCACAAACGTTCGTAATCCAGCTTATTGTCACAAAAAGCTAACTTTATAGGTACATCATTGGCCGGTTTATAGGAATAAAAGTCGATGATAACATTGTAAAAAATCATTCACGAGATTAAAATGTGTAAAATGTGACACACGACTTCATCTTACCAAAACAAAGAAATATTTTATTTCGTTTCATCAATAATAAACTGTAATATTTTTTCTGCTTGTAAATGAATAAAAATATTTTGCAGGAATAGATAGATATTCTTTTTTGTTGAAACGTTTGTTTTATTCAAAAGCCAATGTAGCCATATGGCAACATTTTACATAAAAGGAAGATTTACAGATAAAGACCATATGGATACGAAAGGAAAAACAATTTTTGACAGAAATTTAATATTTACGATATTTCTAAACTCATGGCCCATAAAGGGATAAAAAAGAAATGCTAAATACATATAACATTATAACATATTTATTTCTTAAAAATTGGATTCATTTTTTTAACAATTTCATTCATAACATATAAGGATGAGCATCTTACTCTTTTACACTTATTTTAGGAAATAAACTTATCTACTCAAAAAAAATCTATTCTTGAGTAATCAAGTGTCATGAAACACTCTCTATTACTGTTTTATTCTATAATCATTTTAACACTTTTCCTAGATGGTATTATTACAACGTCTAGGTAGATATATACAAACGTCTGACGTACGGTATATAGTGGATTTGCCTATTATCGAATTTTCCGAATGGAATTCAGCTATTACAGCCACTCTCATGACACGACTTGGGCCCGGTATTATGGCAGAAATTTGTTTTGGGCTCCCTAGAAACCGAAAATAATATTCACTAAAATTTATATATATATATATATATATATATATATATATATATATATATATATATATATATATATATATATATATATATATATATGTGTGTGTGTGTGTGTGTGTGTGTGTGTATATGTGTTTCCGCACGATAACTCTCGAACGAAATGTCCGTGGCTTACGAAATTTGGTGAAAATGTTGGAAGTTCCAAACGGTTGGACAAGTTCGTTAGCCAGACACGTCCGATACAGGAAGCATGGTTTCTTGGGCGTTTTTCATGAAAAAATTAGTTTTTTGTCAAAATTTACTACATATTAAAAGTTTTTGCCAAATTTTTTTTAAACCATTGGAAAGAGGAGAAAAAATCACATAAAAAGTTCTCTAAACTATTATTCTATGTTAACTAGTTTCCAAGAAAAACTAACTTTTATAAACGGAAATTCGCTACGTTATGCAGGATGCTGCGACAGGGGTATTCTCTCTATACCTACGCTTGAAATTAAAGCATGTTCTAAATGATTTAATTAGAATTCATAAATTTGAATTAATTAAATGATATTTGATTTATAAAATTAATATTTAAATTTATGAAATATTTATATTGATATTAAAATATGTAGGTTTATCACTGTCTGACGCATCACGTGAATGTTAAATAATCGTTAGTATATAAATACAAGATAATATTGGAATAGTGTTTACACAAAAAATAAAAATTACTATTTGAAGAAAAATATTTTCAATTAATAATTAATTAAATGTAGACGGAAACATAGTTTATGTACCAATGTTGTTTGCATTTATTATCAGAATCAATGGTGATGATATTGATAAGGAATAAAATAAAGAAATGCCTTTTTTTCCAAGTCCGCCATTTTGTTATTTTTCGATAAAATTTCATAATTCTAGTTCTGACCAGAATGACATATCTATAGATTAAGACTAATTAAGAATTTTTGATTTCAGATGTCCCCAAGAGTCAAAATCACCCGGGCCATCAAGGTGCGTTTTTTTTTGAGGCGCCAACTTCAAGTGATAATAATAATAATAAAACAAAATTTAAGTATTAAAAAATATTTTTTTTGTTACCTGAAGATGTAAATAGAAGCATATTAAAAATTCAAAACTTTTCATTTGTTTTTTCTCAAAAAAATACCCCTAAAAATAGGCATGAAAAACAGGGCGAGTTACCAGACTACTACCTTAAATAAAATTTTAATGTTGTTTCCTTAAAAAAAAAATTTTTGCAAGCAACACTCCAAAAAACTGTTTGCATAATATGTTGCTTCTTTAATTCCATTTTTTGCATTTCTGCAATGTTTTTTTCTGTGACAGAGAAGAAGATCCTCTAAAAAATTAGTCAAAAATTTTAATACTGATGGGAACGCTGGACAGTTATCTGTCACGGGTTGGATAATTATTGTTCAACCCGTGACAGAAATATGATTTAATTTTATCTCCAAATAATATTAGGTATGTAGTGGTTTTTTCCTGTTATCAAATTATTAAACAAAGATAGAATTATTAATTTTTTGATAAAGCGATATTGCAATTTCTTACTTTGTATAAAACTTAAAAAGAGAAAAGAAATTTCCCTTAAAATTGTCCCACTCGTGAAGATGGAATACTTTATCTGCTAAAAACGATGTACCTTTACAGGCACTTATCTCCTTATGGAACTAACGAGCTGCAGTTGTTGCAGCTATTATGTGTTCTAAAGTATTGTAGCATGGTAACGTAAAAGTGCCTATACCGAAACACAATGCGAAACACTATTTTTAGGTGTGTAATTAAACTGGCTTATAAAAATTGACAAATAAATTAAACACGCTCCTTTTTTTTTAATAAGCATGAAAGAAAGTTTTTTTTTAATCTAATGAATATGTTTTTAAAAAAATACAACCCAAAAATTTTTATTTATTAATGTTTTTCTTTTACAAAATGTCGACATCTATATAGAGAAATATTAATGACACCAGGAGTTGGGAGCCGATGTACAAACCGACGTGTAATATGAGAAATATGACACATAGAGTGACATCTAGACGTCAAACTAGGAAACAGAATCGTTTAAGTATCAGACGTAAATAAAGGAAAAAAATACTGTATTCAACTAAAATTGTTTATATATATATATATATATATATATATATATATATATATATATATATATATATATATATATATATATATATATGTGTATTTCTTTAATTAAGTAAAAGGAAACATTAAATGCGACGTGAATTTAAACTGAAAAATAATCATTCTATTAAGAATAATTTTTGTTATCAGAGGTTTCTTTCAGAAATAACTTCATTAATATATAAATGTCAAAACTGTTCGGACATATAATCACGTTCCGGTATGGGGACTTTTGCGTCATAACCGAATTATTAAATATGTATTTTTTTTAAATTTGACCTAAATACAATTGCTGTCATAAATACATCAACCTTTTATTTTAAAAAGAAGTTTGGTTTATTAGTAAAAAAATTTAATAGAGTATTAGAACTGACAAGTAAAGGTCTCCGAGGTCGGACCTATCGATTTTGATGCAACTTAAATATGTTATAGAACACTAAAAAATAAGCGACACGTATTTTTTTTTTATCTGTGGTAAAACGGCTTGAAGGGGTGAAATCGCCCTTCAAAAATTGGGGTAAAAATTTAATTTTTCAAATATCTCGAAAACAGTAAGAGATAGAGCAAAAGTTTAAATTGGCGATATTGCTCTTTTTTAAAGAGCTATCTATTGATATGAAATTTGTTCAAATTACATCAACAGAGGTGGTCGGGGGTTAAAATTTGAGTGTTAATTTTGTAAAAACGGGGTGAAAAATTAACAATATAAAAATTTTGTTTACAGATTTGGAATCTACATTAAAAAATCTAATTGACCCGTTTTTGATCAATGTTCTAATATTAAGTCTAGGGGTAGTTAACTAGGGGGTGACTGTGTCGAATAGACGTACTATTTGGGTAGTTCAAGAAGTTCGTCTTCATGAAAAATAGTTTAAAACAATTAGAATGACGTAGAAATGGAATTCCCGAATTCAAAATTCAGTTTGAGTAACATTGGAGGGGGGGGGGTGAGTCACCCTCTTAAATTACATACTAGTTTTCATACACTCATTTTTACCCTTAACACACTGACAGTGGGTAAGGATATCACAATAAGTGGTTCTACTCGTATAAGGAAAGTCAAATCATTATAGTGGTTGTGATAAGATTCGTAGGTAAAAATTAAAATGAAGTTAACATAGAACTAAATAAATTAAAAAAATTATAGGTAATAACATTACCAAATAAAATTATAAAATATAAAACAAAATTTTCATAAATTATAAAATTATAAGAGTGTCCCATAACACCTTTTCCCACTTCTCCTTCAATTTATTATTGTATTTTATTTACCCATTATTATTCGTTTTCGGTGAAATATAGGACCTTTAAGTAGGGTAAAAGCCCCCTTTGTGGAACGGTATCTAATTATGAACATTTACATATTAATGAAGTTATTTCTGAAAGAAACGTCTGATAACAAAAATTATTATTAATAGAATGATTGTTTTTTCAATTTAAATTTACCTCGCATTTAAAGTTTCCTTACTTAATTAAAGAAATAAATATGTAAATGTCAAAACTGTTCCAGTATTAGATACCGTTTCACAAAGGGGGCTTTTACCCTATATATTTTACGGTTTGTTAGAAATTAGAAATGTAAAAATGTAATTATTGGATAATGTTACTTGCACATAGGTTACTAATGTTTGTACTATGACGGTCCATTACGTGATAATTTAATTCCCTCTAGCTCCCTTTAGGTAGTTGGTCTGTAAAACGACACTCTCAAAACGATTTCTTTGTAAAAGATTAAAAATTTCTGTTATCATCATTAAATTTCTGTTACACAGCAACATATTGTATTTTTTGAATCAAAAAATTATTTATTTGAATAAAAAAATATTTTTTTGACTACTCAAAAGAAAAGTATTTCTCTGAATCAAAAAATATTTTCTTTAATTCAAGAAATATTTTTTTAATTCAAAGAAAAAAATTTCAAAGAAATTTTTTAATCTTTGAACAAAGAAATCGTTTTGAGAGTGGACTTTTCAAAGGATTTTAATGTAATTTCTCTAGACATTTACTTAATTCAATAGCAATAATACGAGCGTATGCCGAAAAAAAACTGACCGCCCTAATTTTGAGAAAAACAGTTTTAAAGTTTTTTAATTTTAACACGGGATCAAGGGTAAGGGACTTTTTTCATTGTTTCATTCAATGGTGCACGAAAAGTTTAAACAGCGTGAAAAATAAGTTCGAATAAAATTGTTATTTTAAGGCGAGACTGTATCGTATCTTTACATATAATTTGATCAGTAAAAAATTAATAAGCAATATTGTTCGAATTTATTTGTGACTAGCCGTACCCGCGACGTCGTTCGCGCAAAGTATTGTTATAAACTCAATGAGAAGTATATATGTATTAAGTGTAATAATTATCCAGAACTTGCAAAGAATAATAATTTTTGTGTAATGCATGCACATGCTCAAAATGGTTTTTCTATTTTTCCGCGGGAATGAGGAATTTTCCCGGAGTAAAAAGTATCTTAAATGTTGACCCAAGTAATAAGTTATCAGCACACCAAATTTCATCAAATAGTTTTTGCCTAATATGTGCACATGCTCATAATGGTTTTTCAATTTTCCCCTGGGAATGGAACATTTTCCCGGAGCAAAAAGTATTTTAGATGTTGACCCAAGTAATAAGCTATCACCACACCAAATGTCATCAAAATCCGTCCAATAGTTATTGCGTAATGCGTGCACATACACAAAATGGTTTTTCTATTTTCCCGTGGGAATGAGGTATTTTTCCGGAGTAAGAAGTATCTTAAATGTTGCCCAAGCTAATAAGTTATCACCACACCAAATTTTATTAAAGTCGGTCCAATAGTTTTTGCCTAATCTGTGCACATGCTCAAAATGGTTTTTCCATTTTCCCGTGGGAATGAGAAATTTTCCCGGAGCAAAAAGTATTTTAGATGTTGAACCAGGTAATAAGTTATCATCAGACCAAATTTCATTAGAATCCGTCCAATAGTTTTTGCGTGATGTGTGAACAGAGAGACAGACAGACCGACAGACAGACAGACAGACAGACAGATAGATAGACAGACAGACAGACAAAAATTCTAAAAATCGCTGTTTTGATATCTACATCGATAACTATTTACAGTACTAGTACAATTTTCCAAAAATATTCCTTGTACAAAAATGGTCTCGTTACAATTTTATTATATGAATAGATTACGACGTTTTATGCTCAAAATTACTTAACATTAAATGTTTTTTAACACGTTAGTTCGTTGAGCTAAAGCCAAAAATATATGAAAAAGAAAAAAAAATTATGCGTATTATTAATTAATATGCTTTCATATTATACATATAATGTACATATATACTTACTTTGGTATGCTGTCTTCTATTTTCAAAATAAATTAATGAATGTTTAAAATTAATAATTAATATCAAAATATAATGAAACATTTAAATATGATACCTCTCCATAGTCTCCCCATTTTTCTAAATAACAATTTTACATTTTGATATAATGCATAAATAAAATCCACACACCAGGATATTTAAAATAAATAATTTAATTTTAAGACATTGATGAAATGGCTTTTGAATACCTGTTTGAAATTAATTAGTTATAGGTATTTATCATATTCATACATATTATGAGCAGGGAACAAGCTATACGAATATAGCCACACACATATTATACATATATATATATATACATATATATATATATATATATATATATATATATATATATATATATATATATATATATATATATATCTAATATATAGAATGTTTCAAAATATTATACAGGTACGATATAATCAATTTTAGGAAACTACTGTAAAAAGGTGGTATCTATACCATGTATGCAGGGTAGAGTGATGTAAAACTGCACATTTCCCCTTTTGTAAATTTTCTTTAATAATTCAGTTGGTATTGGCTTTGCAATGAAAAATTGTAGGGTTAACTAACCACTAAGGTACTAGAATAAATACAATATATTTCAATAACATTTTCTGTTATGTTTTTATAATAGTCACCTAAATGTTAAAGACCCAGTCTTACGTGACCCTACACTAATTGTCCTAAAAAGTAATACTGACATATGGTGATTGGAAACAGAAAATAATTTAACCAATAAATTACAATTCCCGAGTAACTTTGTCAGCACTTTTTGGCCGGTGAATTTCATTTGGTACTTGTGATTTCCTCTTGAGATGCCAAAATCACATCAGAGGTATGTCGAAATATTTATATAGCATTATAGGTGGATCCAGGGGGGTGGCTGTGGGGGCTGCAGCCCCCTTTTAATCGACAATGGGTAACTTTTTTTAGTTAAACATACAATTTAGAACACACAATTCTCCAAAATTCCTCCTGGGATTAGAGGCAGCACCCCCTTTTTCAACTGATTGGATCCGCCCTTGTATGGCATTCAGAAACACAGTAAAGAAATGTAGGGCTTTTAACTGGTGTCGAAAACATTCTGCATTATCTTGGGAAATTCTTTAATTTAAAACGGTGAGTGTGTGAGGAATGTACTAAAAGAGGAAGGTGGTGCAAAATGGGATAGTAGTTTTTCATCAGAAACACCAATCACAGTTTCTGGGATTGAAACTCTTTTAAATTATTTTTACTATATTTAATAATCAATTTTCTCTTTTTTGTTTCATCCATGGGATAATATGTGGTATCCATCTGAATAAGACGTTTAATATCTGATTTCTATCGATTTTATACAAAAATATCTCTTTAATAGATAAATGAATAGACAAGCTTAAAAAAAGGGTTTTATTCACATTGATACGTGAAGGTCAAAATAGGGTTCAGCTGAAATGTTTGCCCCATCTTGTCCTTGACGTATCAACCTGAAATTGAAATGGAATATCCTACAACCATAAAAGACAGATAAACGAATAAAATATTGCCTAACAGTCCACTTCATTTTCTATTGATCACAACCCCACATCAATCTTTCATTTTAAGCAGCAAATAGATGAAAATATTAGTAAAATTACAGAAAATGACAGTGTATGTCATGATCAAATATCAAATTGAATGATATTTGATTACTACTGGCGCATTTAAGTGGCAGAATAATGTGTGATAGCTCGACTTGCCCCATTTTCCCCTAATTATGACATAATAGAATCATGTGGGGTAATTATACGCAAACACTATGTTTCGAAATTAGTTAGACTAGATAAGTAGAGGATTAATACTCAATACTTTCTGAATAAAAATTATATATAAAATGGATGCGGAAAAGGATATGGTATGCTAGCCATATAAGAAAAATGATTTAATGATTACAGGGGTGTTAAAAATGTTGTAATGACAACTTTAATGAAGGTAGTTAGTAGATAGTAACTGTTCTAAGGTTTCTTTAATCATCGATTGGTTATATATTGTCTTGATTATCAATTCTATAAATTTAATAATTTTCTTTTGTTCATTTTTTTTAAATTCAGTAAATACCAGACTGAAAATAGACTGAAATGTCTTAATTTCTGCTTTTCTCTAACAAAAAGAAACACTCTGTATATTAAATTTATAATGGCTTCAACTTTACAACAAATCTAACACAGAACAGTAAGTAAACTCTTATAATATGTTGTAGTATGCATATTAACGTCTGGATATGATAATGTATGTATGTATGTATGGAGGTATGTCCCTCACATAAACTAGAGGTATTACCTACCTGTTATAAACAATTTTGTGTACGCTCCTAGATAACGTATATTTACACCAAGTGTATAGTAGATTGATAGAAACAACAGTTCTAGATTATAAATTAAAATTATATTGATAATACTGGTTGATCAGGGGCATTACCGTTTTTTTAGCCAATATGAATTTGCGTTACATAATTAGAGTGGATTTTCTCAAGGAATATAAGTAGTCTTTCTTTGAAAAATTTTAATTAGATAAGATGTTTAATATGAGATGTGTAGTTAAAATAATTGTCTCTAAAATAATGAAAATGTAAAAATTCATTAAAAATATCAGTATCTACCTAACTGTACCATAAATAGCTTTTTTTGTTGAAAGATTAGCAAGGTGCCTATGGAAAATTAGTTTTTGCACCATCTTGTATTTTCGTGTGCTTATCACTGTTGTTGACAACACTGGCAATTTACGTTTTCTGCACGTGTGTTTATATCTATGAAAATTAAGAAATAACAGTGCGGTAAGTAAATAGCAGCGCAGGAAGTAGAAGTGGTTTAAAAATAATTATAATTATGTAGTTATATTGAAGTTTAAAATCCAATTTGAATTAGAATTTTCATTTGTTTGCAGAAAATTATTAGTAAGTATTATTACCGCTGCTAAAATTGTTTTCCTATTTTACATAACATACTGAGAGTTCAATAGATTTTGCAATCATTTATTAAAAATTTTGAATATATTTTTTTTAATTTTACTGAAATCACTTTTCAACCAGTTTTAAATGTTGCATCAGTTTCATTATTTTTGCTGTTATCATAGTTTAACAAATTATTTTCCCCAAGTTATTTTTAATAAAATACTCAAAAAATATTCACACGAATTACTAACACTTAATTATGATGTTTATTTTATCAATCTAATTGTAATTTGTCGCTACATAGATTTGCAGTTAGTCGTACACTCGTACAGCGTGATGTCTGAGTTAGTCAGTTTTCACTTGACTTACAGCGTCAACGACCGTGAACCGGTTAAATAAATATATTTCTTTTTTAGTTTCCTTAAATTGAAGGCAGAATTAAAATTTGGTGCACATTTATCGCAAGTTAACGAATAGAAAGCAAAACTCTTGAAATTAAAATACGAAATCAGTTTGATCGAAAAAAAGTTGAAGTTAATATATTGTGTGAGCTATCATTTGAAAAAAAAAACTGTCTCTAAGGATTCTAGAAATAGTTTTTTATAATTTTTGATCAAATGGTCTTAACGATATAGTTCAAAATTTGGCAGTAACGACCGTCCCTATAAATCTTCTAGGCTTTTAAAGCTAATATTTTGATCTTAATAGATTAGTAGATATTGAGTCATAGATTAGCGGAAAACTTCGGATCTTTTCGAGAGTATAATACTTGCTAAAAAAAAATATGATAAAGGGTATACAGTAAAAATGCATTTTTGCATTTTTAAGTTATCACATTTCGTTAAAATGTAAATATCTACTTAATAAATCCCTAACACTGACTGACTGATAGACAGACAGATAACGTACAGCCTAAACCGTTGGGTTTAGAAGAATGAAATTTTGCACACGAGTTCCCTATGTAATGTAGATGAGCACTAAGAAAAGATTTTTGAAAATTCGTCCCCCAAGTGGGTTAGATAGGGAATTAAAATTTGTATGGAAATTCGAAAATTTTTGAAGTTAGAGATTAAAATAAATAATATCTTATTTACTGAATCTTTAACTGAGTTTAGAAGGACCAAATTAAGCACGGGAGCTATGAAAATCGGCGTTTAGGCTTCTATTTATAAATAAAAGTCAGTTGTTTTTGGAAATTTATTCCCTAAGGCGTTAAAACAGAGAGTTCACAATTTTTGAAGTTATAAACGTGGATATTGCTTTAGGCTTTTGAAAAACATTAAAAGTGAGCAGAAAGTGAGTACCTAATAAAACGGGCATTCGGCTAGTACATAAATAAAAAAGTTTAAGCTTGTCTATATTTTGTCTATTGACTGCTTACTGTATACAACCCTAATTGTGCGAGCACAATTCGCTTTTGGCAAATTTTCATTTCATATATAAAAATATTGAAAGCGTTCGAATGACACAAATAACCTTGCCCACTTGGTACAATTAAATACGTATTTCAAGTTCTACTTGCCAAGAGTGTGCTAATTATGGTGGCATATTATATTTTATATTCTAGAACTAACTCTCCTCATAATTAAATTATAAATACACTGCACACGTCGTACCTATCAGAAAGAAAATTCCTATTAAAACAAAATATTGCTCGCTGTTAATGTCATTGTGAATTTCAGTTTTGTTTTTGTTTTATGTTTGTTTACTAAGTATATTATTCAGTTTTAATTAAATCCTGTTTAACAACCGTGCCATTTCATTTCTAATATTTTTAAATATTTTTATATCGACGACTGTAGTATAGTATATTTATTTTGATTTCATATGTCTCCAGTTTAATTTTTTTACAGAATATTTGTTTTTTTGCTTAACCTATGTAATATGTACAGTCAGCCACACTCGTATTCGTACAGCACATGTAGGTCCTCATATGACAAAATTTGAACCAAATGGATTCCCATAATTTTCCACAAATTTGAACTTTTTGTCTATAATATTATTATTTGGATCGTCTATTTCCTATATAAGTTAAAAAAATTTCCTTAAATGTTTTTAAAAAAAAATTCTCTAAGAAAAATGTTATGCATGCAATTTATATCAACGTCACATTCGTATTCGTACGCCTTAAAATTTGATAAATATTTTTATGTTTCAAAAATGAATTACTTTATTTTCACACTTAGAAGTATTTTTACGTAGGTATGTACCTTTATTTTAAATAAACATAAACATCTTATTCTAAATTGCCATTTTTGAATGAATAAATTAACATAACCAACTTGCCAGTGATATAATTTTTGAAAAGTTTGGTTAGTCCTCGAGTTTGGCTCAAACTAACAACTTCACACATCAACCAACATAAGTCCATAATCTTTATTTCTTCAATATCTTATTATGATAAAACATCCAATGAACGAAATATTTCACTGATATTTATAAAACAGCATAATCTTTGTTGATGTAACTATAAATAATCAAAGATATAATGTTTACCGTACACAAAAGTTAGTAAATTCGAAATATGGTAAAGATTACGAGATAAACAACGCTCTACAAAATTCTAAATTACCTTACTTCTTAATTTATGTTACCAAAACATCCGAGATTTTGAATATCCAAGGTAATATCGGAACCAGTTACCCTGGATAATCGAGAATTTACTGTATTATGCCATTGTGACAATACCAAAAAGTGTTATTATATTATTATTATGAGTATTCGAAAAGTTTTACTGAACCAGATAGCCTGTATTAAAGCAGTTACGCAAGTACAGTCCCTGTGGCGCAGAGGATAGCGCGTTGGACTTCTAATCCAAAGGTCGTGGGTTCGATCCCCGCCAGGGATGGTTTATTATTTTTAATTAATATCTTAAAAATATTTTTAATTATTTCCTATCAAAGTTTAAATGTGCCTGTTAGAGGTAGTAAATCGGTTAGTGGTTTACTGTCAGTGAATTGTCCTGTAGATAGTACAAAAATAGGTAGATTAGGTTTCACCTACCCCTATGCGTACCCATCCATTAAGTCAAAAACATCAACACTGCAAACGATAATAGGTCATGAATTTGACGATAATTCTGTTTTGAATAAAATCTTCTTGTTGTTTGAATTATTTTAGATTTTTTGGCTTATAAATTTTAAAGCTAAAATTAGGGGAACGGTTCTTTCGCATATTTTTGGGCATAATTCAAAACCTAACTAAACCTAAGTTAAAAGAAAGTAGTTTTGAAATGTGTGAACAGAACCATTTCATATAATCTCCCATTTGACATTGGTGTCCCACTTTAAATCCCCCCCCCCCCCTATTACTAACCCCTTTACAAACAAAAATAAATATAGGTACTTTTAAAATTCTTTCATCTCGGGTAATTTTTTTTTTTTTTGGTAACTAGAATTTAGAATAGAATAAAATATAAAGTTACTTAACATCTTAAAAATTTTTCAGCATTTTGTTTAAATAGTTCCGTTATTTTGGTTACTAATTGGCTTATAAGTGTTAATAAGCATTTTTAAAATCTAATTATGACTAGTAATTACTGCGTACCTAATATTTTAACGAATTTCAAACAAAACGGTCATTTATTAAAATGTTTAGATTTACAAGAATTTTTTTCTATTTACTTTATTAAAAAAATAAAAAATAAAATAAAAAATAATAATTTCTACAGTACATGTCGTTATATTTGCTATTTGTATTACAATGTGTGGTCGTTTAGATATTTTCGTAACTGATTAAAACAATTATCATTTTTAAACATTCAGTATTCAGTAGCGCAGTTTAAGATTCAAAAATAATGATATTACAATTTACATCTTATCATACTAATTATACGTATGAATTTTGTATGTTAAGCAATCGAATGCTTGTTATTTATATATCCCAGTTTTATATTTTATGAAATCTGGTCAGCTAGCAACGTTAACTCTTTCCTATTTTCACATTTTTTACAGTAGGGAAGCGACGGGAAATGAAAGCTAGCGGGTAATGGAAGCGGTGCAAAAGTACATGCTTCTAATGCTTGTATTCGATATAACGCAACTTAAACGTTAATAGTACTTGTCGGCTAAGCTTTTCTTATGCGCATTTTCCCCTAGTTGTACACATTCAGTTGTTAAGAAAGGTTTTGTTTTTTGTGCTCAGTGCTTATAACAAAATAATTTTTACGATGTCAAAGTAACAACTAAACTAATTTTTTTATTTTAATTAATTTTCACTAATTATAGAGCTATAGCCATGTTTCACAAAATGGTAGGCTTCGGGAAATGAGAGCCTATGTGATTCTAATCTGGAAAAGATTGAATGCAAGGCTTTTTTGCAATGATAGTTATGGTATCGTTGCAGGAGCGGTGCAAACTGGACCCACGCAGAATATCTTAACTTCGATAGCATAGTTGATTATATTTATGTTCTTTGCCCTGATATTTAAAATCGAAACCCTTAAAATCCTTAAATAATTCTTTTATTTTAATTATAAAGTTGAATTTCATTGTTAATATAGCTTTATTTTCTATATTCTTGCGCCTATTTTGTTTTTACAATTTTTATCGAAGTTAAAGCAAATTTTAAGTTTCCATTTTCCGATCTGTCGGGTAATGGAAGAGGGTGGCAGTCTTCAGGAAAAAAAGGTTTTCGACCAGAAAAATATTGTTTAGCTAATTAAAATTCAGCTTATTTGCTGGTCAAATAGACAAGCTATGTGTTTCAATTTAAAAAATAAATAAATTAGTAGAAAGATTCCAGCCTCGTGTTCGATATGTGGTATAAAAAATTCCAGTACATTTACGCATGTGCATTACTAAACCGCGCGAACATATTAGCAAAAATTTAAATATGTAACGTCTATAAGTTTCCAAATATGGTAGTAGACATCAAATAATTTGAATTTTGTGTTTGCGCGGTTTAATAGTGCACATGCGCGAGCACTTTTTATACCACAAATCGAACACGGCCCAGATACATTCGAATTTCTTTATGAGTCCGTTTACGGGCTTGTAGGGGAATATAATTCTAAGAATTCCTGTACCCCCACTTGTACTTAGTAGTCGACCGCCGTAACTCGCACTTGTTTATATATTTAAAGCGTTGACGTTTGGTGTATAAATCATCCTGTCAAAAAATTGAATATTCTTCAGGAGCGCAAAAACAAGTGCGAGAATCAAGAAATGACAACAAACTGTACCTTATGTACTATGTACGTCCTTACATTACACAGTACTATACTTGTGTGTGTATTATATGTATGTCTTTGGTTTGCTCATCATATTTTTATCCCAACAAACGCATCAAAAAAACCGATTTCACCATTAGATTGGTCATCCAAAAAGAGGCTAAACGGTGACAAAAGTTCTAGAATATTCTATTCGATAGAAAGCAAAAATATGGACAAATCGACTTCAACATGGGATTGATAATAGAATAAATATGCTATACAACGATATTTAACAAAAGTTCTCGAACATTCTACACCGATTCCTCAATTTACGCGAATATCTGTTGCAAGGGGATTCCATTTGCGCGGATAAAAATCGCCTAAATTTAGAATTTTATAATAATACAAACTGATAAGGAATATGTCGAAAATTGCATACTAAAATTTTAAAAATATCGTTATTTTCGATACCGATAATTTTCGATAACGAAAAGTAAGTTTTGACAGTCCCAATATGTTCGGAGTACCCACAACTTGCTTCGCTTAAGCCTTCAAAAACTTCGTTATTTTTGAGCTACGGTGCACCGATTAGAAGATATTTACGGTTAAAGTTTTCGATAGCGAAAGTTAACGAAAAGTAGTTTGACTAACACAGCCTAAATTAAATAATTATAACCAATTTATGACAAGTTACGCGGTATCGATAATCTTCGGTAACGAAAAGTAGGTTTCCAAATATATTGCGACCTTTTCGTTTGGAATGCCACAACTTACTTCACTTAAGCCTTCAAAAGTTTCCTTATTTTCTCGCTACGATGCTCCGTTTACGAGATATTTACGATTAAAAGTTCACGATTCTGAAGAGTAACGAATTGTCATTTTTTTAAAAATGTACTATAGTTGACCAAATCAATGGGACTAATGGAGCCTAAGTTTATGATAAATAGTTGGTTGCCTTTGCTAGTTCTTGAACATACATTCTAATACATTTGTTAAATATCTTTATTTAGCTTCTATTTCAATAATTCTTCTAATAGCGATACTGGTTTTTCGACATCTTTATTAATTTTCGAATAGAAATTTTTGTCAAATTTTTCCACCTGTATTAAACTAGTTTTTCGATGATTAAACAAATCGTAAAGTAGATTTTTCTGTCTTTCCTGATTTCCAGATAGAACATTCTCGAAATTTCGTTAAATTTCGCCACATGGATCCTTTTTCAATAACTAATTCGATGGTGAAATCAAGTTTTGGGTATCTAATCTGATTTTCAGATAGAATATTCTAGAACTTTTATAGAATTTCATTTCTTGGTCACTTTTCTGATGAACAGTTTGATGGTGATGCCAAATTTTCAATAATTTTTCTGATTTCCAAAAAGAATATTCTAGAACTTTTGCCAAATATCGGTACTTGATTACTTTTCGTTGGTTATACTTCGGACTTATTGTTATTGTTTATTATATTTTATTTACGTAACAACTGGTTAATCAGTTTGTTAATAATCGAATTATCTGAACGTTTTACTTTCTATGTGAGTAAAAATATTTCAATAATGTTTGTTAAAAAACGATATTGTTTCTTAAATTGTGAAAGATCTGATTAACTACTACAGAGTGGTTAAATATGAGTAGATCCCAGCGTGATGGTGGACATAACGAATTCATGAGGATATCGTAATTAGAACTACGAAATCCTATAAAAGTTCACCGCTGATGTATGTTACAGCTGTTAAGCTGATTCTACACGGTGCTACGAACGTTTCTTCCAACGTTCGATCGAACGTTTGATGCAAGTAAGTTCGACAGTTGGTGCTGCGAATGTTCCTGCTACACGGTGAATCGAATGTATGATCCAATACATATGATGATGTGTTGGTACAAACGTTTATTCAGTGAACGAGGATGTTATCTCTAACGTTGTACACTGATGTTGTCTCTCTTCATATGAACGAGTCGTGTAGCCGTTGAGTCGAACCAACGAACATTGTCCTTGAAACGTTGGAAGCATCCCTTTGACTCGGTGCGAAAATATCGACATCGGCTGGAACATGACCAAATGCGAACGTTCGATGCTCGACATTGGACGCTCGTGGGTTCGAACAACGGCCACACGATGCGACGAATCATCAAACGTCCAATGTTGGAAGGTGTTCGTAGCATCGTGTAGAACCGGCCTTAGCTGAAATTGCACACTTATACTAACTGTTTCAACAGATATGAGAACATGAGGAGATTAAATTATCATTTCACAGAATATTGACATGTCTGTCAAAGTAACAACAGTTTCTATTCACAGCTTCATCCAGTTAACAAATACCTTTGCTCCGAAATACGACATTAGAAAATAAACAAACAAACCTTAAATGTGTTAATTTTATTCAAAAAGATGAACAATAAAACTTTTCAACCAACTGAAATCTTATTGTGTTAAATATCAGTACAGAAACATACTTATATGTGCAAAGTTATAATGACTATTTAACTCTAAACTACTTCTAATCTGTTGAAATTCTTTGAAAATATAATTTTCTGTAATCTATATGTTTCTGTTCAAAGAGGGTAAATAATACACAATTTCAAAATGTATTCAAGTTAAACACTTATGTACCTCTTAAGTAAGGATATGGATATGTTATTAAATTATTTTTGACATCGTGTTACAACTTCTAAAAATTTTAAAGTATTGATCCTCTTAAACTGAACAATCATTGATTTTTAATTTTAAATTTTGTAAATATTTTACTAAAATATTAAATAACAAAATTTAATGAAATTTTAATCTATTTGAGTTCTAAATAAAGTGTACACATTTCAGGTAATTGATTTTTGTTAATCTTTTTAAAGAAATAAATCAGTTCGTTAGTGGTGTAGTATGTACGTCTACACTTCTTTGATTGACTTGATCTGACTTTGGTAAAGACTTTGAACAACTTTATTAAAATATTTAATCCGTTTTTAGTTTCCTTCTGTAATTTACATTTAATAAGAATATCAAAATCCTGCCAAAATATACATCTAGATTCTATGTCAATGTAATTAATACTTATTGATGTCTATTTCTGGGTAGCCCTATTTCTAACTAATATTTATTTCTAACTACACCAGAACTTCTTAAAGTGTGACATAGTCCGGACACACACATGAAATGCACACTTATCGAGACACATTGGCGGCTCGCTAAAATCTATATTATAAAAAGTCATTTAATTAGAATCAGTGTTGGCATTACTTTAGTTTACTTAACTTTGTAGTCGATTGATTTACTCGCTATTGAAACGAATATGTTGTAGAACAGTAAAAAGTAAGCGACACGTATTTTTATACCTGCGGAAAAACGGTTGGAAAGAGTGAAATCGCTCTTTAAAAATTAGGGTAAAAATTGAATTTTTCAAATAATATGTATCTCAAAAACGGTGAGAGATGATAGATAAAATAAAGCACAAGTATACTATGTTGCATTTTTAAAAAAGCTATCTACTAATATGCCAATATATGTGAATATTATAACAATAAAAGTACTTCCGAATTTGGATTACCTAAATGATTAATGTAAACGATTTTATTATGTTTGCTTTTAAATGATAGATACTTGTCATTATCGAAAACTTTGATCGTAAATATCTCGTAAACGGAGCGTCGTAGCGAAAAAGTAACGAAATTTTTGCAGGCAAAATCGAAACAAGTTGTGAGTACCTATTCCAAACATATTGCGACTGTCAAAACCTACTTTTCGTTGTCGAAAATTATCGATACCGAGTTTCACACCATAAATTAATTATAATTGCTTACTTTAGGCTGCATTAGTGTCATTGAGTTCGTCAGCAATAGAAAATTTTTCAAAAAATTAGTTTTCGCTACTTTTCGTAATTGGAAACTTTCAATCGTAAATATCTCGTAAACGGTGTGTCGCAGCGAAAAAATAACGACATTTTTAAAGGCTTAAGTGGAACATGTTGTGAGTATTCCGAACATATTACGACTGTCAAACTTACTTTTCTTTATCGAAAATTATCGATACCGAGTTACGTACCATAAATTGGTTATAATTTGTCCCTTTAAGCTCCATTCGTGTCATTGAATTAGTCACCAACAGAAAATTTTTCCAAAAATTGTATTTGGTTACTTTTCGTAATTGTAAACTTCCAATCGTAAATATCTCGTCAAGGGTGCGTCGTAGCGAAAAAATAACGAAATTTTTGAAGGCTTAAGCGAAGTAAGTTGCGGGTATTCCGAACAAATTGCGACTATTAAAATGTGGTTTTCGTTATCGAAAATTATCGATATCGAAAACAACGATATTTCACTTAGTAAAGATAAACGAAATTGAATGTATTATTAATGAAAATAAGTGGCGACTTTTAGGAAACTAGCAAAGATATCGGAAAACCAACTTCACCATCGAATTTATTAGCGTAAGAGACGCCAAATACTGAAAGTTGGCAAAAATTCTAGAATATTCTACTTGTCAACTAGCAGAGATATCAAATAACAGACTTCACTATTGAACTAGTTACTAAAAAGTAGATTAAGCAGCGCAATTTGACAAAAATTCTAGAATGTTCTATTCGTCAACTAACAAAGATATCTGAAGAATATTAATACATTATTTAATTTTTGATAAAAAAAAAATTTTTCGCTGAGATATACTTTTGTACCTGACTATCTCGGAGCAACTACGTTAAGGTAAAAATCTAACAATAAGAACTAACGAAAATGAGAAAATCAGAAATCACCTTTTAACGTAGTTGCTCTGAGATAGTCAGGTACAAAAGTATACCTCTGCAAAATAATCTACTTTTATCAAAAATTAAATAATGTATTATTATTCTTCAGTTATTGTATTTTTATACCACTTTTTTTGCATTTTCGCGCGCTTATGTTGTAGCAATTTAACAGAATTGTTGAAAAAGCGTTGTAAAAACGTTGTAAAGTGATATTTTTAAATTATATTTCAAAAACGGCGTGGTAAATAACTTTTATTTCTTATTAAATATGGTTTGTAATTTTGTATTAAATAACATATTAAATTTTTATCAAATTCCTTTCATACGTTTTCATTTTATTCAAAAAAAAAAAAAAAAAAAAGAAAACAGACTTTTCCCATAAGAGCCCGTGTTAAAATTACAAAACTTTGAAACCGTTTTTCTCAAAATTGAGATGGTCAATTTTTTTGGGGGGTAAGGGCTCGAATCATTGGTATTGGATTAAATAAATATCTAGAGAAGTTTCGTTAAATTCCTTTGAAAAAATCGTTTTATCCACCAACTATCTTAATGTAAAAAGAAAATTATATGGACTTAAATGGTCAATAAGGTAAACAAGGTCAATGAATGTAGTGACTACACGACGAATGTTTTTATTGATTTTATAAAAAATCTTTATTTTGTATCGTCAATTTATTTAAATTAAGTATTACAAAATTATTTAACCTTGGTGGGAATTCATTGGTGGGAAAACTGGGATTTCATTTACAATGTACCTAGTTTGATAAAGTATTCAGTTCAAAAATATTTTAGATAAAACAAAATTTAACTGAATAAGGTAATTTTTTTAATAATTTGCTTTTTATAAATTATCTAATTTTTTTTATTTTAACACTCTCAAAATTAAATAAAAATATAAAATAATGATATTTTATTACTATTTTTTTTTTTTTATTATTATTTAATAGTTAATATTAATATTTGAATATACACACATATGGAGACATATGTATGTTTTGTGTAAAAAAGAAAAATATTTTTATATCGTCTGCAATATTAAAATTTACATTGAAAAGTTCACTTTCAGATTCGTCCAATTTTGGTAATAAGCATAACTGTTTATAACTCACGTATCAACAATACCTATATGTACATTTAAAAAAATATTATACCTGTATTTATGTGCTGAATTCTTGTTAGACAACTTCGAATATTACCAAGCAATACTTTAATGAATAAATAAATTTTCTTACATGAACATATTAAAATTTCATTACTTACAAAGTTAAAAGAATGATATTTACATTAACATCAGTCAACCTCCCGTATTTAAAAGCAATTGAAAATTTATTATTAACTAATAAAACTTATAGTGTAATTTAATACAATTTATTACAGGCACTAATACCTGTTATACTCTTAATGATGTACACTGGTTAAGGATTACGTTAATGTGAGAAATTTAAGTAAAGCTCCAACTGGATGCCTACTTGCCTATCATAAATATCCAAGATATACCCCTGTCGCAGTATCCTGCATAACATAGCAAATTTCCGATCATGAAAATTACTTTTTCTAGAAAATTCGCTTACCTAGGATAATGCTTCAAAACGTCTCTGAATTACTTACTAATTTTATAGTACGGTGCAGTTATTCAAAAAAACGGCCTAATCTCAACATCCAAAGTAACAGTTTCACTCCAACTTCAAATTGTTCTATACGGTCTATATTGTTTGGCAAAAAGTCACACCATTTTGAGCATCGGGTTTTGAGGGGAGGGGGGTAGAAATAGGCAAATTTTTTTAAATATTTCGAAAACTATGGAGTTTAGCGTAAAAAGTGTCATGTACAAAAATAATCTACATTAAATTTCGAACAAAAATGGTCCTGTGCATAATCTTGCTAAAGTGAACAGTTCCAGAGTTACGGAGGGTGTAAAAGTAGCAATTTTTAGTATTTTTAACCACTGCTGCACCTGTTACCATGTGTAGCAATGGCTGAATAAGAAGAAGAATTCGCTCGAGTGGGGGGCGGGGTGAAAGAAGATTGACGAACACCTGAGACCAATTATCTACAACAGCACATCCTGCAGCTCCCGAGGAATCACTTTCCCCCATAGTGTGCACTTGCAAAAACGAATGCATCGGTAACTGCGAATGCAGAAAGAGTGGTCTAAACTGCTCAAGCATATGCGGTAATTGCTCAGGGCTAGGATGTGATACAAAACACAATCCTGTATAAAAAAAAAATTAGTTTCCTTAGCGATAATATGTCATGTTTTTTCCAAAAAGTTTAAAAATACTAAAAATTACTACTTTTACACGCTCCATAACTCTGGAACTCTTCACTTCAGCAAGATTGTGCATAGGACCATTTTTGTTCGCAATTTAATGTAGATTATTTTTGTATAGGTACTTTTTGCGTTAGACTGCATAATTTTCGAAATATTTAAAAAAACTGACGAAAACCGTTAATTTGCCTACTTCTACCCTCCTCCCCCCAAAACCCGACGCTCAAAATGGTGTAACTTTTTACCAAACAATATGTGGACTGTATAGAACAATTTGGAGTTGGAGTGAAACTGTTACTTTGGATGTTGAGGTTTGGGTCTAATTGCACCTTACTATATTAACAAAATTGGTGCGCAGTACTCAGGGCCGGATTACCCAAGAGGCCAAGGTAGGCCGTGGCCTAGGGGCGCCAGATTTTTAGATTAGGGCGGCAAAAGTTGTAAATTGACGTTTTTTTTTTTAGAGGAACGTCAAAAAAAGGTAGGAAAAGTTATGATTTGCTTATTTTTGAGCAAAAGATGGGGGGGGGGGGTAGTTTTTCACGGTGCCTAAGGGCGGCACTTAGGGTTAATTTGGGCCTGCCAGAACTCAAATTTTTCTCAGTATATTTCATGCGGTTGCTTTTACAAGATAGCAACTAATAATAATAAAGATTTTTAATTAGAATCTTCTGTAATTGTAAACATCTGCTGCTCTCATGTGTAATCTGCATGGCATACTCCGAAAGCCTAGTTTGACTCATAATATTCACTTCCAGTTTAAATAAGTAAAATTTCATTGCTTTGAAAAGTACACAAAAAATAAAATTTAATTAAATTAGAGAACTGTTTGTGTAAAGTAGTACTGAATTGTTGCTTAAAAACTGGAATTTTAAATTTCATCTTTAAACTCATTTACACCATTGTTTTCTATACATACACACACTCTTACATTTATGAATATATTTGTATACTCTACCTATAAATATGTATATGTTTGCAATGATTTTAATTGCATTTAAAATATGCGGTCAATAAAAACAATACAAATGTTTATAAAATGAACGTTTTGTAATCTTAGCTAAAGTGGTTAGCAAAAGTACATACCTCCCGTATTTAGAATGAAATAAAATTTTATTTCCTCTTTTATTTTGCATAAATAGAAAACAATAACATTTTTAACCGACTTCAAAAAAAGAGCTTATCAATTCGACCTGTATATATGAGTACATAATATCGCTTGGTAGTATTTGTATAATTATGTTCACACTATACGGTCCGCGCACCTTCACAATAAGCTTCCCCAGGAGCCGGCAATATTTTTAAAGAATCAAAAAAGAAAAACTCTAAGTTTACGAAATGATTCAGCATGTACTGTAAACATACACGTTTTTATTAAAAATAATAACAGACAAACACACTGATAATGATAAAAAATATAAAAAAACACAAACAATTAAATAATTTGAGGGGACAGGTCTACCCACACTGTCAACTTCCCATTGGGTGTCCTTAACAGTGTTGCCACAGTGGTTTGCCTAAAAGTTACGTTGGCATGTTTGAGAAGGTACATTTTTAAACTGAAAATTACGTAGTGGTAATTTTTTAATGTCAGTTTCCCGCGTTTGGAAATGCATTTCCTTGAAGTAATTCCATCATATAAATTTGACCGTGTTATCGTACATAGACAGTGATTCGCAAGGTACCTTTCGATGGTTAAGTGAACCCATTTATTAAGGTCAAGCGCACTTAAAAGGCAAAACTAAAACTTTTAAAGAGAAAAATGAAATCGACTTCAAATAATGAAATCAGTGAAAAACATAAAAAAATTAAGTCCTCATATTTATATTCTTTAAAACTTTCATTGCCGATCACGCGATATCGCGTGGTATGTCTACTTTATTATATTTGTCACGCGATATCGCGTGACAAATATAAGAACCTACTCATTTAACATAAAATACTTGGCCATCTCACAAAGTCTATATTTTTAGCTTGGCAATGAAAGTGTTAAATTTTCTGTATTATAATATTATTCTATAATATTCTTAGTCTTCAAACTTTTTTTATGATTTGGTATTAGGTATTTTAAAAGCACTTAAAAACTACCTACAGTTTACATCATATAACTATAGTAGTTGAAGTTATATGTATCAATTGATTTCAAATTCCACATTACTAACTACACCTATGAAGGAAGGGTACTGAAGTTATTATTTAAAATTTGCATAATATACAAGTACTGACTGATGATTGCAATGAATAATATGCAACGTGTTGTCGTATCTTCTTATTAATTTATAAATATGTATATTACGTTCACATTACCGATAATTATTGTCGTAATTTCCATCATAATTTGATACAGCGATGTCATATGTACATCGTACATACATCTGTTCGCGAGAAAATGGTTATATAAGTAATTCTTGCAAGGCACGGCTTTCTACGATACTTATACGCAGGGGCCGATTTACGCACAGGCAGAAACACTACTACGTATGACAGACTAGCACTCAATAATATTTGAAATTGAAAAATTGTAACTGCTTCTCGCATTATAGAGAGTACATACACATAAGTGGTTGAATGTTGTCTGTATCGGACGCTTGTCGAGCAAAGGACCGGTGGTGTAATGGATAGCACACCCTGGCTAGTTACCAGGAGATCCTGGGTTCGATTCCCGGCCGATCCGGATAATTTTTTCAATCACTTTGTGATTTTTAATTTACATATGTGGTTTTTGGTCATGTTAACCAAGGAAGTCCAGTGCTTAAAGTTTCAGTTTAGCTGAACGATAGGTGAATATATGAATACTACGTGTGTTTAAAATGCAGACAAAAGTCTGTCATACGTAGTATTGTTTCACAAGCACTCGATAATATTTGAAATTGAAAAATAGACACCATTACTTTATACTGAAAAAAATAAGTAATAAAAAAAAATAAGAACTTACACAACAAATCATGAATTTTCCGAACACAACCAACAATCATAAAAGCACATCTCACAAAAATGTCTAGTCATCGTATTGATGGAGCTCATATTGAAGCTATATTGAAGCGTATTGATGGAACCTTCAATACGTATTGATCAATGTATATTGATCAATATATATTGATCGTCTAGGGGCTGCTTAACTGTAACATTCAAATGTACAGTCTTTGCAACAATTAATTTGGATCAATTTCTTGGAAATCGAGTTGTTTATGCTTATACCTACCTACCTATAAAGATATAGCATTTATTAACGTGCATGGTACATTTATTAACGCGTTTTGTATTTATCAAGTGTCATAGTTTCTACTGTACATCAAGAAAATGGCAGATGGAAGAAAACGTTTAAGTGGCATACAATACAAGAAATTAATAAAAGAAAA
This sequence comes from Brachynemurus nebulosus, assembly GCA_035578155.1. Taxonomy (NCBI): domain Eukaryota; kingdom Metazoa; phylum Arthropoda; class Insecta; order Neuroptera; family Myrmeleontidae; genus Brachynemurus; species Brachynemurus nebulosus. The sequence goes on along the minus strand of JAPWDM010000018.1, from coordinate 589,913 downwards.
GGAAGCTAAAGAGATAGTTTTTTAATTCCCATTGCCAGTTAAAAAGGCATGCTAACGAACAGAACAAGAATCAACGCTTGCTAAATGAAAAAGAAACCAAAAATAGTCTTAAGGAATTTCCTAGTGAAAGTGGTGCGGAGAGTAGCAGTGACACTAACAGTGGTGGATTTACCAGCAGGCTGAGTAGGCTGGAGCCTAGGGCGGCAAATTTGGGCTAAAAAGGGCGGCAAAATATAGAATTTGAAGTTTTTATTTGCTCGTCACTTACGTGGCGGCCGATTTTAGGGGCGGCAAATTTGGCAAAAAGGGCAGCAAAAATTTTTCAGGGGCGGCATTTTTCACTGAGCCTAGAGCGGCACTTAGGGTAAATCCGCCACTGCAGTTATACGGAATTTCTGACAGTTAAAGAAACTCTTATATGTATACTAAATGACGAAAATTATGTGAGTAACATGTATACAAAATATATCATCTTAAGGGTGTTGAGAGTAGTTGGCATGGCCGGCGAAAGGGGGGGGGGGTCAGGTGGAACAATTACTCGGGGACCCGGGTCTAATAAGGCAGCGAGGAGCCTTGGCTAGAGGCCTGGACAAAGTAAGAAGACATTTATTTAGTCAACTGTATTTTTGGAGAAACAAATGGAAAAAAAAAGTTTAAAATATTTTGTTGTGCCTTGGGGTTCGTCATTTCTCTCTCTTGCCTTGGTGGTTGAAATTTGAGAGAAAAGACATTTTTGCAATTCCGCGATTAAAAGACATGATTTAGTCCCTCATAGCAGGGAGTAAAGTGTCACTTTTAGTGCCAAGGGACTAAAAAATTATTTTACTCCCGTTTTTAAACCAATCATCAAGCACAACTTACAGAAATTTAGCTTAAATTAAATAGCGTTGTTAGGTAATTTAAAATAATAGACAAATTCATACTTGTAGATAAAGACAGACAGTTATATTGTATTCTATAATTTGACTTATTTATCCAAAGTATAGTTGATGGAATATTATTACCTACAATTTGAATGACATTTAAGTATCTTTTCTTAATTTTATATAATTTTAAATTATCCGGAATTGCAAAAATAGTAGGTATATATGCCACAGGACTAAAGTGTTATTTTCATCCCTCATGTGTTTTGTTGCTCTCGGGCCTTTACAGGCCCTCTGGCAACAAACTTCACACTCGGGATTAAAATTCAGTTAAAGAAATTGGGACTTATTTGCAATAACTATAATATTAATGGTGTTTTAAGGTTTATAATATTAATGGTGTGCTAAGTGTTTTTTAGACTTTTATCTAATACAGATGTCATCGACATCATTTTCTTCATCTACAAGGTTATCGATTTTCAGGATTTATCAAACTACTGGAAAACTATTCAATTGCCATTAAGTATTATACAATCTATATTTCACACGATGGGATGCAAGAACAATTTTCATAGCGAAAGATATTAATTCGGGTTTAAAGGCTCTTTTTTCATTACATTTAAAATTCAGTTAAAAAAACAAAGTACGTTTTCTTGTTAAATAATTATATAGTACAGTCGTTTAAAGCAGAATACTGTATTGTATACAATATAGCACGAATATTACTGTAAGATACTTATGTAATATCGTTCTTGAAAAATAGTTGAGAAAATTAAAACTCTAAGATGTTCAACTATTTCATTATAAAATTTACCAGTGTAGTAGATTGCCAAATACGAACTTCTGATACTCGTTTTCTTAGATTTTTGACATTGCTGTAAATTTTTTTATTTGTCAAATCTGAAAGTTAATAAAATTTTGGTTAATCTTGCTGGAATTATTACCGCTTGAATTAGGTCTAAGCAGAATCTCTTAAATGCTTACTAAAGATACTTCAATCAATGTTCTAGCAGTTACGCGTTTGTAAGATACATGGAACTTAAAGTACGAATACCTCAAAAATATTGATTCTCACATCTAGAGATTATGTTATGGGTTCCCAGAATTTCATTAGCTAGAGTCTAATATGTATAGGCTATTTAGATTTAGACGGTTCGCAATCTCCACATCCACAGAGATTACGTTGTGGGTTCCTAGAATTTCATTAGCTAGAGTCTAATATTATGTATAAGCTATTTAGATTTAAACGGTTCGAAATGATTGGTTCATTAGTGACCGAAATACAGAGACAAGAGTTTCTACGCAAAATCGTTCCTGGCCACTAAATAAACGGGCGTTTTCACGTCTAAAAATAATATTAAGAAACTTCGCATAATAAGTATATATAATTTCCAGCAATATTGTTGCTGACTGATGGTTGACAAACAAAAGAAAGGATATTATTAACAAAAGACATCGTCAAGAGTAGGTACATAAATTTTATATGTTTTCTTTTTCTAAGAAAAGCAATCAAAATATCATCTTTGCTTAATTCGTCCCTCTATATACGATAAAAATAAAAAGATAGCCAAACATATCGCAATGATAATAATAATAGCACAATGGCCGTTTCATTTACTCATAAGTGTTCATCATAAACAGCACCATTTATATTTATCATAGCAAAACATCCATGAAGAAGTCTCATTTCACCGATAGACTGTTCGTACTTATACGTATGTATAAACCATGTACACATATCCGGTATTTCAAAAGTTAGTAACATTCAATTATATAGTTTGTTGGAATTAATTTTCTCATAGTACAACAGTGAAAATAATGATTCAGTATTAAAATCTGAAAATAAGTTATTGGCGTTTGGAAGCTGAAATTTAGAAAGTAAAATAAAACAAATAAAGAAACTTTAACAATGCTTATTAATAGAAATTTCTAAATCACAAATTTATAAGCAGAATGCGCGAAAGTAACATCCTTTAAACTGTTTACACGGTTACTTTAAAACCCTGCAATTGATCACGATGTCTATAGGGGTAAAAAAAATAAAAAGGATTAAATTTCAAACAATTCAAATTATATTTACAATTTGATTAATAACAAATTTCAAACTAGTACAATTTCTGAATGGTATCTTTAAAGAAAAATAAAATCGGTAAATAATCAGTTATTAAGTAATCAAAATTGAACAATCAAAACAAGTTATCAATTAATTACATTAACCAATTAATCAATCGACAAATATAAATTACAAAACTATTACAGCTGTTTGATAACAATTAAATAGAAAAATATTACCTGGTGAAAAGGTGTGAAAATTTATATACAATACTATAGGTACCGGCTATTTACATATTATAAAGAAAAATATTTACATACGCAGAGGTAACTTGGGAAAAACGAATTTTTAATTATAAATAAACTTAATACTAGTAAATAATAAAAAATAATTGAAATAATCACAAAAGTATGCAAAATAAATTTCGATACATACAGTTGCTACAATAAAATGAAATGAAATTTCATTAGAAAAAACTTACGTTTTTAATTAAATATCACCAAATATTATTGGCGTCAAATGTAGAAATATTAAAGTGTTAAACACTAACTACACTAATTTTCTCCCTTCGTTACCCGAGCGTATTATTACTATAATGATATAACTTATATAATTAAATGTTTAGTAAAATCGAGCAACAAATATGATCACGAAACCTGAAGGGCCAAGTGATCGAGTGGTAATGGTACGTATATCTCACCGTGCCATAGTCCACACGGTAAAAAACATTTGTGTTTGTGTACAAAAAAACCAGTGGTTAAAATCTTTGTGTTAAATAAGTAACAAAACCCTGTGTTAATATTTCGTGTTTGTGTTAAATTGAAATATTAACAAAAATTTTGATTTAACAGAATAAAAATGTTAATCTGTTTTAAACAACAAAAATTAACATCATATTTGTGTCAAATGAAAGATAACATCATATTTGTGTAGTTTCAACACAAACAAACTGGTTTTGGGCGCTGGTTTCCTATGGTTGAGTAGCTATAACAATACTGAGTTGGTGAACACCAACAACACCAGTCAAATAAATTCCTCCAACGGCAGAGGTATATTAGCAGAATAATACAATATATAGCACACACATTCATATTTTTCATATTCATACATATGTGCTTAATAATTTTGTATTTTTATAGACTTAAAAGTCATTACATTATAAATATTCTAATTCGAAGCATCAAATAAACAAGTTATTTTTGTTATTAAATAATAAATGCGTTCATTGTGTTGTTCCTAACATTTCATCAAATTGGAGTCAGATATCGCATTGCCAGTGTAGCAGTCAGCTAATTTCCATCAGTCACAACCAGAGAAATCACAACAGTGAAACCGACAAAAATCATACAGATATTAAATATTCATTATTAGGTAAGTTGATTAAAAATATTATAGATTGAATTTTTATAGACTAAATTTTTTTCTTTGTTTGCAGAATTTATTTCAATTAATTAAAAGATTATCGAATATTCGACGTTTAAGTGGTACGTTCCATTTTGTCTTCCACGTTAAGTTTGACAACGATCTTCACAATTTTTGGGTATTGCTTCAACATTATTTTCATCAAATACCAAGTGAATTTCACCAATATCATCGTCGAAATCTTTACAAAAATTGTAGCAATTTGTAGCAAATTATTTTTTACTATTTCCTTTCATTTACATAATAAAAAAATAACAAAATACCTATACCAACATATTTATTGCGTAAACTTCTGCATTCTAAATCAGTTAGTTTTACACATCATTGTGTTAAAAAGATACACTAAATAATGGTTATTTTAACATATTTACTGGTAAAATTATAACTAAGTAATTGTGTAAAATTAACACAAAATATATGTCCTCTTGTGTGTTAAATCATTGACACAAATCTTGTGTATAGATTTGACACATATGCTTTGTGTTAAAATAACACAAAAAATTGAGTGGACCGTTCTGAACATGTGAAATGTGTTAATTTTAACACAAATTTTTTGACTGTGCACGTAATTAATTTAAATACCAAGTGTCAGAAGGACACTTGCAAACTAATTACCCGTAGGTACGAGTGAAACTCTCTGCCTGCTGGCTGACTGTGTTCTGTCTGGTTGCTCTTATCAGCTAACTTAAATCAGTTTGCCTTTATTGTTAAAAGTCGCTTGCGCACTACTTCATAGAAAATTCTAGAAATATGAATAAGGTCTATTACTTATTGATGCATTACATAATACATATGTACCTTTAATTAATTATTAAGTATATTTTGAAATATACATATGTACCGTTGTTAATCATAAATAGGGAAGGGCCGAAATGCAAAAGTATTTTAAATATTCTGAAACAACTTTAAGAAAATTATATTGAAACTTTTAATGAAAAATATTAAATACATTTAAAATATGTTGCAATAGGGTTGAGTTCACATACACTTCATTCAAACACGACAGTTTTACCCGTCACGTCATCCAAAACAATCTAAAACAATGCGTTGGAATAATTGTAGCTAAACTTTTTCTCACAAAATTCACACAGTCCGTAATATTTACAAGTTAGTGTGTGCACAGTTTGGAAACTTCTGCTCTACGGCAAAGTGCAAAAACAAAAGAACCAGAAAATATTATGTCCTAATTTATAACACAGAAATGATTCAAATAAGTTTAGAAAATGTTCTCAACTTATGCAACATTTCAGGAGCGTACATAATTTTTTTAAGTTATAAAATATGAAAATTTCAAGCGAATTTGCAATACCAAAAACACGTTCTTGCGCTGCAATTTTGATTAAAATATTTATTATACCATTTGAAATGTTAAAATAAAAAAAGAATAAATAATATTATAGGTATAGTATATGAATATTTGACAATGTCTGCTACGCTACTGAATCGACAATTGAACACTTTTATTAATTTTCCATAAGCTAGCACACAAATTCGCTGTTTACACAAGAGACTCAGCTAGGGGGTGCTGCTCTAAGAAACTGATTAGTTCTAGCCACCTCATTTTGATACGCACTGTTGTAATAAATTTGTCTTTATATTTATTTATAGTTTATGCATAATTATGTATTACGTATGTGGCTAAATTTTTGCAAATCTTCGAGAATACACCTAAACTTATTCGATGTAAATCAAATCGAGGTAATGGGAGCGCTATTGAGAAAAATTAGCTATTTTTCTAGAAATTTTTTAGACTCATTCATTTAACGGATGAGATGCAGTCAGGGCGTCAAATTAATTAAGTTCATTTCATAAAATTGATTACACAGAATTTTAATATCATGCTTCAACTTGACCTTGACAATATCGCCATCTTTGTGGACCCTCTTTTCGAAGTAGCACTTTGCGGTGACTATCATAAAATTTTACTGGATTTTCTGAAATCAAAAAACCAAATAAAACTCATTAGTTTTATTTTAGTAAAAATTTGAACATCTTTTACAACTGACATAAATTAATAAAAAGTTTTACTATTTATTTAAATAAATATTAATGTAAATTTTACGAAAAGAAATGTTTTCGTAGAAAAAATATAGTGTAAAATATGTGAGAAATAAGCCATTTTCCCCACTTATTGTACGATATAGTATTATTATTATAGTGTTATAATTGTACAGTGTATCTGAAACCATTAATATGGGAATCTATGGAAAAATCTCTGAGTGTGAAAATTAGATATAATAATGGTTACTTTCGAGTCGTATGGCAAGCGGAGCGAAGCATTGCATGGAATTAACCTTTTATAGAATTTTGAATTGTTTAGCGAGCGAAGCGAAGCAATTTTTGTCAATCCCGTATGATTTAAAATTGGCTAAACTATTTTCAGCTTTATTAATAAATCGTATGGCGAGCGGAGCGAAGGATTACATCGAATTAACCTTTTATAGAATTTTGAACTGTTTAGCGAGCAAAGCGAAGCACTTTATTTTCGCTCCTATTCTCAATCCCATATGATTTAAAATTGGTTAAACTATTTTCAACTTTATTAGTAAATCGTATGGTGAGCAGAGCGAAGCATTACATGGAATTAACCTTTTGTAGAATTTTGAACTGTTTAGCGAGCGAAGCGAAGCACTTTATTCTCGCGCCTATCCTCAATCCCATATGATTTAAAATTGGCTAAACTATTTTCGGTTTTATTAGTAAATCGTATGGCGAGCGGAACGAAGCATTAAATGGAATTAACCTTTTATAGAATGTTTAACTGTTTAGCGAGCGAAGCGAAGCACTTTATTCTCGCGCCTATTCTCAATCCCAGATGATTTAAAATTGGCTAAACTATTTTCAGCTTTATTAGTAAATATTGATTTGATTGTATCAAAACGATAAGAAAAAATTAATTCAATCAATTATAACTACTGAGCCACAGCAACGCGTGGCCGGGTAAGCTAGTAGAAATATAAATTTCACCTATATTATCCGAACTTTATTTTTAATTTAACATATTTTTATTCTTTAATTATTTTAAATCGATCATGCAAAAAATATTATACAATACACGATGCGTTAAAATTCCAAAAACTCGACCCTGCGGGTCCCGTTTTCGCAACATTTTCTCGATCAGTAAAAGCAACTTACCGAACTTATATTGTAAAATACCATTTTATAACAAAGTTATGAAAATTTATAACAAGTTATTGCGAAAATAAAATTATAGGTGTAAAGACTTTTGACTTCTTCTGTTTAGTTACATTATAAAATATATAAAATTCAACAATCAGTGTGAGCGCTGTGTATAACGTTTCAACGGTATTCACAGCGCTTCCATGAATTAAAATATTTTCATTGAAATTTTTCTTAAAATTTTCATTTTAAAATATTTTTATCAACACAGTCGAGAAATACTAAATTTACACCAAACCCTCCATAATTTAAATTACCAAAAACATTTTTTATCTAAGCCCAAGAGTACAGAAGTAACGCAACTATCTCTATCATGACATCTGCAGTGTGCAGTTCTGTGCAAGTTAAGCTACTTAGTAGTCACTCTCTCCGTTGCAGTCGACGAGTGTATAGGTCAATCACAAGTCAATTGTATTGATTGTTATTGGCATTGTTAGAACCCACACACGGAGCCATGTACACGCGTTGTAGTATCATACATATGTATGCGACAACACAGGGAACGCACCTCCGATCACTCACACAAAGACAGATCACCGCGCAAATACAAAGTAAACGCAGTGTACGTATATAACATATTTTCTATCCTTTACTGGTTACTTTGGTTTCAGTAGTATATAGATAGATATGTTGTCTCTGGTACTTTGTGATCTAAACCTTTTGCTTTTTGAAAAACCGTAATAAAATAATTTTTTTTACTCGTATAAGTATACCTAAATAACATCTAAAATACATTTACTTCTAATCTAGTATTTTATTATAATTTTTTAAAATTTTTGTTCTGGGGACAGAGCTTTATTGAATTTCATAATGAAATAACCACTTGTAATGTTATCAGTCACAACAATCACAATAACAATAAGCAGCTTCGACTGTCCTCTGTTTTGCTACTTTAATTAGCATTCTTTCAGTTGTCAAAATATTTTACAAAATTTGATCAGTAATTTATGCTTTTTAAGTCAAGTTAGCAAATTAATTTTAATCTTGATAGAAAAAAATGGGAAAGGGTATATAATTAGACAGTATTTGGGTATTGTGTTATCTACATCGTAAAACTAATACAACTGCATAAATTCAAATATAATTATTGATACCTATATTATTCTTGAAAATTAACAAATAAAACTTTTTGAACAAATTGTAACGGTAATGACAATGACGTTATTCGAAACACGTACGAAATAAATAAAATTATTTGCAATTTTTCTTAGAAGAAATAATTCATATAGCTAACCAATGGTGCTGGGTGCTTTGTTGTATTTTTTCTTTCTGTTTCAAAAAGATGAGAAAAAAGGAAGATCATAGATGAGACGAAAGGGGAAATAATGTCAGAGGTTGAAGAGTTTAATAAACATGACAATAATATATGTCATTATATTTCATTATATGTACATCGAGTGTTTAAATAACTTACAACAATTAAGGGAAACATGTACAGAATCCGGGTAGATCTGGTACCCTATTAAATTCCGTCAGTTATATGCTGTTACCTTTTAAATTATACGACGTCACCGTATGTGTGTGTCAATGAAATTTTTGGCACGTACTTTTTTTTATCATTTTGATTAAAATGTATCATTTTTAAGATAATAAAATTTAATTTAACTCCTTTTTATAAAGTCTCCAGCTTTAGTACTGCTATAGTAAATGTTAATGACTATCTAAAGTGCTGAAAATTTTAGAATATTTGTAAGTAATTATATATATGGTCATCTTAAGAGCTAAGACCAACTCAAATCAGTTCTTGTTTTAAGAATCAAATAAGATGTTGAACTTTGTTGCAATTTTTAATTAAAGGATATTTTTTGGTTTATCTTTTCATGACTAAAGTTAAAACATTTTCATAACTAAAGTTAAATTTAGTTTTCATTCAAAACCTTATTCAAAACAGTAGTGTAGTTTTCCAGCAATCAAATTTTGTGTGTCGATAAATAGTCACGTAAGTCAATAAATGGTATTTCCCCTGTATCCCCTATACACTCCAAATTGAGAAATATGAATATTTATGTAAAAGTATTGTTTTTCTTTTACAAAATTAAGTGTTAAATTTTAATTTGACATTTTCCTCCAAATGAAGTATTAACATATCGCGACTTCTCTGTCCCAACCAAGCTCCTAAGGCTGGTCGCACATTGGATACGATTTTGTCGTACGTATTTATACGACTCTTGTCGTATGAATTGAGCTCGCACACTGGTTACGTGTTTGTCCGACACTATCAGTTAATTATTGGCAGTTCTTTGATAACATTCATTCGACATGAATCTATATATTTCAGAAAATTGTCTTCTAACACGTAAACTACGCCATCGTCTTTATCGTAGAACCGAGTGGGTAAACGAATTACATGCAAAAAGGGATGAATTTGGTGAATTTCATCATGTAATGACAGATTTGATGTAATTTAATCGTACGTAAACGTAAATAAATTCAAACAAAATTGAATTGTGTCGGATGTCGTAACTGTACGTGTATACATACGACTGAATCGTATATAGTGTGCGAGCTCCCGTAATACATCATCTGTCAGAAACGATCGTACGTACTCGTATGTATACGTACAACTGAATTTCGTACAATTTCGTAAGTATAGTATATTTTTTTAGTTTAGAAATGACGTCATCATCATCTCTTTTCAATTTATGACGCTAGCTGTCCTTTAAAAAAATTATACGATACTGATCCTTAAAATAGTGCATAAATTAAGTTTATTTCCATTTTTTCTTTTTCTCATTCTTTTCAGTTGCCAAATTATATAAGATTTCACTTACGGATTTGTGTATACTGAATGAAAGTTAGAAAAAGATAACATACCATTAAATTAGGTATTATTAAATAATTTTTACCAACAATTTTTTATTTGACCCACCCATTTCAATTCATACTTTTATGATACTTAGGTAGTACGGTACCACACAGTAAGGTATCATAAAAATATGAATTGAAATGGGTGGATCAAATAAAAAATTGTTGGTAAAAATTATTTAATAATACCTAGTTTAATGGTATTTTATCTTTTTCTAACTTTCATTCAGTATACACAAATCCGTAAGTGAAATCTTATATAATTTGGCAATTGAAAAGAGGGAGAAAAAGAAAAAATGGAAATAAACTTAATTTATGTACTATTTTAAGGATCAGTATCGTATAATTTTTTTAAAGGACAGCTAGCGTTATAAATTGAAAAGAGATGATAAGGACGTCATTTCTAAACTAAATAAATATACTATATAATCGTATCCAGTGTGCGACCGGCCTAAGAGTATGTGTAAAAAACTGTGGATAGCAGTGTGTCTGAGTGTGTCAGATACTGCTTAAGGCATTTAGTCGGTCGGTGGCGATCACCGCATGCACAACATTGTTACATATATTGTTAAACCATTATTGCTTGAACTGCACGTTGCTCTGTCCGCATATGCGTGTTATGTAGTTGTGTGTGTGACGACTCACACAGTTGCAAACATCAAACTAACACCACTACAAACAGTGTGTACCTACACAAGATAGTGGTGGAAAGTAGAGGGGATTTTTTGTCTACACTGGTATCACTAGTACAGAGATAGCAACTTGGCTTCTGAATTATTCTGTGATCCCAACCTCGTATATCAAAAACTACATGTTTTAGGACGCACAAAAAACATATTAAATACTATATATATATATATATATATATATATATATATATATATATATATATATATATATATATATATATATATATATATATATATACATATATATATACATAGGTAGCCAACATCAAAGGATGTAATTAGCATAAATCATCTTAAGTTCATAGTGATGAAAATGCAGATTTAAATACGTTTTTTGTGTGTCCGAAAATTGAGGGTTTTCAGATACGAGGTTGGGACAGAGAAGTCGCGATATACTCTCTGAAAAACGCTGAGAATTTGAAATTGTTGCGGTAGCGGGTCTAAGCGGGTAGTAAGGACATTCTACTATTATAATCTATTAGCGACAGTATAGTGTGTAAGGTGCTTTATTGTTTTAATTTTTAATCGTTAACAGAGAGGGACAGCAAAAAACATCCCTCGTTAGCGGGGCCGGCAAGAAGGGGCGTCAAGAGGCAATTTCTCGGGGATGCGATTCTAAAAAGGGGGCCCGAAGCCTCGGTTAGGGGTCCGGACAAAGTAAGAAGATTTTTTTTTTGCTTGTCAGCTGTATTTTTGGAGAAAAAATATTTAAAAATTTTTTGTTGTTCCCTGCTTGTTAGAACAATAGAAAAATTACAGCTACACTTTGTTGCCAGTTGAACTTGTAAATGTACTTGAAGTTAAGATGGTGCTGATTTTTTAAGACCTCATTGTTTAGTTTAATAAGATCCTAACATATACATTCATTATGTTAATTGGTAGCTTTAGGCCCCGTAGGTGGTCGCCTAATTGGCGTAAATGGTCATGTCGGCCCTGAGTGAGACACATATTTATTAATAAACCTTATTGATTATTTTTAGATGTGACGTAAATACATATCTATACTTTATATATAGATATACATAAATACTCCGAACTTATCGTTTTAACAAATAAGTAATGATTTATCAATGTGAACACCCGGTTCATTGAAATCCTGTTCGTTCTAAATTTATTTGTATGATTTTTAAATGAAGTTTTTACGATGTGGTTGTCGTTCGTGTTATGTTTCGTTTTTCATCGATGTATCTATACATTTATATTTTTTTGCATTCAAACGGAAAATAGAAAGGCAACAAAAAATCTGAAAATTTGTTTGTATTGATTAACTCAGTGAAGGATCAGGGAAAAATAATTTGAACAAAATGTCTGTTATCTTTCTAGCAGACTCGTATGTAATGCCGAAAATGATATGGCTAAACAATATTGTGTCAATCGAAATTTCTCCAAGTCAAACCGTTGCCGCTGAGTCGTTTGAGAGCGAAAATTGTTTTCGGAGATGATGCAAGCAGATGGAATATATATTAAACAGCAAATACCTATAAAATTAAATAGAAGGAATTTTTCAGAAGTCTTAACCCCTATTGCATGAATTATGAAGGAGGTGAAGAAAAAATTTTTTTTTACTGAAAATGTCTTTCACTTCTTTTATTTTAGTAGTCAAATGAAGAAAAAAAATTAAGTCTTATTGTTTAGAAATTACTTAACGAAGCCATACATGGCTTCGTATGCATTCTAGTATTATAATTATAATCGATATAATATGACTTCGTATGCGTTAGATAAAAAATACAATTATTTTTTATGAAAATCTGTATGCAATTTTATTTGCCATTGTAACATAAATAAACTTGACACTTTCCACATTTGGCGAATGAACGGAATTTTGAGCAGTATTGACATAATTGTCAATTTAGTTTTGTCCATTCGGGGAAATGGTCACCTTATCTGATCGCATAGACTTCAAACGGAGGTCTTAATTCCTAGCTGGAGTTTTTCAATGAGAATAGGTGATCTAGGCAAGCTAGATGGAGTACCCTTTCGGCTTGTTGCAGTACATTTTCTGGCTACCAAAGTTGGTGGACTGCTTTGGCGGGTGGGAATACTGGGGAATCAGAAGCAAAATCAACGTCACTCATGAAGCCATCACCAGGAATAGAATTGACATGCTGGGATGTACCATAAAAGCGATACGAAGCCATATATGCCCAATAATAATTTGGATTAAACGCATACGAAACCAAATATGGCAACTTCAAAATAAGCCCCAAAAATCGAAGGAAACAATAAAACACACACGAATCACAACTATTCCATGTCCTTGAATATATAAAGAATGTGTTTTGAAAATTTTTGATTTTAGTACTTACCGTTTTATTGTTTAGTTTTCACAAATAAAATTAGCACCAATTAATTGCACTGTAACGGTCGGACACTCTGAACATAACTTCAAATAGTTTGACAACCCGTATTTACCAAAGACAACAAAAATTACGTTCCGTTACTCGAAGGAGTATAAAGTTAGGATTTAACATTAGTCTCCAAAAAAAATTTTAATATGTTGAAAAAAAAACAGTAAAACTTAGAATCCATATATGGCTTTGTATACGATAAGGGGTTAAAATATGTTATAATATAACCTCAAAATTCTATAGAGGGACAATGTACCCCAAAAAAAGTTAAAAAAGAGCTATGCCTATTAAAAATTGCGATATTTTTAAACAAAGCCCATTCAGTTTATCGTACTTCTTGAATTAATCTAATTTTGATAGTTTGATTATATTGCAGTAAGGAGAGTAGAAAGTTGAAATTTAGAATTCAATTTGTAACATCAAGATAAATGAAAATTCTGCGCCAAAATGTCCGTTGACTTGTTATATATTTTTCTTACACATTACATATGTAAGGATGGTTAACTCAAAATGTTGAAACTGTTTGCGGAGAAAGTATGTTTTAAATTGGATAGCGTTAGGTAATAACAGATTAAGCACTAAATTAGTTAAGGTAAGTAACGGTACATCTTCTTTGCTATTGGCGGCAGAACCCCATATCTGATTATACCCTTTTTCGAATTCCCTTGATAGGACACAGAAAAAAACACTATTAGACACAATACTTTATTTTTAAAGAGCTTTTGATTGACATGCTTAATTCCAGGGTCGGACCAACTGGAGCGGCTGTTCGACAGGTTAAGGGTGAAAAATATTTTTTTTTTAAATATGTTACTCCTCTTAAACAAAATTTGGTATGATAATAAAGTAGACTAAGGCCCAGTTACTATATTTTTTTGAGGTGGTAACTCAATGGGAACCCTATGGAAATAACATTGGATCGGATTTCATCCTTGTTATGACCCTTAATAACGAGGACTGGGATGTTAATGAATATGTCTTAGAGAGTGTCCGCCTTCATGTGGGTTTTGAATAATTCTTTATATTAATTAGTTACCGAGAAAAAAATTTTTGAATAAAGCACTCATTTTTTTAAAATTTTTTGTAGTTATCTCCGTAACTACTCGGTTTTAGCCGGGAAGGTGATATATATCAATTACTTATAGCCTCACCATACCGTTAGTACAGTTATTAATATAAGTTGCTATTGGGGGCAGTTTTATCATGGAAGTACGATTAGACCCTTTTATGCACATTTACAATTTTGGTAGAAAATAACAAGTCGAAAGAGCACAATGTAGACGTGAAGTTGCTAGTCACTTCTAGTTTGTATCAAGAACGTCACGAAACAAATTTTTTCATAGCCGCCACTAAATATAACATCAGTTTTTCATTCCTTCTGTAAAAAAAAACCCGTTAAACTAAAAATTATTTTTTTTCTTTTTTGAGTAACTTATAGCCGTTTCCCGTTTTACCGCATGTAATTTTTCACATTTTATCGTTGTTTCGGTTGCCAACAACCTTAAATGCGGAAATTATATTAGACGTCCGGTGACTAGAGGTGTTTTTATCCTGCTTCACACTTGTACATACCTACATGCCGGGTAGGTAGTCGCATCTGTTAGTAGATAAAATATAAATCGTAAAATTATTTATAACGTTCACAGATGAGTACGTGTTATTTATAAAACGGTTTAATAAAACTGTGGTTTACGTTTAAACTAAAAATAAATATAAGATGAAAATTTATTAAATAAATGACGGAAGGTGGAAAGTTTTTTATCCATCTACGTCAATATGTCATTTCTACCTTTTTTTATTGTTAATTGTTACACGGGATACGAATTTATCCAAAAAATTGTTTGTATAAATTCGTACAAGCCTATGAGAATCTATATATGAATTAAAGAAGGGCACACATTCATGTCGTCACGCTTTCCCTTTTATGTAACAAGGACATTACGTAAGAAAATTTGGTTTTGATAATTTTGTTTCAATCTACATCTCATTTTTAATGTTTATGAACTTTTTTAAATTTTTCTCAGCGATTTGTTGCAGTACTCTACAACACGTACGGTAAATAGTATAGTTATTGGACAAGACACTCTCTTTTGGAGATTATAAGGCTTATAGTAAAGCAAACTTCCTGACTTTTTCGTTAAACAGAACCCTCTAGTATCTATTTTCAGAAAATGCATTCTGAGTTAACCATAATTTACAGAAACCTGTAACTACGTCATTCTTAGCGTGGTCTTAGGTAGTACGTTGAAAAAGTTTCCTACGTCTAGTGAGTGACAAGGCTAGAATCATTTAATAATATCCCACTAAATTGTGAATCATCGTAAAGGGTTGATCAAGGAGTGGATAAAGGCTACGTACATGATACAGGACTTGTGGATTGTGGAAATACGCCAGAAATTAATAAATGCAATTTTTGTCCAATAACTGTATTTTTCTACACGCACAATTTTAATATTTTTTTCAGAGACATACCAGTATGTAATATGAAAGTTTTAAATGGTACATTAAAGTAGACAGGTCTTACTTTATTTATGAATTTTTTTGTTAAAAATAAAGTTACAACACGTACTTTTTCTGTACTTTGTTTTGAAAATTTTTCTTAACTGTCCAATAACTGTACCGTTTACCCTATAATAAAAACGTACAACACGTACAACAGCTAACACTTTGGAGCACCCAACGTGTGTTTTTCCAATAATAAAACAGAAGTTTTCGAACAACAATTTTATTAACAATTTAAGATATGAAATAACAAAATTTAATAAAATGGATATTTCTTGAAAGCCCATTTTTGGTTCCACGGGGGTTATTACAACTCCGTTTTTATTGTCTCCATTTTGATTTTCATTCTCTTCGATCACACTGCCCTTTCAACACTCGGTTTTCAACTGACTGCAATGGCGAAATACGAAATACGAAAAATATTTTTTCAAACAACGGTACAATATTTTACAAAGGTAAATATAATACGTGACTTAAATCTAGGTACCTATAACTAGTGCTTAACCCTAACCTAACATGTACAATACTAAATAATTACAATACATGAAAAATCTTAATTAATAGTGACTCGATGCAAAGGAAAATTTTCAAAAAACCTTTAAACGACTGCAATGGCCTGGCGTGTCCAGCTTTTATACTCTTTCGAGTGATGACCTTGGTTATTGTTGTGTTGGTTACGTATTATTTGTTGTCTTTATTGTGGTGGAACTTTTCGGTAGTTCTAGAAACTTCCACCATTACATAAAATGGAAAGAGAAAAAAGTTACTAAAAAAAAATTAAATGTCGATCGTCGTCGCTGATGGGGATCGAACCCGAGCCCTTAGCATCTGTGGTCCGGCAGCTTCATCACTGCTCCACCTGGTCGCCGACAGACCTGGTGCTTGTCTTGAAGCCTTTCTATGTGTGCGGGTGGAGTCTTTCTAGGTACAGTAGGCCCCCGTTATGCCATACGCAATGTGAATACAGTAGGGTCCCAACAGCTTTAATAAGCTTTCCATTGATACTCTACTCGATGCTTTTGGGAAAAACTTATTTTCCACTTTCCAAGTTACCCTCTGAAATTAACCCCTAGAAATGAAATTCAACTTCATGCCCATATACAGGATGGTCCAGAATTATGTACCGTAATTGCTGGAGCTGATAGTATGTTCAAAAATAATGGTACCTTTTCATCTACACTTTTTTCCAAAACTCAATAATAAGGGAGATAAAGCAGAGGGGTAAAATGTAGAGGGGCGAAACGAAACTGACTTCTGTTTTTTTAAATTTTTTTAGGCGGTTTGGATTCATATTCTAGGAGCGCGTATGAACATTAAGATTATTAAATTTATGGTATCGATTGCTCGATCGCTTATGATTCGGGGATAATTTGGAAATATATACTTGTACTTTAAATTACTCGAAAACGGTAATATTTATCGAAATGTAACAAGTATACCTTTTTTGCGTGAAATTGTCTGAAGAATTATATTATCAGGGGTTTTGTTTAAATAATTGCAAATTAAAAAAGAAAAGATGTGATAACTCACACCTACCACCCAAAACCACCCCTTAGTCATGAGTGGTGGAATAAGTGTTCACATAAATTTAATCCTTCTAACGCAAAATAAGTACCCCTAAAATATCAATCCGTTATTCAAAAGCGTTTGGAAAATATTTAAGAAATAATGGTTTTCGTTTCACCCCTTTACAGAATTGTATCTCTCTTATTATTGAGTTTTGAAAAAAAGTGTACATGAAAAGGTACCATTATTTTGAACGTACTACGAGCTCTACCAATTACGGTACATAATTCTGGACCACTTTGTATATGGACCACCACATTCTGTCTCTGTGCTTAATTTCAAAATTTTTCGTGGAATAATTTTTGCAAACATTGCTTACGGTAAACAGACGGACACCGAAGTTATTCCATAAGTCTTGCGTTTTGTCAATTTTGCGTTTAAAAATCGAGAATGCAAATATTTCTTACAACCATAGTTATGATATTTCAGATTTATTTTTGCCAAAAAGGAGTCTCGGAACATTCAAGTATAACATATTTTGTATTTCGTTCACCTATTAATCCTACATATTGTAAACAGTAGGTTGCGTTGATTCGAAAATAATTAACTCTAAACATAATTAGTTCAATCTAGTATTATTTTAAAACTAATTACTACGAATACTGAACTATCCGAATAATTTAAATAAGTATAGTGGGTAGAAAATAAATTAAATTTATCGAACAGATTATTTATTAGTTCAAATAACCCAATCCGTTTATTGCGGCGTTCCATTCAAAATAACAAATCTATTTGGTAAGCATTAATTTTCAATTTCCTTTTATATACAATATACGTAAATTAAGTCACTATTTATAGTCCTATTATATAAAACAATTTGAATACACATTTTCTTGGATTAGAATGCAAGAGAAAAGCACAAAGAAATGAGATGGATGGGTTGGACAGATTAAATTCGTAGAAAATGCCAACCAAAACAAAAACCTCTTGGGAATGCGTGTATTGTATACATAATATACTCAACCACGGAAAATAACAATAGGTACTACAAAACTGAACATAAATACGTAACATTTTTTGAATAATTTCCTGAATAATATAAATGTAATTTATCTATTTTTGGTTGTTGGTTTTTGATTGGTGAAGGTAATGGTGAGGTCCAGTTTTAGAAAATACCAATACCTATATACATAATGGGAAGATTAATACTGATTAAATATTTTATTTAAAATTGGTGAGTAACGACGAATTTTATTTTAAATGGATTTCAAAAAAAGGAAGAGGTTGTCGATTCAACTGTCTTTTGCTTTTGTGGGGGGGGCGATATGTTTATCGATTGGGAAAATTCTTTTTTTCTTTAAAGGATATCCTTCCAAGGTGGTTTCATATTTTGATCAGAATCTAACCATGGACCTCCGAAGAGAATGCATATCGTAACTAGGTTATTGTGTTGAGCAATGAACTGAAAATCATGTTTGCTAAGAATCTCAGGGGCACTCAAATAAAACAAATAAACCCGACTTTAATGTAATAATAAAAACACTAAAAATTATGAAATCATTTCGGCATAAGTCGACTTAAATATAAAAATTAAATTTGATAGTTTTTGGAGTTGATACCAATTTGATCACTTACAAGTAACACTATCCAGGTGCCAATCGCCAAAATTTTGCTGGTGTGTAGATGGGGAAAATTTCTTTTACCGGTCGCCGTTCACTATTACGGGGTGAAACCATTCCCTTAAATTTAAGGGTTTAAATTGCATTTATTAAAATATTTCAAAAACTATAAGAGATAGTGGAAAACTTTAATTTGACGAAATGTTCCTCTTTAAAAGATCTATTCACCTGTATAGGTTAAACCAGGACCGGGCTTATAAGAGGGGCTGGAGCGGTGAAAATACCTAAATTTTCTTGTACAGCCTGAGTGGTTCAATGTAGCAAATTTTTATCATCATAAATAGAAAGAATACCAAAAACTGAGGTAGACGGGTTCTTGCGTTTTTCCGAAATATGTGTGGTATTCGAGACATATAAGACGTATAAGGAAGGAAAAAATAAGATAGATTATATTGCGTTATTATTGATTGCAAAAATGTTTTATATTTTTTTAAAATTATGTTTATTTCATCATGAAAATGTAAAATTTTACATTACGATAATGATTCATGTAATTGGCCGTGTTTACATAATTGTTAATTTAGTCATGTGCATATTTGATTACGCCTATTCTATATTTTTTTACACCTATTTCTGTTAATGAATGGTTGACAACAAAGTAGTAAATGTCGTCCGTTCAACAAATCAACTACCTTTATCACGACAAACAAGATTTCTGTAGATGCAGCTGCGAAAATTGACTTGACACCAACTTTTAAAAACTATAAGACAGCCATTCTTTTGTTACGGACTTGACATTTACACGCCTTCTCATACGAAAAAAAATAGAAGTTATTTTTTTCTTATAAATTTTCAATACTAAGCAGATAGACAAATGTCTACACAATTTTTATACTGAATATAAAATACATAACATTATTAGTTTTAATGCTAGAGGTAATAAAGATGGTGTTACGGACGTGATGAGAAGAGCACTTGGATTCTGACATACTGTTACATTTATTTAAAAATATGTTAATTGTTTGGGAAATATGTAATTTAAGATTTTCTCTGAAAATCTTAAGAAAAATGTCTACTGGGAAACATTAATATCTAAACTGAAAACATTGCAGGAATTTATTTTCAAAAAAAATTTAAAATGCGTTACGGACGTGGCGGGGTAGGGGGTTGTTACAGACGTGACAATAAAGTTAACAGTTTCATTAAAAACCATTTATTTTACATAATAAACACTTATTTATTTATAAAATTCACAATATTCTTTCTTTGCTATGTATTGGTAGTTACAAATTCTGCTAAATTATTGCTCAAAAACTTCAAAACATTTTGGAAAGTGGTAAGTCACTCAATCTACAGCCATTTTTATTTCAGGATCTTCTAAAATTCTCAAAATGTCATTCAAACCTACTAGTTTGTCACTTTCTTCACTCATTCTAATTTTTTTAAATTAGGTATTTTTTAAATTTAAATAATTTTAATACTTTAAATTAAGTATTTCTTAAATTAGGTACTTTTTAAATTAGTTACATTAAAATTAGGTATTTTGATGGCTTTGTTAAGGGTTATATTAGGAAATTCAAAAATTAGTTTTTTTACTGCAAGGTGTATGTTTGAAAAGAATGGCTGAAAATTTAATTTTTATACTTATATATCTTGACTTATGACATAAATAGAATATTGAGGAAAACTTTTCGACAGTTCATGCTACGAACTCTTTTTGCAAATCACAAAAAAAATATGGAATTTATAAAACTACACAATATGTACATGAATAATAAACCGGCAGTTAAATTTCGGCTCTGGAATTTTTATTTGATTGATCCACATATTATTATTTTCTTACGTTCATATTATATTATGTGACTGACTTATGCATTTGTAGGCATCTATGTATATTATATAGTATGTACGTGGTGCGCTCATAAAGAGACGTTTACGACAATTTACTGACGGACCGACCCCTAAGGGTATAATGTACGCGGGTCACTGATGGACCGAAAACACCGTCAAACAAAACCGCCTGCCCTCTACACGTTCCTTTACTATGCACGTATTATATATTCATTCAGCAATAAGCTTATTAAATTTCATATTTTTTCAATGAGGTGGCTATAAATTGAGTAGAATGGCTTCAAAATTTCCGTAGGGAATAATTGGAAAAATAAATTGTGCAGTTATTAAACCACTTATTAAACATGTCATATAATTAAGACTATAAAACGGAGCACTTAAAACACACAATTCGAACTAAATTTATTGATATTGAATGCTGTAGGGGAAAATTGAAAGTACACATACAGTAACTGCTAGTTTAGTTATATATACCCCATTTCAGATACAATTGATATTTCTTGATGATAATTCTTATATTCGAAACAAATCAATCTTCTTTTCTTTTTTAAAAACAAACTGCAAATTTAAAATTTGCGTAAATGCAATAATGAAAGAGATAAAGCCAAGAAAACGGAAATTATTTAAATTCAAAGTGATAAAGCATGGTTAAATTTAACTGAAATAGACCATACAATCTATTCAAATTATTTAGTATTTAGTATCAAGGGGTTACATCTATTTGCATGCTCGAAGAATAGACGTTTTTTGGGATTTATTCTTTTCATGATGCAATTTAAAAAAAGTAATTTTACTTGTTTTAAAAGTTCGTTCTGGTTGAAAAATTCAAATTCAAAAATTTTCTCTTGACTGTTAAAAGCAATGGTTCAAAAATTTAATTTAATGAAAAAAGTACTGTTTTGGCGTCATTGGTAAACCTATAAAAAGGATCACCGTTTTGGAATCAGTCTCATTTTTATATCAGTCGTGACAAAATGAAGTTAATTTTGACCTACTAGAGATTAAAAATGAAATCTTTACTAAAAATAACTATATTTAAAATACAGTACTAACCATTTAAATATAAATCGGTGAAATATGGACTATAGACTGAGCTAGAAAATAAGTGAAATTTAATGTTAAATTTATGGTTTTGTAATAAGTAATAAAAATTTTTACGAATGTAGCGACGCAATATACTAAAATTATTTCAATAATGTTAAAGTAAATAAATATATTCAAAGTTTGATAACCATGTAAAAAATTTAGATTTAACTTTCAAAAGTAAAAAACAAATAATTATGATACCTAACATCTCAAAAATAAGTGAAAATATTTCATTAAAATTATTTCAAAATTCTAACTACAGTGAAATACCCATACTTGGGAAACCACCCTAACTTGGGACATTTTGTTAAGTTTTGTTTTGACGGTTAGTAAACCTGTCTATATTTCATTTTCTAAAAACAGGTGGTGGAATATTTTAGACTGACAGTTGCTGTTTGAGATTATGTCTGTTCGACCTCATTTGTGCAGCGTCATAGGTGAGTTAAATAATTTTATATTTTGGAACAAAAAAATACAATTTTTTTACATGGAAATAACTTTGATCGGCCCGTCAACATCAGTCTTGAGTAAATCCGGAACTTTTTTTGTGTATATGTTTGGGCAGAGCTTTTACAAATTCAGTTAAATTTAACTAATTTCGTTGATTTTTTATTTATATTATCAATATCTATAAATAAAATAGAAGGGTCTGTCTGTGATTTTCGAATTTTTAGGTATTAGTATGTTTTTCAGTTAGCAAATTCGACATATATATTAAATATAACTTTAATTTTTGTCTGTCTGTCTGTCTGTTTGTACGAACCACTTTAACTCTAAAGCTATTAAAGTTATTGAGTTGAAATTTACAGGGAATGTAGATATTAGCCTCCCGATCAATCTTGGCAGCATTTTAATGTAATCTCCAAAACGGTTATGTACAGGATGATTCAAATAGAATCTTCATTAAAAGTTCATGGTCTCCTAAATAAATTAGATTTTTGAAAATTTGGTTATAGAAGTTCTTAATTATGAAGATTTTAATTAAAATATTTTTAATTTGCTGCCACTTTCCGTTATACCAGAAGTTTACACCAAATTTGTTATTTGAAGTGTTTTTGACAGCAGATTTGAATTCGCTCGAAATTGTTACTAATATTCTATGTGACAGTGACATTTCAGCTTTCTGACTTGATACAGGGTGGTCACATAAAGCATTTTTTTAAATAATATTTGTTTATTGTGCAAATCTTTTTTTTTTTAAATGAATCACGTGTATTTTTTGTCATAATTATGTATATCTATTACTATAAGATATTTTAATATCTAAAACTGATATTTTGGAAGTTACATAGAATTTATATAATAAAATTATCAGTTAGGTTTTCTACGCGCACGACTGGCACAAAAACCACGGGACCGATTTCAGTTAAACATTATAAATTTATTCCTTAAACGCTTCATCATGTCAACATCGACAACATCCTCAGTCAAAATTATCACAATATTCTTAGGGGGATTGATATATTCAAGACAAAAGTTGATATATCAAAAACACTAATTTAACAATAAACGGAAACAAAAGAAAGAAAAACAAAAGATTACCTAGGTTAGGATAAAAATAATATTTAAAAATTTAAATGTTAACTTCAAAACTTTTTGACTAAAATTTCACTTTAGAAAAGCATAGTAGCAAAGTTTAATTACGGAGGAACTGAACATAATTTTAAAAAATCCGCCATGGTTTTCGGATCCCGAAAAGAATCTAAAATTGAATTAATTTTAAAACCATCAGTATGGAAATCTATGGAAAGATCTCAAAGTGTGAAAATTAGATATATTAATATGGTTATTTTCGAGTCGTTTGGCGAGCGGAGCGAAGCATTACATGGAATTAACCTTCTATAGAATTTTAAATTGGTTGGCGAGCGAAGCCAAGCATTTTAAAGAATTGATTTGAAATTAAATTTGCCCGGTTGGTTTCGGAATAACTGATTTAAAGTAGCTTTACTCACAACTAGGATAATTTTACACGAATGAAACTGGAGGGCATAGTCAAAGGAGGTCAAAAATAAATTAATGAATACATGTTTCAACACTTTTTGAAAATTATCCTGTAAAGAGTAAAATAGGGATAAACGCAAAAAAATGGGGGAGAGGTCAAAGTTTACGTTTTCAACGCCTACTATTCTAGCGTCTCCAACAATGAGTCAGTTACTTTAGGAAATTTTCAAATATAATGCTTATATGGGATGTAGGCGTAGGGATTTAAATTTTCCAATAGGAATAGGGAGGATAATTATTTAAAGTTTACAAAATATTAGGTATTTTAAAAATATATAAAATTTGAGTATTTCAAATCAACATACCTACTTTTTTTACTTCTATACCAAAATTCCTTCTTAATAGGTTTACTTTAGATTTTTAGTCTATATAATATGCTTGAAGAAATGACCAATTAGTTTTTGAAAATTTTCAATTGTTCCTAGATAACTAGCCAAAGGGAGAAATTAAAAATAAAGAGGATTAATGAGTGAACTTACCAATAAATAAAGCCTATCATTTCAGCTTATGATAAGAAAATAGGGGCAAAATATTTTAGCAAACTACTTAAAATAGATTACCTTTACTAAATTATGAAATTCACACTTGCGAAGCCGCGGGTAACAGCTAGTTTTATATAAAAATCGGAAAATATGCTGATAACTTGGGACACTGTCCCAAGTTAAGAAAAAAGAAAGTGACTACTGTGAGGTAAGTTACATGGGGAATTGTTTGGAATCAACAAATACATTTGTATTCCCAAATGTCGAGGGCATTGAAGTAAATGTAAATTCTGATTGAATTATGAGTGTTATAAAGCCTATGAAAGTGTTCAGAGGCAGATACACATTCCCAAAGTTTCAAAATGAAGCAATAAAGAGGCTCCTAACTTTCAGAATATTTTGGACTGTGTTATATGTGCCTTTTGTCCTTTTTTATAATGATTTGTGAAAGAAACTTTTTAAAAAAAATTATAAGTGTCTCAAGTTATTAACAACTGCCTATATGTGGTACATAAGTAAAAATACACGGTGTCCCAAGTTAGTGTGGGGTATCCCTTACTTGGGACAGTGGACATTTTATTTTTTTTTATTGAGAAGACTTATAAATTTCAAACTTTTTGCAGATAAAGTACTAAGTCTCTTCCAAAACATGGTTGGTTTATTTCTAAAATAAAACTTAATAAAAACACACTAACGCAAGTTAAAGCTCAAAACTGTTCCGAGTATGGGCACTTAACTTAGTCCCTTTTATTTGATTATGTGTGTCGGAAAAAACTTCCTTCCTTCCAAAGGAAGGAAAAATATTGTAGTAAACAAGAAGAGTGGTAACAAGAATTTGAAAACTACACTTTGGAAAATACGGGGTACCTACTTTGTTACATTCTTGAACAATGTTTGAATGAAAATTTGAAATTTTATTAATTTTTTATGAAAAAAAAATAATAATAATTAAATTTTTGCTGGGAATTACATGTGGTAATTTAGTACGTACGGTATAAATAATACAAGTGCCTGGTTGGTTTTTAATTTTAATGCATAAGATTGGCAAATTGTTGTTGACGTTTTATTTTACGCGCCAAATGGCGACTATATAAAGCCTTGACATCGGATAGACTTTCCTTTCTTTTGATTCTCATCTTTAACTATTCAGTTCATTTTGTTTTATACAGGTAAATATTTAAAATTTTTATTGTTGTACTTATAAAATTTTGTTTGTCGGTTCTGTAATTTTTTTTTTTATTGTAATTTTTTTATTACAAAACCTTCAAGCATTAATGGGTTAATTTTGTGAATTATAAATAGTACCGTATAATTTTGTTTAAAATACAGGTTTTTTCTTATTGTGGTTAATTTGTGCTGAACAGTAACGCTTGCACGTTTTGAAAACTTTCTGGATTTTGGTTATTTAAGTGAAAACTGGATCTAAGCAACCGCATGGCAGTCAATGACCTTTCATGTTATTAAAGGCTGATTCCAACTTGTCGAATTTTGTGGCCAAGTGGTGCACCCCAGTTCATCGGCTGTTTTTTTGCTCTGGAATATTGTATAGCTATTTATGGATTGTTTCTGGTTTGTCCATTTGGCTTGCTGCTATTTCTTCGACTATTGTTGAGTACAAAAACCCGTTTACAGAGGATAACGTTCCAAAAACCTGTCTTATATGATTTTTACCACTCTTTATGGCAGTGTTAAAAAAAATTCGATAAGCTTTAGAATAGGTACATGTAAACTTTAATAATAGTTTTACCATACTTTAAATCCAATCTATAAACAATTCGAAATCTCATTTAAACACTGACCAGTGTTACCACCCAGGCTTTGTTTATGTTGCCCGTTGAGTCTCTACAAGTCTGAAATGAAAATAAAATATTTTTTTGGATAGCGTTATGCGAACAGCACAGGTGCGTTATATTAAAAGTGTGTGCGTATATGTGTGTGTGTGTCTGTACGTGTGATAACCAAATCATTCCCACATATTTCATTTTTTGTTTCTGACTTTTTTCTTTGTGTTACATGTATGAATACGTAGCTTAATTTTTTTTAAATTGTATTGCTGTTCAAAATTATATTATTTTTGAAAATATTATTATTGGTCATCAAAAAAAATTTAACAATTCCTTTTTCAAAATCACCGAAAATCAATACGAATACAAAATGACTTGTGATGGAAGTAGAATGAATACGAGATTATGGCATTTGATGTCAAATGTTTTAATATGAATATTTCTTTAAGGGGGGGTAAGGTTTTAAAAGCGAAAAAAAGGCATATTTTCATGATTTTTTTTTTTTTGGAGATATGAATAATCTTGGCTTATTTATTTCATGTACACGTTATAGTATAGCATCTGAAGTATCTTTGAAAAAGTTATCAATTACAAATATCGATAAGTAAGTCCGTGACAGTGAATTTCCGGAGGTACCTCGAAAAAAAGTTGTTTTGCAGTGAACATCATAACTTGGTACCGAATCATCCGAGACAAAAAAATCGAAATGCGTTTAAAAGGCGATATGTTTCCCTAGGGAGTCAGGAAGAGTTTTTTGTATTTTTTCGACCTGATTACCTGTTGATTTATGTGTAGAAACAGTGTACAAAATTTCAACAAAATTGGTGAAGTAGATTTTGAGTTATGATGTTCACGGACTTCAAAAATGTTGTTTGCGAGAAAATGGATTTAAAGTTTTTTATACTCAAAAATCCAAAACTAAGCAACAATAAAATGATATAATTTTTTATACTTACGCGGGTAATTATAGTAAGTATTTGTTTTGTATAAGATTTGTAAGTATAACATTAAAGTAAATTTTATAAGTACTTAGCAGGTAGGCGCGTCGCGCAGCTACCAGACAGGTATAAAAATCGAGCATGAAGGCCGGTCGCTTGAAACGCTGTATCTTCATTAGTTTTGTTCGGATTTACTTGAAATTTTGACACAACACGCTCGGCATGTTGTACATTCAGAAAAAAAAATTAAAAAAAAAATGCAAAAAAAAATTTTAAAAACCTTACCCCCCCCACTTAAGGAATGTAATTATCGCCTTAAGTAATCTATCTGATCATTGTTCTTGCAAATACATTGTAGATTCGAAATTTCAAAATGATTTATGCAAAACATGAACAAGTTAGATTTAATATTATTAAACTAACTTACTGACTTAAAAGACGGATATATGGTAAATTTTGATATAGAATATGCGTTAAGAAAGCGTAATAGTATAAAATGTTAACAATACCTAAAAGTAATAGAAATCACTGATTTTTTAGCGCTATAGAAATTGAAATATAAAAGACCCAGGAATTTGGTTTGGTTTATTTACATGAAATATGATTTTATCCCATCTTCTTTATTATAATTTTCTAAGTATGTATGTACTGCCAGTTTTTTTCAAATTTAGTTAAATATTAGTTATGCATGCTATAAGTCATGCTATTATGAACACTGACACGAAGGTTACCGTTGAAAAATAAATTTCGTCGTTATCAATAGTTATTCACTTACCTTTATTGCTTCCGAGACTACTAAAGTAGCATAAGCATTGTGATAACTTTTGAAAAATGAAAAATTTTTTCCCTCCAAAATAAAATTTTTTACGCACATTTTACGTTTTAGAGCTTCCTGAAAAATTTTGGTTTGGTGTCTGTCCGTCCGTCCGTCTCTCTATCCGTCTCTGTGTCCAGTATGCACCAAGGGGTATAACTTCTGAACTATTCGATTATTTTAATGAAATTTTCATAAATTGTGCAGTTTGGTTCCTAGATGTCCCCTATGAAATTAACTGAAATCGGAGTAACGGTAGCTACGCCTCTACCATGTCATTCCATTAATATACTAAATTGCACCAAGTGGCATAACTTCTGAACTATTCAATTCTTTTTTTAAAATTGTCAGAAATTATGCGGTCTGATTCCTAGATGGTCCCCTAAAAATTTCATTGCATTCGGAATAATAGTATCCACGGCGCTACCATGAAATCCCATTAAATGTCAATATCTTCTCACTTCGCTCAAATTTTTAAAGCATTTCAGGGGTTAGTTTCTAAAATATTTTTGCTAATATTTTATAATTTAACCCTTAAGTATTTTGAGTTACAACAGTTTTTTATGAACTTTAGGCGAAAATATAATTTCACGGTATATATATTTGGTAAAATACTGTTTTAAAGTCTTTCACGAGTACGAGGAAGCTGTGTGCCACACCCCATTGGCAGCGTATTTTTAATTGTGACAATTCTTTGGAATATTAGTTGTTTATCTTCAAACAGTATCCTACGAACTAATAGTCGTAGGGGATGAAAGAAATACTAAGGGATAAGGGTAATCCTACTACTACAGTTATCCCCTGTTATTTATTTCACCTGCCATTGAACATGTAATTGATATACCTATTGTATACCTTGTCTGAAAATGAAAAACTAATGTTACAAACAACTGCCACAGTTGAAAATTTTTGTTCGGTAAAATGTATGTTGTTTTATTATTTACGAACACTTTCAAAAGAATTTCTTTGCTTAAAGATTAAAAATTTCTTTGATATTAAGTGAATTTCCATTTTGGAAAAAATTCACTTATTACAGCGGGTGGCGTGAAAAGACCTGAGCCCAGGACTATGGCAGAAATCCGTTTGGAACCTTTGAGAAACCAAAAATGAGGTTCACTGAAATTTGTATATATATTCACTTATATATATATATATATATATATATATATATATATATATATATATATATATATATATATATATATATATATATATATATATATATGTATATAAGTGTCTGCACGATAATTCTCGAAGGAAGCCTTCAATTGTGACGAAATTTGGTGTGTAGGTCAAAAGTCCCAATAGCTTGGATAAGTTCGTCAGCCAGATACATCCGATTTTCGGACGCCAAAATTTTGGCCAATTTCCGTCAATTTTAGTGGTTTTTTGCAAAATTTGGCCAGAATTCCAAAAATTTTTTGCTTTTTTTTACACCATCGAAAAGAGCGTAAAAAATTACATTAGACAAGGTTTTAAGACATTGTTTTAAATGACCTAAATTTTGAGAAAAATTAAAAAATCTGCTGAATTTCTTTACAGTAAGTGCTTTATTGTCTTTATCATTACAATAACTATATTTATATTTGTTTCATTTTTCAAAGTAAAAATTAACTAAATTTTCAAGAACGCGTCATCCCCGATTTGTTTACTGTTAGAGATATTACTGTTAGAAATTTGTTTACTGTTAGAGATAAACTATTTTAAATGGGTATAAGTTATGTTGTATTAGGTCTGCCAAGCTCCGGGGGTTCCAAAGTGCCCAAAATAGAACTATCCAACCAATTTTAAAAATTCTGTCACCCTTAAAAATTTAATTTCATTTAAATACATTATGCTATACTATATGAAATCTGCCAGGGCCCTGAAGACTCAAACAGCGCCAAAAATTAACTACTCTACTGATTTTGAAAATTTTTTCATTGTTAGAGAGCTAAACTATTTTAAATGGGTACAAGTTGTTATATGCGATCCACCAGTGGCTAATCTTTGGAAATTCACTATGTTATGCAAATGCTGCGACAGGGGTATTTTTTTCTCTGTATCAAAAAAGCCCAGAAAATATTTCACTATTTCAAAAAAATTTTTTTTTTTTTTGAGACACTAAAATTTTTTCTTACTTAATTAAGAAAACAAAAAAAATAAAAATTCCTTTTGAAAGTGTAATATACTTAAATTTTATGTATTTTGTATAACTATTTGTTGTATTTTTTTCAAATAATAGTGCAAAGTGTACAATGTAGTCTTTTTATTATGTAGTAGTACTAAATTTTCTTTGCTTTTGAGCACCTTTAACGATTTTATTAACCATTGTTTTGTGGGAATCTTTAATAAAATTTACGATCACCTAGCCATAATAAATTTTTTATACCAAATGAAAGAGAAAAACAAAACACAGAATTCTATTTAGAGTAAGGAGTTCGATTTGTTTTTACAGATATGTAAACCTTAAATCGATACACATACTATACATATATACAGTTCCTGTATTTTCTCCAACGAAATACAGAACGGCCGAATTTGTTAGTCTCAAATATAATAAAAATAAATTAGCATTATTATTTTTATTATAATCATTATTTTGTGATTGAGAATACACATTTTTCTATTCCTCATTATCCCCTGCATTGTTATACATACGTTCATAATTTTCCATTATAAATTTTGTTATGATTTATTTATATTCATTATAATACAAGAAGATGCCATAAATATATTTTCATTTATCCATCTCATTTACTCTCATGGAATATGAATGGTTAACAGAGAAAGAAAAACATAATTGATTATAATTAAATATTCATTGTACGTTATTTGCTATATTATACAGTTTGTTTCAGAGAAGTAAGAATGTACAAACTTTTATATAGGAAGAAATTCTTGGGATCATAGGGAGTTTATTTTTATAAATACATACTTAGTTATTACTACATTTTTTTAACTGCAAAAGGCTAATTAATTTAAAAACAAAAGTGTAATCTTATAATAAGTATCCAAATTTTTACTAAGTATAGTAGAGCACCAGATTTGTCAAGAAAAAGTAGTCTCCAAAAGTGGTGCTTGACAAAAGTGATGCTTTTTGACCAGGGGTGATTCACAAATATCTTAAAATTATGTTTTTTTTTAAATATTAATAAAAGAAAAAAAGAAGTGAAAAATTAAAAATTATTATCTCAGAAAATATTTTTTCATTTGTCGTTTTATTAATTTGCTTTGAAATGATTTTGTTTACATTTTACGTATGATAAAAACCGCCACAGAACAGAATACATATAGATAAACATTCTATATACAATAATTAAAATCATTCCCACGCTTTGAGTCTGTTGTCGTTTGTCACTACCATTACCGGTATATTTATTTGTTTCTTTTTATAAAAGCATACGTCGGGGTCTATTGCATATGGATTTAATATTTATGTACTTGACATTTTTGATGCAAAGTTCCAAAAGTGATGTTCACTAATTTGATGCTCCCAAAAAATTTCCAAAACTGATGTTTCAATTATCGGTGTTATACTGTAGTTTATTATTCTTTTAGTAAATTTACTGCTATTGGATTTTAATTATATTTCAACTTTAATATAATATCATTTTAATTTTTGTTGAATAACTAATAGTAATAAAATTAAAGCACCCCTCGATGATAACAATTTTCATTATATGAACATTTTTATGTTCTTAGCAGAATTGTGCGTGTAATTTACTTCGGGTAAATTACACAGTTTTTTACATGTAGTTTACATATACTTGTTTTGATAAAAAAAACTGTAAAAAATGTAAAAAGCTAAATTTTTAAATTTAATAGATGTAAGCGTTACTGATTCCATATTTGCTATTGAAGTATTTGCTATAATTGTATATCAAAACTTAATAATTAAGTAATTTGAAAATTAAAAATATAAATGGGTACAAACAGGGAAAAAAAGAATAGTTTTGATAGAATAGTTTCTTTAAGAATTCAATTTTAAAAAGATTTAATATTTATTCAGTTAAATTTTATTAAAGGTATCAATCATCTTCATCATCATTATCATCAGTGATTTTATTGTTATTATATAATTTTGTGTGGACATTTTGTTTAGACGGTTTTTCATGTGAACTTACAAACAAGTAATAACGGTCAAAATAAATTGTCTGTCATTGAAATGGCAAATGATTTAAGTATTTTACATTTTTTACAATTTTCTACAATTTTTTACGGCTTTTTACAGTTTTTTTTTTACACATTTTACAATTTTTTACATAAAAATGTAAAAAACTGGTTTTCTACATCACATGGCACAACTCTGATTCTTAGTTACTTGAAAGATTCTGTATGTATAAGCTTATATTAAACCAATACATTATACATTATATATAATTACAGTAGACCGTTAAGATCGATCTCATTTTGTTATAGTAATTATTTTCTTCAGAAGCCAAAAAAGGAAATACTGAGAAAAAATTATTTTAAGTAAACCATTATAAAGCAACATAAGCCATATAAGAGGCCTTTTTAAAAAATATTCGCAAATCCTATATACTATAGAATTTATTGAATATATGTCAATCGCCACCAGTGACAATCGCCTCCAACTGAAAAAGTGCGACAATATACCTGGCTGTATGACCAGATGTTAATATCAAAGGCAGAAAATAATTTTATTGACTAAAATTCAATAAAATTTTGTAAATATGTTTAGGTCGTAAACGTGTTTCCCAGATGTTTTTTTAAAACAGAAAATTTATTTTACAAAGATGAGATAGATTAAAAAAAACTTTAAGGGCCTCTTTTTTGACCCGTATTTAGTATCAAATTTTTTCTGTTAAAAACAGTTTTTGTTCAACTGGTAAATATTAATTACATGGATGAGATCTACCCACTGTTTTCGTAGCGAGATTTATATACTTTACACCCTGTACATTTCTTTTCTTTAAAATAAT
This sequence comes from Brachynemurus nebulosus, assembly GCA_035578155.1. NCBI lineage: Eukaryota > Metazoa > Arthropoda > Insecta > Neuroptera > Myrmeleontidae > Brachynemurus > Brachynemurus nebulosus. Next base: position 557,042 of record JAPWDM010000018.1, on the reverse strand, counting down.
TATCGTTACGTTGCCAAAAAAAAGAAACTTTGAGTAGCAGTGCTACCTAAAATTCCTAGTAGGTGCCCGTTTGTATAACATTACTTGCGCTTTCATTCTGCATGTGAAGGAATATTACGGAATGTACCTAATATATATAATATATATATATATATATATATATATATATATATATATATATATATATATATATATACATATATATATATATATATATATATAAAAGGAATGTTGTTTAATAGAAACAGTTACAAAATGTATTGTTGTCATTTAGTTGACGAACTGTGTATTTCCAAATGAAAATTATCTCGAAACAATAATCACAAAGACGAAATACTATATATATATAGAATAAGGATACAATTGTTTTAATACATGGGTACATGAAATTGTTTAACACTTTGACTACCATTGGGATAATGCGTCCCTCAGAAAATATATTTAGTACCAATGGAACAAAAGTTGCTTTAAACAGCCTTGCGGTGCATCCTAGTGGTAGTGAAAGGTATAGTTAATAACGTAAAATCAGCTGTTGACCTTGGTCGGCCAAATTGTCTTTATCATTTTATGTTTTTGTTGTCATATATCATCGCACGCATTTCAAAAAAACACGTTTTTTTAGCAAATTTGTCCTTTTTACTGTTTTTTTGGGTTGGGACATTATATCCCATTGGTATTAAAAGCAAATTTTAATGTTATATTTTTGTTTCAGAATGAGTCGAAAAAATTTGACAGATAAATAAGTGCTGGACGTGTTTAACGAATTGACCGATAAAGATTAAAGCTCATATAATTCATCACGATTAAATGCTCAAATAATTCTTTAAGAGGTGGTAAAGAAACACAAAATTTCTCGTAAATCTTGCCGAACACATGATTTTGACTGGACGGCAGGCAGCCAAAGTCACCAGGAAAATGAGTGGATCAAATGGGCCGCGATCAAAAAGGACCAAAGTTTTACTGAATAGTCAGTCCCAACTCCAGGCGGACAACGTTGCGTAAAATGCTCTGAAGAAAAAAAAGATAAAAGGATTAAGTTCGTTTGTTCCGCTTGTACAAAGCCGCTGTGCCAAGACTGCTTTACTCCATATCACTCAAAATTTCAAAATATGTCTTTTTATAATGTTTTACATAGTTCTTACTTTTGTGTTTTCATAATATCAATTGGCCTTTTATATTTTACAAATAAATGAATATTTAGCTCTATATTTGCATTTTACTATTCTGAATACCAATGGGACATATTATCCCAATTCTGGATACAATTGGAACATTATGTCCCACTACATTTTCCGCTTTTCTCAGTTTCCGTGGGTCAGTGGATTTTTTTAAATATTTTTTCACTTGTACCCTGACCATAAGTAATTGGCCAAATAAATTATTATTATAATTCGGAAGAAAAAAAGGTTGGGTAGTGTAAAGGTTAATTACTAAACACGTGCCACTTATAATAAATACCTATATAGAGATTACATAATATTTTGTACCCATCTCATCAACGCCAAGGTCGAGAAGAAAATGCGATTGTTCCAAAATCCTATAAATACGATAAATACGAAGTAATCAAATATTGACAACTATCTATATAGCGATGACAATGCAGGAACTTATGATAAATTTGCTTCATTGGTAGCAAGGGGACAAATCAAAGTATGCCTCTGGAATGTATGCGTTTGTGCACACGGCTAGGGCCTAGAAATGATAAGGACAAAAAGACAATACGTTCACGCACAGGGATTTCCAAATTCAAAAACAACACCCGTCTGAGAAAAATTGTTGTCCGATGTCAATTTCTTAGCAGGCCCGACGCGAGGGTGCGGTAGCCGAGGTTGTAGCCCTGGGGACCGGCTTGAAAAAAGGGGCCCGTAGCGATCAGTAGGGGCCCGGGAAAAAGTAAAATCTTTTTTTTTTGTTTGCCACTTATTTTTTCGGGGAGAAATTTTTAAGAGATGTGCTTTATTCCCAGGGCCCGCCATTTCTCTCCACGGCCCTGGTTGTTAGACGACATCGTATGAATCGAGACAGCAAATGTTATCTGATCTTTATTACAATTTTTCTGATGTAATTTACTTTAAAATCAATAGTGTTAACAAGTACCTACCTAAGTATTATTTTAAGGGGCACCACCAGTGTGGTATTTTGAAAGAGTTGGAAATTTTTTTTGCATGTTTCGATAGTTCATACCTTTAAAAATAACATACTAAAATTTCAAGTGCATATCTCAAATAGTTTTTTAGTTAGAGCCAAGACACACGAACCACGCGACGACCACTTTTTTGTCGTTGTCGCGTGGCTGTAATGTCGTACGTGTGTCTTAGACGACGAATTGTGGGTCACTTTTTTGTGGCCGAATGACGTACAATCACTGCTGAGCGACATCAAAGCCACTAATACTGTTTGCTATATACAGTGTCTGCGTTAAGTATTCACAGAATAATTGATTTGTCAATGCTGAAATTTAAAAAATTTAAAATTTTGCAGTGAGAAGTTTTGTTTATTTTTATACTAGGTACCCTAGTATAAAAATAAACAAAATTAATCAAAGTGGTGTAACTCCTCTTAAATAATATTTCTTTTAAAATACATAAATATCGGTATTTTGGTCTAACATATTTTTGCAGATTCAATTTTTAAAATTATTTGATAATACATTTCAAAATTTCTTCTATTTCTTTAAATTTTTAATTTTTTTCTATTATTCTAAAATTAAAAACGTTTAAATAATTATATAGCTTATTTATCTAATAATAGCCAATAATCCACGTTCAAACAGTAGAAGAGCTTTTAGTATATGACATTGTGCTTTTATTCTTAACCGACGGGTTTTTCCATTCCATAAGAATGTTTCAATTCTGTTAACCAAATTACCTTTGTAATAATTATTTTGTATTACATAGATAATTTTGCAAAAATAAATCAATAGCAATATTTATAAAGGATACGTTTATAACAGCACAGCGGTATCTTCATCGTAAATAAAACGTGTCATAAAAATGTTTCAATTAAATAAGAATCCTTTATAATAGTTATATTTTATGCGTAACTATTGGTCAACAAAATAAATTTTTGGATTATCTTTGTAAACCTTAGGGCTGAGTAAAATGATTCGTATTATTCATTTAAAATAGAAAATGGCAAATAATTTTTAGGAATATATTTGAAATACCAAATATAAAATAACAAAAAATAAATTATAAGGAGTAAAATGCTTTTTTTTAATTATTATAATAATTATTTATAAATACATAGGTAAAAAAAGTTAATAAGATATCAAACTTAATACTACGAAACTAAGTAATGACAGCTTCATAAGAAGATTTATGTAAACATAAAAATCACATGATATAAACACAAACTTAATTTGAAATGAAATAATATTTTCAATTAGTGCAATATTTAATTCAACCTGAACTTCGACTTTTGAATTAAAAAAAAACCCATCTAAGTCAATTAAATGCAAAAACATTTCTAACTGCCAAATGAGATTTGGCAGTTTGGTCGTTTTATTCAATAATTTGTTGTAATGTTCGAGAGACACTGTAGTACTAGTAGTATGTATCTGTCGCTTATAAGTGGTCCAATAGTCGCAAGTTTTAGCGACAAAAAACAACAATATGACAACATATTCCGACAGTGTCCGATTACGATGACAAGGTTGTGGCCCGTGTTTCTTGAAATTTGTGTTTGCATAAGAGAAGTATATGCATACAAGACCCGGCCACAGAACAGCCGCTATTTTGTCGCTATTGCGTGGTCGTGGCGTGGTTTGTGTCTTGGCTCTTACAGCCCTTCGAAAAGCGGACTCTGATTTTCATTGTTAACTTTGAGGTATTTAGAAATGGATGAAGGTTGATAGTTTGGGAGTTTCTGGACGTGGCTGCCCGTCACATGTTGTGGAGAAGCGAGACTCTGGCACATTTAAACGACTCATCTAGTTTTGCTATGACCGTTATAGTGAGTACATCGTAAATAATTTTAGTAAAAATTCTCAGTGATTAAAACTAAAAGGTAAGGTAAAGAAAAACTGCATTTTTCAAATTTGCTGCAGTTATAACTCGAAGACAAATCATCCGATCGATTTGATTCTTATTGCAACTTCTTTTATATATATTTCTTCGTGCCATGAGTCTCCAGTTATTCGAGCGAATAAAAATGTAATTTTTGCAGGCCAAAAGTCATCAAATTTTCGTGCAAATTTTCAAACTTTTTTTAAAAACTCCGCCACTGTTAAATTTTAACTTTTCGTTCATGGCACGGGCAATACCTTCTAGTTTAATAGACTTTTCGGTTTTTTTGATTTCAGGCACTGTACAGGTCTAGGTCGCGAATAACTCATTGAATTTTCAATTTTTTGGTCCAAAAATTTTATCATGAATTTATTGTATATCAACGAATATATTGTTAAAATGTTAAAACATTCCATACAGTAGTTTTCTTTAAAAAATTTCCCAAAAATCACCTTTTTTTCAGAGGGTCACACTAGTGGTGTGTGTCCCTTAAATGGCGCACAAATTAATTCGATTTTCTAATATTGTACAGATGAAAAACAATTTACACTATAGTCGCTAAAAATTTAAGTGGACTTTAAATTAGTAGTGAATCTGACAAATAAGTGTACAGTATTATTGTCACAGCACAGCAAGCGAAGTAGTGACAAGTAGAAAGGATTGGCCGATCTGAAAACTTCTTTCCCTCCTGCCGACTTTTTGAGTGACCTCGGCAGGAGGTAGGTCTACCGGCGCGGGTCTAGAAACCTCCGGCGGTGGGTGGAGGAATGTGAACGAAAATTTTGTCTAACCTAACTGAACTCAACAAAATTTTTTCTAACCTAACGGAACCCAACGAAATTTTGTCTAACCTAACCGAACCTAAGGAAATTTGGTCTAACCTGACGGGACTTTAGCGAACTTAGCTTAACCTATTTTGTAGAAGCTGGTAAATAGAAATCGTAATAAATACTCGCCTTGAAAAAATCAAACAAGTATTTAGAACAAAATACTATTTCTTAAAGAAAATATTAAAATTATGTACAAATGCCGTCCTGATAAACTGATATGTTCTGTCTATCTTGAGCGCTGGGGCCGATTTTGAGGAACTGGATTCCCTCCAGACAAAAGCTCATAGCGAATACACACATTTTTAAAATGTCCTTTTGAATTTCGTAACTCAATCATTACAAATAAAATCTAAATTAAAAAAATCTATGTGACCTGTTTTTTCTCAATTTTCTACCATCAAGTCTAAGGGTAATTAACTAGGGGGTGATTGTGTTGACATTTTGATGTAAAATATAGTAATTTTAACCGTCTTCAAAATAACGTTTCGATTTTAACAATAAAAAAAAAATATTTTAAAAAGTGTTTAATTTCTGGCAAGATTGTCAAAAAGGGACTGAAATGTTTTTAGATGTTGATATATACAAAAAATATTAATGTGTTAAGTACTTGCTAGACTTATAGGTTTTATGGGTGGTTTTAGCTAATTTCCAAAATAGAATTTAGCTATTACAGCCACTCTCATGATGCGACTTGAGCCCGAGACTATGGCAGAAATTTGTTTTGAGGTCCCTACAAACAGAAAATAATATTCACTAAAATTTATGTATTATATTTGTATTTAGTCGCACACCGTTGGACAAGTTGGTGAGCCAGCTATGTCGGATGCCTGAAACATGATTTTTTTGGTAATTTTTAGTGACAAAAATTAGTTTTTTGCCAAAATGATCTCAAGTTAAAAATTTTTGCGACATTTATTTACACCATTAGAAAGAAGAGGAAATTTCACTTAGAAGGGTGAAAAATCACAGAAAAACGGATTTTTATAAATGGAAATTCCCTATGTTATGCAGGTGCTGCGATAGGGGTATTTATGAAGTATACAGCTAGTAGCAAAGCACACTGCTTGTTGGAATGTTTAAAAATGGCCAAATTTTTCTGTGTCGTATTTAATAAAGTTTGTAATGTAAAAATGCAGTACCAGTTGTACTTTATTTTACCCTTATGATATTATGCATAATTACAAAAATTTTAGTAATAATAAAGCAAACAATTTTTTTTGGTTTGAAAAAATCGGAAATTTACACGTCCAAATTTCCTGAAACGATCAACAAATTCTTGTTTTACAAGACCTGTGGCAGTAGTATTTCGCTCCAGTTTAACTTTTCGTGTATTAGCCACACTGATAGCTTCATTTGAGCTTAAATTTCTGATTTTCAACTTTTTGATAGCTGCACGAAGTTTCGAATAATTTATTTTAATATAAGTTAATTAACTAACTAAGGACACAGGAGTTTCTGGAATTTTTTTGAAATATGTTTTGTTTACTTTAAAACTAACTGTTAAATTCAAGGGGTTAAACTACTATATGATAGTTAGTAGTCCGGCCAAACTACTATATGATAGTTAGTATTCCGAATTTTACGTCATCAAACTTGGCAGCGAGGCCCCTCCACTTTCTATGGTTATATATATATTTGAGTTTTATTTATTTGTGTAGTGTAGTGGATGTTAGTATGTGTGATATTCGGTATGTATGTAGCGCGAAGTGCAAGGCGGGAGTGGATACATACTATCGAACAGCTATATGTATGTATCTGCTACTAATGATGTAACCACGATGTAACAATCAACAGCTGCCACTTTGATCACCACTTAACAATGGTTGTTTACTCTTGTAGAGCTGATGGACGGCTAGTCAGTAAGCAGTATAAAATGCAGCTTATTGCAACTTCCAAACCACACTTTTTTATATGTAGGCTTCATCTGTCTCATCTGTGGTTAAATTCAAATATTTCAACAAGCAAATTTAAATTTGAAAAGTAACTGATTTTAGAGTTCGTTTTTTTTTTTTTTTTAAATTAATTTTTGAAGTATAAAGAGTAAGTGTTAGTTTAATTATTTTGGTAAATATGTAGCTAACATGCACTTAAAAGGATAATAGCATAATATTCAAAATGAAAATTAGCTCATTTGTTTTTAAATGGTTTATAATACTGAAAACCAAATTTTAGAATAAATATGCTCATAAATAAAGAAGTATATGCAAATATGCATTCGTCCAACCTTAATGACCTATTGTAAAATAAATAATATTCATTGTTTACATTGTCTACATTGTCTACGTAGACAATGGTCACGTAATCTACCTTATTGTTTACGCGTAGACAAGTAGGGGAGACTACCTCAGATAGTTTACGTGCACAATCCTGGTCACCAGTGCCATCAACTTCCATGCGTTCGATCTCCTCTGCTTCTGACATGCCTATTAACCATCCTGATATTCCCAATACTTCCGAAATCTTATTGCCGAAATTCATAATTAAAAAGTCCAAAGAAGTGAAAATAAATATTAGAAAATTTAAAAATAAAATCAACAAGATGAAGAAATCAGTTGAAAAAAAGAAAGAAACCATAAAAAAATTAATAAAGATTGGTTCAAATCCAGTGGTTACTGATCTTTTTAGCGCGTTGTCGAATTTGGCGAAGCATTTAGTAATATACCAGTTGAGAAACTCCACGAGAACAACCCATGGGTGGCGGTGATCATCTAGTGACAAGGCAGCACCTCTATCTTTACTTAAACGTTTTCCAAAATGCTACTATCTGTTAAGAAAAATTTTGCCATTTCCTTCCCGTATTCAGGGTACGCATTTAAAAAAAAAATTAACTAAATAAAAAATTTATATATTTGTCGTATTTGTTAGAAAAATGTTTGTAATTTTGTATTAACTTTATTTTAATAAAAATGATTTTTCTTTAATATTGTCTTTCATTTCATATTTTCATTCTTGCCAAACAAAATTTCTTACATTTACAAGAAACATTTTAATTTTAAAAAATTAATGGTTTCTTGTAATTAGTAAAAAATTAAATTTTGCAAAAATTTAGGTTCTAATTAATATTAAGAATAATCAAGTAAAGAAAGAAAAAAGTGCTGATAATAATCGATAGTTATCTCTGATAGTAAAAGGTGAATCAGATGAAACAGTTTCCCTTTTTTAAATAAACAATAAATTCCGCCATCTATTGTACTCTATCAATTTCTGAGATTTCTGATGCATACTACGGCCTCCTAGCCAACATTCTGTACAACATCAATATTCCCTCCAAGCAGATTAAAAAAAATGAGGACACCAAAAATATACACCACAAATCCAATTTTACGTAGTGATCGGTGCAAATTTAAGGGGAAGTACGTAAAATCGGAAGATCAGGGGCGTCGGTAAACTTTTGTTTCGGGGGTTCGTAAACATTATTTATCTGAACTTATTTAAAACAATATAATCTTAAGAGACAATTTACACCTAAAATTCGGTTGTGTAGACAAAGGAAATCGAATGTTATACAAATGAATATGAGTGACGACTTTTAGAAAACTGTCGAAAAATCAACTTCACTATCGCATTCATCAGCGTTAAAGACGCCAAATAGTGGAAGTTGACAAAAATTCTAGAATATTCTACTCGTGAACTAGCAAAGATACTAAAAAATAAACTTTACTATTGAATTGGGCACTAAAAATTAGATTAAGCAGCGCATTTTGACAAAAATTCTAGAATGTTCTATTCGTCAACTAACAAAGATATCGAAAAATCGATTGCAACATTTAATTGGTCATCAAATAAAAGACGGAATAACACATTTGGATAAATGTTCTAGAATATTCTATTTGTCAAATAACAAAAATTGTTTGTCAAAATCGGATATTTGGTTTACATTTTAGTTTAATTTTGGTTGGACATTTAAGTGGTGCAGTAGACTTTCCAATATCTTTGTTAGTTGACAAATAGAATATTCTAGAACATATGCAAATGTTCTAGAATATTTTCTCAAAATGTGTTATTTGGTCTCTTTTTTGGTAGCCAATACAATGGCGACGTCTGTTTTTGAATATCTTTGCTAGTTGACGAATAGAATATTCCAGAACATTTGTCAAAATGTGTGATTTGACCTCTTTTTCAATGAACAATTAAATGGTATAATTGATTTTTCAATATCTTTGCTAGTTGACAAATAGAACATTCTAGAATTTTTGTCAAACTGCGCTGTTTAATCTCATTTTTAATGACCAATTCAACGGTGAAGTCTGCTTTTTGATATCTCTGCTAGTTGACGATTAGAATATTCTAGAATTTTACGTTACTCATTTTGCATTTGGATTTTGTATACAGAATATATGCATATATATCTGCAGTGAAATTTTAAAATTTTTAAAGGCTACGAGGCCCTCAGACAATATTACCTACGGCCCTGACTCTGGCTTGGTACATAAATTTTTACCAACACAGACAAACAACAACGTATCTGTGAGAGGAGAACCCCACTTAATCGCTGACGCCACTACGTAAAATCGGAGTACGTACCATTGGATGGCCACTGTATTTACTTCTCACTCGATGATGATATGTATACAATTTCTAATTCCAAAACTGTCTTCATTTTTGATGAATCGAATTTTGATGGTAGCTGACTTGTACCCATTATTTTATATATTTTGCCAGTCTCGGTATCAGAAAGTTTAATCCACCGTTTGATGGAACCAAGATTGTTTAATTCAGACATTAAATTTGACGTCATTTTTGGTCAAGTCCCTGTCTGACGTCAAGTCCCTGTTTCCAAATGAAGCACCAGTAGAAAGAGATTCCATTGTTCGCAATAATTAATTGTTAACACAATAATTGAAAAAAATTCTTTTACAACAATAAGATTTAATGTTCATTTAATCTTCAAAATTTCGAACCATTTTGTGATTGAAAAGTTATGCTACGGTTTTTATAGCAGAAAAATAGCATGATGACGTCAGCTGACAATTTATATGAGTTTAAACCGGTTTGATTTATGAGAATATATAATATGAAACCTAATGTGCTACCTGTTAGCGCTGTTTCGATTAGGTGTTCAGAGTTAGATGACTTAATCTTCCCATGGTTAGTGTATCTATCAAAGGATCTTCAACGCCATCTATTGACAATCTTTCAAGCTTACGCACAGGAATTGTTAGTATCCAGACTAGAAGCGCCATCTAGTGGTGAAACTTAGAGTTTGCATAACTATCGAAAAGGATTTTCAGAGACATCTATCAATAAAATTTGAATTTACATGTAGAACACGGAGTTAATTCGAACTAGCAGCGCTATTTCTTAATAAAATTATGAAACAAGAATCAGAGTTCGCGGTGTATCAGACTAGCAACGCCATCTTTTAATGGTTAGTTTAACTATCAAAAAGGATTTTCAGCGCCATTTATTGACAATTTTTCAAACTTACGCACAGGAATCGCTAGTATCCAGACTACGAGCGCCATCTAGTAGTGAAACTTGGAATTTACAGGGCTCAAAGGTGGCTACGTCATCTATTGACAATTTTTCAAATTTACGCACAGGGTTCCCTAGTATCCAGACTACGAGCGCCATCTAGTAGTAAAACTTGGAATTTACAGAGCACAAACAGAGCTGCGCCATCTATTAGGGAAATTTTGAATTCTTAGGTTAACATAAGTTTGCTTAGTCCCGTTAAATTAGACCAAATTTCCTTAGGTTCGGTTAGGTTAGACAAATTTTCGTTGGGTTCCGCTAGGTTAGAAAAAATTTTGTTTGGTTCAGTTAGATTAGACAAAATTTTCGTTCACATTCCTCCATCCACTGCCGGAGGTTTCTAGAACCGCCCCGGTAGCTCTACCTCCTGTCGAGGTCACTCAAAAAGTGGGCAGGAGGGAAGGAGGTTTTCAAATCGGCCAATCTTTACTACTGTGACATGGTGGCCACTATAGCCATTATCATCAATAAAGCAGGATCAGTAATCAACAATGGAAAAGCTAATATTGAGGAAAAGAAGTCTCAGCCTTCATAATTATAATTAAACGCAACAATTCAGTAAAAAACCAATAGTAAAAGATAGGCCAGCTGCATGTTACAGTGGTCATACATATCTTTTCAGAACCACATTCACACATCCAAAACGACGTTGCATGTGGCGAGAGTCGTCTTTTTTGTGGGCATTTGAGTTATTTTGGAACGATATCGCCATACATATCGTGATGGGTAAACTCGGCCATATTATAAGGCTATTACGAGTGTCAACCGAACTCAAAAATTCGCCTTTGTATAGTACAATATAAGTACTATTCATGTCGTTACGAATAAGTGAAATATTTTACTTAACAAAGTATCATTTTATTTTCTAATTGTGACGTGATGTTAACCCCAACTGTACATTAAAGCGACTTTAAATTCATAGCTGATGAAAATTTTTTATAGAGGAAGCAAAAATTTATAAAAGTGTTGAATTGTTGGTAAAAATTTAAATTATGTTTATGTATTCAAAAATTCAGCCTGTACCTATTTAATTTTTTATTCTGAAAATATTAATGACTACATTATTTTCCTACATGTTGTACCAACAAAATAATAAAGAACTCGAACAATACTGGAGGAGTAATATCTTCAAACATACTTTGTTAATAATGAAATCAAATCGCAAGCTCGCTCGGCCATAAACGCGGCTCGTACATAAAGATTGTTATCATGAACCTGTTGCATAAATATAGCTATTGTCACCTTCATCCATCCATAAGAATATTTTTTGCACGATCGTGTATTTTCATGCATTTATCGATGCTGTTGACAATGCTGGTAAGTTACATTTAAAAGTAAGAAAAGCAATAAAAATTTTCCAAACCGGTTGGAAATAATGTTTCGGTCAATTATCTACAACATATCCAAAATTCAGTTTCCTAGGATGATTTGGAGGGAGCAGGGGGAAAAAAACGATTTCCGCTGGATCTAACACGCCCCCAGCCCTCCAGAATTAACGTAGAGGGTTGAAATTTGGTGTGTTGATAGAGTTCATACCTAGGTTGTACTTTTTGTAGGTTTTAATATTTTACCCCCACCCCCCTCATTTTTAAACTACAATTTCATGCTTTTTTCACGTTTTCGAAGTTTGTACCACTCGCACAAGTCAGCCGAATAAACCTAGAGGGCTGAAATTTTGTATTCTGATTGAGTTAGTACCAAGGGGGTGCCTTTTGGGACCTCGACTTTTAACCCCAACCCCCACCATTTTTATACCCAAAAGTTTTTTAACAGCTTCGTTCGGGTCAAAATCTCTCCAAATAAACCTAGAGGGCTGAAATTTTGTGTACAGGTTAAGCTAATAGCCAGACACTGTTTTTTGGGGGTTTCAACTTTTAACCCTTACCCCCACGATTTTTTCGCCAATATTTCCTTAATTTTTTTGCTTGTTTTCTAACACGTCTAGAGACTCTCTAAGGAAACTTAGAGGGCTGAAATTTTGTACGTGTATTCAGTTAGTATCCAGCTAGTACCTTTTAGGGAGTCCACATTACTTTCCCCTCACTTCTTCCATTTTTACATCGGAATTGAATGCTATTGTTAAATGTGTTTTAAATGCATTACTTTTATTCTAAATACAAGTAGGCGAATAGTAATTTTAAAAATTTTTAAGCAAAGTGAATATAATTTTTTAACAAATGAAATACATACATATTAAGTAATTTAAAAATGTTATTAAAGTCACTGTTTATTTATAAATTAGGAATTTTGGGTTTTTATTATTTATAAAATAGAAATTTTGGATTTTTTTGAAAAGAAAAAATATCTTCATAAAAGCCTTCCAGTTTACTATTTAAGTTCCTTTTTTAATATTTAAAAATAAAACACAAAGGAAATTGGCGGATAAGCATGGGTAGAAATGCCCTCGTACGAATTGTGTTGGCTTTTTCCCTGTTAAATGCTATCGGCACAAAATTGAAATTTACTGACATTCAGCCCTTAAAAAATTAAAACCTTTTTTTAAAGCTCCGATCAACCGGACACTCATCATCAGTTTTGAAACCACCAAAATGACAAATCGCTTGTGGACTTTCAATTAAATTTCGCTTGTAGACACTCAATACCGAAGATGAAAGGAAAAATTCGACTTCCGTGATGGGGCTCCGCTGCTCACGGCGTTTTTTATGTTTTATTTACTATATTTTTATTCTTTAATATTTTAAATCGATCATACAAAAAATATTGTACAATACACGATGCGCTAAGTGACTTTATTGATCTCGAAAATTGCAAAAACTCGACCTTACGGGTCTCGTTTGCAACATTTTTTCGATCAGTAAAAGCAACTTACCGAACTTATATTGTAAAATACTATTTCAATTAAAGTAAATACAACCCTAATTAAATTAATTATTAGACAAAATATTATGTTTCAAATTAGAGATATTACGAAGTTTTAATTCCGAGAGCTGCAATTATACTTCTGAATCTAACCTCGGTTCTGGTTCTTTCAAAACGGAATTTGGGAACCGATCTAATGCAACAAAGGTCAATGATATAGAAAGAAAGACGCCCCTTACCGTGCATGTTGCAACAACTTACAAGATTCGTTTACGTACATTTTTACAAACATAATAGTGATACTAGCCAGTATTGAAGCCAGCCACTTAGCCAGGAATTGAAGAATTTTCATAAAAACACTAGATAGCTATCTCGATTTATTTAAGAAAGAAAACAAATTTTTTTCCCCAAAAAACTGTTTTCTTGAACACGTCAAAATAAATTTTGTAGCTTAAATAGTACTGTAACCAGATATTGTAATAGTCCATTGTTAATCTTTAATGCCTTATTATTTCAGAAATAAAATATGTAATTGGTTGAATTTATCAGTTTTTGCTAGTTTGAAAGAGATTACTAAATGAAACCACACTGAAGAAAACGGCTAAAAATCCCAAGATCTCAAGTTCGTTAGAATATCTTCTGTGGGATCATCTTGAATTGATAGACACTTCACACTTCACCTGTCGAAATTTGCTAAGTGAGTTTGGCTATGTATTTGCATAAAAATTTTTTAGTCGAATTTTTCCTTGATGTGGTTAAGTGGGGCTCATTTCCGATGGACCTCATATTATCAAAGTGGGGTAATTTTGGCCAAATTTTGGATCCGACCCAAACTTTAGGGAGGTGGTGAGGGGCAACAAAACAATAAAACTTTTCCAAACCGGTTGGAAATAATGTTCTGGTCGATTATCTACAACATATCCAAAATTCAGCTTCCTAGGATGATTTGGAGGGAGTAGAGGGGGAAAAAAGGACTTTGGCTGGATCTAACATGCCCACAGCCCCCCAGAATTAACGTAGAGGGTAGAAATTTGGTGTGCTGATAAAGTTTGTACTTAGGTTGTGCTTTTTGGAGGTTTTAATATCTTACCCCCACCCCCATCATTTTTAAGCTACAATTTCATGCGTTTTCGATGGTTTCAAAGTTTGTACCACTCGCACAGGTCACCCAAATAAACCTAGAGGACTGAAATTTTGTATTCGGATTGAGTTAGTATCAAGGGGGTGCCTTTTGGGTGTCTCAACTTTTAACCCTTCGGTCGGGACAAAATAGTTTCGTTCGGGACAAAATCTCCACAAATAAACCTAAAGGGCTGAAATTTTGTGTACAGGTTAAGTTAATCGCCAGCCACTGCTTTTTGGAGGTTTCAATTTTTGACCCTTACCCCCACGATCTTTATGCCAATATTTCCTTGATTTTTTTGCCTCTTTTCTAACACGCCTAAAGACTCTCTGAGTAAACGTAAAGGGCTGAAATTTTGTTCATGTATTAAGTTGGTATCCAGTTAGTGCCTTTTAAGGATTCCACATTACTTTTCCCCCCACTTCTTCCATTTTTACATCGGAATTCAATGGTATTGTTAAATGTGTTTAAAATGCTTAATATTTATACTATAAGACAAGTAGGCGAATGGTAAATTTAAAAATTTAAAAAAAAAATGAACTTACTTTTATAACAAATGGAATACATACATATTAAGTAATTTAAAAATGTTATTAAAGTTAATGTCTATTTATAAAGTAGAAATTTTTGATTGTTATTTGTAAAATAGAAATTTTGGATCTTTTTGGATAGAAAAAATATCTTCATAAAGGTCTTCCAGTTTACTATTTAAGGTCCTTTTTAAATTTTTAAAAATAAAACAAAAAGGAAATTGGCGGATAAGCATTAGTCGGAATTCTCTCGTACGAATTGTGTTAGCTTCTTTCCTGCTAACTGCTATCGGCACCAAATTGAAATTTACTGAGATTCAGCCCTAAAAAACTTAAAACCTTTTCTAAAGCCCCAATCAGCCGGAAACTAAACATCAGTTTTGAAACCACAAAAATGACAATGAGCTTGTAGACTTTCAATCATATTTCGCTTGTAGACATTCAATACCGAAGATGAGGGGAAAAATTCGACTTCCGTGATGGGGCCCCGCTGTTCACGGCGTTTTTATTTTTCTGTTATATTATTTTATTACAGATAATGTTTTTGTTTTAACAGAATACTCCTCACTTAAAATTCCATGAATAAATAATAAAAAGCATTACCGTAAAACCGTGTAGACCCGGACACTTTTTTACATTTTTTGGTTAATTTTATATTTATACATGTTTCCTGAATAGATATCACCAATAAAAGTATTACCATTAGAAAGAGTGTATATTGTTTGTTATATCCCTGACCCATTTGTTTTATTATAAGTAAAAATAAAAAATAATTAGTAAGTGTCCGGGTCTACACCCTAAATCGGTCTGGAACCGGACACTTACTTAAATAATGTAATAATATGCAAACTAATCTCTCCTGTCGGGTTTAGGACAGTGTATTATATCGTCTGAGGTCTTTGAACCTGTCAAAGACTTCAAAATATTTTGTGGGAAGGAAGAGGAGGCAATGCATAGTATGCCTCCCAGATATGACACCAGAATGAGCCATAAACCGCGGGGATGAGCCATAATGGGGGGAATATTAACGTGTGTTTACTGGGAGTTATAGCTGATGCGAATCGCAGCCATAGTGTAATAAACTGATGTGTCCGGGTCCAAACGGATATATATGTATATATATGTATATATATATATATATATATATATATATATATATATATATATTTATATATATATATATATATATATATATATATATATATTTATATATATATATATATATATATATATATATATATATATATATATATATATATATATATAGCCTGTATTTTATATATACATCGAATATAACTTCAAACATCATTAAATGATGCGCGATAAAATTCTGAACACATACATATCAAAACTAAAACAATATGACAATTATGACGAAAATTACATTTTTATTTCTTTGAAAAATTGTAAGATAATCCTGTAAAATGAGATAGTAAATGTTGAAATCTGTAGTTTTTATTGGTTCAGCTGTTTAGAGGATGTTTTTCTCTCTCTAATGACATCAATAACAGCTGTTTATTGTTGCAGGTTAATGTAGAAATTATTTACTTTGAAGATTGGTGCAAAGTGTCCGGGTCTAGACGGTTTTACGGTACATAGATATATGTATGTGCGTTATTGTGAATCATATTTATACCCTTATTTGTACTTAGTGGTGGAAATTTTACTGTGAGTTTGTATGTAGGCGCATTGAATGAATGACAACATATAAACTTTATTAATGTTTGGCAATCAGCGCGGATCATAAAATATTTCATGTATCGTTAATCAAATAATTATTGTCAATAAATATACGCGCCGTGAATAATAAATAATGTATTCGTAGGCTACATTAATGTTCGTTATGTAATAAAAGAGCATTCATTTTAAATTGGAGCTAAAAGCATCTGTGTAATTAATTTAGTTAGCTTTAACTATAGGTACTGCTACATTATTTTAAAACACAAATTAAAATTTTTTGTATTAAATACCAATAAAATTTAACCATTTTTTACTGGCTCTCGCCTGGATAATTTATTTTTTTAAATTAAATTACAAACTAAATACCTACATGTTCGTACGAAATTGATTTTTGGAAAATTTTAATAATATAATTCTTTTAACGTTTGTAGAAAAATCGGCGCGTATGATTGCTAACGTATTAACTCCTATATACCTACTAATAAACGAGCAATTTTTGCACATATTATGTGATTTTTATCTGATTTTTATCTTGGAATTGACTGTAACGATTTTGCCGAAATTTGCTATGGACGAATTTTCGAGTTGAGTTTAAACTTGAGTTTCTTTTCGTCAAGTGAATGTCAGTTTTTCATTTCCTACTACTTGAATTAGTTCAAGAGCCCGCCGCACACAAATCCGATCCAATAGACACATGTATGACTGTGTGTCATACAACAGATCTAAACGGAGCCATCATTCATTTAAGCCGGCATCACAAAATATGACATTATTTCTAATTACAATTTTTAATTTTCATTTAATTCAGGAAATTGCATGGATGAAATCCATATCAAAATGTAGGTTACAACGTATACAATAAGTTTATACTGAGATGCCAGGCTTAATTAACGGCCCACCCCAAGGCATTCTCGATTAATTAACCCGCGTGGCTGAAGATTAATTAAACTGCACATTAGGGATGATCGATATTCATTGATGGTATAAAAACATCAACGTTTAAGGAGAAAACATCGATGTAAAAACATCGATGTTATGTCTTCGATAACATCGACACATAGATGTTATGAGAGTAATATCGAAACATCGATATTACTATAACCTATCCAGTATTTTATAAAGTCCTGTCGCTGATTTAAAACAAGATCCGTTACTTTTATGGCAAGTTCTACGATCCACTTATTCAAACTTGAAAAAAATTGCCATTAAATATTTGTATTTCACAGCAACTTCAACAGCTTCAAAGAGACTTTTTTCAAAAGCTGGGCAGACATTTTGTATCAACAAAGGAACATCTTAAAAGGGAAACTTCTAACAAAGTGGACTTTCTTTGCAAAGTGTACCAAATAAATACTGGCAATGTTAATTTTTAATAAATAAATAATAGATTATAACGGTTGTTTATTTTGCTACACAAACATCGATGTTTTCGAACATCGATGTCTTTTTTCAATATATATCGTATATCGATACTCTCGAATCGATGTTAACATCGATGTCAACATCGATGTTTTTCTAATATCGATCATCCCTACTGCACATCTCACTACAACCTCATTATATGCGTTGAAATAATAATAATTCTGACGTAAATTTCATCCAGGCTTTCCATGACTTAAGTAAATGTTAAAAATCATAACTAGAAATGACGTCATATCAGTGACGTGAGAAAAATTAGCTTCAATAAATGGTGGTCCCTTTTGAGTCTGTAGTAGTACTTCTCAGGCACAAAAAGTCGTTAATGTATATTATACGCAGGATTTTTATACAGCGAGCTCTTGTACTAATAAGGAAATAAACAATCGGTAACTGCCTAATTATTATCAGTCATCAAATTCCGACGAAATTTCTACTAAGCCGGGCTCGGTTTCCCTGATATTAGTCAACTAAAATTTAAAAAAATACTTTCCTTTCTTGGCATATAAATTAGAGATTCTATCTCACACTTATTTATTTTTCATATTATATCCTCACATAAACTATCAAGAAAGGATCCTTATTGAAGACAAAACTAGAAAAAACATCTTCGTAAATCAGGTTCAGAAAGAGAAATTAAGAAAATCTTAAGTATTATAATTATCTTACACTCCTATGCTATGTGTGTACCCAGCGCCTTCACACATAATACAATTTTATTTAGATAAATACGGTCATCAAAAAATTTTCGCCTTTTTTCAAGAAGCTGTATCTCAACCCAAAATGGTCAAACGCTTATTTTAAAAAGGCCTTTGATATTGGGATTAAAAAAAAATTACAGGAAAATCCCAAACAGAAATTGAAATTTTTTTTATTAGATGAATACTTGCCGAATTGATTAAATTACTCGTATATTAAGAGAAGATTGTGAACGAAATTCAAACAGGTATGGACAGTTCGGTACCAATTTTCCTGATGCATTAGCAGCGTTTGTCATTTAATTTTTATACACATACGGGATAACTAACTTCAATTCAAACTCTGGTTGTATCCATTCCAGACTATACGGTTACCAGTACCTACATCTACACTAAAGTTTATTAATTACGAAACAGGCAATTTAGTTTTCAATTGTTAGGTTCTTTTTATTCTTTTCACGGTTTACCTCTCTAATGGCACGTTAAATGAGTATTGTGTACCATATACACATGTACAATATGTGATGAAGTTTAAAATTAGCTTTTATTACAATTTGCGGTTAAAATAAAAAGTTACGCAAACTTTCCATTTACTTCATCCATTCAATAAATAATAATGAACAATACACTTACTCGCACATACATACACACACATAAATACACTCGAACCCACACATACATAAAATAAAATAAAATGATCCTTCCATCGCAGCATCCTGCATAACATGGTAAATTTCCAGTAATAAAAATTATTTTTTCTCGAAAACCCACATACATAGGACATAATGGTATCTTATATGATTTTTCCGCTCTTTGCCCTGGTGTAACAAAAGTCTAAATCCTTTCGAATTCGCTGTCATAGCTAAATTTTCCATTTGTAAATTTTCTAAAAGCTTAAAAAGTACCTAAAAATATTACACCTTTTTTGTTAAAAAAAAAAATTAAAAATACAGTCTGACTGACGGTTTTTTTTCTTTCTTTGCCTTATTAATAGCAATCTTATTTTGAAGCTCAATTTCTCATAAATGGCGTTAAAAAAATTAAAAATCGTAAAAGGAAAATCAATTTCACATTAGCAGCCCTTTCTAACCATATTCAACACGATGTGGTACGTGAGAAGAAAATTTTCATTTGCAGTTTCCAATTTTTATTTATTTATTTATTTATTTTTTTGCTACTAATTTATTAAATGAGATTTATATAGGTACCTGTAGAAGGTACATACAAAATTTCATGAAGATATGAGACTTTCTAACATAGATAGGCCCGGCGAGAGGGTAGGGGGCCCGGGCTGAAAGACAGGGCTCGTAGCGACCGGTAGGGGCCCGGGAAAAAGTAGAAGTGCTTCTTCTTTGCTCATGACATAACTTATATTTTCGGGGAGAGATTTTTAAGAGATGTGCTTTATTCCTGGGACCCACCATTTCTCTCCACGGCCCTGAACATAGAACACTAGAAGCCAACTAATATCAAAAAAAGTGTAGCTCGCTTGGAGTCATTTGTTGGTCAGTCACAGCTTAAGGCGTGTAGTCAGTCGGTGTCGGTCACCGAACGCACAATGCATTGTAATGTATTGTTAAACATTGTTACGTGAACTGCACACGTTGCTCTGTCCCACAATAGGTGTTTTGTAGTTGTGTGTGTGAATACGCACACAGAAGTAAACATCAAACCAACACCACTGCAAACAGTATGTACCTACACAACATAGTAATGCGAAGTGGGGAGGATTTTACGTCACCTGACGGCTACAGTTGGAATTCTACCTATTATATATTAGTTTAACCCCTTGCTTTCTAATGTATTTCTTCGGAACCCTAACACAAAAATTGTAAGTATATGTATGTACCAACAATCGAGAGTCTTCACAAAGCATGCTGCGTCTGCATAACAGAGTGTATACATTTTTTTTTTTCGAAAATTTGCTTACATAGTAAATTGATTCAAAAGCGTATCTTGTGATTAATAATTGTGTTAAAAAAATTTCTAAAAACTTTTCAATTTTGGCAAATATTGGCAAAAAATTAACTTTTTCGAAGTTCCGAGCGTCTGATGTATTTAGCGGAAGAACTCATCCAAGGGTTAGGGATTTCCAGTGTGTTCACCAAATTTCGTAAAAATTGGATATTTCGTTCAAGAGTAATCGTGCGGACACATATCACCATGACAGTGGCTGTGAAAGCTGAATTTTCCATTTTGGAAATTCGCTAAAACTTTATTATTCATTTAGTGCAAAAACGCAAGCGACAATGGCACTATATTTATGTCGGTTTACGTATATACGTAGTCGTGTGTGTTGTACTGGTAAAGCAAAACGGTGGACGAAAAGGGAAGCAGCCACGGCTAACACAGTCGACACTCGACACTATGACTTCCATATATCGTATATTTAAATGGAAATATGAAAGTCTGTTGCGATCAGTACGACATATACACAAATATGTCTGGATGTATTGAGTACTTGTTACAATGGAGGTAGGCACTAGACTAGGCAGTGGAAAAGTCAGTTTGTTCTTATTTAAACAATAAGTCAGAATTATGCTGACTGAAATGAGATATTAAATATATAATATGTGATATGGAATATTTAATGTATATATGCGATAATATATCGTAATATGTGTAGATGGAGTTCATTATTTACTTTGACCACATACTGTTAAAATCTGTATTTAAGTTTCATTGGTAATTAAAGGATTAGTATACCTTTTCCAACAATATTTGGAATGACTTTTCGAGAGGGTGTTATTAGTGACCATAAACTTTCAAGATGTTAAATTATTTTATTGCTTACAACAAATACCACCCTATGTTCACTCCAATTGTATTTAAATTTGTTACCTGTTTTACAAGCGACGGTTTCTTTTTGCATTAATATAGATAAGTAGGTATCATGCTGCGAACAATACTGCTGATTATTGCCGTACTTGAAAAGTCATCTCATTTAAATGATGAAAAACTATACATTAAAAATTAGTATCCGACCAAAGCTTCGGCTTCAGCTACATTTTGACCGTGAAAAGTGCCTTTGGTTATACATCCGCCTTCAGTCAAAAAGGAGCGTTAAAATGTTTGGCCAAAGCCGAAGGTGCCATAATATGCGATATAACATAACTTTATTTATTGTTTTTAGTCGAATTTTCTCCGAAAAATTAGACTTATACAGTCTATACGATAAGAGCTGCGAGAGGCGAGACCAGGGGCGCTATCCGTTTTCGGACCCGTAGAACACGATTATGTAAAAAAAAAAGACGTCTGACATATATATATATATATATATATATATATATATATATATATATATATATATATATATATATATATATATATATATATATATATATATATATACAGGGTGGTGCAGAATTATGTACCGTAATTGCTGGAGCTGATAGTATGTTCAAAAATAATGGTACCTTTTCATCTACACTTTTTTCCAAAACTCAATAATAAGGGAGGTAAGGCAGAGGGGTAAAATGTAGAGGGGTGGAACGAAACTAACTTCTTCTTTTAAAAACAATTTTGGGCGCTTTTGATTACTCGATTCATAATCTAGGGGTGCGTATGAACATTAAGATAATTAAATTTATGGTATCAATTATTCCATCACTTATGATTAGGGGATAATTTGGAAATAGATACTTCTACTTTAAATTACTCGAAAACGGTAATATTTATCGAAATGTAACAAGTATACCTTTTTTGCGTGAAATTGTCTGAGGAATCATATTATCAAGGATTTTGTTTAAATAATTGCAAGTTAAAAAAGAAAAGGCGTGATAACTCATACCTACAACCCAAAACCACCCCTTAGTCATGAGTGGTGGAATAAGTGTTGACATAAATTTAATCCTTCTAACGCAAAATAAGTACCCCTAAAATATCAATCCGTTATTCAAAAGCGTTTGGAAAATGTTTAAGAAATAATGGTTTTCGTTTCACCCCTTTACAGAGTTGTATCACCCTTATTATTGAGTTTTGAAAAAAAGTGTACATGAACAGGTACCATTATTTTTGAACGTACTACCAGCTCTAGCAATTACGGTACATAATTCTGGACCACCTTGTATATATATATATATATATATATATATATATATATATATATATATATATATATATATATATATATATATATATATATATATATTTTCCCGCAACCTTTTAATATGTGTAGGGCCCCCCTATGGAAGTTAAGAGATGAAATTTGGTAAGTGGGGCTTATTCCAATGCACAACAATACTATCAAAGTGGGGTCAAATTTTGGGAAAATTTTTTTTCGGACCCGACCTTTAAGGGGGTGGTGGGGGGCGGAAAAGCAATAAAACTTTTCCAAACCGGTTTTAAATAATGTTTCGGTCAATTATCTACAACATATCCAAAATTCAGCTTCCTAGGATGATATGGTGGGAGTAGAGGGGGGAAAAACGATTTTCGCTGGATCTAACAGGCCCCCAGCCCCCCAGAATTAACGTAGAGGGTTAAAATTTGGTGTGTTGATAAAGTTCGTACCTAGGTTGTGCTTTTTGGAGGTTTTAATATTTTACCCCCACCCCCCTCATTTTTAAGCTACAATTTCATGCATTTTCGACGTTTTCGAAGTTTGTACCACTCGCACAGGTCACCCGAATAAACCTAGAGGGCTGAAATTTTGTATTCGGATTGAGTTAGTATCAAGGGGGTGCCTTTTGGGGGTCTCGACTTTTAACCCCTACCCCCACCATTTTTATACCCAAAAGAACATGATTTTTCTTGTTTTTTAACAGTTTCGTTCGGGTCAAAATCTCCCCAAATAAACCTAGAGGGCTGAAATTTGGTGTACAGGTTAAGCTAATAGCCAGACACTGTTTTTTGGAGGTATCAACTTTTAACCCTTACCCCCACGATTTTTACGCCAATATTTCCTTAATTTTTTTGCTTGTTTTCTAACACGTCTAGAGACTCCATAAGGAAACCTAGAGGGCTGAAATTTTGTACGTGTATTCAGCTAGTATCCAGCTAGTACCTTGTAGGGAGTCCGCATCACTTTTCCCCCCACTTCTCCCATTTTTACATCGGAATTGAATGCTATTGTTAAATGTGTTTTAAAAGCATTATGTTTATTCTAAATACAAGTAGGCGAATAGTAATTTTAAAAAATTTAAAAAAAAGTGAACTTACTTTTTGACAAATGAAATACATACATATTAAGTAATTTAAAAATGTTATTAAAGTCACTGTTTATTTATAAATTGGGAATTTTGGATTTTTAGTATTTATAAAATAGAACTTTTGGATTTTTTTGGAAAGAAAAAATATCTTTATAAAGGCCTTCCAGTTTACTATTTAAGGTCCTTTTTTAATATTTAAAAATAAAACATAAAGGCAATTAGCGGATAAACATGGGCAGGAATGCCCTCGTACGAATTGTGTTGGTTTTTTTTCTGCTACCTGTTTTCGGCACAAAATTGAAATTTACTGAGATACAGCCCTTAAATACTTAAAACCTTTTTTTAAATCCTCGATCAGCCGAACACTCATCACCAGTTTTGAAGCCAACAAAATGACAATTCGGTTGTAGACTTTCAATCACATTTCGCTTGTAAACATTCAATACCGACGATGAAGGGGAAAATTCGACTACCGCGATGGGGCCCCGCTGCTCACGGCGTTTTTTATCTTAAATTACTTCTATAATTTCATAGATATATAAGGCAAAAACTCCATATTGTGATAATTTTTACATATTGTTACCTCTAAACCTATATTTTAAAACACCTTTTAAAAATAATTAAACTTCCATAAATTTTTTCGGCATTCTTATCTGACTCTCTAAAAACAAAAATGATGGCCGTAACGCCTTAACCTATAATTTATAATATAAAAATTGCTATTATCTTATTTATTATATTTTTTTAAGGATTTTCAGTGCTGCATTCCTATTTTCAATCAGTTTCATTTTAGAATGTCTTAACCTATTTAGGGAAGTTTAGTAGTGGAGATCTAACAAATGGAAAAGTTCGAAACGCAAGTACTATAAACTAAGCCGGCATAAAATAAGGAGAAAATTAGAAAATTTTGCGAATTCACTTAGTAACCCAAATCAGTCGAGGACTCAATTAATTAATTTAGCTACCTTTAATATGTAACCATGTTAAGTACCAGAAACCAAATCATTTTTTTTTTTTTGATGGTTTCTAGTTGTTACTAGCGCTACTACAGGGATTATTTTTTGTATTTTTTTTTTAAAATTAGCCTCTCTTTAACATAATTTTGTAAAAATTTAGGAGACATTATTATTTTTAAGTATACCATAAATGAATTGTAATAAAAATACTAGGAATGTACCTATTATTGAGGCTTATCGGAAGAAAATCTCCCATCGAAAATTGCCGCTCGAAAGTGTTCTTTTCTTGTTGTTCGATTCGTTGGGAACTATAGTTTTTATGATAATGGCAAATTTTAACTATCAAACTAATTGATATAAATTACAATGGTGTTCTAAAAATTTTTAAGGAGATTTAAGCAGCCCTGTTATTAGATACTTTAGGGTAGGTATCTAGTTATATGTCTCTGAAATTTAACGACGTACTGGAATCAAATGCTATTTTTGATAATTTACCAAGTATAGAGAAATATAATCGATTTGACAACAACTTGTGCAAATATGACGTGGGTTCGAAAAGTATATGAAAGTATATGTATGTACATTGTATATATGGTATACAAAAGTTTTTGCTCCATTGGTCGGTGAATAAACAATTCAAATTCAGAGTGTTCGCGAATCATTACATATTGCTTATTTGCAAATATCTTTCGTTCGGTGCTCCATTGCATTTGACACTACACAACTATGCACATATATTGTGCACAAACAAACTATCGCATGGTTATTTTAATGGAAACACCAACACGCCAAAATAATAGGTAATTATATTATATATAGAGTTTCCGAAATAATTGAATACTGGTGTGGTTGAATGTGGTATAAACAAATAATTATGAAACTCTACCATGAAAACACCGTTTTTTTGAGATTTCGTTTTGAAAGCCTGAAAAATGAAGTATAAATTCTTTGATCACAAAGAAGGGTATAAATTTTAGCAGTAGGGAAGCTAGTACTATAGTCCATTCGCTCACATCTACAGATTCCTAAAATTCCACAGTTTAATGCGATCAGTTAAGAAAACACATACATTAGTGATGAGCAAATGCAAGACCAAGACCAAGACTTGGCAGTCTTGGTCCTGGTCTTGTTCTTGCATTAAGAATCTTGGTCTTGGTCTTGCTAGAGCAGTTTGAGTCTTGGTCTTGGTCTTGGTTTTGCAAAATGCAGTCTTGGTCTTGGTCTTGGTATTGCTAAAGAATCTTGCACTTTCTTGCATTTTTTTATTAGCGAATTTTTTCCTTCTAAAATCAGAATTTTCTCTCTTTACGGTATTAATTATACTTTTAAACTATTTAAATAATTTAGCAAGAGTCTTGCTTTTTTCTTGCTATAGTCTTGGTCTTGCTTACTGGAGTCTTGGTATTGGTCTTGCAGCCATACTTATAGTCTTGGTCTTGGTCTTGGTCTTGCAAAAATGCAGTCTTGGTCTTGGTCTTGCAAAATGCAGTCTTGGTCTTGGTCTTGCAAAATGCAGTCTTGGTCTTGGTCTTGGTCTTGCAAAAAATGCAAGACCAAGACAAGACTGCAAGACCAAGACTAATTTTGCTCATAACTAACATACATCCAGTATAGTTATCTTTTTCTTCAGTTTCCTTTATTGTATCACAGTTGTCGAACAATAGCCATCGTTTAAAAGAAGTTGTAAGCGTATTAAAAGAAGTCGTAATTTTAGGTGAAAGTGAACTTTTAAAACTTTATCTGATAAGTCAAAATCTAAACACAGTTTTTATATTTTAATAATATACACATAATTGTTGATGCTTTGTAACCATCACGTGCTTGTCTCTACATAATCAGTTCAGTATTTTTTGTCATATTGGACATATTAGTGCGTGGGGTGAGATTAATCATATACATGGGGTGAGATTGTTCAATCACTGTATTGAAAGATTAATTGCGTATAGCCGTATACGATGAATCTGACCATGTTTTATACTCTTTAAAACTGTTAGAATTTATTATAAGCATCAAACAAATTTTTTTACAATAAGAATTTCTTTGAAAATTTAAAAAAAGTGGTGGTCAAACAGTTTTTATACTCTTAACTAGGACCGTGGAAACAATGGCGCGCCCTGGAATTAAAACCGTATTTTTTAAAAATTTTCTTCCCCAAAAAATAGGCGATGAACAAAAAAAAGCCCTTAACTTTTTTTTCTGGCCTTCTACGGACAGCTACGGACTCTCTCCTTAAGCCCGGGCCGCGAGGCTGTAACCCCGGCTACACCACCCTCTCGTAAAAATGCGTTTGCAGGGATGCAAATTCGTGTGAACAATCTCACCCCAAAACCAGTATGAGATTGTTCATGGCTTATTTGCTTCCTTTAGACTATGTTTTGGCATGTAAGGTCACAATATTTTGTGTCAAGGTCCATATTACCATACTCTGTATATATAAACCCATTTTGTTTTGATTGTTTTTTATTTCTGTAAAATAAAGAATAAAATACGTTTTTTTATCAATTCCACCCCATTTGACGGTACTTATATAAATTTAATTTTAGTTATTCATGTTAAATTTTACGAGAAAAAACGTGCTTGTAGAAAAAGTATAGTGTAAAATACGTGGAAAAAGCTTGTACAATATACTATTATCATATGATTGTATATTTTTATCTGAAAACCGGTTTAAACTCGTTTAAATTGTCAGCTGACGTCATTAGAAGGTATACTGATATTAACAACGGAGACTTCTGTCTAATATGTAAAGAAATGAGGCAACCGGTTTTAACCTGCTTGGTTACATAAAGTGTGATAACTGAGGTTCACGTGCTATTTTTCTGATATACAAGACTGTAGCATAGCTTCTCAAACCCAATTTGGTTCGAAATTATAGTGAATCCATTACTGTTGGAAACAAAGACTTAGTGCAACAAATGACGTCAAATTTTATGTCTGAATTAAACAATCTTGGTTCCATCAAACGGTGGATTAAACTTTCTGATATGGAGATTAGAAAAATATATAAAATAATAGGTGCAAGCCAGCTTCCATCAAAATTCGACTCATCGAAAACAAAGGCAGTTTTGGAATTAGAAATTGGATACATATCATTGCCGGCGAGTTTCGACAATTTAAATGAGCAGATGTTCGCGTGGCTGCAGAACAATCAACAATTGGATATTATAAATAATGGACCAATTAAACTAACTCATAAATTTGCAATTCATAACATTGGATCTTCTTGAAATCGCAATTCAAAACGTTGGAATAGTATCGTTGGAATCGTTTGAATAGTAATGATGTAAAACTGTCGAACAAGAAAGGGTTAATTAGCTGAATACAACTTAACTCCGAAAAAAAATTAAATTTCATACTCCAAATTAAAGTTTTCATCCATTTTTGAAAACGACGAGAGTTATTTACTTTCCGCCCTGTATACGTATTTATCGATGGTGGTGTTACATTACATTTTCAATTCGTTGTTCTTGAAATATTTACATATAACAATTTTTTAGTATTTTGCTTATAACAGATAATTTTTAAGTGTTCTAACAATTTCCACCTTATGTACATAAGACATGTACGGTTCATACTGAACTTATATATTAATAAATTTTATTCAATAAATTGTTTAAAATTATCGATTTAAAATTTGTTATTAAAAAATGTTTTAAACTGCTTGAATGCTTTTATTTAGAAGTAGAAGGATTACCGAAACATTAATTTTTTTATTCCTATAAAAGTGTTTCTTAAAAGAGCTATCTAGAAAACCAAAATTTTCATTTTCATATCAATTTTGAGTGCTTAGTTTATAAAAAAAAAAAAATATGCTAGTTTTATTACAGAGAAAGAAATCGCTTTTAATTGTAATCTAGTATATTATCGATGGCCAAACATTTTACGTTAAATGAATAGTTTCTTATATTTATCACATGGTGATTGGTCATATTATAGTAAATTAGTCATATCACGTCATATAGTGATCGACAACGAAAGTTTTAAAACTATCATTTTTTTTACTTTGGTACCGTGTAAATGTGCTTAGTTTAAATTTTTTAACAGTCCTTAACGTCATAAGACGTCAAATAAAGTCTCACTAAATCATACATTATATCCAACAAGCAAATAATGTGTTTTAAAACAGTTCGCCAATATTATCTTTAAAAAAATTTTTTTATTAAAAAAAAATACATAGAAATTTATAAGCAACGATTTTTAGCTGAGTAATATGTATTGTGATATTAAATATCATCAAAGAATGCACAGATTAAAAAAATGTACAGAGTGGTACATTTTTGTAAAATTATGAGAATATATATGGTGTGTCGTAATTGTAAATGAAAATTACACAATGCTAATAATATCAAATAGTTATACATAAATTTATGTGAATTTTTATATTCGAATCAAGTTTAGGGTATGATATTAAAAAATTAGTTCGGTTTATATTAGAAAAAATTCGGTTTTTCTTTTTAAAATTTTTTTTATTAAGCATAGTTTAAAAAAATAGGTACAATAACCACTTTTTAGGGGAAGGTCGCCCAAAGCGGGTACCCTTCTTAAAGCGGGTAAGCGCCTGTATGTCGTTGTATCGAATGTTTTTGTCAGATTTAATGTTTTTGTCAGATTTAATGTTCTAGTTAAGCTTCATCAAATTTTTTTGTTGGTTTTGTTAAAAAATTTTGACGATAAATATTCTGTGACTAATCACAAACCTTTTTATTTGTAACCTTTTTGGTATTACTATATTATGTTATCATCATTTGATTTTTAATGTAGAAAAAGGTAGACATGTATCGGCTCTCATTTTGAAATTATTCTAAGTTAACAAAATTAGGTCTTTTTAGGCAAAGCGGGTATGGGCAATGCGGGTAGACAAAATAGAAGTATCTTAATGGAAAAAACTGTTGGAAGGGAAAAAAAATAAATAATCTTCTTTTTACGACGGAATTAGGGAAAAAGCTTAAAATATTTCTGCCTTGTTTATGGTAATTTTGATGTGGAATCACCTGAAGTAATATATTCCATTATGGAGGCTGTAAAGAAAGTTACAGTTAATTGTTATAAATTTATTATTTTTGTCTTTTTTCAATTTTTTTTACTTAATTATTATTATTTTTAAGTTCTATATGATTAAGAAAGTTTATATTAAAAAATAATAAAAGTATTTAAATACATAATGTACTTACCCGCTTTGCCCAAAGGGGGTTACCCGCTTTAGGATACCTATACGGGCAAAGCGGGTTTTTGCAGAATTTTTGTATTTTCTTTATTAAAAATAAATATCGTATAAACATTTCTTAAGCGAAGTTTCATTTTAAAGTTCGATAACTATTCTATCTGATAATATAAAAAAGATCTGTTTATCGAGGTCAAAAGTCACTTTTTTGGGCGTTTAATCTTAGCTTACCCGCTTTGGGCGACCTTCCCCTAACATGTAAACAATAATAAGATTCCTTAAAAAAATATGGAAATTTTTTAAATTTACAAATTTCAAGAAGATCCAACGTTTTGAATTGCAATTTATGAGTTAGTTTAATTGGTCCATTATTTATAACACCCAATTGTTGATTGTTGTACAGCCACGCGAACATTTGCTCATTTAAATTGTCGAATCTCGCCGGCAATGATATATATCCAATTTCTAATTCCAAAACTGTCTTTGTGTTCGATGAATTGAATTTTGATGGCAGCTGGCTTGCACCAACAGTTTAAACCTGTTTTCATATAAAAATATACAATCATATGATTAAATTCATTTTTGCATATTAGACAGAAATCTTCGCTGTTAATATTAGCATGCCTTCTAATGACGACAGCTGACAATTTATACAAGCTTAAACCTGTTTTATTTTAGAATAAAATGTACTAATTTTACAATAATCAGACATTGCACGCCATCTATTGACAATTTTTCAAACTTACGCACAGGGACCGTTAGTATCCGGACGAGCAGCACCATCTAGTAGTGAAACTCAGAATTTACAGAGCTCAAACGTGGCCGCGCCATCTGTTGACAATTTCTCAAACTACTAGTATCCAAACTACGAGCACCATCTAGTAGTGAAAACTTCGAATTTACAGGGCTCGAAGGTGGCTGCGCCATTTATTAGGGAAATTTTAAATTCTTAGGTTCGGTTAAGTTAGAAGAAATTTTGTTAGGTTAGGTTAGGTTATGTTAGACCAAATTTCCTTAGGTTCCGTTAGGTTAAATCAAGTTCCGTTAGGTTAGAAAAAATTTTCGTTCACATTACTCCACTCTCCGCTGGAGGTTTCTAGGACCGCCCCGGTAGCCCTACCTCCTGCCGAGGTCGCTCAAAATATCGGCAGGAGGGAAGGAGGTCCCCAAATGCCCATATTCTTACTCACCGATTTTCGCCCTTTTTTAGACACTTTTTTCAAAAAATTATAATAATTATAAAAAATAAATCAAAATGAATAAAAAAAGTATCTTTGTATTGTTAAATAGTGGTATTAATCGTACAAAAAATTCAATCCCATTCACCCGTCCGATCCATCCGAAAAAAAATCGCGAAAATTGACTATTTTTTGGCTGATCACACTGTGATGTTACCTTAAATTTATTACCTGTTTTATGAATGACGGTTTCTTTTAAGACTTACCTAGATAAGTAGATAACTTGCAGCGAACAATACTAAAGCTTATTGCTGTACTTGAGAAGTCATCCCATTTATATATGGTCACAGTGACGGATCCAGAGGGGGGGGGGTCATAGGGGTCATGACCCCCACCCCCTGAGCTCCAAAAAATAAAAGTTAACAAATAAATTTTCAAATTTTAAACAAACAAATTTAGTGGTTAGTATTTTGAAACAGTATAATTTTAACTTGGAATTTTAAAATGTAATGTACACACGTAGAAAATTTTATAATTATTGTACATTAAAAGTACTTAATTTTTTTTAAATATAAAAATATATGTCCTTGCATCTAACTCAGTGGTTCGCAAAGTGGCCTATATTGACCTCTAGGGGTCCATATTAGCCAAAAAAAATTGGGGTTCGGTAAGATGTAAATGGGGGTCTATAGCAATAGAGAAGACGTACACCGAGGCAGGTTTTGGCTTGGTTGTTCTAAAATGTAAAAACGAGAAGTTGGTGACCCTTTTTTTTGTTGTCACCTGCATTGATCAAAAATAGGTCATCTACACCTCATTTTGGACAAATTAGATTTTCGAAGTTGTTGCCGAATTTATGAATTTGTACAGGGGATGTATCTAAAATCGAAAACCATGGCAAGGGATAGGGATCGACGACACCAAAAGGTTTTGAAAATAGGAGCTTTTGAAAATAGGAGGGAATAACACATTTTTTGTTTTTTTTAAATAACTATTTATCAAATAACCAGTATAGGTACTGCACATGTGTTTAGCAATCTTTAATTTAACAAAAAAGAAATTAGAAAGTGCATAAATAAAGCAAAATTTTTACTGAAAAAATATAAGTATTGTGATCAAGATTTATATCCAAATATAAGAATATTTTTAAAAATCTTGGTTACATTTCCAATAAGTGTAGCAACAGCAGAAAGATCGTTTTCAGCGCTCCGCTGTCTGAAGTCCTGGCTTCGAACATCGATGGGTGAGGAACGTCTTACTGGACTAGCTCTTCTGAATATTCATCGGGACATTGAAATTAGCCCTGATAATGTTATCGACGGATTCGCTAAGGAAAAGAGGAGACTAGACTTTGATATTTAATTAATAAAATAAATCATTTTTTTTAAAATTAAGTATACGAGTATTTCATTTCTTTAGTACTAACATTTGTATTTGCAAATTTCACAATATGCTAAATTCTAAAAATAAGCTAAACTTTTTCGTTGACATTGGCGCAATTGTATGAACATCAATTTTTTAAGTTTTACTCTATTAAATTTTTAACATAAAAGTTACCTAAAACATTCACATAAAAAAATAATTCATGCAGATTTCGGCACTTATTGTTAAATTTTCAATAGCGACCAAAGTCTGATTCCCCCTTCCCTCTAAATTGGAGACTGGATTAGCCCCTGATTTTTATTAATATAGAATTTACAATAGTTTCACATAAAAAAATTCTATACAGATTTGGGCACCCTTTGTTATATTTACAATAACGACCAGAGTGTTAAGTCATAAAAATTTGACTCCCCCCTGAGCTGAAGGCTGGATCCGCCCCTGTATGGTCAAGTGTAATAGCGAATTTTTACAGTGAAAAATTCAGCTATTACAGCCATTGTCATCATGTGACTTAAGCTCGCGACTATGATAGAAATTTATTTAGCGTCCATAGGAGCCGAGAATGACATGTCCGTATGATAACTCTCGAAACGAATACCCAGTTTTTATACAATTTGATGAAAACACTGGAAATCTCAAACCCTTAGGTAAGTTCTTTAACCAGACACATTTTTTACCAAAATTCAAAGATTTTTCGAATTTTTTACACCATGTTTAAAATAATATGTTTATAGGTTTTTTTCCAACCACTATTCTATGTGTACGAGTTCTCAAGAATTATTCTTATTCAATTTAAACTAAAAAGAACAATTCTTCTTAGCGGGAAATTCGCTATTTTATACAGGGTGCTGCGATAGGGGTATTTTTATTTACGGCCATTTTCGATCAGTAAATGTGTGCCACAAGTAAGTAGATGAAAAATAAATGTTAACATTCGCGAATACAAAAAATTTAACATTTGTTATATCTTAGACGCACATGAGAGTTTGAAGTAAATGGGTAGATACATTATTAATTTCGTGATGAGAATTATTAATTACCTGATGATAATTACTTATAACAGTTCTTCTGTGTCATGGGAAAACAAAGTATTCTCATAGTCGAAAGTATTTATCTTTAAAGATAAAATGCTTGATTACAAAGAACTTAAAATTTTACACCTTCATAAAGCTGGACCCCCCTTCCCTTCGTCGTTAAATAACCTCGCACCTATAAATTAATTTTGTGCTAATTATATGCTAATATGCTGCCGTAGTCCGAATTTCGCTGCACTTACCGTTTAGTGAGTATTAAAGCTCACGAAGGGGAGGATCAAACTTGACATAAGCTGGACCCCTGGAACAATTAGTCTGCAACATAAATGGTCTGCAAGGACAAAGCATATTTAAATTAGCCTTTGTACGGCATTTGTAGTGTTCGAATCTAAAAAATATTTATATCAAAATTTGTTACAATTTTATTGCTTTAAAATGGTGTGAAAAAATTTGATAAAATTTTGTCTTAGATTATCTACAGGCCCTGATCTAGCCAGTTTCGCAGAGAAGCTATTTCATTTAGTGTCGATTATGAAATTTTTTTAAAATAGTTTCCTGCTACGTTAGAGTAATCAAACAACAACAAATTCTAGTATAAATATTTCTCTTATATTTATTTATATTACGTTAAGTTAGACCCCTAGCTTAACTGTTGACTAATTTGAATGATTTAAATATATTGTATTTTATGACCTGTCCTTTCGTGTACAATTTAAAGTTTTTGGAAAATGGACAGACAATTCAAAGAAAATCTACCTACCATTTAGCTCTTGTAATATTTTATATAAAACATCCTGTGTACAAAAGTACTCTGTCACACAAGTAACTTGTGTATAATTATATTTTGCAGAAAGAAACATTATACGAGCGTGAATTTAATATCAGCAGATGTTCAGAATTCACTATATACGGTCGACCCGTACCGACGACAAAATATTTAAATAAATGTAATCTGTAAGTTTCACTTATGTTAGGTATGAAGAGAGCTGCCTAGCTCTCTGTACAATGTATATATATATATGTTGTATATTTAAAGCTATCCCCAACAAACAAACACGGATTGGCATCATCATAATATCGCTTTTGACGTCAAATACAATTCACAATCATTGTGAACACATACCACGGCAATGTATAGGACACAAAATGATAATTAAGCGTGTCGCAGATGAACATCTAAATGGGAAAAAAAGTGGCGGTTTTAGAGATAATATTATCTGCAATGCTGTTACTTTTATTTCTGATGATAATTTATTCTTGGCGTTCGACATGATTACTGTGAAAATTTTCCTAATTTTTATTAAATGCCAGTAGATGCCATCTCTTATTAATTGGAAAATTTTAGCTCATAAGAATTTTACTCTTTATCTAAAAATGTTTTGAATTTGCAAATCGACTTGCCTATTGAAGCAAAAATTATACCCAAACATATAATAAAAATGAAAATATTTCTAGCATTTAATAGAATCAAAAATTTAGAGAATTTTCACAGTAATTAGAAGAAATAATAACATTAGGTTTAACTTTCCTTTTTAATACTACCCAGAAACTCTACTTACAATATTTCTTTTTTTCATTTTATTTATGCAATTTATTTATTATTATGAGTCTGAGGAGGATGGAGGAAGTGATGGTGAGCTAAGATTTGGAAGGATGCGTCTGTAGCCATCTTCTTGGCTACCTTTGAGAACCTATGCAGATATTCACGGAAAGTCTTCGTTGTTTATCAGTGCTTTAGCACGTTCACCACTATTATCAGTGTCTAATCAGAACCCATTTTTTTCGCAAATATTTCTCAACAAGTTCTAAGTTTGCTTCTTTCCAAGTTTTTAAATAATTTATTAAGAGGTGATGCACTGAAATAAATACATATAATTAATGTATAGCCTAAAAAATTTTTAAAATTTAGTGTAATAAATTTTACCTTAGTAATAAAAAGTGTAATTTTATATTTTACCGGAATTTGTGTATAAAAAAATACACAAATTCCAATTTTCTGAACAAGTTCTAAATACTATTGCCAGAGAACAAAGAGAACGAACATTGCTATGTCTATACTAGGGAAACGAGCGTAACCACAAAGGATAGAAAATAAACCCCCACTACGTTATATATGTGCACGCGGAGTTGTGTGTGTTAGTCCGTTGAATGTTGTGTGTATTAGTGTCTTGCATACATACATGCATAATATGTACGTGGTGGTGGTACGTATGATGTACGTATACCACGTACATATACCGTGTTAATACGAGAGGTAACAATATAACAACAATTGAAACATACCCATTGAGTGCTGGCGAATGAATGAGGACTAAGCAGCCTAAGATGCACATAAAAGCACATAAGTGATTGCAGAAAAGAGATAGATGTATTCGTTCTATTTGTTCTGTGATTATTGCTTAGATAACAAAAGTAACTTTCAGTAACATGATTAATTAGCTTACATTAGTTACTAAATATGTGTAAATCCGAAATAAATTCAAATGTCAGCGCAAATATAGACACATGAGAACATGCACGAAGCACATTTCTTCAGTTGTTGACTCTTAACCCTCAAAAGGCGCACTCTCGATTTTTCACAATTCGGCCGCACTGGGTTAGTCATACCCAGTAATTTTTACTGGGACGTTGTGTGGCTTACAGTTAATAAAAAAAAAAAAACATTTTTTTTTCATTTTATTCGTCTTACGATGTAAAAGACGATAGTATAACTCAAAATATTAGTAAAACTGAAATCAACAAAGATATAAAGCGATAAAAAAGAACGAACTTAAAAAAAATTCTATTTTCTTTTTTAGTTTTTATTTTTTCGTTAAAAAATGATAAAATAATTTTACCAACGCCATTTTGAAGGCAATTGAATATATTTTAAGGACGAATTAATGAAATATCGATTGTTTTTTTAAAAAAAAAATATATTTTTCTTTACTGATAAAGTTGAGCTTGTTTTATAAAAAAATTAAATTATAATTATAATTCACGTGTTTATATTTACTGCTTGGTCTTTAGGAGTGGGCATATGTACCTGACGATTCCTTCTTCTTTCACGTTCAGGCAAAACCAGGGACCATTTGAAATTTTCTTTACCTCGTAAATATTTTA
Source organism: Brachynemurus nebulosus (assembly GCA_035578155.1). NCBI lineage: Eukaryota > Metazoa > Arthropoda > Insecta > Neuroptera > Myrmeleontidae > Brachynemurus > Brachynemurus nebulosus. The sequence goes on along the minus strand of JAPWDM010000018.1, from coordinate 520,499 downwards.
ATCGACCTCGCTTTTGTTGTTTAGAGATACTTGCTTCATCTTTAGACGGTAATTCATCGTTCAGCTGTTCTTCCGCTTCTATTTTCTCAACTTATGCTGGTTCCAAATCCCAGTCATCAAGTCAGTTGTTCAACATGGTCTTCTTCATCTTCGCTCTTAACGTCGTCATACGTTTCCTTTACATCATAATATTTTTCAATCGTATGAGCCTCACGCGTTGAGGAGTAGTCTGCATAATTGTACTGCCTGAGAAATGTAATCGTCAATAATTCTACTAAATAAAAATGTACACAATCATTTGAAAAGCGAAATTTACTTACTTGAATAATGATAATAAGTAGAATCATGACACAACGCAAAGAAATGAAAGAGATAATTCAACACTTCTAGATAGAATAACGACACTAATCGTTTGTATGAATTTGTAAATGTTTTTCTTTTTTTTTCGATTGCAAATCTTGCGATGTTACGATGTTATTGACGTTATACATCAAAGATATGTAAAAAATTTTAGTAATCTTGTGCGTTTTAAAAGCAAAAATTTGATATAAATACTTTTAATATATACAACGATGCGCACAGGGTGAGAGTAACCCAGGCACTAACTTCCGTCACTAGTAGTCCAGTCTGTGATGGCGTAGCAATATAACCGTAGTGGGAGAGATAAGTGGAAGATCTCTACTCGTTAAAAATTACAACCACACAGATCTTGCTACAACAATTTCTGACAACGCTGCCATTGAATGAGAACCCTGGGTTACCGTAACCCAGTGCGGCTTTTGAGGGTTAAATACAAACTATGTAATTTATTTTATATCATGTCGGAGCGCTTAATGAACCAAAATAAATAATGTTTGTGAGCAAGTGTGTTAACTCCACTATCCACCTCAAAAAAATAAAGGAATTTTCGTGGTTCATGCGGCGCTTCACTGGGATATGGTAAGAACCCTTAATTTTCATGGTTATCGTGGGTGGAAAATGGCTGATCTTTACTCACCACCCACCTAATTAAAAATTGTTCTTTAGAATTGTCAAATAGTCCATTTAAAACTGGAGACATCGTAACATGTAGTTTTCTAGTACAAACGCCACTGTTATTGAATAAAGAAGTTCTATATTATTTTTATAATAATATAATATAACCTTCACGCACATCAAAAATGGATTCTGATTTTAAACATTTATTGTTATTGTTTCGCATTGTCCAATACGTTTAACGACAACAATGTGATCATAAGATTACCCATAGATGCATACACGTATGTTTCAAATAGGAATGGGAAGTGTAACATTTATCATTCCATCTATGATCTAGTATGATAACCGTGAATAAACGGGGCATGTGCGAGAGCGTTTTGATTTAAGCCGATTCAGTTTCTGGTTAGAAGGCTGATTTAGATGATAGTTACGTATGTATATTTTTATAAAAATGCATTTTGCAATGTCAGAATTTTATAAATTAAAATTTTATTGTACATAGTGTATAATAAAGTGCCACCCCGAGACCACCCCTATTTAAGGACCACCCTTGTTAGACATTATGATACTTGGTTGCCATCAGTGAGCATTCTGTTTTCCCCCAAGTTAGAGGATGTCTTCTTCTGGTAAAGTAATTGTTGAAATGGATAACCCTCTAAAGTCTAAACTAATTATGTTCATAATTAATATTTAAAAGCTTAAAGTACTATGTGAAAATCTGTATTGAAAATATGAGAATGTTCACTATTCATAGAAACAAATAATATGACTACGAGTCGGCTTTCGGTTTTTACACCATCATCAGGATGAATACAAAATTTTTCCTTGTAATATTTGATTCATAAGAATTGTTATATGTTTGTTAGTTTATTTTGATATCAAGCAAAACCCTTTGAATTGATTTTAATGTAATTTCCGCACTTTAACCCTAGAATCATACGTTGGTCTACGAGAAACGTTAATCATACATCGTCGTCAATTAGACGAATGGACTATTTACGGAAAATTTTGGAATGTATTTGCAAAAAACATTTTTTTTCATAACAATACTACGAAAGCAAACAAACTATTCAAAAAAGTGATCAAGTTGACACCAACGTTAAAAACTGTCAAATTTAATTTTTATAGATACTTATGTCATGACTTTCAAGTGGTCCTCAGCTTCTTATTATTGGTACCTATGTAATATGTTCAGTTAACTGCCGATAGGTTATTAAACAGCAACCAGCCACTGTTTATGTATGATTTTCAGTTGACTGCTGAGCACAATAATTCAGTCGCAATAAGCACGCTCTTTGTCATGAAAGAATTTCGTGGCGTAATTTCCGAAATCCATAGTCAAATTCCGATCAAATTTATGTAGGTCAGTAGGTATGGGGCCACTTGAGCATGGGAAAATTTTTATGCAAATGAGCTAATTAATTATTCAAATTTTTGGTAATTGGCCCGGGCCAAATTTTGGGGGTTTTTGACCTCTAATTTTGGTCTCGATTTTGGTGATTTTTCAAGTTTTGGCAGTTGACCCGTTGACCTCGAGGTCATCTTTATTTTGGCAATTTTTACAATTGGCCCTATGGACCCAAATTTTGACAATTTTGGTACTTTTTGACATTTTAATTTTGGTGGTTATTTGAATTTTTGGAATTAACCCACCACGCCTCATTTTGGTGAGTATATTTCTCGGTAATGGTGTTCAAATTAAATAAAATGCTGTCAGTTGATGGATTCGATCTGGGGTCTTTTTGCTTACGACGCGGTAATGTTAACCGTTGCTCTACGGCACGTATTGACAATGTATGCATTAAATGTGCTAGGTATTCTACACACGAGCGCCTGATAGTTGGTTGATCATGTGATATGTGAGTGTGCTGATAGAAAATTTTCCATTATAAATTCATATATGCATGAACGATTAATGTTGTTTTCTTACTTCTAAGAAAAATTTCCATGGTCATATGTAGAAAAAATTTTTCGATTGCATCACATTGAAATATGTATATCCTTTATGAAATGAAGAAAAAAAGGGAAGGAAAAGCGTATGAATAGAGTTTCTACTGCGGTGGTGGCGGTGGTGATGGTAGCGGTAGTGGTGGTGGGGGTTGCGGCGGTGATGATTGCGGTGGCTGAGGCTGCGGAGGCTGAGGCTGAAGCTGCGGCTGCGGCGGCTGAGGCTGAGGTTGCGGTTGCGGAGGCTGAGGCTGTGGCGGCTGAGGCTGCGGCGGCTGAGGCTGTGGCTGCGGAAGTTGAGGCTGCGGCGGCTGAGGCTGCGGCTGCGAGGGCTGAGGCTGCGGCGCGGCGGCGGTTTCGGCGGCGGCGGTAATGGTGGGTGTCTTAAGAGTTTCTATCAACAATCAAACTCTGACAACAATTGCAAATCACTTACAATACAAATGTGCTGTTTAAATATTTTTAAATATACTTTACAGAAAGAATATTACTAAGCAATTAAAAACTCACCTTTTTAAAAATTTGTCGATAAATATAAATGCAATAAATATTTTTGTAGTACAGGAATATTTATGAACAGCATAAAAATTACGTATTTTAAAAATTGTACCCTAAAACTATACTATTGCTTAAGAGTTTTTAATCAACAATCAAACTCTTACAACAATTGCAAATCAGTTACAATACAAATGTGCTGTTTACCTAAACATCTGACTTGTTCTGATGTAAAATGATTCTTGATATATGTAGCTACGCTATATTAGCTACACTACGTACCGATATCGTAGTCAAGAAGTACTTTCACTTATTATAAAAGTTGAAGTGTTTATGTTTGTCTTTGCACCTATGTAATTTCTTGGTTAATTAAAATTCATATCGTTCATTATAATTACTTGTTTTATGAATGTTAATTTTTATTACTTAAACAAGTGGTTTATTAACAACAACAACTGTATATGTATAAACTGTGTTACGAGGTCATCACCATTCAATAATTCATACTATACTCAGTATATGTATTATGTTCTTCTGTTACGCCTTTTTTATACAATGTTAGCAAGTTTTTGGAATTTTTATAAGAAGTTATAAATACTTGACCGAATTTTATAAAATAATCTTAATTACCAATGTGTTTTTAATTGAATATCAGAAATTTTTCTATTTCATTAAATATTCATGTTGAAATTTTTATAGCAAATATTTATATATATATATATATATATATATATATATATATATATATATATATATATATATATATATATATATATGACCGATTTTATAAATTTTATTAATTACAAATCTTAAGTACAAATAATTATTTACATTTTTTATCCTTGCATTTTTTTTATAAAATATTTTGCGGTGACATTATTCTTATGATTTGCAATTAAAATTAAAATCACACACCTAAAGTGACCGTATTTTTAAGGTAACGTAAATTAAAAACACGTGTTTTTGTATGTATATATAGTGCGCGGTAGTCAAAGCAAAGCATTGTTTTATTCAGTGGTTCAGTTGTGAGGGTCGGAGCAATTAGCAAAGAAAATTTAATTTTGTAAGTATAAAATTATTTTCAATTTATCAAACAGATATTTAAAAAACAGATTTTTTATATTATAAAACTGATTTTAAGTAAACATAATTTTACAGAAAATGTCTTATTCTCATTCTAATGATTTTATTCAAAGTGTTCGTGATGAAAATAAAGAAATTAAGAGTTTAGAATTTATGTGGTGGTAAATATAATTTTTACAAATTTTAAACCATCAATTTAAAAATGTAATTTTTATGAAAATTGTGTTTGAGTCAATTATTTGATAAAAATAATCCAACAATACGTTTTTTTACAGAGGAATCAAATACATCGTTCGAGGCCTATTTATTGTTTGCGTGCTGGTTGGAGTTAATAATGGAATTAAACGCAAATAACGAAATAAATGGGTCTGGTAGTGAAAGAACGTCACAAGACATGTTAGAATTATTTAACGAAGTAGATAATGTAGAAATACCGCGAAATATTTTACAAGAATTATTGGTAGGGATACCTATGATTGCAGATGAATTGATCAACGATATACCTATGACCGAAAATGATTCCGATTCAATGGAAAATTTTGAAATTGTGCCCGAACAAAATTCGAAGTTGCGTCCAGATGAATCAATCAACGATATCTCTATGGCTGAAAATGATTCCGATGCGATGGAAAAATTTGAAATCGTGTCCGAAAATAATACGAGGGTGCGTCGGTTTAATTTAAATGGTCGCAGTATTGTATTTAAAATTAAGGAAGTACCCGAAAATAAAGATGCGTTGGCGTGGGTAAAACAAGGTGTTAACGAAATTATACAACGTATTACAAAGGACGTTGAAGCGGAGGATAAGGTAGGGCTTACGTTTACAAGCGTCAATTTTGTGAAAGGACCCGCATGGTTAAGTTTTCGCGATGCCAAAGACTTAAGTTTTGAAGATGTTTGGAATTTATTGGGTGCGATTTTTCAAAGTAACTCCGAAGGCTTAGCTACCGATAAATTCCGATTAACTGCTACATATGTAAGACCGCCTCGAGGTAGTGGAAGAGTAAGAACTGCTGCATATAATACATACAAAGAAGAATGTAAAAAACGTCGAGGAATAATTTTTATTACAAATAACGATAATTTGTGTCTTCTGCGGGCGATTGTTGTTGCAAAAGCGCACATAAAGAAAGACGTCAATTTGAAAAAAATTTTAGCTAATCGACACAACATTCAAACAGAAAAAGTTAACAAGCTGTTACATAAAACAGGGTTGGTAGTGCCTGAAAATGGTGCTGGAATCAACGAACTCAGAATTTTACAACAGCATCTAAAAAAATACAAAATTACTGTTTACAAGTACCAAACAAAAGGTCGAGAAGTGATATTTGAAGGAAACAACAACGACGCAATTTACAAAATAAATCTGTTGTTAAATGAAAATCATTTTAGTATAATAACCAGTTTGACTGCAGCGTTTTGTTGTCATTATTACTGCGAAGCTTGCCATATCCCGTATAATACAAGGAATAGACATAGGTGTGGTGCAACCTGTCCGTGTTGTCAACAGGCTCCCCCATGTGCAAAACAGAATGTGGAAATTAAATGCGACAGATGTAATAGGGATTTTCGTAGCCAACAGTGTTTTGAGAATCATCGGAAAGAAAAATCGTTGGGTAAAGATACTGTTTGTAATTTGATCAAACGTTGTGATAGTTGTTTAAAAACTGTGAACAAGAAAATCCGAAAGCAAAAGCATGTGTGTGGAGAAATTTTTTGTAAAATGTGCGACCGTTATGTTTCCGCTAATCATTTTTGTTACATTAAAAAAGACATTAAGGAACCAAAGTTGGACAAAACGTTATTTATCTTTTTTGACTTAGAATCCAAACAAGAAAAACCGCTGAATGAAAACACCGATACAGTGATACACGAGCCAAATTTATGTGTGTACACTCAGTGTTGTGATAATTGTGTTAATGTGGAAACACTGATATTTTGCCAGAAATGTGGATTTCGTCAACATGTTTTAAAGAGCAATGTTATTGACACATTTATGAAGCAGCTGTTAAACATAAGAAAAAATTTTAAGAAAATTATTTGCATTGCACACAACGGACAGGCCTACGATCATCAGTTCATTTTAAGGTATGTCTTTGAAAATACACAACTTCGGCCAGATATTATTATGAGAGGGTCAAAAATATTAATGCTGGAAATTGAAAATGTACGTTTTATTGACTCCTTAAACTATTTTCCAATGGCGCTCGCAGCACTTCCTAAGGCTTTTGACTTACCATCGACGTCTAAGAAAGGATATTTTCCTCATTTGTTTAATACGGAGGAAAACAAAGATTATGTTGGCCCCCTTCCAGATGTAAGCTATTACACCCCAGAAACGATGAAAGGTACCGATAATATTGAAGAAGAAGATGAAAGAAAAAAATTTTTTAAATGGTACAATGAAACAAAGGAAAGCGGGTATATATTTAATATGAAAAAAGAAATTGTAGAGTACTGTACTAGCGACGTCGACATACTAAAAAGAGCCTGTTTAAAATTTAGAGCGGCATTTTTAGAAGAATGTAATGTTTGTCCGTTTACGGAAGCAATTACGATCGCATCTGCGTGTAATTTGGTGTTTCGTCGAAAATTTTTACAACCTAATACAATCGGCATAATACCTCGAGGCGGATATCGTTTAGCAGATAATCAATCAAAAATTGCACTACAGTGGCTGATATATGAAGAAAACGAACGGGGAATTTTAATTAAACATGCGGGTAGACAGCGAGAAGTAATTCTGCCAGGGACTAATTATAAAGTTGACGGATTTTGTGAAGAAACAAATCAAGTTTTCGAATTCCACGGGTGCTATTATCACGGTCACGATCTTTGTCAACCAACGCGTCGTAATGAAGCATTACATGAAGCACCGGATGATACACTGAACAGCAGATTGGAACAAACAAAAGTAAGAACATGGAAAATACAACAACTAGGTTTTGAAGTCGTAGAAAAATGGGAATGCGAGTTTCGAAAAATGCTAAAGACCAGAACTGATTTAAAATACTTAGAGGATCATCCTCTCATAAATTACGTACCATTAAATCCAAGGGATAGTTTTTATGGTGGACGTACAGGGTGTGCAAAATTATATTATAAAATAAATAGCATCGACGAGCAGATTAAATATATAGACATCTGCTCCTTATACCCCTGGGTTTGTAAATATGGAAAATTTCCCCTAGGTCATCCAAAAATATATGTTGGTGATGAATGCAAAGAACTTATCGAAAACGACAATTTAAGTAGTGTAAATGGATTGATCAAATGTAAAATTTTACCACCGCAAAATTTGTATCATCCGGTACTACCAGTAAAACAAAACAATAAACTCATGTTTGTGTTGTGCCGGCTGTGCGGAGAAGAGTGCAATCAAGAAGAGTGTACACACACCGACAAAGAGAGGGCTCTCACTGGAACTTGGGTAGTAGATGAAGTACAGAAGGCTGTTGAATTAGGATACCGACTGTGTGAAGTTTATGAAATTTGGCAATATGATGTTACACAGTATGACAAAGCAACAGACGATGGTGGTTTATTTGCTGATTTCATAAACAAGTTTTTAAAAATGAAACAAGAAGCTTCAGGATGGCCGTCAAGTTGTACCACGGATGAAGAACGAAATCGATACGTAGACGAATATTTTGAAAAGGAGGGGGTTCGTCTAGATTGTGCCAAAATTTTAAAAAATCCAGGCCTACGATCACTCGCCAAATTAATGCTAAACAGCTTTTGGGGAAAATTTGGACAGCGGGAAAACCAGCCGAAAACAAGCATCATTGAAGAGGCAAAGGAACTGTACGACCTACTTACCAGCCCGAGCGTCGATGTTAATTATATACAGGAAGTGAATGAAAATACGATTCTCGTTAACTGGGAGCATAAAGATGAAGCAGCAGATTTGTTATCTACTGTAAATTGTGTAATTGCCGCATATGTTACTACTCAAGCTCGCCTTAAACTGTATAACTATCTTGAAAAATTACAAGATCGTGTTTTATACTACGATACGGACAGTGTGGTTTATATATCAAGAAAGGGAGAATTTGAACCAGAAACGGGTTCATTTTTGGGTGATATGACTGATGAGTTGGAGGAATACGGTGTTGGTAGTTATATTACCGAATTTGTTTCCGGCGGCCCGAAAATGTATGGCTATACAGTGTATTCGACAAGAGAAAACAAAATTAAACCACCCACATGCAAGATCAAAGGTATAACAATAAATTATCAATCCGGAAAACTGGCTAATTTTGATACGTTGAAGCGAATGATTCTGGAAGACGCACCACCGGTCAGTATAGTTTCGCGAAATATACGCCGCACTGAAGATCATACTATAATAACAAAGACAGAGACAAAAATACTTAAACCAACTTTTAGTAAACGTCGACGGATAGAAAATTTTGATTCAGTACCGTACGGTTTTAAAAGACACCGAATAGAATAGACATTAAGTGAAGTTATAAAACAGTGACTCTTATATAAACAAGATAATTTAGTGTATATGTACTTAAACATTCTTGTAAAATAATTGTGTGAGTGTGTGTGCGTGTGTTAACTGATAAAAACGTATGTACTTTACTTATTCAGTTAACAATGACTTTTGTTATTTTGTAAATATTAATACAAATTATTTATTAAGATAATATTAAGAAGGAAATAGAAATAACAACAAACATTGTTACCAGTTAAGTAATTTTTATTACTAATCAAATAAAAATTGAGTAAAAAATGTAATTATATATTTAAAATAAATAAAATTGTTTTATATGAAAATTTTCTTGTAACATTTTATAAACATTTAAATAAGTGGTTGGACTTCTTGGTCCCTCTTCAGAGTTGAAACACATTTGATGCGATTGTATTTTCGCCATATCTATATTACATCTTTCAAATCTATCCATTGGTTTGCCGCGTCCGAAAATCCAAGCCATTTCACGTATGCCTTGTCCTTAGTCTTTTTTAACACCTTTTCCACTAAATACACATCCGGGTACTTCACTTTCTGGAGTTCTTCGTTATAGAAACCACCCTGTATTGGATTACCTTGATAATCCTCCAATAGGTATGTAACCGGGTTAGTTAATTGTACCTTAATTATTTTAAAAAGTTCAGTTGACCACGATGGTAGATATCCTTTGTCAAATTGGGATTTATACTTGCTAATACGAACAATATCGCCGACTTTATATTTTGGTTTATTTGCAATTTTTACATAACTGTAAACGGTTGAAAGTAGTTTATCCTCCTTACTTGGTGTTACATCACGTGGTCGCATTTTTATTGTTCTATGCTTACGTGAATTGTAGTCATCTACCAATTTGCTCAACATATCAATCCAGCGATACGATCCGTTGTGACTAAACATTTTCCACATTTCAGTTTTAAGTGTTCTGTTAAATCTCTCCACTACTGATGCTTTTTTCGTGGAAAATGTCGAATAGTGGTTGATGTTGTACTTGTTCATGAGTGTTTTAAACAGCTGATTTTTAAATTCTGAGCCATCGTCAGAATGCAAGTTTCGGGGGACACGTCCTTGCTTAAGAACCGATTCAAAGGCAGCTGTCACCTCTTTTCCAGTTTTATTTTTAACAGGGACACACCAAGCATACTTAGAAAATACGTCAATTATACTTAACAGGAAAGCGTATTTTTTGTTCACCGAAGCATAAGTTCCCATTTCAATTAAATCACATTGCCAAAGATCATCAATTCCTTTCACAATTACATGTCTCCTTGGAAAATTCTTTCGCGCTGGTTTGTGTATTTCACGTACCACTTGCCATTTGCTCATTTTTACTTTTTATATTAATTAGTTTAATAAGTTGTTGATTAATCTCTTCATAAAACTTTAAGATTTCGCCAAATCCTCGTTCCACCTTCGACAGTCGTTGATCTAATACATTTATTGCTTCTTGCGTTTGAGTTATAAATGAATCGGGTAGCTTTTTTGTTGCTGCAGCTAACTGTTCTTCTACAAACCTTTTTAAAAATTTTAAATTTACCACATCTTGATCATCGGCCGGATCCCTTACATTTGTCAGTTGTCTGTGCCCAATATCATAGTTTCCCATACGTGTCAACTTCAACCCAATTTGTTTAAGAAGTTCCTTTTTAATACTTTTGTCATGAACTCGACCGTATTTATCTATAATTATCTTTTTGTTACGTGTACGGCCAAATTTATCCATAATTACTGAATAATATCTGCCTCTCTCAGTTCTTCGATGATAGAAACTATTTCGTTATTGTGTGCAGAGTGTCCAGCTTGTTTTGATGCCACTAGAAGCCGTAGTCTACTGACTAGTTCATTCGGGTCGTCCCAGTATATAAAGTCCTTTTTCAAATTGTTCAACTGCATCAAACCATGTCCAGATTTTGGAGTACCACCGACGCTACTGAAATTTGGAGCACTTCCAACACGACTTCTTGTGTCATATATTCTTCTGGGTATTGCCTTTTTAGTGGAACTAATTGGAAACAATCGACTAACAATGTTTTGGTATTTATCACTTTTATTACCTTGAATTTGCTCGTTTGGATCATAATATCGTCTGTGAGCATTCGTTTGCTTTAAAATTAATTTATATTGATTCAGATCTGCTTCTGTATATAGTCCTTTTGTCGGTTCCTTCATGAAAATTAACTCGTATAAACCAGGTGTCCCCATATACCTAATATCACCAATCACAATATCGTTGCCGTCTATTTCAAACGGTAAATTCCCCAACATCAATTGTTCACCTTTTCTGTACGGTCCAAAACCCGAATCTATTTTGTCATTCTGTTCAATATATATCTCTATATATTTTCTTGGTAATGGTTCAAAAGCATTAAACAAATATTCTTTGTCTTTAGGTGTTCTCCTCAAGGCACGAGCAGTACTCTGTGCTGATTTGGCTAATTTCGGCGTTACAAGTACATTTTGTTGTTGCCGTTGCCGCACTTTTGGGTACGATTCAAAAACATCTTCTGGATACGATTGAAAAGCATCTTCCGGAAAATCCTGTGTTAAAATATCTTGGTATTCCTCTTCCTGCTTTGTTGGTAAAAAGTAGTCTTCAGCTCGTGATTTCTTTTTAGGCGTAAACGGGTCCATTACTTGTGTCTGTTCTTCTTTTGTTTCCACTTTGAATGGTTGTTTTTTCTCATCGCTTAACTTTGTTACTATTTCTTTAAGAGGTGCGGTTACTGGTTCTAGTGTACTTTGCAACAACATATTCGATTCAATTTTCCCAGACCGTAAGGCATTGAATTTTTTTCGTATATTATTTGTTGCTTTTATAATATTTTTCTTAACAATTTTCTTTTTTATACTCTCTTTTTTATCCATTTTGGCGACTGTTTTATGCAACAGTTTCTCAAATACTGAGAGTGTATTTTATCATCCACTATATTTATAAAACAGCTAAACAGCTATACTGAATTAAACGGATCTGATGAGCTAAACAGACCTGTTTGGTTTAAAAAACTGGTTAAAAGCTGTTTTCATCGTAATTTTAACCCAGTTAAACAGAGCAGTTATTTAAAACAGACCTGTTAAGTTAAACAGCCCTGTTCAGTTTAACAAACCAGTTCAGAGCTGTCTTTATTGTAATTCTGACCCTTTCCAGAAGCTGTCAAATTTGTTTCGGTATCTTCCGTTGTGAATATCATCTTCTTTACAGATAGTTAAGAATCCATATCTATCGCGCCAACATTCTTGACACAATTCTTTGAATTGTACGAATGACATGTCGGAATTGACATGGTCGTCGAAAATATGTCTGAGATTAAGGTCATCTTGTTTGAAGACGGCAATAAAATTAGTATTGTCCCGCACATGATGCTTCGGCGCTGCTGTATACGTTTGTGTTAAGTAAAAACAATCATCGTTGTAGTGCCGGGAGTGGCAAAAATATTCTTCTATTACGGCTTTCTTTTCCCGCGCAGATACATCATCAAATATTATCAACGAATATGGTAAAGCATCGCTTGGTGGTATGACGTCATCATTATTGGAGAATGTAAAATAACCCAAATCTTTAACAGCTTCGGTGATTTGTTTTAGATATTTATATTTCGGTTGTTGTAGTGATTTGGAGTAGATGTATATGTTTTCAAATGTCAACCCATTGGGGTGTTGTATGAGTGAAATAAGTAACGACGTCTTACCACATCCACTTGGGCCACAAATAATTGCTCTAATATTCTTTGGTAATAACGGACCGTTTTTCTTAAAGTTGTTGTTACTATCGTCCAATGAAAATTCAAAATTATTTACCGGTAATTTTTCTTGCTGTTTAACGAATGAAGAGGAAGAAGACATCGTTGATGTTAATTGAATTAAGTTATTTTTCATACTAATCATTTAATTAAATTTCATATATATTTATATTGTCTATATATAGCTTAACATTCATTTTCTAATCTCAGTTTTAGTTAAAATGTCTGTGCGAAAACAACGAGTCGTCAGTTGTAAAAGGACAAGCGGTGTGAAAACAACTGGTCGCGGTCTAATAAATTCTGCAATAAATAAGTTACCATTTGAACTACATTTACCTGGCTACCAGTATTGTGGACCTGGAACTAAACTACGAGAACGGTTGTTGCGTGGTGACCCAGGTATCAACAAATTGGACGCTGCGTGCAAAGAACACGATATTGCCTATTCACAATTTAAAGACATAAAAGATCGACATAAAGCCGATTTAATTTTGGCTAATAAAGCGTGGGAACGAGTCAAATCATCAGACGCAAATTTTGGTGAACGAGCAGCTGCTTGGGCTGTAACAAACGCGATGAAATCTAAAGTAAAATTGGGAATGGGTCATTCGAAAAAGAAAAAAATAAATAGAAAAGGAAAGAAAATAATATTTGGTGCGGGAATTCGTAACATAAGAAGTATACTGAAGAAAAACAAGCCGAAAACTATTAAAGATTCAATCAAAATTGCACTGAAAGCCGCTAAAAATATTTTCAAGAAAAACAAGAATCAGTTTACATCACCTAGGATTATTCCACTTCCAAAAACTGGTGGAATTTTACCGTTTCTAGTTCCACTTTTTGCAGGGTTGTCCGCTGTTGGATCGCTTGCTGGTGGCGCTGCTGGTGTTGCGAAAGCAATTAATACTTACAAAACAGCACAGAAACAGTTAGATGAAAATCAAAGACATAACAAGATGATGGAAGCGATCGCTCTTGGATCAAAATCTGGTACTGGACTTTATTTAAAACCGTACAGAAGAGGATGGGGACTTTTTATCGAATCAAAAAACCACTAAGCAAGCTACCCAATAGACCGTTAACTGATCGCGACATCTATCGGTTTGGAAACACACATTTACCAAATTTCCGTGGTGTATTTATGAGAGATAAATTGCCAAAGCGACCATGGAGAAATGAGTGTGGTGTTGTTAATTTAGATAGTTCATTTGGACCCGGAAGTCATTGGGTAGCATACGCAAAAAACGGCAAGAATGTGGAATATTTTGATAGTTATGGAAATTTACCACCACCTACTGAAGTTGTGAAATATCTTCGTGGAAACAAAATAAAATATAACTATAATGTTTATCAAAATTATAATGAGTTTAAGTGTGGACATCTTTGTTTGGAATTTTTATGTAACAAAAACAATTTTGCATAAATAAATATGATTGTAATGTATAACCTAGTTTTATTTGTATCTTAAACATCATGTCGTTCACATTAACTTTAAGTGGAGACTCATCAGTATTAACTGCAGATTATTTTCCACCTATCGAATTACCTGGTGATTACGTTTGCGGACTGGTGAATTTCGAGACGTATAATTCTGTACCAAATGTAGATGAAACAAATAATTTGTTTCATTTTGGTGATAACGATGAAAATCTACACATCATCGAGATACCGGTTGGTAATTATGACTTAGAAGATTTGGAAGCTTATATAGATGATATGTTAACAAGAAGTGGTAAGGCAAGTGCTAATGCCCAACTTTTACTGCGCGCGAATAACAACACATTGAAAAGTTCAATAAAATGTACGGAGACAATGCATTTCGATAAAGAACGAAGTATTGGATCGTTGTTAGGTTTTAATAAACGAAAATTGGAGAAATATCACTATCATAATTCGGATAAGCCAACAAACATTATGAAAGTCAATCTGGTACAAATTGAAACGAATATTACAACAAACAGCTACCTGAACAACATACAAGCTCATAATATATATTCATTTTCCATACAAGTTGAAGCTGGGTATAAAATAAGTGAGTCGCCGAGTACAATCATCTATATGCCCGTGAGCGTGCAACGGATAACATCTCTAGTGCTACGTATTGTGGATCAGGACGGTGATTTGATTAATTTTCGAGGCGAAACGGTAACGGTTAAATTACACTTAAAACCAGCATAAGAAATGTTGGTATTTAACGAAGAGAAACCCGTACAATCAAACAGTTTACAACTTACCACCAATCTGAGCAGATCGTTATCAAGAAAGAGACCATTAACGTTAGCAAACGCAAATTATCTACAACAGTTGGGCTTGATTTTGAAAAAGAAGAAGAAGAACAAGAAGAGGAAAAATGAATAATATTTTAAACATTAACACGGCTCTTAATTTTGATGAAAGCATTTCGAAACTAGAAGAGCATGCGTATTCACCGTTTTTGAATACTTTTGGTAACAACGACGAAATTAAAATTTGTATACAGAATCAAAATTTAACTTTATTACCTCACAAAAGTTATCTATACATAGAAGGACAGCTGTTGAAGAGTGATGGAACGGTTTCGGCTACAGCTGAGTTAAGCAATAACTCAATGGCTTACCTGTTTGAAGAAATGCGATATGAACTAAACGATGTGGAGATTGATCAATGTAAATACGTTGGTCCAACAACTACACTACTGAATTATCTATCATTAAATAAAAATCAAGGTCAACAATTACAAAACGCAGGATGGTGTGGTCCAGATGAAAAAGTCAAAGTATCCGATAAAGGTTACTTTAACTTTTGTCTACCACTGGATCGAGTGTTTGGTTTCGCTAACCATTATAAAAAAGTTATTATTAATGCAAAACATCAACTGATTATGATTCGCGCACGAACGGATCTTGACGCAATTGTTTCAACAACGGATGACGTCACTTTTCATATACACAAAATCCAATGGATGGTTCCGCACGTAACTGTCTCTGATGAGTCGAAATTAAAGTTACTGGAAATTGTGGAAAATGGTCAAGATGTACCGATCGCCTTTCGCACTTGGGATATGCACATACAGCCAGCGATTCCAACAACGAAACACAACATTTGGACTGTGAAAACAACGACTCAGCTGGAAAAACCACGTTATATTATATTCGCGTTACAAACAGATCGACGTAATAAAAAAGAGAAAAACGCTAGCATTTTTGATCATTGCGACCTCTTTGATGTGAAGGTGTATTTGAATTCAGAAAAATATCCATACATAGATCTGAATTTAGATTTTGCGAATGATAAATACGCGCTAGCATATCACATGTATTCAAAATTTCAAGAAGTATACAATGATTCGAAAAAAACGACGAATGAACCACTGTTAAATCGAAAAGAATATAAAAATATGGCCCCCATTATGTTTATCGATTGTTCTCATCAAAACGAATTTCTGAAGAGTGGATCGGTGGATATACGAGTTGAATTTAAAACATCAAAGGAAATACCAGAAAATACATCGGCATTTTGTTTATTGTTACATGATCGTATAGTCCAATACAATCCATTGACGAATATCGTCTCAAAATATATATAAAAGCCATAGTCAACTTCAAAGCCAATCATTCTTACTTCAGACCTTGCATCAGCAGCAGCATCACTACAATGACCGACGTGGCTATTGTTGATTTCCAAAGCTTTCAAAATACAACGAAAGCAACTTATTATATAAAAGAACTGGCTATACTGAAGTTTGATTCTGGTAAAAATTATTACAATGACGACTACGTACTACAACATTACACTTTTAAACCACCATTTGCGTTCTGTTGTTTGAGTGTAAAAGATCAACAAACCGCTCGATGGTTACGAAAGCACCATCACGGATTTTCCTGGATGGATGGTCACATTGACTACGATCAATTGCAATATATTTTAATGGATTCTTTGCATTCAACTAGAATCATCTATGTCAAGGGTGGAGAGAAAGTTAAATGTCTTAAGCAACTACTACCATCAATGTGCATCATCAATCTTGAAGAAGTGCTAAACTGTCCAAAGCTACAGACCATGGTGACAACTTACAACAGCCCTCGGTGTGGAAGTCATTTATTTGGACATTGTGCATTACAAAACGTTATATCTACGTACAAACACTATTGTTATAATATGTAATTGAATATTGTTCATTGAAAAACGTTACATCTATGTGCTGTCACTATTGTTATGATTTTAATAAAAATAATTTTAAAAAAAAATAAGTGTGTTTTTATTTTTGGGAAATAGGGATATACATAAACAAATAAAAAAATATATATTTTTTTCAAAATATTTATTAACAAACAATATAAAATAACAAACAATTTTTAATTATGATTAACATACATAATTATATTATTCTATTAAGTTTCGTGGAGATTTGGATATCCATTTTTGTTGAATCTCTTTGATAGAATCATTCCATTGGTTTCTTTAACAATTCCACTTGATTTAAACGCTACAAGAAGGATCATAGTGTGCAGAATTGTAATATTCCATTAAGTTAATTTCCCTGAATTCTATCGAGAAGGTTTTTCCTACAACGCCGGTGTTGACAACAGCCATGTTGGGTGAGTTTTTCAACCATTCAAATTTTTGGGTCTCCATATTGTCGAATCTCATCGGTAGTGATACATATCCATTTTCCAACTCCAGAACAGTTTTCATTTTCGTCGGATCAAATTTTGACTGTAATTGCCTAATTCCGACAATTTTATACAGCTTGTTAATAACCATGTCACCCAATTTTATCCACGGTTTTACCTTCCCGGTTTCATTCAATTGCCTCAGCAATTCCATAGTAACGCCACGATCTTGCTGAGGGATAGCAGCAGCAGCAGTAGCAGCAGCAACAGCAGCTTCGTATGTGTTAAATTCCATTTTTACAGCAACAATTAAATTTTTTACAATTAAACACCAACAATTAAATTTTTCACAACAATTAAACTGATAAAAACAACTGATGAGTTTTGGAGATAACTATAAAATTTGTGAGTAATGAAGAGTTTATATAGAGAAAAGTCACGTTGTTTAGACATGTGATCACAAAACAAAAAGTTTCCAGTAATTGTTCTAGAAAATCATGTGGCATAGTTACACCTAGCCTACATAACCAAGGTAAAATGATGCAATCAAAAATTTTTTTCTACATATGACCATGAAAATTTTTCTTAGAAGTAAGAAAACAACATTAATCGTTCATGCATATATGAATTTATAATGGAAAATTTTCTATCAGCACACTCACATATCACATGATCAACCAACTATCAGGCGCTCGTGTGTAGAATACCTAGCACATTTAATGCATACATTGTCAATACGTGCCGTAGAGCAACGGTTAACATTACCGCGTCGTAAGCAAAAAGACCCCAGATCGAATCCATCAACTGACAGCATTTTATTTAATTTGAACACCATTACCGAGAAATATACTCACCAAAATGAGGCGTGGTGGGTTAATTCCAAAAATTCAAATAACCACCAAAATTAAAATGTCAAAAAGTACCAAAATTGTCAAAATTTGGGTCCATAGGGCCAATTGTAAAAATTGCCAAAATAAAGATGACCTCGAGGTCAACGGGTCAACTGCCAAAACTTGAAAAATCACCAAAATCGAGACCAAAATTAGAGGTCAAAAACCCCCAAAATTTGGCCCGGGCCAATTACCAAAAATTTGAATAATTAATTAGCTCATTTGCATAAAAATTTTCCCATGCTCAAGTGGCCCCATACCTACTTAGGTCACCTTGAAAAGGCCATCTTTTCAAACAAAAAAATAATCATCTAATTTTTACCGAAGATAGGATGTAACATACCAATTGAGGACTTCCTACTTTTTTTGAAATCTGTTAAAAACTACGCTATCACCTTCAGCGAAAAATTATCTGAAACATTTTAAAACCACTATCATATTTTTTGATATTGCAGCTCGATAATTTTCGTACATAGTACAAAAGAAAAAGTTTGCGTGTTTTACTAATTTGTATAGCACATTTCCCATGGAACACTAGAAGCAAACTAAAATCAAAAAAATGTGGATCGCTTGGGGTCATTTGTTGGTCTGTTACAGCTTAAGCCGCTTAAGGTACTATCACAGTGTGATCGTGGGCACCAATTTTCGCCGTTTTTGAAAGATACTTTTTTCAAAAAATTATAATAATTATAAAAAATAAATAAAAATAAATAAAAATGAATAAAAAAAATATTTTTGTATTGTTAAATAGTGGTATTAATCGTAAAAAAAAATTCATCCCTATTCCCTCATCCTATCTATCCAAAAAAAATCACGAAAATTGACTATTTTTCGGCCGATCACACTGTGATGGTACCTGAAGGCATTTAGTCGTTCGCTGTTGGTCACCGAATGCATGACAATTGTTATGTATTGTTGAAATCATTGTTAGTTACACTGCATGGATCTCTGTCCGCATGTAGGTGTTATGTA
This sequence comes from Brachynemurus nebulosus, assembly GCA_035578155.1. Lineage (NCBI taxonomy): Eukaryota > Metazoa > Arthropoda > Insecta > Neuroptera > Myrmeleontidae > Brachynemurus > Brachynemurus nebulosus. The sequence goes on along the minus strand of JAPWDM010000018.1, from coordinate 501,328 downwards.
ATTGTGTGTGTGAGTAGAATAGCTAGGCCGGTACGGTGACACCGTAGAACCTCAATTATCCGGACTACTTTTTTGACCGTGTTAAGAACCGTGTAGTTTGGGGTCCTACTGTACCTAGTGTATGAATTGATCTCTGACCCGGCACGTACCAGGTACATGTATTTAAAATTTGTTGTTGACATATGACCCCAACACTCGCTCATACTGCTGGCCTTGAAATTCCTAAGAGGTGAGTCATCGCCAGCAACCGAATTAATTTATGTTAACCCATTATGCATCATCACTATTTTCGTCACAATTTAGTTTTGTGTTAACCCATTACCCGCCATAGTTTTTGAATGCAAACCTAACGCATGCGCAGACTGAATTTAAGTACATGACGCATGCGCAGACTGAATTTTAGGTTACAATTTGATAGATGGGGTACACTACTGCGTCAAAAATGTGGGGTTACCCTAACTCGGGGGTGGCCCCAAACTTTTGACACGGCAGTGTACTTAAATTTTTGGTACACTGCCGTGTCAAAAGTGTGGACCCCCCTGACCAAAAAGGTATCCTATCACTTTTTTAAGCGTACTGTACGTGCAAACCTTGACCCCAACACACGCTTGCCTTAATTGCGCCATCTTAAACGAACTATCACGTCAAAAAATGTGGGGAATACCCTAACTCGGGGGTGGCCGTAAACTTTTGACACCGTACTGTACTTAAATTTTTGGTACACTACCGTGTCAAAAGTGCGGGCCCCCTGAGTAAAAAGGTATCCGATCACTTTTTGAAGCGTACTGTACGTGCAAACCTTAACCCCAACACGCGCTTACCTTAATTGCATCATTTTAAACGAACTACCAAGTCAAAAATGTGGGGAATACCCTAACCCAAGGGGTGGCCGCTAAATTTTGTGGGGGGCACTCTACCAAGCGCTAGCCGCAATCATGACTTCAGACTCCAGATTCCAGACTCCAAATTTCTGACCGCTACTGTACTGCCGGAAATTTGGGTGTCAATTGTACTTGAGGTTTTTTTTGTATATGAGTCAGCACTTTATAAGATGTTTATTTAATAAAAACTCGTGACTTTATATGGTTTGAGTTTGTTTATTTAAGATTTTTTTAGCTGACTTAGGATGATGTAATTTCATGATATGTTTGCATCATAGCCAGAGGGCAATTTTATTTAAAAGCAAGTCACAACTTGTCAGTTCCAGGAATTTGTTTACATTAATGTCATCGTAAATCATTAATTTTATTATGTTTATTTAAGATTTTGCTGACTCATATTCAGATATTTTTTTAATTTGTTTATTTATATAAGTTTTAGTTTAAAAAATGTTTATTTAAGATTTTGACAACACAGCAATTTCTTTGTTTGATTTCAAATACGAAATAGTTTTCTCGGAATTTTTAATTTATGGCCTAATAATAATCGGGGGTTTTTTAAATTTGTTTATATAAGTTTTAATTTTTGTTTATTTAAAATTAGTCAGCAATTCTTTTATTAGGTTTCAAATGTGAAATAAATTTCTCGGAATTTGACATTTGACCTTCGGTTATTTGCGTTGTAAAAATTCTGAGCCAGCATTTTTTGTGATTCCCCTCCAGAATTTTTCGAGCAGTCAAAATCGTATAAATTGAGGTCTGCGTGCCCCCTCAAATCACTTCTTTAGCAAACTTCAAGCAGTTAATATTGTTATTGTTGCAAGAATTTGTATCGAGGTTTTTTTTTTTAAATTAAAATACAACAATGGCTTCATTAAACGACGTGGCAACTAGAATGGTGGAAAATGTACGAAACGCGCTATCATTACTGGAAATGGATACCCGGGATGCAGATGAATTGGAAAAATGGATGAAACATACAAATACCAACATAAGACTAATCAACAAGGCAATTCGTGGAGCGGAAAACTTGGGACAACGCAAACATTTTGAATCATGTGCGGGAAAAATGAAAGGATTTCGAATCAGAATGAAGGCGCTACGAAAACATGGTAAGTTTTTTCAAATATAAATTTATTTTTTAATAATTTTTTTTATAATTTTGATATATCAACATGGTAAGTTTTTTAAATATAAATTTTTTTTTTAATGATTTTTTATAAATTTGATAAATAATTTTTTTATGTTGATTGTTTTAGGTGCTGGTATGAATCGAAATCAAAGGAAACAGTCGGACCGAATCCAGTGGGCGGACGTTGAATCAGCATTTGCGAGCCGGATACGAACGGGAGTGGTTACCAACATAACGCACATAGAGCCAAAGGACTTTTTAGAGGACGCAAGGTCAATGTTCACCCGACGCATAAAAAATATTCTGAAACAATACCTAACGATAAAAGTCAACACAACGTTTTGCGGGTTATTTGTGAAAACTGATGGTGACGAGGACAAATACGATATGAAACATTTCAATACGCCAAATATCATTATAGATCGTGGAACAAACCTAAAACAATGCTTCGTGGAACACGTACAGGAACCAATTCTAAGAAAACTGAGCGAGTTTGCCGAGTCGGGGAGCGGGTGGGCATTGTCCTCCATAATTAACCTAGCCGTGAACGTGAATAAATACACACCTTTCCGTGGATCAAGCTACATCGAATTGCCGCAGGAAATAAAACGAAAACAAGCATGTATCAACATCCAAAACTTCAACGATGACGCCTGTTTCGCGTGGGCAGTGGTATCTGCACTTCATCCAGCTACATCAAATAAAAATCCAGCTCGAACCACCTCTTACCCACACTACTCAACGGTGCTAAATTTAGACGGGATACAATTTCCAATGACAATTCAGCAAGTGAGCAAATTCGAGAAACAGAATCCAACAATATCAGTCAACGTGTTTATACTAAAAAAACAAAATGGACATTTTGAAACCGTACCTGCTGCGCTAACGAGAGAGAAGAAACAAAACCACATAAACCTTTTAATGATCCAGAACGAGTATTACGAGGATGAGGACAACGAACAGGACAACGATCAAGATTTACGCTACCATTTCTGCTGGATTAAGGACTTATCAAAACTCGTATCAAGACAATTATCAAAACGTGACCACCGCCATTACATCTGTGATCGATGCTTAAATTACTTTCGCACAGAAGGTAAACTGATAAAACATACAGAAGACTGCGTGAACATGAACAACTGTCGGGTGATAATGCCAGAAGGGAAAAGCAAATACATATCGTTCAAGAATTACAGCAACAAGAAACGTGTTCCATTTATAATTTACGCGGACGTCGAATCATTCCTGCAACCGGTAACGGAAAACGAAAATCGGAAAAACACGACAACATATCAACAACATCGGGCATACAGTATCGGTTACTACTTTCACTGCTCCTACAACAACCAGTTAAGTTACTATAGATCATACCGCGGGCCAAATTGCGAAAAATGGTTCGCGGAAGAACTGGCAACGTTACGTGAAAATATCTTGGAACCCATATATGACAACATAATACCAATGAACGAGTTAACACCAGAGGAACAACAGCAACTTAAACAACGAAGTACCGGGTGCCACATCTGCGAGAAACCATTCAAACCTGAGGATATTGTGGTTCGTGATCATAACCACTTCACCGGCGAATACAATGGACCTGCGCACAAGGGATGCAACTTGAATTATAAGGATTTTCATATGATTCCTGTTGTATTCCACAACTTGAGTGGTTATGATGCACATTTCGTAATAAAGGATATAGCAACAGCATTCGAGGGACGTGTCGACTTACTACCAATCAACAAGGAACGATATATTGCATTCACTAAACATGTTACGGGCAGCGAAATTACATTTAGATTCATCGACTCTTTCCGATTTATGGCATCAAGTTTGGATAAATTATCTTCATATCTCAACGAGTTCAACATAGTTAAATCACAATTTCCGGATACCGACTACAAATTACTTACGCGCAAAGGTGTTTTTCCGTACGACTACATATCAGGCTGGGATAAATTGGAAGAAACATGTTTACCATCACGGGAGAAATTCTACAATCGACTCAACGACAACGATATCGCCATGGATGACTATACACACGCACAAAAAGTTTGGGATACATTCAAAATACAGACGCTTGGAGAATACTCGGATTTATATATGAAAACGGACATACTATTACTCGCGGATGTTTTCGAGAATTTTCGGGATACGTGCATGCGCACACACGGATTGGATCCAGCTCATTATTACACGACGCCGGGACTTACGTGGGATGCAGCCTTAAAATATACAAAAGTAGAGTTAGAACTGATATCTGATGTGGACCAATTATTATTCATTGAACGTGGTATTCGAGGTGGATTGAGCCAGTGTAGTAACCGATACGCGACAGCAAACAATAAATATATGAACACCTACGATCCGGACGAGGAATCAAAATACCTGATGTACTATGACGTGAACAACTTATATGGATGGGCAATGTCACAATACTTACCAACGGGAAATTTCAAATGGATGGAAAATACTGACATAGATTTTCGAGAAATAAGCGACGAGTCACCTACAGGATATATACTTGAAGTGGATTTGGAATACCCGAGAGAACTGCACGATAAACACAACGATTTACCATTATGTCCAGAGAGAATGTGTGCACCCGGTACTAAACAGGAAATGTTATTGGCAACGCTATACAACAAACAGAAATACGTGATACACTATCGGAACCTGAAACAATGTCTACAACACGGGATGAAATTAAAGAAAATACATAGAGTGCTACAATTCGATCAATCACCATGGCTTAAATCCTACATAGATTTAAACACAGCTCTAAGACAAACGGCGGGAAACGAATTCGAGAAAAATCTCTACAAGCTACTCAACAACGCGGTCTTCGGGAAAACGATGGAAAATGTACGGAAACACTCGATTGTGAAACTGTTAACGAAATGGTATGGACGATATGGTGCGGAAGTTATGATAGCAAAACCGAATTTCCACAGCCGCACCATATTTGACGAGAATCTTATCGCAGTCGAACTACGGAAAACGGAAGTGTTTATGAATAAACCAATATACGTCGGGCAAGCAATTCTGGATATTTCGAAAACATGTGTCTACGATTTTCATTACAACTACATACAGCCAACGTTCGGGAACAACAGCAAATTACTCTACACGGATACCGATTCATTGATTTACGAGATAAAATGCCCAGATATTTACGAAATAATGAAACGAGATATTCAATACTTCGATACGTCGGATTACAACGCGGATAATCAATATAACATGCCAAGAGTCAATAAGAAAATACCCGGGTTAATGAAGGATGAGCTAAATGGTCGAATCTTTACAAAATTTGTGGGCTTAAGATCGAAAATGTATAGTTGTCAAGTGGACGGCGAGGATCACACGAAGAAAGCGAAAGGTGTAAAGAACTCTGTGGTTAAGAAAACGATAACTTTCAACGATTACGTGGACTGTCTAAAACACAATACAATCATAAACCGACAACAAAACCTGATACAATCGAAAAAACATAACGTGTATAGTGTAACTCAGAACAAGGTGGCGCTCAGCCCGTACGATACGAAACGATATATTGTGGAGGGGGAAACGGATACTTTAGCATGGGGACATTACTCGTTAAATTACTGAATATCAACAACGTTAAAATTAGTACGCAAGTGGAAATGGCATCGTCATCATCGGCTTACTGGAAACGGCTACAAATATTTTCAAGTGAACTGGATAAACTACGTAAACGGGTTGATACCTACGAAAAAACAATTGATGCTATTGTAAAAATGCAAAATTTGAAATTGTCTGAACCGGAATCAATGGAGTGGGATAAAATGGATGTTTCAGTTGGTGAATTTTTCGAACGTGAACCAATGCTGCTGAACGAACTGACTTTGGAAACATTTCTTCAAATCTACAAGTGGATCAGTTTGAATGTGCTGAAAAGTTATGGTGCAAAAATCATACAACGCGCCTGGATTTGGTTACCATCCGATTATCGAGCCATGTTTCAAGAATGTGAACCATGTTTTGAACATTATAATCGACCATGGCAACAAGATCATATTGATGGACCACCTGGTTTGAAAATTCGCTGTGAAATGTGCAAGAATGGCGTGAAAATGGAGGAAAACTTTCAACCGCCCGTTGGTGAACCATTGACATTTGCAACACGGATTTCACACGTTGAAGACATATTTCTGACTCATCCTTATTTGTATACAAAAGTCAGAAATTTCGATATGTTATTATACTTAACAAAACAACTATTGAAATATGATATTTGGGTGCAACATCTGTATGCATATATGATACCCGAATATGCACAACGAATTTGTCAAGTATGGGATCAGTTACCTGAAAACATGAAACAATTACGTTCGGGTGTTATTGAATATATAAACAAATCATACAATTTTTAATATTTATTTATTGTAAAAAATAATTCATATACATTTATTGTAAAAAAAATATTTCATATACAAAACATTTATTGTAAAAAATATTACATATACATTTATTGTGAAAATATTTTGTATTCATACTTATATTTTAAAAATAAAGAACAATAATTATTTACATATATGTGTTATTTATTTGAAAAAAACATTTTTATCTTACAGATTATCAAAAATTAGATTGTTTAAACAATATCAGATTCTTGAATCCAGCTGTTGTTATCCGATGGGAAACCAAGCCACTTGACCAATACTTTCCCATCACGTCTCTTCAGAATTCGTTCCACGAGGTACACATCAGGATATTTAACTTTCTGTAGTTCATACTCGTAAAAGCTGCCTCGGATAGGCCGTTGATTGATATCTTCAAGTAGATATGTGACCGGATTTGTATGTTTAACTTTGATGATTTTAAAAATTTCCGTAGACCAATTCGGTGTGTAACCTTTCTCAAAGATCGATTTAAATTTGCTAATTCGAACAAAGTCGTTAACTTTATACTTGGCTGCACCAGCAATTTTTATATTACTGTATACATTAGATAATAAATATGCTTCATTATCAGCAGTGACATCTCGTGGAGCCATTTTGATTGTACGATGCTTTGTTCTATTATATTCATCAACTAAATCGTTAATTAATTGCAACCATTTATAATTACCGTTTAGAGAAAAAGCACGCCAAAGTTTATTCTTAATGGTACGATTAAAACGTTCAACGATTGAAGCTTTTAACGTACTATATGTAGAATAATGATTAATATTATGTTTTTCCATTAACGCCTTAAAGTTACTATTAAAAAATTCTCGGCCGTCGTCTGTTTGAAGGTGCGTCGGTGTGCGCTTGCTCTGTTTGAATATTGATTCCATGGCAGCAGTAACAAGCACTCCAGATTTATCTTTTACCGGTACAGTCCAAGCATACTTCGAAAATGTGTCAATAGCTGTCAACAGGTACCTATATCCATGATTTTCTTTCGCATAAGCACCCATTTCAACAAGATCAGCTTGCCATAAATCATCGATACCCTTAGTTATAACACGACGCCTTTTGAAATTTTTACGAGCCGGTTTGTGTAATTCGCTTACAACTTGTTCTTTAACTTTACTCATCTTGAACTGTTGGCATGGTATTTACAGTGAGTTGCTTATATAGGTTCGAAATAAATTGTATTTTATTTTCTAATTGCTTAAATTTAACGTGAAATTCCTCTTTAAATACCGCATTTGCAATAGTTTCCATTACCATTTTCAACTCATTATCCATGTTCTCCAAATGACTAAGTTTTGCGGTTACAATTGATTCAAATTGTTTATGTGAATTTTCAAGTGTTGTCATACCGTCCGAAATTTTAGCAAGCGCTTCATTAAGAAAAGCCAAGTTAACAGCATCAGCTTTATGTTTAGGTGTGCGAACGTTTGTCAGACGTTTACCTTTCATATCGTAATCACCATTCGTTGTTAAATTAATGGAAGCGGCTTTTCCGCCACTGCTGAATCGACCGAATTTGTCAACGCTCATGTTTGAAATGACTATCTAATCAGGTTGATCACCTGTATTTATTCTATTACATCAGCCTCGCGCAATTCCTCTAAAATGGCTTGTATCTCATTTTGATGATTGGTGTGTCCAGCTTGCTGTGACGCAACCAATAATATTAGTCTATCGATAAGTTCGTCTATATCATTCCAATAACGATAATCAATCGTTTGATTAGCATCATAATGCATTAAACCGGAACCGGTTGGTTGTCGTTTGGGTGTTGACGTGTACCTTGGTGACGATGGAAAAAGTTTTTTTATAATTATTCTATACTTATAACTTTGATTTGAATTAACTGGTGCATTAATATTATAACTTCTTTTATGCGCATTAGTACTTTTTAAAATGGTCTTATAAGTATCTAAATCCGACTCTGTGTATACATGATGATTTGGATATTTTTTAAACATTAACTCAAAGAGACCTTCAGTACCGGGGTAAACGATGTTGTTAATAATAAAATTATCATCAATTATATCCAATTCAGAATTACCAATCATCCATTTATTTGTTCGCTCATCTATACGCGGTCCATAGGTACGATCAAGGGTTCTTTTAGCTCTACGTGTGGTTGCCAACGTGAGATATTTTTCAGCCAGTGCACCAACATAGGGTTTTGCTGTAGGTTGACTACTTTGTTCCATCACATAAGGTGTTGCTGTAGGTTGACTACTTTGTTCCATAAGCGTTGACCTAAATATCTCAGTATCATCATCATTATTATCATTACTAAGAAAATGTGACTTTATATCGACATCAGAATCGGTTGAAAAACGTGCTTTTTTAATTTTAGGTTTTTCATCTTTAAGCAAGAAACTTTTTATTGGTTCATTTCTTATTTCAGCAGCTAGTTCCTTAAGTGGCTCCGTTATTGGCTTAAATGATTCTTGTAAATTTTTCTCTCGTTTAAACTGACTATCTTTGAGCGCACGGTATTTGGCGCGTATAGATTTTGTAGCATTGATGATTTTTCGTTTTAGCTCCCGTTCGCTATCCATAGTGTGTGCGTGCTTATGCTATTACAGTTTACTAGCAAATGTGCAGTGTGAACGTGTACACAGCCATTTTATAGCTTTTTCGAACCGAATTGATGAACTGAACAGAGATTTCGGTCGAACCGCACACTATTTCGGTCGAACCGCACACTATTTCGGTCGAACCGCACACTATTTCGGTCCAACCGCACACATTTTCGGTCCAACCGCACACTATTTCGGTCGAACCGCACACATTTTCGGTCGAACCGCACACATTTTCGGTTCAACCGCACACTATTTCGGTCCAACCGCACACATTTTCGGTTGAACCGCACACTATTTCGGTCGGACCGCACACTATTTCGGTCGAACCGCACACATTTTCGGTCGAACCGCACACTATTTCGGTCGAACCGCACACTATTTCGGTCGAACCGCACACTATTTCGGTCCAACCGCACACATTTTCGGTCGAACCGCACACATTTTCGGTCGAACCGCACACATTTTCGGTCCAACCGCACACATTTTCGGTCCAACCGCACACTATTTCGGTCCAACCGCACACTATTTCGGTCCAACCGCACACGTTTTCGGTTGAACCGCACACTATTTCGGTCCAACCGCACTGCATCAGTAGGTATGGGGCCACTTGGCAACGCAGTGTAATTGCCTATATTCAGGGGCAAGTATTTGAATATTGATGCTGAGTAAGTATAGTATCATCTAGCAATGAACTATATGTAAATGGTAAAATGAGTTAGTCTATTTCGGTTCGAAACACAATGGTATTTCATATAGAAATAATCTATATGTTATTGATCAGTTTTTAATTTGAATAAAGATATCGAAATTTTTACGATACCTTCCGCTATTCAACTCACTGTCTTTATCTATAACCAAAAAGTTGAACCTTTCACGCCAACATTCATTGCAAATTTCTTTGAACTGATCGAATGACATGTCACTACCTACATGTTCTTGGAAAACGTGTTTGATATTAGTCAAATCTTGTTTAAATAAAACTATTAAATTAGCATTATCCCTAAGTAATTGTTTTGGTATGAAACTGTATGTCTGACAAAGATAGAAGACTGAAATATCTTTATGACGCCCCATACTGAAATATGCTCTAATATTATTTTGTTTATCCGTAGCAACATCGTCAAATATAAAAATTGAATTATTTTTTACATCTTCTGGTGCTATAACATCATCATTATTAGAAAAAGTAAAATATCCTAAACCCCTTATTGGTTTAAGAACGCGTTTCAGATACTCATACTTTGGTTGACAGAGTGATTTTGAATAGAGATAAATATTTTCAAAACTTAATCCATTCGGATGTTCTAATAAATTTAATAAAATGCTAGTCTTGCCACACCCCGAAGGACCAGAGATTATACATCTTATACTATTCGGTAATAAGGGGCCATGCTTTTTTTCAGCTAATGTGGTTGACACAAAATCCATATTTTTGATTGGCAGTTCAACATCTTGTTTTACGAAACGCATTTTTAACGCTACTGATTTATTATATAAGCGCTAACCCCCTTATATACTTACGCGCAGTAGTCATCATGAATCACTACAGCGTGGATTGGCGCACCTTAGGTCTTGAATGTATACTCGTCAACAATGAATTTAATTGTTGCAGTGATCCACAAGTTACCGACAACAATGAAATTAAATGGTTTAACGATTCTGATGAACCATTGTTGTCAATAACTTTTAATCATATTGAAAAGGATGATATTATGCATCTATGTATTATAATTTCTAATTGTTGTAAAAAGAGGATTTATTTGATTGAAAGTGATCAAAATTGTAAATTAGCTGTTCATGAAATTGATTCATTTCAATTTTTCATGAATCTATAAATAGCTCGAATCAAATTTTATTAGCATTCAGTTCTAATGTTACGTCACAACCGGCAACAACAACGAAGTGGTCGTGGACTTGTTAATTCATTAATTAACAAATTGCCATTTGAACTTCACATACCTGGCTATCAGTATTGTGGACCGGGTACAAAATTACAAGAAAGATTAGCAAGAGGTGATCCGGGGATCAATAAATTAGACGAAGCTTGTAAGGCACATGATATCGCTTACTCGCAAAGTAAAAATCTCTCTGATCGACATAAGGCGGATTTAATTTTAGCAAACGCAGCCTGGGATCGAGTTAAATCTTCAGACGCAAAATTTGGTGAAAAAGCTGCTGCGTGGGCCGTAACAAACGCAATGAAAGCTAAAGTAAAACTTGGTATGGGTGTGAACAAAAAGGCTACACTCGGTCAAGTGCGAAGAAGTGTACGCGGTACCGTTAAAAAATTAAAACGTGAACCAATTAATAATGCTGTAAAGCTTGCTCTTAAAGCGGCTAAAGTTGCAGCTAGGGGTAAAAAAATTAAAACACCACGTATTATTCCAATACCTAAAACGGGTGGTGTTCTACCACTTTTACCAATTTTTGCGGCACTTTCGGCAGCCGGTGCGCTAGCCGGGGGTGCATCAGGAATTGCGAAAGCTATTAATGATGCTAAAGCGGCACAAAAACAGTTGAATGAAAGTGAACGCCATAACCGAACGATGGAGGCTATTGCTATACGTAATGGTCGGGGTTTGTATATAAAACCATATAGAAAAGGATTAGGATTATACTTGCAACCGTATCCAAAAAACTTATAATGAAATTGCCCGAGCGGGCACTAACAGATAGAGATTTACGTAAATATGCGAAATATTTACCCCATTTTCGTGGTGTATTTATGCGCGATAATTTACCCAAACGTGGACCGTGGTATAATGAATGCGGCATTTTAAATTTAGATAGTTCTACCGGACCTGGTACTCATTGGACCTGTTACTGGAAAAATGGTAATCAGGTAGATTATTTTGATAGTTTTGGTAATTTAAAACCACCGCTTGAAGTGGCTCGCTACCTCAGTGGAAACAATATTACATACAATTATAATAAATATCAAGATTACAATTCCTATAAATGTGGTCATTTATGTTTAGAGTTTCTTTATAATAAATATTACGGTGATGGTGATAAATATTTATAAAAGAAATCAACGCTCACGTATGTTTGTCATTTCGAAAGACGAAGTCATGGCGTTCACATTAACTTTGTCGGGAAATACTTCTATACTCACTGCACACTATTTTCCGACAATTCAACTTAGAAATCAATATGAGTGTGCTCTATTAGATTTCCAAGTATACAATTCAATTCCTAACGTAACTGCTAAAAATAATTTATTACATTACGGTGATAATGATGTAATATCATTTCCTACCGGCACCTTTGAAATAGATGATTTAGCTACATATATAAACAAAACTATTTACAACAAGTATGGTAATATAATATATAACAACGAAAATGATAAACCATACATACATCTAAGGGCCAATAATAACACACTCAAATGCGAAATAATTAGCAATAAAGCTATTGATTTCACTAAACCTAATACAATTGGTTCACTTTTAGGGTTTACTAAACGGATATTGGAACCAAACAAACTTCACTCATCTAATGAGCCTGTCAGTATTATGAAGGTGAATGCAATACGCATTGAATCTAATATTACGAGTAATGCTTATATGAATGGTATGCTAGCTCACACACTTCATGAATTTTCACCTCTTGTTGCGCCAGGGTATAAAATAGTTGAGGTACCGCGAAATATAATCTATTCACCGGTAACCGTTAGAGAGTTAACATCTCTTTCGTTGAAAATTGTCGATCAAGACGGTGATTTGGTTGACTTTCGCGGTGAAACAATCACAGTACGTTTGCATTTGAGACCATGTTAATTTACAATCTGGAGCAACCCGCCGCTAGGCTATATAATAGAGCGTTTTTACAGCCTGAGCTCATTCAGTTGAATACCATTAAACGTAAAGCATTTAAGCAACAGCGTATTTCACCTGAACGTTTAGCATTTCTTGAAGCATTGGGTCACAAAGTTAAAAGAAAATGGTATACAGCGACGTATTAAATATTCCTGGTGGCTCACAAATTGATGATAGCATTACGAACTTTGAATATCATACATATGCGCCCTTTTTACGATCCTTTAAGAATAATGACGAAGTTAGAATATTAATTCAAAACCAGGACTTGTACATTTTACCTAGTGAAAGTTTTATTTACATTGAGGGGAAAATTTTAAATAATGAAAATGCCGTTCCAGATATAAAATTGGTTAATAATTGTATTGCCTTTCTATTCGATGAAATTAGATATGAATTAAATGGGGTTGAACTTGAACGTGTTAGGTATGTTGGTCTAACATCGACATTGAAAAATTATTTATCGTTAAACGATGGTGAGAGTAAACAATTACTAAATGCTGGTTGGTCGATTGATAATGATTGTACAATAAAATTACCACAAGCCAACTTTAACTTTTGCATTCCGCTTAGAAAATTATTGGGATTCGCTGAGGATTATGGAAAAATTATGTTAAACGCAAAGCATGAATTAATTCTTATTCGTGCACGAACTGACAACGATGTAATTGTTTCAGAATCGGATTCGTTAAAATTTGAAATAAATAAACTCGAATGGCGTGTTCCACATGTTACTGTATCAGATGAAATTAAATTATCACTGCTAAAATATGTTGAAAAAGCTGAACCTATACAGATTAGTTTTAGAGCGTGGGAAACTTATATTCAACCTGCATTACCCACTACACAACAAAACACTTGGGTTGTAAAAACAACTACACAGCTAGAAAAACCGCGATATATCATTTTCGCTTTACAGAAAAAGGATAAAAATGTTTCTAAGTTTGATCATTGTGATTTAAATAATTTCAAAGTTTACCTAAATTCACAAGTGTACCCTTATGATGATTTGAATATTAAATTTGATATTAATCAGTATGCAATACTTTATGATATGTATACCCGCTTTCAATCCTCATACTATCATCGTTCCAATGAACCGCTCTTAAATTGGGAAAATTTTAAAACTATAGCTCCGATAGTTTTTATCGATTGCTCACATCAAAATGAGTCACTGAAAAGCGGTTCAGTTGATGTTCGTTTAGAATTTAAATGTAATAAAGATATTCCGGCTGGTACGACAGCAATAGCCATTTTAGTTCATGATGTCATTTTCGAATACATTCCACTAACTAACCTGGTTAAAAAGTATACCTAATTACCCCCACCACTTTTAATTATTCTATATAAAGTTGTGGATTGTGTGAATAATTTCAGTTCTACGGCGGCGGTAAAAAATGGCGTTTCTTGACATACAAGGCTATCAAGGAGCTAACAACGAATTTTATTTTAAAGAAGTTGGTATCGCTGCAGAAAATTCGGATGATATATTACATCTTATATTCGACGCACCGTTTGATTTCAACGAGTTGCCGAAAAAATATCAACGAGTAGCCCGTTGGCTTTGCCGAAATTGGCATGGAATACCTTGGTCGTATGGATTTATTCCGTACAAAAAACTTCATACCATATTGAAACCTGTATTAAAGAAGTATGATGTTATATACGTCAAGGGCGGTGAAAAGAAGAAATGGATATCAAGTTTGTTTGATGGTACCGAAAACCAGCCGTGGATTCTGAATTTGGAAGAAATATTTGATGTACCGAAGATTTCCATTCTACGAGATGAATATTATTCAAGACGCTGTATGCTTCATTCAGATAAAATTTGTTCATTAGAAAATTGTATTCTTTTAAAAAATTTTTATATGGAAAACAAATAGATTTTAAGTAATATATAGATTTAAGTAATTTAATTTTTTGTATACATATTCTATAAATAAAATTTAAAAAAAAAAAATATGTGCGTTTTATTTAATTATTACCCTGCATTCCCCTATTTTTTACAGCAAAAAGTTTCTTTCGTTAACCTATAAGAGTATTAACAAAAATCTTATGAAATTTATTATTCTAATTGAAAAGCATATTTCATGATACACCCTGTATACTAAAATATTTATTAAAAATACTAAATATACACCCGTTATATATACATGATATTATTTGTATGTTAATGATAAAGTAGCAAATTCAAAATGTTCTATGTGTCTATAAAAAATTTTGATTTTAGACTTAAAAATTTAGTAAAACTCAATGTTGTTATCATTTTTATATTAAGCGACGTGTTTAACTTATAGTAATTTAAAACCAAAAATTGAACTTTTATTCTGTTTAAAAATGTTAAATACAATACTATTATACCCTAATATAAATATGTATCGAAGTATTAAAATGATATACATTGATTTTGCTGATTAAACAAATTTTTTGCAATATTTATAAATTATTTTATAATTAGATTTAATACTTATTCATAAATGGCTATACAATTCGTTTACTAGTATTCATAAAAATTAAAATTATATACAAATTTTCTTTCTTATTCTCAATATACAGAGTGTATACATAAAATATTTTTAATATACAGAGTCTATACATATGTACATACTGAATTATTTCAGATAATTTTCGTTTGATATAGAAACAGTTTTGTGCTACAGTCAAATTCAAAAATGTTGTGCACCATAAGAAGTAATATTTTTTGTAACTTGTTAAAATTTCAAGAACTTCTGTTAGTTAACTAAAAAATTGGTCACTGTAGGTTAAATGTTAAAGTATTAAAACTGATAAAAATAATTTCTTGCTTGAGGCCTACAATGGGTGATATTTTTTACTAAACAATTTTTTAACTCATTAATATTCCATGACGTCATCTTTCTTATACCAAAAAAACTCCTTATATGAGTCTTACGATCATAATTCAGCTAAAACAAACATTTAGATATTGGTTCTTTGTTTATTTTAAAACTGATAAAAATTCCTGGAAATGACAAGTTGAGACTTGCTTTTAAATAAAAATCCTCTCTGACTATGATGCAAACATATCATGAAATTACATCATCCTGAGTCAGCTAAAAAAATCTTAAATAAACAAACTCAAACCGTATAAAGTCACGAGTTTTTATTAAATAAACAAATTAATCTTATAAAGACTTGACTCATATACAAAAAAAACCTCAAGTACAATTGACACCCAAATTTCCGGCAGTACAGTAGCGGTCAGAAATTTGGAGTCTGGAATCTGGAGTCTGAAGTCATGATTGCGGCTAGCGCTTGGTAGAGTGCCCCCCACAAAATTTAGCGGCCACCCCTTGGGTTAGGGTATTCCCCACATTTTTGACTTGGTAGTTCGTTTAAAATGATGCAATTAAGGTAAGCGCGTGTTGGGGTTAAGGTTTGCACGTACAGTACGCTTCAAAAAGTGATCGGATACCTTTTTACTCAGGGGGCCCGCACTTTTGACACGGTAGTGTACCAAAAATTTAAGTACAGTACGGTGTCAAAAGTTTACGGCCACCCCCGAGTTAGGGTATTCCCCACATTTTTTGACGTGATAGTTCGTTTAAGATGGCGCAATTAAGGCAAGCGTGTGTTGGGGTCAAGGTTTGCACGTACAGTACGCTTAAAAAAGTGATAGGATACCTTTTTGGTCAGGGGGGTCCACACTTTTGACACGGCAGTGTACCAAAAATTTAAGTACACTGCCGTGTCAAAAGTTTGGGGCCACCCCCGAGTTAGGGTAACCCCACATTTTTGACGCAGTAGTGTACCCCATCTATCAAATTGTAACCTAAAATTCAGTCTGCGCATGCGTCATGTACTTAAATTCAGTCTGCGCATGCGTTAGGTTTGCATTCAAAAACTATGGCGGGTAATGGGTTAACACAAAACTAAATTGTGACGAAAATAGTGATGATGCATAATGGGTTAACATAAATTAATTCGGTTGCTGGCGATGACTCACCTCTTAGGAATTTCAAGGCCAGCAGTATGAGCGAGTGTTGGGGTCATATGTCAACAACAAATTTTAAATACATGTACCTGGTACGTGCCGGGTCAGAGATCAATTCATACACTAGGTACAGTAGGACCCCAAACTACACGGTTCTTAACACGGTCAAAAAAGTAGTCCGGATAATTGAGGTTCTACGGTGTCACCGTACCGGCCTAGCTATTCTACTTGTGTGACCATTCATACACATGCAAACATCAAACCCACGCGACTACAAACAGTGTGTAACAACCCAACAGAGTGGGGAGAAGTGGAAGGGATTTTTTGTCTACGCTGGTATCGCTAGTATAGAGATAGTAGTGTTTCCTCTGTTCTCTGTGATATTTCCAATTTCATTTAGGTATTTTGGTATAATTATTTTATATAATAAAACAAAAATAATAATGATAACAATAATTTAAGTATAAAATATCGCAATGAATAAAAAGCTATTATTTTCTACAAATATCAACAGTAATCCGTAAATAATTAGACTAAGCTCTAATTAACTTTAACAAATAAATAATTACTGCCTACTATGAGCAAATATTGATAAAAGATGTAAGTAAAAATCATATATCAAAACAAAAGGCCTCTTAAATAAATACCGAACGAAAATCCAAACACTTGAATTCGTTATATACCCTTGTAATTATTTTGTAAGAAAAATAATTGATTTTATTGAACAACGATTTTGTATCAAAAACAAGCCATTGAAAATTCTTGAAAATCAAAAATAAGCATACAAATTGACCAGAACTGCTACAGAACAAATTAAACAAATATAATCATATTTTCCGCAAAATAGGTCACGCCTTAGTAACGACAACGACGATGAACCCCCTTCAAAATAATAAGAGTTAAAGAGATCGAAAAAACTCATATATAATTCTTTAACTTAATCTATTTAAGCCACTAAAAAGGTGAATCTAACGAGCAATTATAACACCTAAGAAAATCAATTGACATACATGGTAATGTTATGAAACAGAAATATACATTTAAATATTCTAGAAAAAGATGACTAAATATAAATATACGTTGATTTCTATAATATGTTTTAATTAATAATAATTTTTAAATATGGAACGAAATAAAGAACCCCGTAACGTATAAAATTTTCATCGTTTTACGAACTGTAACGGTTTCAGTTAAACTTTTAATACAATATCAAAAAAAGTATTTTTTTTCCAGTCACCTTAGTGTAAGTACATGAATTGAACCGCGTGTGCTCTCTTTTATATTCTATGTGACATAATGAAAATGGAGTGAGAGAAAAATATTTTCGGTGTTTGGGATAATTTAATGTGAAAAATAATTACCTACATGGAAAAAAAATAATAGAATGACTACAGAAACGAGACACAAAATGTTCAGCTGTTTTCTCTTTTGTATAAATTCCATCTTTAAAATCCGCTACGCTTCATGCTATATTTGTAATTGTTCCTTTTTTTATTATTAATGTATCATAATATTTTTTTGAACAGGCATACCGGTTGTGTTATTTAAAATTCTCTAGCTTGTAATAGAAAGAGGGAAAATGTTTAAAAATTTATAAAGCATTTGTCATTTACCATTTAAAAGTAAAGTTTGCATACAATTTAAATTATTTTTATAGGTATACAGTATCACTCTTAATGTGTCTAGCTAGGGGTACAGTGGGGAATATGTTTTAAAACAAAGTAGTAGGTATACCCTCACTGTCGCACTATATTTCACATTTTAAAAAAATCATACTTAAATTGTAATGTTTTTTTTTTTTCTAATCATTACTTTTCGGAATTTTTACATCATGTTTTATTGCTAAAAATACCTAGAATTTAACTACTTCCTAATACTTACCGGCTATCACACATTCGAAATCGAAGATTTTCGATATCGATAATTCTGGGTAGTGCTAATATAATTTAGGTAGGCACTATGTATGAAAACTTTTCTCTAATTTTCTGCTTACAAACGAACATTTCCGAAATTCAATTAACTGCCTTAAATTTTCAGTTTATTCAAGTATTCAGTTAAGTTCAAAAAACGCAAAAAGAACTGCAGAGATGTAATTACAAAAAAAAAACCTTACCAGCCGTGCCATTTCCTCCGAAAATAGACCAGACGAGACGAGCAAAAAGAGAAAAAAACGGTGACATAATATGTCTTTACTTCTTCTGTTACGTCCTATTTATTTTCTCTATTGCATGCCTTTTTATCATGTGCCCTAAATTCTCCATAATGCTGCATCTACTCCATTATAGTTATTTTTCTGAAAAGAAATATTATTATACCTGACTGAGTCATTCGATGGCTAATTCGCTTAAAAATAATTTTTATTTATTTATTTTTTTGATAACGAAATGCAATGTTTTTTTTTTTAAATTTTCGAAATAAACGTATTTTTACGCCAAATTTCATTTTATCGAGCCGGTTAAACTCTTCTGTCAGCGACAAAACTGTCACTGACAACAAGTAACTAACACTATTATTAGATAAAATTTTTTGTTCATACTTTAATATCTGATATATAAGTGACAGAATTCCCTTTAGTTATATTCTAATACAAAAAATAAAATCCAGAAAAAGGCCTTACTTTTAGATCACTGGATTAGAACCACCTTCAAATGATTTAGATAAAATTATGTTCTCAACTATGAGTAGGTATTTCGGCGTGAATATTAATTTTATATAAATACTTATTTGAACGCGCTGTTTAAAATGTAAACACACGGTATATCAATCGATTTACCAATGTGTTTGTTGTACGCCATTACGAATGGATGTCAAACTTTTTTTTTAAGTTAAATTATTAAGGGAGGTTACTTTTATTTGAGTTACCTACAGGGTGGCAAGGGATGACATTTTCAAACATATATTATGCATAAATACGCCAATCCCTTTTCCCAGTGATATGATATTTACATTAGAATTATCCCTAACATCATATATTATTTGGTGTCAATTGTTATTCTATATATTAATATTATGTGTATTTTATTTTGAAATATGACACTATTTATATGTATTTTTTTCTGTCAGTAGGTCTGCATTGGTCGTAGGTCTATACCTACATATATGTATACGCGCATCATGCAGTTTGTTTTTCGTCTGAATTTTTGTCAATTGTATTTTTATTATGATTAATGGCTGATTTTCGTTATAGGGAAAGGGGTGAAGATTTAACCAACCATTACGTAAAATGGTTAGTACATGTTTCAATGAATTCTGTAAATGAATAAGCAAATTTACACGGATTTCATATTATAACCCTTTTAATATGTAATAATATCTAACCAGTAATATATTACTGTAAAAATTATTACTGAATGTTAAACAATTAAACTTCGGAAAAATATTTATAAGTATTCAGTTCTATTGAAACTGAAATTATATTTAATTTTCATTTTCGTTTTCTTGCGTATTATTTATTTTAATTTTAAACTTAATAATTTTTTAATTTCAAATATTATCGAGTGCTTGTGAAACACTACTACGTATGACAGACTTTTGTCTGCATTTTAAACACACGTAGTATTCATATGTTCACTTATCGTTCAGCTAAACTGAAACTTTAAGCACTCGACTTCCTTGGTTAACATGACCAAAAACCACATATGTAAATTAAAAATCACAAAGTGATTGAAAAAATTATCCGGATCGGCCGGGAATCGAACCCAGGATCTCCTGGTAACTAGCCAGGTGTGCTGGCCAGTTACCAACCATTTACCAACCAAGAAATTTCTGTTTGAAAATGAACTGACGGTTCGAAACAATATTGTCACAGTTTCAAAATAAAAGTGATATTTTTGCGAAGTAAAATATTTGTTTATTATTTACAAATATGGAATACCATAAAGTAACGCTCAAATCTATTAATAATGTATCTAAAATTTATAATGTATATAATATTAATTTGCGTAAGGTATTTGAAGAAGGAAAAATATCATTATTAAAACAAAAGGTAATAAGTAGATCCGACTTTGTAAAATTTATGTCATATAAATTTACACCAAATTTATAATGTATTTATTATTAAGTTATAAAACACAAATATATATATATATATATATATATATATATATATAGGTATATATATATATATATATATATATATATATATATATATATATATATATATATATATATATATATATATATATATAGATAGATAGATAGATATAGATATAAATTTTAGTGAATATCATTTTCGTATTCTAGGCACCTCAAAACATATTACTGTTATGGTCCCGGGCTTAGGTCGCGTCATGACACCTACTCTAATAGCTGAATTTCGAATTTTCGAAATTCGCTAAAATGTTTTTAGATGGTATTTCCAAATAAATAATTTACTTAACTACTTAATATTTAAATTTGGTAGATTGGTATATAGGTACTAACTTTTCAATTGACGGAGCACACTAGTTCGCTCCCGCGGTCAGAAAAACCTGAAGGGTAGTATACTAGTTCGCTCCGATGACCGTATACTAGTTGGTTCCCGTAATTATATGCTAATGAAATTAAGGTTCATTCTAAGAACCCAAAGAAAAAGAATACACAAATTGAACAGCAAAATAAGAATGTTTTTATTTGTGTTTTATAACTTTATAATAAATACATTATAAATTTGGTGTAAATTTATGACATAAATTTTATAAAGTCGGATCTACTTATTACATTTTGTTTCAATAATGATATTTTTCCTTCTTCAAATTCCTTACGCAAATTAATATTAGATACATTATAAATTTGGTGTAAATTTATGGGCCGATTCGTATCGGCGTAAGCCCAAGCCGCTTACGCTCATTTTGAATCTATTTGTGCTTGTTTTGAAGCACATTTGGCTTGCTTTTGATATGTTTGTATATTCCTGTCTCAATTTCCATGTTCTACAAAGAAGGGTGAGGGTATGTATACGATGTACCTATACCGAAAGCTAATACTTGACCCTTCTCTCTAGAAGATGGAACGTGAGATAGGAATATATAAACATATCAAAAACAAGCTAAATGTGTTTCAAAACAAGCACAGATTGATTCAAAATGAGCACAAGCGGCTTGGACTTACGCCGATACGAATTGGCCCATATGGCATAAATCTTACAAAGCCAAAACTACTTATTAGATACATTTTGTTTCAAAATGATATTTTTCCTTCTACAAATTCCTTACACAAGTTAACTGCCTTGGGATACACTTTTTTGTAATTTTATTAAAATGTTTTTGTGTTCTTGTAAAAATTATATTTATAATTATTTACAGTTAACATGGGTTTGCCCTTTTCTCTTACCATTTCGCACACTTCCATATCGATGACAAAATTATACAGATTGGTTGTTAAACAAGCTTTTTCTTCAATTGACTGACCACAAATAATAACTAATGTGCGAATATTTGCTTTGGGTCTTCATTTAGTTAATTAATTTTACCTGTCAGTAGATAGCAAGTTGGGAGCGAACTAAACTACGACCCTTTTTCAAGATATTTCTCAAAATAATGTCCGACCTCTACAATATCGAGTCTTTGAAATAAAAGATCTACGACAGATTTAAAAAAAAAAAAGAATTAACATTATTAAATAAGTTGTATGCTTACTTGAAGAAAAAACGTAAGTACACATAAGTAACAAATTAAAATATTTTAAAATTATCCCCCCCCCCGGTATTTTCGTTTTGTTTTTTTTTTTTTTTTTAAAAAAAAAAAAAAAAAACAAAACGAAAAAGGTAAATATATAAATAAAGGGAACTTGTAACGCAAATGACTCCAATTATCTCTTCGAAATGAAAATACAAATATCTGCTTCAAATGCCAGAATTAAACTGCCATTTATTTTATTATTTTAGTTGCTAGGAAAACTCTTTTATTCTTATATGTACACGGCAACTTGTATGAATTTTCAAAATTATAAAATTTGCATTTTCACGGCAATCTTGTGCCGGTACAGAACTACTTCATATACATTGAAACTTATTTAATTTTCAATTAAAACTTTCTATTGTTCTTTTTAAGTAATTTTGAAAACATTGGGTGTTTAGTGGACTTCTCATAACTAATAAATAAAGCAATATTACATAACTTATGTCCTGCTCTAACAATAATTTAGTGTCGTTGTAATAAAACCTACTATACCAAGTAAATTAAAACTTTTGTAAACTTTGATATAAGGTATGGTAAATTTTGAATAGACCATCAAATTAAACAAATTTGCTGTTATAGTATATTTATATAAGTTGCTTGGTACATAATAAGCTTTGTCAATATCTACCTAGGTATGTATGTATACAGAACAGGTATGCAGAACTTTATATATTTAAGCAAACTAAATGTCTACCCGTGTGCCAAAATATTTAATTATATAATTTTCCTGGAATACAATTATACAAGTTTTGAATTAGTTATACGAATTAACTAAATACACCTGTTTTCATACAATTTTCATTTAATTTTCAACAAACAAATTTCATTTTTCTAAAAATTAAATTATAAATAATGTTAGCTTTGATGTCGATGTATACCGTAATTAGGAGAAGATTAGTATGACGGCTCAATGGTCTAGGGGTATGATTCTCGCTTTGGGTGCGAGAGGTCCCGGGTTCAAATCCCGGTTGAGCCCAGATTTTTTTTAAGATTTTTAGGTATTCAGTTAAGAAATCTTTTCCTGATTGTTTCAATAATTTCAAATAGAAAAGGAAAAAATTTCATAATTATTTTCTTCGTGTTTGAAGACTATTATTTAACTATTCCTACATTAATTAAATTTCAATTGTACTTGTGGTATATATTTTCATTTAATATTCATAAAGGACAGTTCAGTATAATCCTTTTCTGTTATTTAGGTATTCAAATTCTTACCCTATAAGGAACATTTGTGGGCTATTCCCAGATCATCAAAATATTATTTCATTTTTATCCCACAGAACTTCCTTCATATTTAAAAAAATACCACAGTTAATTTTTGTGACATTTTGACTGGAAAAAATGGTTCATTTTTAAAAGCTTTTATTTAACTTGGCTATTTGTATGTTTGTTTAGATCAAATTTTGCAATCAAAATATTCTATTGTAATTGAGCTAGAGATTTCAAATTTTGTATGCGTGTTCGTGTATAACTTTGATGACAACGTAACATTGTATAATAAGTTTTTTCATAAATTCCCTCAAATCCAGAATTGTTGATTTTTAGTCTTAAGCAACTTTTTGACATTTCGAACTGTCAAATATTGTCCTTCAATTTTAAGTTGCAATTATTAGTTTTCATGTTTGATTAGGATATGACAATATGACCATTCTCAAACGTGTCCGATCTCACACGTCTGAGAATGGTTATATTGACCGAAACATGTCAGAAGAGTTTCGCTCTATTATTGCAATAGTCGGTTATCTGGGAAATATCAACTTTTGAGATATTCAAGTTTAAAGTTTTTTAGAATATATTTATTGTCTTTTGAGAGTTATTTGAAATCCAATTTTAATGCAGTTTTGACAGAAAACTCTTTAAAAACGATATTAAATTATACTATGAAAATTGAAAGAAATATTTTATTTTATCGGCCCAAATTTTCAAATTTTCCTAGATAACTGACTATTGCATAAAAATATTTTAAATAGAATTACTACGATGGCAAAAATACCCTAATTTTAAAAATGAAAACCATTATTAAGTGAAATAAAACCATTTCTTTTAACATAAAAATACCGAAAAAAAGTTAACAAACTCATCACAAATTATTCACTAATTAAAACCTAAAAAGCATGAACCTTGATAATGACAATTTGACAAATTTTACAGGACACCAAAGATAAAGTTTGACAGCTGGTATTTTCCTATTATGATTTTTCTTCAACATCCGGGCAGTATAGTTAAAACGTAGTGAAATTCTACTAACATAATTAAAAAATTGATTAAATAACATTATATTAATCATAAAAGCATGCGTATTGTAATACATTTACTACATTGTTAATAATTTCTTTGTTTGATTTGACCTAACGAATTTCTTTTAAAATTTTAAAATTCGGTTATGTTGTTTAGTTTGTAAAATTTTCAAAATTTTTTTTGCTTCAATACTGGGATAAAATGCAGTAACCTAGTATTGTAGTAAAAATAAATTGAATTTGACGCTTCAGCAGTACAGTTATATGGATATACCTCAGTCTTGCAACAATTAAAATTTAAATTTATTAAAATTGTCATACAATAATATCGATTATATTAGCAAAAATATTAAGCTTAGAGCTTAACTGATTGTAGCATCTGAAAGATACGCTTTTCCTCTTTCGAATGATGTAGATAACTCAAAAATGTAATTTTGCCCAGATAACCAACTATTGCAATAATGGAGCGGTTTCTATATTTTTTTTTTTATATTATTTAAATAATCTAATTATTTAAATAATTATTTAAATATTATTTAAATAATCACAAAGGAAATAGAGATATTGTTTACATTATAAATGTTTTGAATTCGTCTAAATTAATTTCCATTACAGTCGACCACATATTTATTAATTTTTTTAAAATTATTTTTAAAATTAAAATTATATATTAAATTATGAAAAATGGGTAATTTTTGATTCTTACTGATTTGTTCTTTAAAGCTTCCTTAGGCTAGTCATCAAATCCAGGGGAAAATCCTCAGCCTTATAATAAAATTTATAGCCCCCCAATCCAAAATATTTTATATGGCGATTCTGTTAGGGACCACTGTTTTCCCAAGTCTGTTTATAAGCAAACAATTACCAACAAAGACCAACGCTAAATAAATATTAAAAAAATTTTCTGTTTTTAAAATATTATTTTGTAAACACAATTTAGTTTTCTATTCCAATTATAATTACGATTTAAGTTACAACGACGAAGTATTAACAAAGGACTGTTATTGTTAGTCCCTGTATAAACAACATGAGATAGCATCCGTGAAATATAACTTCATACATATTATGTATATTCACACGAAAGTAGGTCAAAGGTGGCAGGATAAAATCTAGGTATATGGATGTGCTGCCGCGCGGTCCCATGGTGTAATGGTCAGCACTCTGGACTCTGAATCCAGCGATCCGAGTTCAAATCTCGGTGGGACCTTTAAGAGTAATCTATTTTAATATTTTTTATTATTATAAATTATGAAATCAGAAATTTTCATTTACAAAGTCTTTGAAATATTTTAATTTTATGTTAAATATATACAAAACTTTAATTAAAAATTTTAACTGAATACCTACTATTTTATGAGGAAGCGTGTGGATAGATTAAGACGATCATCTGGTGGCCATCTTAATGAGAGGACAGACCGGTATAGCTTCCCGAAACGGTAATTAAGAAATTATATTACATACTTGACATAAGAGCTAAAACGTGACAAACTGACGAAAACACGTATTACATTTCCTTTGTCAAAATTTAAATCCACTTGACTTTAATTGTGATCAGAAATTATTGCAAGTACTACAATATAGTTATACTAGCCGTATACCCACCCGATAGGTGTTTTACCATCGGTAACATCTCAGGATGTCAGTCAGTGTCAAAGATTTATTAAAATAAGATATTATTTATTTTAATAGCCATAGTAACATATTTTTATATATCTCTAATTTCAAAAATGATGAATTTCTATACAAATTTCTATTCCCTAATTAATACACTTAGGGGACTTTTCAAAAATCCCTTCTTAGTGCTCACTTACATTACATAGTGAACTCCTGTGCAAAATTTCATACTTCTAAACTCAGCGGTTTAGGCTGTGCGTTGTCTGTCAGTCAGTGTTAGAGATTTATTAAATAGATGACATGTGACATCCACTTAGCCCGCAAAATGACCGTCTTGGTCTGACCGGTCCCTTATAGTCTGAGTGGATGTAAGAAAACTGAATTGCTTGCACTATTAGGCCTATACTTATAAACCAATTAATCTAAACAATTAAAATCAAGTAGAAGTTAATTTTTGACAAAGAAAATTTAATACACGGCTTGGTTAATTTGCCACGTTTTCCGGTTATGTTAAGTACGCAATGTAATACCGCGTCATTTCATTATCCGTACTACCATTATGCGTACCGTTTGTGTGTGTTTGTATATACATACACAGTCTACGTGACAAAATTTTTATTGTAAACAAACATTTTTATGTAAACAAATCTTAAATTTTTAACATATACAGGCGATTATTTTAAAAGTTAACATAAATATATGATAATAGTAATAATAAAAATTATTAATACACATATATATTATAATTACCAAGCTTACAATTAGAAATAAATATTATGTAGCTAGAAAATATTACTTAAAAATTTATTTTTATAAAAATATTTTAATTTTTATTAAAAAATAAATTGTCTAGAGAAACATCCTGTATATGATTTTCGTTAAGGGTACGACGTTTATGTATTGTCGTACGGTTAACGGAATATCGGTGTATTTTATTGTTTGATAGCTTTTACGTGCAATGATGTAGGCAGCCGGACCTAAAAACGTGGCAAATTAACCAAATCATATTGTTTCTTTGTATTTTTATTTTAATCAGTTAATATTAACTTGATTTTCATTGTTTAATATAAAAATAAATTATGAGCCACTTGGACTCTTACGATTGCTTGTTCCAGTAACACTAGTCGTCAAAAATAGTTTGAGAACAATTTCCTTGTAAATAGAGAAATTTGATAAGGAATTTGTTTTGTAAAACAAATTTACCTACCACCCGTAGGTAAATTGTATTCACAGCCTATATTTAAACAGATCAATAGGTGATCAAAAAGTCAATTGCTTTGTAAATAAAAATTCAAGAGACATTTAATTTATAATTGACAAAAATATATGGCGTCATAAATTCATAAATTTTGTCTTTTCAAAAGTTTATTGATGTTATTGCCAGTCTCGGCCAAAATAAAGTTTAAATTTGGAAAAGATGGAACCATCTTGTTAAATAACTATTTTTATACAGCTTTAAGAACAAGTACCTAGTTATATATCTAATTTCCATAAAATTACCTAAATGACACTATAATTAATTAACTGCATATGCACTTACAGTTAAACTTCCCTATAATTAATACCCATTTTTTTATGCATAATTACCCTTTTATATTACAAAACTAACAATTACTATGTTGATATAAATTACAGGTAGTAAGTAGGTATTACTACAAAAACTATTTTTAACTTAATTTATAAGATGTTGACGATTTCTGTTGAATCGGCACTGTAAATTTGTTCCTACCCTTGCATTAAAAAATTGTATAGGTATATGAAAGAAATAACAGTTACGGTTTTTGAAATTTTTTCTGCTCTCCCAGAAAATTAATAGGATTTATCGGTTGTATACAAAGCTGAGATACAATTTGAAAAATCCAAAATAATTCCAGTTTATCTTCATTTAGGCATTTTTATTTTACATTTTTCTATTTGCCTTCTTTATTAATTATTATGTAGGTATTTAATAAAAGGTTAACAAGAACATCCGTTTATATGATAGATGACTAGGTTTTGAAAATGAACCTCAGTTTTAAAATATGGTGCAAATCCTAGAATCGATTTATATTATATGGTGCAAATCCTAGTTTCAGGATATTTGGAGTGGATGCTCCATCTTTATTCCTCCAAACTTGAGCTCGTAAAACCATAAATTTTTTTGTTCATACACCTTCAAAATTTATCAGTAAAATAGTCCATATCGAATTAATAGTTTCACGGTGGTTCTAGGAATAGCTTGTTCTCTAGAGTGGTGTACGGACTTTTTCATTTATGTAGTGACGTATCCAAAACAAAAATATTCCTTTGAAAACATATCAGATAGGTATGTAATGACAAATATTTTTCAAAAAGAAAATAAAACATTCATACTATTTCTGTATTTATGTATAAAATGTGAAATAAAATAGAACAGCAGCTCAGCTACAGTTAGACTCAATTTCATGGCACACCACGATACTGTTCTTTTAACATGTAAATGCCACTGTCAACATTCTCTACATTCTGTGAGACAAAAAAAATAAAAATAAAAATGAAACAAAATACTGAAAAAGGCAATCACAGCTCACAGCACAAGTATGGTGCACGCTGTTAGACTTACATACCTGTGTATTGTTGTTTTCTATTTACCTGTACAAATAAATGGGATATAGATATTTATTTATACATATATAAGATAGGTAATACAGAGATATATTCTCTGATACAAACGTTTATCAACCAACAAACGACTAATTCACTTAAATTCAATAAACATTGTTTTTCCTAAAAGACTAATTAATGTCATTAAGTATTTTAATAGCATTTTAAACAAGATTGTAATAGATTAAAAGTGTTTCACAAGCACTCGATAATATTTGAAATTGAAAAATTGTAACTGCTTCTCGCATTATAGAGAGTACATACACATAAGTGGTTGAATGTTGTCTGTATCGGACACCTGTCGAGCAAAAGATCGGTGGTGTAACGAATAGCACACCTGGCTAGTTACCAGGAGATCCTGGGTTCGATTCCCGGCCGATCCGGATAATTTTTTCAATCACTTTGTGATTTTGAATTTACATATGTGGTTTTCGGTCATGTTAACCAAGGAAGTCGAGTGCCTAAAGTTTCAGTTTAGCTGAACGATAAGTGAACATATGAATACTACGTGTGTTTAAAATACAGACAAAAGTCTGTCATACGTAGTAGTGTTTCACAAGCACTCGATAATATTTGAAATTGAAAGATTATAATAGAATTTCAGTAGTCTGAAATTCAAAAAGTAGCGAACAAAGTGGTATATTTTGCAAGGTCAAGTGTTTTATCTATTAATAGCAAATATGGAAATTTATTACAAAATTAAGTGGTTATTAATTTCACAGTGATATTAGACCAAGAACCTGTATGGTATGAAAATCCCCGTCATCGAAAACCCTCATAATTTAAGTGTAATAAGAAAGTAAATATCCCCAAAAATATAAAAACGTCCGTCGCCCATGTGGAATATAGATAAGAGTGTTTCACAATATAGATAGGGTTAAAATACTGCTAGCAAATTTTTTTTAAAATTTCATCATCTTTTGGGTAACAATGGGTAATAATGACATAATAAGTGCTTCTGAAGTTGGACTGTCATATGTAAAGTTTTCATCATGTTAAGCGGATGTCCGCATAAGTAAGCGGATATCAGGTTTAATTAAATAAATTGAATCAGTTGGATTGTGAAGCTTTACATTGTAATTACAGTTGAATGAATATAAAATGGAACAATCCCGTCATTCGTGCCTGTGAAGGGAGTAAAATAAACATACTTACTAACTTGTAGATAATACGCCACATATGGGTACCTATACAAATTAGTGAATCTGACAGATATCGACCATATTCTAAAAATGACTTAGATTGACTCATTTTAAAATACCTATATGTTACTGCGCTTCTCCCATTACAAATTCGCTCGACTCTACTGACCGAAGTACACAGAAAGTTAATTAAAAACTGGAAATGCACGTAGAGAGGAAAAAAGAAATTAGTGAGAAATAATCTTTACATTTAAAAAGGATTTATTATTTTTGTTGTATGAACGAACATACAAAACGGTAGTAGCTCTATTTTTCTGTTATTTAAAGGATTCACCTATTATTTTAAATTATACAAGCATGGAAATGAATTTTGTCAAAAGTGTTTTAGTAGAAATATTTTAACTTGGTGACGTTAATATTTAAAAAAAAAACCTATGGGGGGTGTCTCTGTAGTACATGTAATAAACAAAATATATTTCCACTTGTTAAAAAGTTGACGACACCAGGCACCCCAGGTGACTATTTTTGTTGTTGTGCCATTTAAAACAATTTTTTTCAATTAGAGTTGCTTCCATTTGTTTTTACTGAAAATTATAAGTTTATCATTTTTTTTTTTAAATTCCACATTTACCTTCATTTAAGGTGAATCGATCAGTACTGACTTTCTGACAAATAAATTACTAACACTATTTTTTTCTCTATAAATAAATATAATTAATGTGTAGAAAAATAAGTTAATTTTTATAGTACATGTAACAGTATTAATATTTGATTATTGTTCAATCTTCTAATTTTAATAATTTTAAAAGTAATGAATTTTGATTCTGGTAGTGACGTGTATAACTAATACGTACACAAATATATTAGAGGTGTGATCGTGTCATTTATAAAAATTTGACATTTTTGTAGTTTTTTTCTATTTATTACAATAACTAAACGTCCAATATTAAACAAAATAGTTTTTTAATGATTCAAAAACATAAAAGAAAATAATTTTCAGTTTTTTAAATCTTAAAGTTGGTTTCTAATGACACAACTTACTTACATAAATACATACCACTGATTCACCTCTAATCATTCTTTGGCATTTACTCGTACGTTAAAATTTCTAACTTTGAAAATTTATTTCTTTTAAACTGCACGTCAGAAATTACTCAAAATAGTGTCAGTGAATGCATCATATCTTTTTCTATAATATACTAAAATTTCAAATTCTAAACGTGGAAAATTTCAAGTGATCGATTCACCTTAAAGAAAACAATTACCATTACCATAAGGTAAAACAAAAGAATAAGTTTTTTTTTTTAATTAAATCATACAGTATACATACTGTTAACTTAGATTAGTCGATCAAAGCGGACTTGTACGTTTCTACCTACTGTATCCGGCATATACGTATATTTATAAGTACCTACATAAAATCATATTGGTCCTTCTGCACACTTAAGCGATGCGATACATATCGTAAATTTGACAGTGATATACATGGTACGATGCATATATATATATATATATATATATATATATATATATATATATATATATATATATATATATATATATATATATATATATATATATATATACTTAAATAGTGTCCGACCAAAACTACAGTTTCGGATTAGGTTTTGGTTTCGGTTTCGACCAGTTTCGGCGCACAATTGGAGTTTCGGTTTTGGCAGCAAAAAGGCTGAAACTACGACCGAAACCGAAACTCCGGGCGATGTTTTTCACTTCTAATTAAGTACATATTAATCTTGTTAATATTAAAAGTTCACTTTTACTATGATTTATTGGCAACCTCATAGTAATAATTATATATCCCATATTCAGTTCCGGGTCATCGAATAGACAAATAAGACAAATATTTATTACCCAATTCTTTGAAGGACTAACTATCACTATCACTATCTATTTTGAATATTTAAATCAATATTTAAGATTTGTTTTAACTTTTCACACAATCAATAGGAGCCGTTACAAATTACTAATGAATCTCTCAAAACAGGAGTAGAATAGTATTCTTTTTTTAATTTTTTTCTCATCGACTCTATGTTTCGGGGAAATTTTGGCAAAAGTAGCACTGAAAATCCTTCATCTCAGAAACCGCCGAAACGCCCCATGGCCACCCGAAGCTAAATCCCGGCACGGGGAGAGAAAAAGAAGGGTAAGAAGAAAATATCTAGGGTCTAAGACTGGCCCTGACCTTGCTAATTTTAATTTACTTAAATGGAAAATAGTGGGGAATAATGCAGTGTAATTGTGAACCTACAAACCTCTTTGGCTGTCAAAGAGATTGTAATAAAGCTGGTACAATATCGATATTAAAGACTGATTTAAATAATTATTCGAAAGATTTTTTCTGCGTGAATTACATACTTTTTTATTCTGTATCTCACATAGAGAACTTTTTTTGTTTCTTTTATTTTTTTAAAATAATTAATTATTACTCAAATACGAGCTTTTTAAGTACACGTGCATCTGTTAAGATTCACTGAAACAAAAATCAAGTAGTAAGAAATTACCTTAAAAGAAAGTTTCGGTTTTTTTTCTATACTTTAAGTGCATTATGCATTTAAAAGATTAATAAACTGTGTTGGGAAAATATAAAATTAATGATTATGCATTTATCAAATTTGCACAGCAGTGCGTGTATCGTTTATCGTACATATTAAATTAAATAATTATAATTAAAAGAAAATGAATAGAGACTTGATCGAGTGAAGACGTGTTTATTATTACCTTAAAAATAATCAACAATTAAAATAATATTTTAATTTTCAATCTATAAATATTTAATAATCAATTACATAAGTGATACAAAAAAACAATTTAAATAAAATACAAAAATAACAAGCAGTGAAGTGCGTGCAATTACCTGCCCACCGATATCGGTGAGTAGATAAATTTTACAACACTACTGCAGTATT
The DNA here is from genome assembly GCA_035578155.1 of Brachynemurus nebulosus. Classification (NCBI taxonomy): domain Eukaryota; kingdom Metazoa; phylum Arthropoda; class Insecta; order Neuroptera; family Myrmeleontidae; genus Brachynemurus; species Brachynemurus nebulosus. The sequence goes on along the minus strand of JAPWDM010000018.1, from coordinate 468,346 downwards.
AATATGCATACAATAAATAAATATTATTTAGATCAAACAAATAACAAAATCAACGTTTTCAAATAAAAAAACTAAAAAAAAAAAAAATTAAATTTAATACTCACCCAACAAACCAATCTAAAATATATCATGCATCCAATAAACCAAACTTCCAACTTAGACTCAACAAACAATACTTACCAAACAAATCCTTCAAACCAAATTCAAATGAACACTTATGCTCAAAAATTAAGTCAAACCCCATCTAATACATTCAAAAATTACCCAAACAAAGAACAAGCAATTATCATAAACCAAATTCCCAATTCCCAACTCAGAAATTATGTCCTCGAATTGGGAAAAATTACAAATCCACACAATATACTTTTCGCTTCTACAATTTCACAAAAAAGAATATGCATATATTTAAAAAATAAAGAAATAGTTGAAAATATCGTGCAACACCACAGTAATATTAAAATAAATGACACTATTACAACTATAAGAAGGTATGTGACTCCATCACACCGTCTTCTACTATGGGTTTTTCCCAGTATTCCAAACGAAATAATAATAAACCACTTAAAGATACTTGGTGCCACCCCAATGTCAGAAATATATTCACTATCGGCAGGCATTACAGACGATGGATATTCACATATCAAAAGCTTCCGCAGATTTGTATTCGTCAACGCAAACCACCCACAAATTCCCGAAACCATACAGATACCATATGAAAATGAGATATATCGAATGTTCATAACAGTCGACTCCACAAAATGTAATAACTGCAATAAATTTGGACATACGACAGAAAATTGTAGAAATCAGTCAACCGAACAAAACTTAAACACATTAGTAAATCCACAAGCAGACACCTCAACCCCGCAAATCATTTCCCAAACTCTACTGAACGAAACCGTACCACCTGGCATGCCTGGAAAAAATACTAACTATACCAACTATACTCAAACTCCACAAACATCACTTCAAATAACTAATAACACTGACCTTCTACGTAAACATCTTGTAACTACAACTTCAGACTTAACCCATTATAACCCAGAACTTGAACTATCCTCAAACAAAAATAATGAACCTGTAGAAATCGTCAAAAAAATTGAAATGGAAAAATCCACCACCCCAAATACAACAGATGAAACACCAAAAAAGAGACAATACTCAATATCAAGCTCACAGGAATCAGAAACAAACGTAATAGCAACTCAACAATTTCGTACAGACCAACTTACTGATGAAAATACAAGCGATTCAATCCAACCGACCTCACAACCTGGAAAGAGTGACAAAAAAACAAAAAGATTAAAAACTCAAACTATCACAGAACCGAAGAAAACCCTCTCAGATTTAATCACCCCGCTAAAGCCTTACATGGATCAACATGCAGATCAACTGCTCCTAACATACGATCAGTTGAAATCGTTAATTATAGAAGCAAGAGGAAAACAAAACATAGAAACAGTCATCAACAAATATACAAATGACCCTGAACACATAATACAACTCCTAAAGACCCTATATAAACTCCTTAAAGATCCTTCAGCAAAAATGGCTTTTACAAAATTAATAACAAAGATACAAAACTACGTCAAATTAAATAGCCAAAAATCAACTGACTCTGAAATGAACATATCATCCGACGAAAATAGTATACAAGATGAATAACAAAATAATTCAGTGGAATACAAATGGATTATACAAACGATTAGATGAATTAAAAATTTTAATAACAAAAATCCAACCAAAGATTATATGCATTCAAGAAACTCACCTAAAAACAGACAATAAAGCTCAAATAAACAATTACACACAATATAGACACGATTACACGGATGGACAAATCTCTAGCGGAGGAGTAGCTATATACGTCCATAAAGACACATACTCCAAGGAAATTCGCATCAACACTAACCTACAAGCAATAGCAGTAGAAATATATCCTACCTATTCAGATAAATACACAATATGCAATCTGTACATCCCACCCGCAAAAAATTTTGATACATTTGACATTCAGAATATACTCAATCAACTCCCTAAACCATACATAATACTAGGCGATTTGAATTCTCACACACAACTAATTGGCAGCAAACAAACCGACACTAGGGGTTCAAAAATCGAAAAACTTCTTTCAGACAATGATGAATTAACAACTTTAAATAATGGAAAACCAACACACCTATCCACAAGAGGATCATTTACAAATATTGATATCTCGATGGCCACAACATCATTAGCCCCAAAATTCGAGTGGGATACATATGACGACCTCTGCGGAAGTGATCACTATCCAATCATTATTACTTACCTACCACAAACGAGAGAAAACCAAATCATCGAAAAATACAATTTAACAAAAACCAACTGGAATGAATACAACAAACACACAAAATTGGATACCACAAGCATCAAAGAAAACACAGTTACACAAAATTTAAGCCTCCTTTATGACACAATACATAAAGCAACCGATCAAACTATTCCCAAAAAATATATCAGAACTAAGAATCGTAATGTTCCATGGTGGACAAACACAATCTCACTACTAATAAAAACTAGATGTAAACTTCTCAAAAAATACAAAAAATCAAAATCAAATATCGATTTTCAACAATATAAAATAGCCAGAGCTAAAGCCAGAAGAGAAATTTCCATTCAAAAGAAAAAAGCTTGGGACGAATTCATAAGCAACATAAACAGCTCAACACCTGATACTATTATCTGGAAGAACATCAAGAAACTTTGCACAGGACTAACCAAATCAGAATCAATCAATGCACTAAAAATCAACAATCACATAATAACTGATCAACAACAAATTGCAAACCATCTTGCTCTGTACTATGCAAAAATTTCTAGTGACGAAAACTATGACGCAGAAACACTACTACAAAAACGACGACAAGAAAAACAAAAATTAAATTTTAACACGGATGTAAACTATAACTATAATAGTCCATTCACAGAAGCTGAATTCACCATGGCCCTAACACAAATCAAGAAAAGTACACCAGGGCCAGACGGAGTGCATGTAGAGATGCTTCAGAATCTACACAAATCCGCCTTAACTCTACTACACAATATCTACAACCAAATATGGACTACCCATAAAATTCCTTCCAATTGGAAACAATCAATTATAATTCCAATTCACAAACCTGGGAAAGAAAAAGTTGATCCAGCCAGCTACAGACCCATTTCACTAACAAACCACACATGTAAAATCATGGAACGAATGGTAGCAAATAGAATACAATGGATTATCGAGAAACAAAATTTATTCACTAAACAACAATACGGATTTAGGAAACAACGATCAACTATAGACTATTTGACAATTCTAGATACAGAGATCAAAAATGCATTCGCAAAAAATCAAAACTTAAACATAGTATGTTTCGATCTTGAAAAAGCTTTTGACACACTATACAAGAAAAAAATATTATCTACCTTATACAACTGGGGAATTCGAGGAAACCTACCATCATTCATCCAAAACTTCCTTGAGGAGCGTACATTCTCTGTTAAAATCCAATCAACCTTATCTCCCATACACTATTTAAATAATGGAATTCCACAAGGATCTGTCCTCTCTGCATTACTATTCAATATCGCAATAAATGATCTTCCAACTATAATACCATTCCCAATCCGTACATTAATGTATGCAGACGATATTGTAATATATATAACAACAGATAACGCAACATACGCTAAGAAATATCTCCAAAAAGCTACTAACAAGATCTTAAACTGGACAAAATCCAACGGATTAAGAATATCAAAAACCAAGACAAAATATTTATCATTCAACAGAAACCATAAACATAATTTAAATATTCATATTGAAAATGAATCGATACAAAACGTAACCGAGCACAAACTGCTAGGAGTCATATTTGACGAAAAATTAAAATGGAATACACATATAAACACATTGAAGTCAGAATGTCTAAAAAAACTAAATATTCTTAAAATAATTACCAACAAAAATACAGGTTCTGACAGAAAGACTCTAAAAAAAGCCTATGAAGCAATAATACTCAACAAAATTGATTACGGATCCCAGTTATACAACTCTGCAAAACCTTCAGTTCTAAAAACACTAAATATAGTACATAATACAGCAATAAGATTAATTTCTGGTGCATACAGAACAACACCTTTGACAAGCCTACACGCAGAATCAGGAATTCCAACGTTGCGAGAGAGAAGACAGCTTATAACCACCAAGTACTGTCTAAAAATATGTGAAAAATCAAACCAAACACTTGAAAACCTACTCAAAGACAACTCACACAACCATATATACCACCACAGAAAATCACTCCCAAAACCACTATCATATACATACATATCCACACTACAAAGTCTACATATCCCAATAAACAATACGAATGAATTTCCCAAAATCCTTCCAAACAACATTTACCCACCTTGGGAAGAAATTAAATCACTAATAAACTATAATCTAAATTTAATAACAAATGAAATAACAACTCTCACTGAATACAAGCAACTATTTAATGAACTTATGTACTTAAAATATAGTGAACATGTGCCAATTTACACTGACGGATCCAAAACCGAAGACTCCACGACCTGTGCCATCATCACACCAACTAATAACTTCATGATAAAACTTAATTCTCTCTGCAGTATATATACTGCAGAAGCATTTGCAATTAAACAAGCCCTTTTCTATCTGCAAACAATTCACACGAACAATACACAACAAATAAAATATGTCATAATCACAGACGCAATGAGCGTCCTCAAAGCCATTGAAAATCAATTCACCCAAACACCAATTATCCAAAACATTCAAGCAATGCAGTACAAAGTGCACCAACAAAACATAGATGTAGAATTTCTCTGGGTACCTAGCCATAAAGGCATACCTGGAAATGAAATGGCCGACAATGCAGCAAGAAGAGCACAGATGGAAGGAACATACTTTAACATTACAACCGCTCAAGACACAATCACCAAAGTTAACCTTAAAATGAATCAACAAAGAAATGAGCATTGGAGTTCACTCACTCAAAACAAATTAAGAAGCATAAAACCGGATACATCCATATGGGAAACTTCCATTCGTTCTAACCGTAGACATGAAATAGCTCTTACTCGATTACGAACTGGACATACTAATCTTACACACTGCTACCTAATGAAAAGAGAACAAAGACCCACTTGCAACACTTGCCAAACTCCGCTTACAGTAGAACATATTATCTTATACTGCCGAAAATACCATACAATTAGAAGAGAACTTCAGTTACCAAATACACTCCAAGAATCGCTAAACAACAATGAAAACAACGTCAGAAAAATACTCACCTTCATAGAAAAAACTAACTTAATTCATAAACTTTAATTTATATCTGTACTTTCTATATACATATATTGCGTATATGACTATAATTGTTACACACACAATATATGTATAAACCATATGCTTAGAAATAAAAAAAAAAAATTATAATTAAACAAACGGATATTTTTTGTTAAGTAAAATACCTATTTGTTTCACTGTATACCTAAAACGGACTGATTAACTCTCTGCAATTTTTGTTTTCCCAAGTATAACAATGTTATTTTTGGACACGCGAACATTGTAAGAAATTAAATAGTGAATATTTTCTGTGTTCAATGTGTGATTCTTTTAGTGTCTTAATTTAAGATATGTACTTTCTCAAATTAGGGACCAGGGGTCTAAATTAGAGTACTATCTTCATTTTTGTTAGGTAAATTAAATTAATTTTCCGTATCCTAGAAATCCTCTTGTACACTCCCGGTAATGCGTGCACCATACTTTGAAAATTAGTCCCCCTAAACTTAATCTTTTATGCAAATATCGTAATATTCGTTAATATCGTCAGAACATCATAGCGCAATGTCCGTCTGTACAATTTATATCGTATCCGTTTACGATTTTTAAATATAACACATTCCTATAATAAAAACGGCTTTAATTTCATAGTAATATCTTAATATTACTCTCTGAACGCAACATTCTTTACTCAGAATTTATAGAAATTCATAACTCGATAACATATATCTGAATATTACTGGAATTAATTTAATGAAGTCGAAATTAAATGAAACAATTTATTTATTTATTTATTTTTTTTATTTCAAATGTTATCGAGTGCCTGTGAAACATTATTAATCTATGACGAACTTTTGTTCGTATTTATGCATACATCAATATTTATATGTCACTTAATGTTCAGCTTAACTGATACTTGAACACTCGATTCACTTTGGCATGTATGGCCAATTCATTATCTCTTCGTTGGGAGATCAAGATTCGAGTCCCGGTCACTCCAGTCTGATAATTTTTCAAACACTATGTGAATTTTTATTAATTCTTTTTGCAATTTTTTTCGAGAAACTACTTATATATATATATATATATATATATATATATATATATATATATATATATATATATATATATCTACTTATGTAAATATATAGAGTAATCCCTTTAACCCTCCAGACTTAACAATATTAAAATTGCTTTAATTATGCATCTCGTTAAGGATCTTATAATGGTTTAAGGCTAATTAATACCCTTACAATTTATTTATTAATTTTTTATTTCCGAGTTTCTATTTAAAGATTGTTTCCAAATAAGTACTCAATTCAGAAATTTTAAAATATTAATTTGTACAGTTATAATTAGAAATTTAACGCTAGTTTAAAATTTATGATATCTAATAATTTTTAGCGTGTGCCCAACATAATTTCCGACCATTGAAACCTCAAAATTTTTATTAAAATATTACAGGCACTAAATCAGGGACAAAAAATTTCTACAACATGAAATTATGAAGTTAAATACCCTCATATAATTATAAGAAAGTAAGAAATATATATTTTATTGCCCCTGTTACAATAAATAGTGGTCATAAAATTTTATGATAGCCTAAAAATTTTCAAAAATATTTTTTCAGTCAATGTAATTTTTTGTGAATTTTTGAAAACTAGCAAGACACCTCATTGGTAGTCAATACAAGAAGTCTATGACAAATTTGTGACAAAAACGGACAACTGTCCTCATTTATTTATTTATTGCGTTATTGACGGTCATAAATTAAAATTTTTCAAATAGACATAAAAGTTTATTATGGACATAACACTTCAGTGTATGTAGGTACAACTCAAGTCAGATAAAAAGTAAGAGAAATGCTACTAATAAACAAAATACTTTACTTTGAAAAATTGCTACTACTTTTATTGTGTTAAACCCTTATGACATGTTTCGGTCAATATGACAACGTGCACCCCAAGATTTTGAATAATTTTTTAGTTTTTTGCATGTTTGCGGCGTATAACTATTTTATGGTCCATTTCAGTTAAATTTAACCATGCTTCATCACTTATGAATTTAAATAATTTCCGTTTTCTTGGCTTAATCTCTTTCATTAATGCACTTACGTAAATTTTAAAATTGCAGTTTGTTTTTAGAAATGAATAGAACATTGATTTGTTTTGAATATAAGAATTACTTAATTTTTTAAGTTTCACTCATGATCAATTGTATCTGAAATAGGGTATATATGCTATTATTATGTTTTTGTATATTTTTTTTATTCTATTAATATATTTTTTTTAATTTTTTTATTTATTTGATGACCCACTTACTATTGACAGAAGAATATTAAAATAAAAAGCGTCATAATTTTTTTCTCAGTTTTATATCCGGCGTATAATGCGCATCACGAAATTTGGACAGTATTTTTGGTGCTCAGGGTGTGCGTTATACGCCGAAAAGTACGGCATTCGTAATGTAATACTGACCTGTTACTTTGTGGGGTAGCTTGGGAAGTAATAGGATTAATTTTCTTATAGTCAGTAATTATTTTCGCCATCAATTGGAATTAAGTCGTGTAATATGCACTGTCAATTTTCGACCACTTGGCCAATCATGTAACTTAGATAAACGTCGACATTTTTTTAGCATTAAGGGGAGGTTTACTTAAGAGTCGTTAAAAAAATCGATTTTTTTTTTTTGCAGAAATTGGTAACTAATTATGTGTAGGTACAATATGTTCCCAAAGTGATTTTACTGAAAGTAATTTAAAAACAAGATTCTTGCACATTAACCGAATCCAGCTTTCTATAAAAAAATTCAAAAAACGTAGTTCACGCAATAATGAGTATTAAATATAAAATTTTGAAAGTACGTTTTTTTATATATATTTTATAATATCTCAGGACTACATTTTTGGAACTGGTGGACACGATAACTCAAAAACCATTCGATGGATCCTTTTTTTAAATTTTTATTTTAAAGATAGTTCAATTCTTCGGCACCTCTACCTAAGTTCTATACACTTTCAATTTTTTTTTTTTATTTTTAAATTTACTTTAAAGAGCGAAAAATAAGACAAAAATCGTAATCAAAAGTTCAAACATCCGCCATTTTTTTTCTTTCAGCAATTTATTTATATTATAGGTAGAGGTGCCGGTACTCTTCATATATTTTATAAATCTTTTTTGTTTTTGGATTTCGGTGGCTTATTACCGGCGCTACGATGTCCACCAACAAGGCATTGGATTTTCGGATCGTCACACTGTACTATCTATAAAATGGACACTTTTTTATATTTTTCCTTGAAAAATTTTTTTTGTGTAGTCTAATACTTAATAAATATGTGCGCAAAAATTTGAAATTGATATTTACTTCCGTTCTTGAGAAAAAAATTCTAGAAAACTACATAATTTTTAAGGACTCTCGAGTAAACCTCCCCTTAAAGAAATGCTTAAAAACAAGTCTTTCACTCTAAATAGACTTCTTGTAGCTTGGAATCATTTCCGCCATTATCTGGAATAATATTGGATCATGTTATATGAAATGTCATTTTCTGACCATTTGGCATACCATGTAATTCAGATAAATATCGACAGTTTATTAAGCATTAGAGAAATGTTTAAAAGCAATTCTTTAATTTTAAATAGAGTTCTTGTAGCCTGGAATTATTTCCGCCATTAACTAGAATAATATTAGGTCGTTTAATATAAAGTGTCGCTTTCTGACCACTTGATCAAAAATGTAATTGAGATAAATATCGACACTCTATATCTTGTGAGGATGGAAGGGGCCTAGTAAGATGAAAATGTCTAGGACTCCGAAGTGGGTTAATCTGTCCCTACTTATTGTAAATGATAGCTGAATTTAAGAATTTCTTTCGCTCAATAATGAACTCTGGCAAATATTTTCATTCCTGTATTAAAAATTAACTATAAAAGAATAGAAATTTATAGGGCAATTGTTTTTGAATATTCCAACATATAATAGAAAATTAATTGAAGTAACCCAAGAACAAAAACGATATGCAATCATATAAACTTTGTAAAAAATATATTTTGCTCGGATATTTAGAAAACTTTTAATTTACCTACTAAATTTTTCTAAATCCATATAAGTATTACATTCTTCTATGTTCTGTTACTGTAATAAATATTAAGAATGCCAAACCCAGTGTAATTGTCAGTATATATTTGACCGGTGTTGTACATGTATAGTTGAAGTTTTTTTGTCTGTGAAGCATTTTTGGTTTGAGTGCTGCCAACTTGATGAAATATTGATGAATTTATTGCATCTACTATTAACTTTTGAAATTGTTCTCTATGGAAATTTTTCACAAACCTTATTTATTATAACAGCTACTGATAGTTTTACAATTTTTCAGAAATGAGTGCAAACAATGAAAAAATATGTTTCTGTTAATTTACGTTGTATGGCAACTAGAGCTCACTCTCCGTATGAAATGAATGACTTTTTAATTGTTCATGTTTTGTTGTTCAGGAAATTTTAACAAAAGTTTTATTTCATTTTACAACTTTCTTCCTTGAAAATAGCTGACTGAGTGCATAGTTTTTTTTTCTTACATATTTTTTTACGTAAATAAATAAAGATTGTAAATTATTTCTATATACATTTAATTTACATTCATTCATTCAATATACTTTACTAGTGATATTCGCTATCCTGTCGATTGCGATCGACCGATTAATGGTAGAGGGAAACTGAATCGTTTATTTTTATATTAAAAATTAGCTAAAATTGAAAACGTAACTACTATTTCTTATTAACTTCCCATTGGAAGTTATTGTAATGGGTCCGATTTTATGAATCGATAATTTTGACATATCTCCACGTTTCAAGGTCACTAGAATCCGAATCCATCGTTTTTAGCGTGATGTCTGTGTGTGCGTTCGTTAGTTCGTTCGTTCGTTCGTGAATTTTTTCTCGTCTCGCATATCTCGAGAACAAATGATGATGTCAACTCCGGACTAATTTCATTAGATGCGTAATCAAAAAATGAAGACCGGATAAAGTTTTCAGCAAATTCGGATTAGGGGTTTGATTTTTATGATAAGAAAACAGAATTAACTTTATTAACATAATATAGATTATATGGATTTTTTACCATGTCTTTATTATATAATGGCCTAAGAACCTTCTGTGATGTTAAAAACGCCAGTAAATTATTGTAAAATTTAAAAAAAAAATAGAAAGAAAAACTAACCGAAAAAACGAAATAAGAAACTTTTTGTGAAATTTTTTTTGTCTCGCGTATCTTGAGAACAAATGATATCATTTGTTTGATAAGGGTGAAGCCCCCACCCTTAGGTACAGAAGGCGAAGCCCACGGTGTGATGCAAGGGGCAAAGCCTCTATTGGGGGTCCAGAGGGGAGTCCCCTGAATTAAAAAAAAAGTTATTCATTTGCAATAGTCTTTAAGGGCATCCAATGGGAAGTTGACAGTATGGGTAGACTTGTCCGCCAAATTTTTTTTCGTATTATATACCTATTAATTCTTTATGCGTGTATTGCTAATTGTTAAAATTTGACTTTGTAGAATCCAAACAGGAATGCTTTAACTAATCCGTTATTTTTTTCTAGCTTAGATTATTTAATAGAGGAAAAAAAACACTTTTTAAGCGTCAACTGTACTGATGTAAAGTTTATTCATTACAAAAAAATATGAAAATCTCAAAAAAATCAATTTTGTCGGAATATGGAGTCCAGAAAGTTTGGGAAATATTGTTCTAAGCTTCTGATAACCACTTACTAACTAACTATTTAATGTTAAAAATTTGCAGGTAGATAGTACCTAAATAACCCAAAATTCTTGACATTTCATTAGTATGAATTTTCGAATACCATTGGCAATGTGAATATGAAATAATTTACAGGTTTTATGCGACTAAACCTGATATAATTTGAAAATTGGAATGGCATGTTCAATCAATGGCACCGATGCTATGTTTAATTCCGATTGCTCTAAGCTTAATCTGATAAGGTTTGTGCATTGTTTCTTAATATTATGTTTTTGTTTCCTTTCCATATTCCTTACGCATTTTAATAATAATAATGTGTATACTGTATAACGTCTGTTTTTGAGACATTTAGTCTACAACATACAGCTGCTCTAGTATTGGCCTGTTCTATATTCACTTTTTCTACTTTTGAGATATTGCGGTTTGAAAGTTTAAAAATTCATATATTATTTATTTTACATTTTATTACCAAATAGAAAATAATTTTTTATTTTACTTGTAAATAAGTTAGTTGTCATACAATACAATTTCATAGAAATCTGACCTCGAATTTCGGAGTAAAATGATAATTAATATTCTCATAACTGCAAAAATTAAACTATAGATCCATATTCCCTTAATATTGTTTTGTACTTTCAGTTTATAATTCTTGGTTTGTACTATAAGCGTGGATATAGAACAAAACAAGATAATTTTTTCCGTCTGTTGCATATAGGAATGGGAAAATTGTAATACATAAAATGACTTTAGCTTAAAAAAATTTTATTCTGTGTTTGATTTAAGGCAGTTGTTCGATAAAACGATTTTTTTAAAGGCTTTTAACGAAACTTCTCTAGATATTTATTTAATTCAATACCAATAATACGAGCCCTTACCGAAAAAAAAATTAACCATCCCAATTTTGATAAAGACGATTTCAAAGTTTTGTAATTTTAACACGGGCTCTTATGGGAAAACTCTATATTTTTTTTCTTTTGAATAAAATGAAAACGTGTCAAAGGAATTTGATAAAAATTTAATATATTATAAAATACAAAGTTACAAACCATATTTAATAAGAAATAAAAATTACTTACCACGCCGTTTTTAAATATAATTTATAAATATCATTTTACAACGTTTTTAAACGCTTTTTCAATAATGTTTTTATATTGCTACAACATAAGTGCGCGGAAATTAAAAAACAAACAAGTGGTATACAAATATAATCACTGAAGAATATTAATACATTATTAAATTTTTGATAAAAGAAAATTTTTATTTTGAGATATACTTTTGTACCTGACTATCTCAGAGCAACTACGTTAACAAAACTTAAAGAAAATTAACACAAACTTATTTTCTATGTGTGGAAGTATATTGAAACATAGGCAAGAACTTTTTGGGAAATATCGCGTTAAGAATTGTATAAAAATTAATTCTAGAAACCGATTACTATTATAATGTGACGTTTTTAAAAATATGTTCAAAAAAAACGAGTTTCTACTGGTAGCATATAATTGAACATTGATTTATCTCTAATTGTCTCTAGAATCTATATACCTCTGACTTCGTTTCGATTTCAGTTAGTTTTTCAAGAAATAAAGAAGTAAGGTTATCAATTTATCATTTAATAGATTCGGTCATCCGAATTTGGATAGGAATACGGTTTTTCCGTTTATATTCATCATTTAAGCGTATATAAGCATTGGTTTATCTCGTTTTATACATATTAAAGTTTAATTATCGAAAACTTCATATAATCAAAATTTTTGTACAAATTTGCAATTTTATGAAAATAAAAAAAACCCTTAGATGTTACTTGGATAATTTTAATTTTTTGTTTTCATCTTTTATTAAATTAAGATTTCTGAATAAACTTAGATTTCTAAATAAATTAAGATTTTTAGGTAAACTAGTTAACTGTTCAATTTTACATGTAAAATTAAAAATATAATTAATGTATTGAACTTTGCTATGGCAACTTTTAGAGAATTTATGAGAATTTGTTTTTAATTTGTGGATGACTTTCCATAAACATTTTTAATGCCTTCATCATTACTTTATACGCAAGTTTTAACACAATAGAAGATTGCATTGTAAGAAATTATAATACAGTAATTAACGTAAGTTATGATGGCTTGCAATCATTACAATATCTTAATGAAAAAATGAAACATATCTATATTATTCATGCAATATAAGAGACCTTTTTATGGGATATGGAACACACCAATACCAAAATTTTTTAAAATCTAAAATTTATGTATAGTTTTGTTCTATGTGCCACAAAAAATGGGAGTTAGTACAATCCAATAATAAATTTTTGTGAAATCGGTGGAGATAGTACAAAATAATACTAGAAAAAACATATTTATAAACGTAATATTGGCATTTTGAAATTAGAAATTGGTAGAGGAAAAATTGCTGAGTTCAAAAATGTATCAAACTCAATTTTTTTGAAAAGTGGAGATAGAACAAATCAATACTAGAGCAGCGATACGTCACCCACATCATTATTTTAATACAATATCCTTTATATTATACATTTATGATGTCGTTGGAGTAGAAGAAAAATGGTGTGAGGGCTAGGATTTGGTAGTATGCGTCTGCACACAGTAAAAAAATTTGTGTTCTGCGTAAAAAACCAGTGGTTAAAATTTTTGTGTTAAATAAGTAATACAACCCTGCGTTAATGTAACATTTCGTGTTTGTGTTTCGATTTAACAGAATAAAAATGTTAACCTGCTTTAAACAGCAAGGAAGTAACACAATATTTGTGTAGAGCAAAAGAATGCTATAAGTACCTAACTTACATTAGAATATACATATATCTGCCATATATATATATATATATATATATATATATATATATATATATATATATATATATATATATATATATATATATATATATATATATATATAATAAATACCCCTGTCGCAGCACCCTGCATAACATAGCGAATTTACATTTATAAAAATTAGTTTTTCTCGGAAACTAGTTGACATAGAAGAATAGTTTAAAGACCTTTTTTATGTAAGTAATTTTTCTCCTCTTTTAAATGGTCAAAAAAAAATTTCGCGAAAATTTTTGAATAAGTAGAAATTTTGGGAAAAAACTAATTTTTTGCAAGAACAAAAACCATATTCCTGGCATCCGACGTGTCTGGCTGAAGAACTCATCCAAGAGTTTGGGACTTTGAACATTTTCACCAAATTTTGTAAAAGTAGGACATTTCGTTCGAGAGTTATCGTGCGGACACATCATATATAGGGTGAAGTTGCCTATTGTGAGATGATCACCTGATAAGAGATAGCAGGTTATTTCGATTATATGACCAGATATTTATAATTATGTCCATCGCACAGATGAGCAGAATCGAAACATCAAACATTTTGTTAGTTTCCCGAAATTTTCGCCGAAGGGACAATCTGTGCCAGCAAAAATATTTTTTTTAATGCCATAAAAAATTACATGTTGTGTTTGTATGTTACGTATTTCCTTCGTTTATCGTACAATTGTTTGCAACTTTTTTTCACGACAAGTGCACATACTGTATTAATGATTTATCACGTATTTCTGTAAATCCTTTGCCTAAGCTTAAAATCATGACTTAAAAATCTGTAATGTTAAATATTTCCTAATATGAGACACCAAACGAATCCGAATATGAGGAATCTCATTTTAGGAACTAGGTGTTTCGTATTATAGAACTATTAGCTTTAGAATTAGAGAATATGAGACTGTACGTTATTTCAATTATGCAGACAGATATTTATATTTAAATTTCCCGCACACATGAATATAATCAAAATATCAAATATCAAACTTTTCCGATCATTCAGGATAAGCATCGGTAAACAATTAACTAAAATTCGATTAAAAGAAACCTTTAACAATCGTCAAGTGAAGATGAAGATAATATTAAATATCTATCTAGTGAATCATATATTGAAGAGGATAATGATGCGAAGTGTTCTTATTGCGCCATATTGTTTTCAGACGATACCTGTGGTGAGAAGTGGGAGAAATGCAGGGCTTGTTTTAGATGGGCTCATGTTCAATGTGGTAAAACTAAATCTCAAAAGGTTTTCAGTGGTTTCTGTTAAAGTATCATCATTTACAAGTACATATAAGTTCTATCGATTCATTATGAAAAAGAAGAATTTTCAACTGTTAATTTTTTATTAAATTTAATTTTTAAGATCAGAATTATTATTTATTTTTTATACAATAAAGTAATTGTAAGCCCAGTAAGTAATTGCAATTTTTAATTACTATGTAGGATCTGATTTTTTTAAGCTTAAAAAATAAAGTAATAAGGCAATTATTTTACCCAAATCATACTAGTAATACGTATACTAGTAATTATTACTTTATTTTTTAAGCTTAAAAAAGTCAGATCGTACATAGTAATTAAAAATCAGTTTTTCAATTCTATATCTTTGGTGAAACATTACGAATTTTTCAATTTTTCTTCAAATTGAATCCGGTGAAAATAGCATTAAGTTAATGGTAACTTTAAAAATAAATTTTTCCTGTAAATGTTTCCGGGAAACATTAATATATTTTTTATTTGAAATCGATCCAGAACAATTTATTTCATATTTCAAATTTAGGCAATAATCTCTGAATTTATAAATGTTATATAGGTAAATCCTTTAAATCACTCTTCCTCTGGCTGCGCGAGCTAATTTGAAAATTAGACGCTAAAATGCAACTAAGATTTACGTGGCCAGTGTAAAGCTATTAAATATAAGTAAATTATTACTTATTCTGTTAGTAAAATAACAAACTAGAATTTTCATTTAAAATTTAAATTTTGTTAACAAATTGAAAGTTACAGAATGACAATATCATTTTTGGCACGGAACTGTGTAGTACAGTTTTTCAATATTTAAATGAGATGACTTTTCAAGTACGGCAATAATCAGCAGTACCTATTGTTCGCAGCATGTTACCAACTTATCTGTATGAATGCAAAAAGAAACCGTTGCAAAAGGTTGCAAAAAGAAACAGGTAACAAATTTAAATACAATTGGAGTGAACATAGGGTGGTATTTGTAGTAAGCAATAAAATAATTTAACATCTTGAAAGTTTATGGTCACTAATAACACCCTCTCGAAAAGTCATCCCAAAAATTGTTGGATAAGGTATACCTGATTCCATACAGGTCAGTTTATTTTATTGTGTATAGTTTTATGACTCTTATGCGCTCTTAAAACACCGTATTTACTTGCGCTGTGTCAACACGCGCTCTCGAAGCACGTAATCTAAGTGTTGACAAATATAGCGGTTAAACAAGGTTAGATTTAACATTTTTCTATATTTTGTGATGTTATATTTGTTTTTATAAATATTGTTAGAATATTTATTAATAAATAGTCTCAAAATACAATAAAAATCACATAAAAATGAAAAAGTATTCATTATCACCGACACTTTGTAGGTTATAAAAGGTATTAACCAATATGCCGATTTTTGATGAACTAGCATGTTTAGCAATCTTGTGAGCTGTTGTTGAACTCCGTATATCTCCTCCAGGCAAAAGGTGATAGCATAGCGAATAATCCCAGAAAATGTGAATTTCAACACATATATCATTTATTTTAAGTGTACTTATGAAAAGTTAAAAATATCTACATATACAGATATACACCTAAAGATGTATAAGAGATACATGAAATACGTAAGTTTAGTATATATTCACAGTTTAGACTTTTATGTCATTCGGAGACCACCAAGACAAATAGTTCAACCTCCTTAAATATTTTGTGTCCTCTATTCATGAATCAACAAATACTTACTTTATCTAATATTTTACCGAATACAACAATTTCCAATATTATATTTTCGCACTGATCCGCTACAATGTTTTCTCAATGTCGGTGGTCGGAATATTTGTACTATATATATTCTAGCATTTGTAGTTTATTATATATGTTACTATTCATTCTATTGAATAAAACCGATATGATATGAACACAGGATATTAGAGATATATGGGTGTGTAAAACAGTTCAAGTCTATTCATGCATTGTATATGAATAAAATATAACAGGACAAAAGGATAACAGAATAGGACAATGAATAAAAGAGATGTGTTAATTTACCAAAACGATTTATAGGATTTTAAGAGAGCTTTATATTTTATTATAGAATTGTAGAAATATATTAACGTACAACGGCGAATCAGGAATATAGTATTGATACCTACAGACAGTAGATATGTGACATTTATACCAATGTTGAAAGATTGATGGGATTTACTTAGATATAGGAAATAAAAAGAAAAATATATGTTGTATTAGGCCAGGTTTAGACCGAACTTTAATGGTTAAAAGTATTAATTTTTTTTTTCCACATAAGTACCTAGTTTGATTTCTTATCAACGAAATGTCTCAATAAAATTTTTAATTCCCAAATTAGAAGCCTCATTTATAATTGAAGTATATTGATACTTTAAATAGTATTGTTGTCTCTTCTACCTTCACGTAAATGAATTGTGAATAATCATATCTAATATTAGATATTATGTGAAAATCAAATTAGAATTTTCTAATTAATTAATATATTTCGAAATATATCCTTAATTGTTGGTAGTGTACCAAAGATTATAAAAAAAAAAAAATTAAAATGCAAGCATGTTAGGGGCTTGCCTATTCGTATAAATAATTAGGTTTAAACAAATTCTTATCAGCTTGGTAGATGGCAACATGATCCTTTCTTTAAGTACAATGTATAGAACAAGATTATGTTAACAATTTTCCGACGAATAATTTTGATCACTTAAGTTCGGCTTGAACCTGGTCTATATGAATGTGTCTGATTATAGATTTAGATTGATTTCAGTGTGAAAATATACCAGTTTGTGTAGCTGTTATTACAAAAAATATTGGTAAAATTAAAAGACTCTAGGGCCCTAGTTGTTCAATTTAAAATCTTAATTGGTCTCATATACTGTGTGAGTTTTTCGAAAGTTGCCATTTTTATTACAGCCAAACCGTTGATTTAATCGAAAAATTGTTTAAATAAGAGTTGTAGATATCGACGGGGGCAACCGATTGCTATAAGAGCTTTATAGCTCTTATGGTTTTCGAGCTATGATACAAACTTATAGATTTTTAAATGAGACTATATGGTAATTTTTCGATAAAACTGATCTAATGCATTAATTAACAACATAAATGAGCAAAAAAAATTTTTTTACTCTTTTTAATTTTTTAATTTTTTTTAAATTTATCAGTTAGCCGGCAAAAATATGCATATGTACTTGAGGCTACTTCACCCGATAGTGTTTTTCTTGGTTACATCTCCATTAAATCCAAGCAAATAACCTTTTCCAGTTTCATTTCTATCATAAAAAATTGGTTGTAATAGAAATGGCAATTCTCAAAAAACTCACATGGTATATACATACATAGGTACCTAAGTACAATAGAAGTTGTAAGATATATCCCACACTGCCCGGTGAGAGAGTGGGGTAGCCGGGGTTGTAGTCCCTGGAAGAGGGGGCCCGTAGCAGTGGGTAGGGACCCGACAAAATAAAACAAGCTTTTCTTTACTCGTCTCTTACTATTTCGGGGAGAAATTTTTATGAAATGTGCTTTATTCCCGGGGCCCCTCATTTCTCTCCTCGGCCCTAATCCCACATTTAAAATTTTGAAAATCTTTTAAAGAATATACCAAAAAAAACCTGAAAATTTTAACTATTCCCTGCTTGTTTGTGTATCAACGTCTGATCTATATCTAGACAAATATAGCGATACTGATCTTGTCATTCAGATTTTCACATGTATGAGACAAGGAATAAAGTCAAAATATGTGTACGGTATCAGAGATTGAAATGGGCTCAGCAACCCATAAAACATTTTGATCTTCTATTATTATTTGACAATTAAATTACCACAAGTAGAAGAGTACTAGGTATATATTTAACAAATATAAAATAATTTCACGAAGAGAATTACTAATCTGAGCATATTATGGGACACATGAATGTCTTGCTGAGGATAATATATTCCGTCTGTAATATTTTTAATTTTGGGTAAACTCAAAAAATTTTACAGAGAAATAAATAATCTGTTTTCAAAAATTTTGTAAAATTTTACAGACAGCTGTTTTTTTTTTTTTTTATTTTTGGATAAATATGGACTGAATAGGTAAAGAAAAACAAATTGCCCAGAAAAATTTTTTGGTAGTTTTCACGTGAATCTTTGTACATAAGTTTTTTTTCTTTTTTTGTAACAAACGAATTGTGTATGAATTTTTTAATTTTTTATATCTATATTTTTCGAATGTTTTTGAAATTTTATTTTATTTATTCCAGTTCGAATCAAATATTCATAGCTAAAAGACAGGACAACGTCTGTCGGGTCAGCTAGTTGTTTATAAAATAGCTAAAAAATTGCTATTTTTAATTATGAACCATATTCTAATCGTATTTGTGACTTATCGAAATTATAATTAAAAAGCCTTTCACTTTTAAACGAACTAATTTAATTTTTTTTTTTATTTAATGTCTACATACTTATTTTATAAGAGTATTTGTAATATTTTATTATAAAAACTATCTATTATAATATTATATTGATATAAAAGGTATAATAAATAATTTGAACCAAAAAAAAGATTACACAATTACTTTTATTAATAATACAATTTTAAATAGAAGATGAAAAAAAAATCGAATATATGTATAACTTTTACTATTTTAGTTTTTGTTAAAATTAGGTAGATTTTCTTGTAACTCTTTTCTAAATATGATTCACTTTCAATACATCATGTTATAGTTATAGATTAAAAAACTCTTAAACCAAATAGCTATATTACTCTCAGTTGTAGGTATACATATTGCTTAATTTAATGTATTATTTGTATAGGTATATATATAATAAACTGTGTCCTGCGGTTTCATCCGTGTATCATTATCTTAACTGTGAGTAGAATTAATTTTAAATCAAATATTTTGACATTCGTACAAAGTCTGTTCCGTTTTGTAAAAAATCAGTTTCACGTAGTGCTTTTCTTCAGTTGCCCTACGACTATAAAGTCTCTAAAGTAGCCTAACATATCTAATTTTCAGGCTCTGAAACCCTTTTCATAAATACCTATAATTAATTATACCTACTTTTAGTTGTAATTCAATTTTTAGTGTTCTTTCGGGTCCTAAAAAGCCTTGTTGGAGGTAGAGACAACAAAAGTTATATTATCTTTGTTTAATTTGGTTACAATATACTTGATGGAATATTTCACAAAAATTAAACAGCATTAGAGATTAGTAGTTTTGGAAGGAATTTAATTTTGGACGTTTTTGAAGTTCTCAGAGCCATGGAAGCATTTTTAAATCGTGTTCATTACTTCAATAATTCGATTTTATTTGCTTTCCTAAAGCGAAATTTCCGTAAACATTTTTTTAATTTGTCGTTCATATTTTTAAATATTAGGGTGAATACGGGAGAGATGCCGCACATTTTGAAAACATTTGATAATTCTTAAAGCATGCATTTAATTGATTTTAAATTTGGTACGCAACCACTTATTGTGACATTATTGTACCCACTATCAGTGTGTTAATAGTAAAAATTGGTGTATGGAAACTAGTACGTAATTTGCCATGGTGACTCATCCCCTCACCAATGTTGCTCAAACTCAATTTTGAATTCGAGAATTTCATTTCTACGTTATTCTAATTGTCTTAAGCTATTGTCCATGAAGAAGAACTTCTTGAAATACCCAAATAGTACGATTATTCGACATAGTCACCCTCTAGTTAACTACCCCTAGAATTAATATTAGGATATTGAGCAAAAACAGGTGAATTAGATTTTTTGACGTAGATTTCAAATCTGTACACAAAATTTTTATACTGTTTATTTTTCACCCCCTTTTTGCAAAATTAACCCCCAAATTTTAGCCCCCAACCACTCCTGTTGATGTAATTTGAACAAATTGCATATCAATAGATAACTCTTTAAAAAAGAGTAATATCGCCAATTCAAACTTTTGCTCTATCTCTTACTGTTTTCGAGGTATTTGAGAAATTAAATTTTTACCCCAATTTTTGGAGGGCGATTTCACCCCTTAAAACCGTTTTTCCGCAGATAAAAAAAAATACGTGTCCCTTAGTTTTTAGTGTTCTACAACGTATTTAAGTTTCATCAAAATCGATAGGTCCGGCCTAGGGACCTTTACTTGTAAGATTTGATTTTTAACAAAATTAATGTTATTTTAGAAATTATAGGCGCCGTTCACGATTGCCCCAATTCACATTTACCACGGTCAACCCTATTAAAAAACTTACTTTTCAATAATAAAAAGTTGAATAATTACTAAACTGATGGACTAATCATAAATGTTACCATGTACAGCTTAAATAAGTAACTTATTTTAAACATGTCTCGATTAATCTCTATACATTAATAGCGCTATCTATCAATCAACGGATGAACTATGACTACTGCGGCATCTCTCCCGCATTTACCCTAGTTAGAAATGATCACTTTTAAAATACAAAAATACCTCCCTCCCCAATGAAAAAATTCATGCACATTTCCATCTCTTCTGAAGCATTTTGGTTTCGTGTCTGTCTATCTGTCTGCCTGTTTGCCCGTTTGTGTGCCGCCAGATCGCATCAAGTGATAACTGCTAAAATATTCGATTGTTTTTAATGAAATTTTCAGAAATTATGCAGTTTGATTCCGAGATAATTCCCTACAAATTTCATCGCAGTCGGAGTAATAGTAGCAACGCCACTACCGTAATATTCCATTAATATACCAGATCACACCCAGTGGTATAACTTCTGAACTATTCCATTTTTTTTGATGAAATTTTCAGAAATTATGGTGTTTGATTTCTAGTTGGTCTCCTACGAATTTCATTGCAATCGGAGTAATGGTAACCACGGTGCTCCCATTAAATATCTATATTTTACTTGCTACTAGTCCCACTTCGCTCTGAGGGTATTTGAGAGTACGTCTATAAAATACATTTTGACATTATTTCATAATTTAGTCTTTAAGTATTTTGAGTTACAACAAATTTTCATGAACTGTACTACGAAATTATAATTTCAGGATATATTTGTGGAATACTTAGAATTATTGTACATAAATAATTTTCATGAACAAAATTGTAATTAGTGAGGGAATTGTGTGTCACCCCCTTTGCAGAAAATTTTCTTGTATTTTTATTTATGGAAAAATTTACATATTTATGTATTTATCAATCCTCATTCCAGACAAAAATTTTTAAAATATTCATAATGTATTGAAACAAATCTACTTATACTTTAAGTAGTGCCCTGTTCTTATAAAAACTGAGTAACAAAATTAGGTCCTTCGTTTTTACGTGATTCATGGCCAAACAAACAAGCAAAAATATTAACACTTTCAGTCCCACGGCTTCGGCATCCGAAACCAAACAAATCTTCCCCAGAGGCCGACCGCGATCAATGATTAATTGATTAGTTAGTTACTCATTATCTGTGCGATGTTTATCATGTTTATCATTCTTCATCACATGGATGTGTTCCTATTCACACAAACACATACATACCAACAAACACTACTCTCTTGGTTTCTATGTATAAAAAATTTTAAGATAAACAAAAAATACATAAAAAATATAATTTATATTTTTAAATAAAATTGATTTGAATGAATGTCAGTGTATATGTAGTATGTATGTACGCATCACGTAGTACGTATGTTTAGTTTTACACATACATACATGTGGAACTGTGTTGTTGAATCTATTCAGTGTTTGAATCATATTATTTTATGTATTTGTTTATACTTACACATAAAGTTTTTTTTTTTTTTTTTTTTTTTTAAATATTGCCGGCTTCCGGGGAAATTTATTATGAAAGTGCTCGGGCCTCATAGTGTTAAAATTTACAATTTTATTGCATTATGTAGGTATAGATAACTGCATATTACACGAATGTACATATTTAAATACGTAATTTTGAATTTTTTCCTATCCTTATACAAATAGTATAAGATATAAACATTTTGTTTTATGTTAATACAGCTCCCTGTTTACTACTGGTATGCTACAGTGTTGGAATTCACTTCAAGGATAACGTAGATTATTCTTGCAACTATAAATTTCGATTTAAACTAAAATTCTTCCTGTAACAGGCACACATAATATGTATTTTGTACACATGCACTACTATTTTAGATTATAGAAGTGAGTCATTATATGAGTCATATTGAATGTTTCCGGGGCTTATGTTGGTAAAATTTAAAATGTTGATTTTACTTTATATGAAATTGATATTTCTCTGTGGTACTTCTACTTTATACTGTTTAAGAGAGAAGCAAAAATCTGCCCACGTTCTTCCGATGTATTCATTTAGCTCTCTTTAGTTACTATAGAATCCTATTTCCTTTTGAAGGGACAAGAAGCCTAAAAGTTATATTTTCACTAATTTCCGCTATCAATAGCCTTTTTCAATAACTTATAGAAGAAAATAACCCGCGTATTTTAGTAAATACAAATACCGTATTTTCCGGCGTATATAACGGGCATCTTGAACGCCAAAAATATTGTTCAAATTTCGTGGTGCCCGTTATACGCCGGATATAAAACTGAGTAAAAATTATGACGGTTTGTATTTTAATATAATTATATTCTTCTGTCAATAGTAAGTGGGTTATCAAATAAATAAAATTAAAAAAATACAGAAAATTTAACAATAAAACAAATATAATAAGATAAAATAAAAAATAAAATATACAAAAATATAAAAATAATATATAAAATAGATATATGATTCATTATTTTATTATCAAAGTTTGGGTGCGCGTTATACGACGAACATACAAAAAAACTAAACAATTTTTCAAAATTTTGGAGTGCGCGTTATATGCCGGAAAATACGGTACTTAATATAATTACTTACCTACAATAAAATCTCAACTAAAACGTGAAAGATTATTTTTTTCTTCATCCTCATAAAAAATTATTAGCTATTTCACAATGTTTGCTTGTTAGAATTTAACAGAATACTTTGAGAAAATTTTAATTTAGAAAAAAACGCTCAGAAGCTTCGGAAATACACCGCATTTTTACTGACGCGCCCCCTCGTCAAGCCCAGGCCCCTGGGTTGCAACCTTGGCTACTTCACCCTCTGGCCGGGCCTGTTTAATTCAAAAATTAAATTTTAGAAATTTAGAAATTTATATTTTTTGGTTATGGAGTTCTCTCACCAGAGGTATAAAATTTTATTATCTGGTGAGAGAACTCCATAATCAAAAAATATAAATTCATTAAAAACTCACCTAACTATAAACAAAGAAATTTAGAAATTAAATGTTGAATTTATTAGTTTTTCTATACTCATGACACATCATAATCTAGAATTCTAGACTATATTCATTTTAAAATTCAATGTACTAACTTATGCTCTTAACTTTTAATTTTGAATTACTTTAGGTCTTATAGAAAACTAATCCCATAATAAATTGATAACAACTACTTAAGTAATCAGTTAGTTTAAAACATTACCTACATACTTATGTCGGATTTTTCATAAAGCTGATTAGGCAGTGAGAAAAAAATTAGAAATTTAAAATTTTATAAAAGTAGGAAAGTAGAAAATTAATTTCAGTTTTACATAAGTGTTTTAACATAACGTCGGTTCAAGTTTCAATACATAAGAATCCGCATTATATTCGCAATAAAATCACGTAGATGTGGATGCAGAAGCCGCAGATTGTTTTACCTTGTCATACACACATCCTTAAAAAAGTAATGTATTTCCTTTTATCTAATAAATATTTATTATTGTATTGTTATTAATACTTACATAAGTGATTGTAGATGCGTGAATGTAATAAATTAATGCGGATTTTTCACATATGTAAATGCGAGTGCGGACATTTGCAACCACCTTGCTACAATTATATTTTTGGAGAACCAGGAAAAGCTATATTGTGATATAATCGAATACATTATGCCCCATCTTTACTATTGCAATGCAAATATACGTGTGCAGCCATGTATAGGTAAACTTTGCAACTTACAAAGAGCTTGATAGCTTTTTCATGTTTACAAAATATGGTTTCCGAGTTTATAAATACCTACTGTATCTGTATGTTAGTAAATCTGCACTGCATGGTAGGTAGGTATGTAAAATAACATATTATTATTACTAATAGCATTTACAATCGTTTTAATGTGAATAACTTTATTGAATATAGCGTTGACCGGGGTAATTGTGAATTGGGGCAATTGTGAACGGCACCTATAATTTCTAAAATAACATTAATATTGTTAAAAATCAACGCTTAATATGTTTTTCTGCCCTTTCTTAATATGCTATTAAAATTTCATAACAATTCTCCAAGTATTAGTATCTTTTTTTTATTTTGAAAAAACTTGCAAAATGTTATGCATCTTACTTTGACCAATCCTCAAAAAAAACTTTTTTTAAATACATTTTCTTTTTTTAAAAGGTAAGAAATGGTTAAAAGTACTTCTAAGGAAGTGGTCTAAATCCTGAGACGATTCCTTATTAACTGTTAAAGAAATTGGACAATTTATTATCAGTTCACAATTACTCCATGATTTTAAAATTGTGGGGTAATTGTGAACGACATTCACAAATGCACCCATTCGGTCAAAAATTTCAGTAGTCTTTTTCAGAGTTGAAAATGTTGATGAAGGTGCTGGTGACCTTATTGTACAAGTTTCCGTTGTAAAAACAATACAAAAAAAAAATTGTTTTTTATTCATGTAAACTAAATGTATTTCCTTGAAAAAGTCTTATTTTCCTTGTTTTTGTGTGAATACATGGAATTTTTGATTTTTTATATGATAAAATGACAAAATATCATCAAAATATCATTTTTAGCTTGTAATAAATTTGTTCCTACAATTTTTGTTAATTTTCTTTAACCTTGATTTTTTGTAGAGAGGTATACGTAACTTGCATTAAACAAAGAGAAATTGTGACCGCTAAAGTATGATGAAAAATTTGAAAGTGGAGTAAATGTGAAGAATTTGAGTTGGGATTCACTCTGACGTACCACACTTCTCTTGTAATCCATTCTAAATAATTTTTCTGATGGCATTCACTTTTACCCCGAAATTCATAAGATTTGCAAAACCGCACCGGAGAAATGTGAATGGCTTATAAAATTTTTCTTTTTCATACGATTTTGCTCAAAATTTGTGTGGCGCCTCCTGGATAATGTAGAATTAAAAATAAATCAACCATAATGTGATATATAAAATAAAAAATACTTAAAACAACGCTTTTATCTCAACTCATGAAAATCCATTCACAATTACCCCGGTCGACCCTATTCAATGGCTTTATCATTTATATTTTTTGATTAGCGTTCTTATAAGAAAATATGGATACAGTAACAAAAAGTTTAACGAAGTATGAGTCTAACTGGGAGGTCGAGGGTGAATAAAATACTTCGAAAAAATACTACTTTTAAGGTGGACAATAGGTGGACGGAGGGTATACAATGTTGAAGATATACGTACCTATATTATACACAATTATTAAAAAATTAACTTATTATTCATCAGTTGGTCAAATCTCTACATCTGCCCATGCCTCATATACATTTGCCCAATTCGGCATTTACCCTTCGGAGCTCAGTGAAAAATGCTGCCCCATCTGCGAAAATTGCCGCCTCATTGCCTAAAGTCAGGCTCGAGAGAAATGTTTCAGACCCCTTAGTTCTATTTTTTTTAAATGTTTCCCTAAAAGTATAAGTGGCAATCCACAAGTTTTCTACCCCTTTACGTTCTCATGTTTAAAATTTTACGCTCCTGAAAATTTGCCGCATTGAGCACTAACCTTTAGTGCCCCTAGTGAAAATCCAGCGCTAACGAGGAATGTACAGTAAATAAAATCACACAATAATTGTCTTTGTTTACCATATTGACTGCACCATGTCAAATTATCAATAAATATGAAATTCGAAATAAATCGTCAATACTTAGTTTGACAAATCAATAGTTCTTGTTAGTTGTCTTCTTTGGAATGTTCATGATTCTGAAAAATAGATCTATCAATATTTGTAAATCTATATTAACTAGTCTACACTAGTGCTTTTCAATTTGCCTTTTTAAAGGGGTCGTAGTTATTTTAAAATTAAAACCCCTTAAGTTAAAATATAAAATTTAATTTAAAAAAGGTTAAATAAAGGTTACATTAATGTTGTGGTTGCGCTTAGACGATTTCTCAGTTTGGCTTTTACTGGAGCCACCCAAGGAAACGTCAACTCACACAGGTAGGAGATGGGAATTGGGATCAAACACTTCAAAGCTTCTGTAGTTAATTATGGATATTATATTTTTTTCTTTAACCAAAAGACATCCAAAGTGACAGACTTGAATTCGAGGTATAGCATTCTATCAGCAGATAATTTCAGCAAATTTTCTTTTACGTTGGTTTCCAAACTTGTCTCGTCTGTGGCTGCTTTTAAAATATGCCTGTTTCAGGTACTTAATTACATATTTAGTCGATAACATAACTATGAAAATAATCAGTAATGATGAACGGGTTTGATATTAATAACATAAAAAAATAAAAGTTTAAAATAACGGAGAGTAAGGGTCGCGAAATACTATTCGAGACAAGAGGGGTCGCGCCATGAAAAAGGTTGAAAAACACTGGTCTACAGAGTCTACTATAAAAAAACACTATAAAAAAATCAGTCGATTTTTTTATTTTCTACGAAAACTGTAGATGCTTTAAAATTTATTTTCTTTTTCCTGTGATATATACCTACTCTAAAGAACCTAATTTCTTCGACATATATTGCACTAATGTTGTAACAGGTTGGCTCAATCATGTGTTTTGATTCCTGTTTTAAAATTGCCAATCCTCCGTACCCATGGGTTGTTATCAAGGAAAGGTTTCGAAATTGATAAATTTAATTCAAGATTTGTTTTCATTCATATTAAATAAAATAGTTAACATTGTTATTAATTGATATTTAACAATTTTACTAACACGATGAATATTATTACTGTTTGAATCGTAACTTGAGGTTTGCATAGAAGATAACTTGATATATATGAAACAACATTTACCATTTTGTTTTTCAATTACTATTATAGTTACAAAAAATAAAAATCCATAAAAATGGATTTACTTATCTGGGTAGGTACGTAAGTATCGCTTACCGTCAACTAGTAAACAGATTTCTCTATGAAAATAGTTGCTTAAAGTTGTCAGCCTCTCTATTAAAGAAAGGATAACAATTTTTAAAATTTTTTGAGTACATTTAATTTTTTTGATAATTATTAATTGTATAAACTTACCTATGTAAAAAATTAGTCTTGGGAAATTCACCTACAATGGATAAACTTGCCATTTTAACTAGTAGTATCGATTGATCATTTGAAAAATTATATGGGCTATAAAAATCAACTTCTTAATCTTAATTGTACAATAATCCAATAAATTCAATTACATCTTAAGAATGCGACAAAAAATTAAACAAAGACAATAGTGTAATTCTATTGTTTTGAAACAGAAAACCTGGTACAGAATGTTTTATTTACATTCTTTTGTTCATATTACAACATCAAATTAGGTCGTTTGCAATAAAATTTAAGAAAGTTACAATAATTTCTGGTTCAATGCCAGTGAACAAAGCTTTATTTTAACAAATGCTACTTACGAGCAAAAACTATTAATATATATGTAGATAGGTATGTGAATATATGTATACAAAGTTAAAATTATAAGTTGCAACTGCATGCACAATTTGATGTAATTTTTTTACTTTATTTTGTTTTGCTGAGTTTTATTATTATCGGCGAGCTATATGCAATCACAAAGGAAACCTTATACGTAAGCTACATATGTGCATAAGCGGCCCCCATAAATCGTATCATTTACTAGATCAATAGAAATCGAAAAATTATTTATTTTTCTTAACCATATAACGTTTGTCTGTATCCGTTTGAGTCGTATAAAATATTGAAAATAGTGATTTAAAATCTATAACTTCAAGACAAAAGTTTCAAATTGAAGTTTTCTAGATTATTAAGAATGCCTTGTTATTTTGTAACTAGGTATACAAGAGATATAGGAGGTACGGAAAGTTCCTATGTAATGTAATAAATAATATTTTAAAATATAAAACTAATAAACAACGAAATCAACCAAGTGCGTGCTTAGCGCGTATTAAGTCAGGGTTTCGTAGTCAGTAGCTAAAATTTTTCATAATTTTCAGAATACAATGTGTTTAAAATTTACTGTAAAAATAAGTAACTACATTCAATAAGGTTATCTTGTTATAGTGAACACAGCGACAACTGAAAATGACTCATTCACATAAATTTATGTTTCAGATAAGCTCGTAATATAGCTATCTCACAAGATCTACTCTCTAATATATTGAAAAGGGATAGTAGAAATTATAGTAACTTCTGTATGTGACAAAATTTAATTTTTGAAGTAAGTCATTTTCTGTTCTAATAAATAACATTATATTTTTATATGCATACTTATTCATTAGGTATATATTATGTTACTGTGAGTTGATTAATTTGTACAGCAAGTGATCTCACGGAAAGCTAAACTCCAAAAGGCAACGAGGTTGTAAGAAGGTTCCGTGATTGAATAATATCAAAAAATGGTTTAACTACGAATTGGTGTACCTGATCCGCTCTGCAAGGGACATAGGAAAATAGAGAAATGTGGTCCTCAACATCTCTTAGAAGTTACGACGCTCTTCATCATCATGGAAATTAATTACATGATAATTTGGTTTTACATCTCTTAAAGTTACCGACACAAGTTACTGGAATTACAGTTAAAATTTCTTAACAAGTGTTATTTTATTAAAAATATTTTGGGTCCACGGTTGAATAGTTAATAAGTTCTATATTTCGAAAACCAGACTTAAAAGTTAAAAATGGTTAAAGAAACCACAACTTCATTTTTCGAGACCTTTCTAGTGATACTCCACACGAAGCGTTCTGTGGAAAACAACTTTCATCTGGACTTTTAAATACCGAAATAGCCTTCTAAAAAATTAAAAAAAAACTTTTCTTAGTGCTTATTAATTGAGATTCCTTCCTATAACAAAATTTCATCTTCCAATGTCCAGTGAAGTCCAAAGAAATCCTTCATACCCTTCACAGATGCTTCAGTAGGTTCGTTCTGATCAATAAATACAATATTTTTAACGATTTTTACATGGTTATTGTTAAAAATTTGTTAAGTTCAATCTAAAAAAAAATGAAAAATAAAAGGACAAAATAAAATTATAAAAAATTTTTATTTATTAGAAATTATAATTTATTTAAATTACACATTTTGGTGTTACATAATTACAAAATTTACAATGTTTATTTTAAATTAATTTACAAATAAGAAATTTATTTTTGAATATTTAAACATTCAGAAACACTAACTAAAAATATCCGCATGTACGTGCAAAATTTACAAATAAAAATTAACCCTAAAAATCTCAACTAACGTGCAAAATAAAAAAAAAGAAAATTTGCATTTCAGTGCGAATTTACTAATTAATTTCAATGAAAAACAAAATTATCCAAAATAAATTTTTCCAATATATACAAAACTAATTAAAACAAAACATCATAATTTGAGTTAGTTGATCTTTCTTATAAGGACGGAATGACCATTGGTATTTTTTATCTTTCTTTTTTTTTTTTAATTTCTACGGTGTACTAATGAACGCGACTAGCACACATATCCATACCACCAAAATATGGGTAACCAGATTTTGCTTCACTTGGTGAATGTGCCCCGTAGTGGCTGCCGGCAAATAAACTGTAACAAACAAATTACATATAACGGGTAAGAACTCAAATTAAAAAATATATTCAGGTGAAGTGAGTATCAGATAAGATCAAGAATATAATTTAATTTTGTGGGATAATTAGACTAATTTTGTAATAAGTTTATATGGATGCGCTTGCAATAGTTATTAGCGACAATTGCTTTGAGCAATTTTAATACAACGCTGGAAATGAAATGGAATTCGAACAATGATACTACTTATGTATGTCCAAGAAGTCAAACTTACAACTGAAAGTATCACCTAAATTAGCTTTTAATATGTACGTATGCTTTCAGATATGCAGCTCCATTAATTAACTTAATTAACTGAAATTTGCTAAAAATTTTGTTTTATGAAATTGTCTGTTGCCTTTTTTGCATCATTACTGCTAAGTTGATGGTTCTAAAGGAAAATATGGGGATTAGTATACTAAAATATGCATTTCTTTTACATGTCTTTTTGCATTAATAGCGTTGGATAATGTTCAAACATTACAAGACTACCCGCAAGTCGTAGTGATTCCTAGTTTATAACTTTTCCTTTTAAAAATGGCATCATGGTCAGTGCATTTATTGCATTGTTTATAAGCCTGGTTAAGGTTATTCCGTTATTTCAAGATTCTAAGTAAACGCGTATACAGGAGATGGCTTTGGAAGTTGTGATCTCCCTTATCTGAATGTCAGATAAGGGAGTGAAGTCAGCAAATTCACTAAAATCTTTAATGACCTAAAAACCGACGGACGATGAAATTGGAAGATAATTATATACATATATAGCGTTTTTTTTAAGTGAATTTCCTTATTGGAAATACACTTATTAGAGCGGGTGCCATGAAAAGATCTGAGCCCGGGACTATGGCAGAAATTTGTTTTGAAGCCTCGAGAATCCGAAAATGAGGTTCACTAAAATTTGTATATATACACAGTAGACTCTCGTTAATTCTTACCTGCGATAATTCGGAACTCTCTATAATTCAAAGGTATCACGAGTTCCCTACAAAATTTCTTTATATTTCGAACTAAAACAATACATTTTTATATACTTGGTAATTCGAACGAAAAAATTATTGCTACGTAACAAAACAATGCGTTAATTCGAACTCATCGGCGTCAAACACTCGACAATTCAAAGTTGCAGAGAGAAAGAGACAGAAAGATTGTAAGTACATTTTGAGACAAACACATGAGTCGAATATATATATATATATATATATATATATATATATATATATATATATATATATATATATATATA
Organism: Brachynemurus nebulosus; assembly: GCA_035578155.1. Lineage (NCBI taxonomy): Eukaryota > Metazoa > Arthropoda > Insecta > Neuroptera > Myrmeleontidae > Brachynemurus > Brachynemurus nebulosus. Next base: position 436,224 of record JAPWDM010000018.1, on the reverse strand, counting down.
TATATATATGTATGTATGTATGTATGTATATATGTATCTGCACCATATCTCTCGAAGGAAGGTGCAAATTGTTATGAAATTTGCTGTGTAGATCAAAAGTCCCAATAGTTTGGATGAGTTCGTCAGCCAGACACATCCGATTTTTGGAAGCTAAAATTTTCGCCAAACTTAGCAGTTTTTTGCAAAATTTGGCCAGAATTCAAAAATTTTCTTTATATTTTCTTTTTTTAGACCATCGAAAAGAGAGCGAAAAGAATTACATCAGACAAGCTTTTAAAACATTGTTCTAAATGAATTAGATTTTGAGAAAAATTAAAAAATTTTCTGAATTTCTTTACAATAAATGCTTCATTGTTTTTATCATTACAATAACAATATTTATATCTGTTTATATCTGTTTCATTTTTCAAAATAAAAATTAATTAACTTTTCAAGAACGCGTCATCGCCGATTTTGATAATTTTTTCACTGTTAGAGAGACAAACTATATTTTAAATGGATATGTTATGTTGTATGAGGTCTGCCAGGGTCCGAGGTCCCAAAACGCCAAAAATAAAACTACTCAACAGATTTTGAAAAATTTAAACCTTTAAAAATTTAATTTCTTTTAAATATATATCCTGGAGATCCAAAAAGCCCCAAAAATTAACTATTCAACCGATTTTGAAAATTTTTTCACTCTTAGAGAGCTAAACTATTTTAAATGGATACAAGTCGTTATATGAGATCTGCCAGTGACCAAGCTTTGGAAATTCACTATGTTATGCAGATGCTGCGACAGGGATATTTTAATTTTTACCAAAATCAAGGAGGTAGAACTACTAGAAAAAGGACTTTTTTTCGAATCAGTCATATTTTTAAATGAAATTCCGTCATTTTGATTGCAAAAATGAAAAGTTAACAAAAGAGCTAAGCCTATTTCAACCAGTCGCCCTAATTCTAATCATTTCTATAAAGCTTGATTTCCAAAAAAAGAAATTTCTTAAATTTGTGATGTCATTAAGTTTACTACAATTTTTCAAAGCTTCAAAAACTGTAAATTAAATGACAGAACGATCAAATTGGAAGGAAATTATAGGTTTTCGAGGTCGTTCTGTTCATTTTTACCAAGGGCACGTAGAATTACCAGAAAAAGACTTCGATCAAAACAGAAATATTTTTAAAACAAAGTTGGTCATTTTGTTACCTGTTAGCAAAAATGAAAAGTTCACATCCAAGTTATCATGATTCGACCAACCGTTCGAACTCAAATCGTTTCTATAAGGCTTAACTTGACAAAAAAAAAAAAATGTTTAATTTGATGACGTCACTATGATGTTTCTGTTAGTGATCGTGTAACTTCTGAACGACTTGACCAATCGAGGTCATATTTATACAATATATTATTTGTTATGTTGGAACGATCATTCACGGGAGGGCTTAATTTCGGCCGGAAGGCGGTGGGATGGTGTTCCGGAACCTCAAAGGGGTTTTTATTTTTTGCCGGAACAGTTCGGTATGTGTTAGATTTTTTTTTTTTGATCAGTGTCTTTAAGGACTGTAAAGTTAGAACAGAGGCTTAGGGTAAGCCAAAACCTAAGATGTATTTTTTTTTCTGGTCAGCGGTTAAGACATTTAGTTTTTTTTTCCCTTTTGGTCATCACTTCATTGACTTGCGTTCCGGCACTTATAATTTTAGAAGTTAAGCCCTGATTCATAGCTAAAAAAAAACCTGGAAGCGCTACCCTCCAGAAAGAGCAGAACATCTGCTGAGCCCGTAAGTGCTTGTATAAAAAGAAACCGAGAAAAAAACAAACCTAAAAATTGCATTTGCACAGTTACTATGGTCTCTGCATTAATACGCTTTAAGCTAATTTACAAAAAAACTAAAAAAATATAAAACTGAATAAAACTGTATTCTGCACTGTTGAAAAAATTCATGCTCTAGAATAAAATTACCCTATTACTTATATATACCTATCTATTAACAAAATTGTTTAATTTTAGATATTTTTAATCTAATTATTCATAACACTCCACACTACTACACAGCCACGGTGTTGTTTATCTCACTACGTTTTACTTCATTTGTCCGTATTTTGCATAAAATGTTTCGTATTTTATTAGTACCAGCGAGCATGGATGGGCATAGAATCGTTAAAATTAATGTTAAAATAAATAAAGACAACATTAGCATTGCAAATTTATTTTTGATGTTAATTTTATTTTAATATTTTTGCCAGTAAGGGACATCTAGGTAAGTATAAAGATTTCTAGTGAAAAGAAAAGAATTCAATTATAAGGTCTTAAAAAGGTTATATTAAAAAAATAATTTAAATTTTTTAGAAATAACAAATACTTAATTTTAATAAAAAAAAGAATTTTTAAGTTAATTGGTTTAAATTAACAAAAATTTAGCACTATACATTATAGCATAGAGATATAAATACCTAACAAAAAAAATAGTATATTATTCAACGAGCTAGTAATGATAGCTATTACTCACGAAGATGAAATTGCGACACGAGCCGAGCTTGTGAGGCGAGTGTCGTAATGCATCTGAGTGAGTAATAGCCATTGCAAGCGAGTAGAATACGATATTTTTTCTACGACTTTTTTCCTTTTTGATTTAAATAAAATTGAATATAAATTTTAAATCAAATTTTTAATCTATTTCTAATTTCATTAAAAGTTTGTATAATATTATGTATAAAACGATCAAAACAAAACACAAACTACTTTATTTACTTGAACGTTACTAGGCAATATATTATATTAAATTAAAACTTGATACATACATATATACACAAAACAAAAGCCAGCCCATGGAATAATGATTAATACTGTGATTTCATTGGTCAAGAGGGTATTGAGTAATGAACATTCCTCCACACCTTTGAATAATGCCTAACTTTCTCAACAATTAACGGATATATAATGAGTGTGTTCTTCAATAGGAGTAGAAAAAAAAAATTATAATCATAATAAATATTGCATTGTCATAGGATTTACCTACACCACTCTACCAAATCTAAACTAAATCGGCTGATAGAAAATTGGTGAAAAATCGATCACAAAATTTGATTGTTGGTAAACACTTAGATGTGAAGTTAAATAAATTTTTTTAATTAATAAGAAATGTGTAAGTTTTTTTAGGCCTTTTATCTATGTACTATACTTCGAGGTCAGAATACTAACAGACTGAAGTAAACGTCTCCATAAGTAAATTCATTTCCTCTTGATATTTTCATATTTTTAGTGTTTTAGCAAACCGGACCACTTATGGAATCACTTTGGTAACCGTTCACCTGTCACAAGCAATTTCCTCCAAAATCATTCGATGTGAAAATTTAAAATTTAGCACAGAGATAATGTGAGGGCTTAATTACAAATGTGAAATTGAATTTCGTTGCTGTGGGTTAATTTCAAGGGGTAACCTGGTAGGTGGGGAAAACATTTTTTCCCAAGAGTTTGTCATTCTTTTAAACTCTGTCAGTTTTATAAATTATATCGGTGACGTTACATTTAGACAAAAATGAATGTTAAATAAAGTTAGAAGCAGTTGTTTGTAAACACGTAATTATTCTCGAACTAAGCTTTACAAGGATGCATTTACTGCCAAAACAATGATTACGATTTTAGGAAAGAAAATTATTAAAATTTCAACCAATCATCACATTTTCTTTATTTCTTAATCCTCACATTTAAGCACTAAATAAAAATATATTTTAGGAACTGTTGCTTTGAGTTTGAAAATTATTGATATATTTTCGAAAATTTATAGATATTTAAGCTTTACGGCATTGAATTTAAATGAATTTTAAAACTGGAGTTACAAAAGTGAAAAATCTGGCTAACCTGTCTAGTATAAAGCAGGTTCTACACGATGCTACGAACACCTTCCAACATTGGACGTTTGATGATTCGTCGCATCGTGTGGCCGTTGTTCAAGCCCACGAACGTCCAATGTCGAGCGTCGAACGTTCGCATTTGGCCATGTTCCGGCCGATGTCGGTATTCTTGCACCGAGTCAAAGGGATGCTTCCAACGTTTGAAGGAAAATTTTCGTTGGTTCGACTCAACGGCTACACGACTTGTTCATATGAAGAGAGATATCAGCGTATAACATTAGAGATAACATCAGACAGATGACATCCTCGTCCACTGTGACGTCCTGTCGATCAAACATTCGATTCACCGTGTAGCAGGAACATTCGCAGCACCAATTGTTCTCGCATCAAACGTTCGATCGAACGTTGGAAGAAACATTCGTAGCATCGTGTAGAACCGGCTTAATATAATAGTCAATCGAGTCATACTGGGCAAACTAGCAAAGAATCAGTTAAACGGGTGACGAGCTTTGGAGTATTTTTATAAATAGTTAATATTAAATTGAGTATCTGTATGTAATTCTTACCTATAATTTTCGTGCCAGCTAGAAAGGCCTTCATGCATTTTATTACTCTGTGCCGTTGCGTGCCGTGTCCACACAGCGGCCGACTGCTGATGCGCCGATGTTGGTGACGATGTGACCCCATGCTGCTGGTGATTCAAATGATGATGGTGATGTGTTGGTAAAGCTGTCGGTGAAATTTGTCCCATATTATATCCACCCGCACTACTACCAGAAGTAAATTGATTTGCCGTTGTAGTATTATTGCTAGTACCACTATTTGTTAACATATTTGTTTGATCTAGTAGTAAACTAGATGGCGTGTTATAGGCGTTATATGCACCACCTAGCGTTGTTTGTGTGGTATTTATTGGTGATGAACTACTATTATTAATCGACGATGTAGCGGACGACAGATTTGTGACACCGTCCGACACTAGTGTCGTTGCAACATTTGTGGACGCTGTAGCCAACGGTGGAGTGCCAGCACTATGTGCAGCTGAATGTAACGACGTTGAGCCAGTGCCTAGTGCAGCGGCGCTGACTGCATAACTCTGCTGCGCGGCCGCCCATGATGATTGCGATTGAAATCCGGCACTCACTGGATCCGAGTATTGATGATGATGTTGTACCGGAGCCGGGAAAGCACTCTGCAACGACATTGTATTGAATGCATTCAACTGTTGGGAGTTAATTTGCTTACGAAGTCGAGCGCGTCGATTTGAAAACCACACTTGAACACGAGCTTCTGTCAATTTGGTTTTCTGTGCCAATTCTTCGCGAGTGTACACATCTGGGTATTGTGTGCGAGCGAAAGCCCGCTCCAGGGCTTCCAGCTGTTCACCCGTAAATGTAGTGCGAGAACGGCGTTGTTTACGTTTCAGTTGAATACCCGGCTCTGATTCTGTGTCGCTTTCATCACATGACGATGCTCCTGGAACAACAGAGATATATAAAATTTTATTAAAAAATTATATCAATTACTGTATTTAACATATTATATCTATTTAAATAATGATGTTTAGTCGCTGTTAATTAATAATAAAAGACAGTTTCCCGAAAGGGTTAAAATTCAAATCAGACAAATTTTGACATAATGAATTATGACTGTCAGTTAAGTACACACATAAATTAATAAATAAAGAACATAAAAAAATTAAATCTCTTTTTTTTGATACCTAAAATTCAAATATTATACCATGATCGTTGCGTTCAATAACAATTTAACAGCAAAGACCACTTTAGAAGAGTTAAGATATTTTAAAGCAATTCTACTGAACTTACGGCGTTACATCACTTTGAAAAAAATTTTCCCCCTTTTTTATTGGCTTTAAATAATGTATTGACATCTCTAGAATGACATATATATATATATATATATATATATATATATATATATATATATATATATATATATATAAAATGAAAGAATTGTGATTGCGGAAGTACTTTAAAAATCCTTTTGAATCGACTTCGAAAGCTGAGAATGTTCAAAATTTCCGCTGTTCTTAGCATTTTAAAGTCTCTTTACTTGGTTGATAACTTTTTTCAGGTCAGTTATATTTCTATAAATATCTTACAGATGGCGTTAATGATAGGTGTAAACAGACAAAACAATAAAAACACGTTATGAAATTTTACATGCATTTTCTAAAATTGTGAGCAAGATAACACTAGCAATTTCCATCTGATTAACTTGTTTTACCTGTAGTTTTTAGATAGATTATCTAAAGCGGTACACAATATTTCTGAACTTGGTCAACAAATAAATTTTTTATAAATAAATTAGTGTTTCTAGTCTTACTTTTTCATCGATTTTCAAAATTTTTTTCCGATAATGGTGCCATTTATCGATAGGTTAATATCTTTTGATAAGCAATAATCTTGTGTATCGCCTTAGTAAAACTGTAAAACTAATGTAAATGATGAAAAAATCTTTTTTTTAGGTTCTGGTTACTGTTGGGGAATTGTTATGCGTTGGATTTGCGTTCGCGCAGCCATTTTTTTTAAAGTGAAAAACTGTAAAAGGTTTTATTTTATATTGATTACATTATTCGGTACGGAGAAACCAATTTTCAAATAAAATCGTCTTTTCTGGCATTTCAGAGTCATGAAACGCCTTAAATGTAATAATTTATACTATACCTAATTTTAAAAATTTTAGCTAGAAATTGTAATTCGTGGCGTATAGAAATAGTGTGAATTGTTAATCAAAACTTACTTTATTATATGAACACAAACTTAATTATACCTCGGTAAAACAGTATGAAAACTTGATAGGTACATAGTCCTTATCAAAAACAATATATAATTTATAAAAAAAAATCCCCTTTTGATAAGCTCTCAGTAAAAGTTAACCATTTTAATGTACATAGGTATATCTTGACGTAACTACTTCTATGCTATATTATTACAGTTATTCTATTATTGAAGTGAAAGCGTGTGATTTGATGAACGTGTTATATTTATTTGGGGCCACACACATTCAAGTTCCTGGTTCGAAGCTGCTACTTTAATAACATGTTGCTACTTCTTTATTACCCTAATTTTACGTTATGAAATGATTGTATCTATGGGCAACTGCTCCTTATACATTAACATTTACATTACCTGTATTTACCGAGTGGCCTACGCTTACTCACACCACCATTTAATTTGGCCGATTTGATTGTATCTATACTTAAACCCACGTTCATCCACTGACTGTGTATATTACGATAAAATTATTAATTGGAAAATTTAAGTTAGATCAATATTTTGTAAAAATATAATAAATCTCTTTCTGTTTCTAAAAAAAAGAATAAATTCTAAGTCATCTTCACTGTAATTTCTTATTTGGTAGAACAGATATACGGAAACACAGGTCTAAATAAATTGGAATCATAGTTTTAGTTGATTGTAAATTCCTAATATTTTCTAGGGCTTTAACATCAAAACAGAGTGAATTCAATTCTGTTCAAGATATCGCTTCAGACTATAATGATTAAATTTATAATTTTGCCAACGTCCTCATAAGATTTATTGAGATAGTATGTTAGCAATTCCTTTATTCGAGTCCTAGTAACTCTTTGACTCTAATGCCATTAATTGTAACATTACTTTGCTTAGAAAACGGTGAATATTTTGGAAAAGATTTCATATTGCACTTTAATTTCTATTTCCATTTCTTAAGATAGCTAGAGAGATGGACAAAAATTATGTAAGAAATTAAGTTCTTAATTATGTTAGAGAACCAAGTTACACGAAACTTTGCTATTATTATTAACACGACTCTTCCCTGTTTAAAGTATAGTTACAATTCCTTTTAAAGTTTAAAAAATATGTTTGATTTTTAGATGAGATTTACACTCTTCAAGATTCTTAGACACTGAAACGGGAAACGGGAGGAGCAGGGAAAGTAATATTGAGTTGTTGTTATTACTAGTTAGAATTTGCATAAAAAAATACAGTCATGAAATAACAGATACACACAGGACAAATGTTGCACAACACGTCGCCCTTACCCTTATATCTACAGATATACTGTTATTACAGAATATACATTCAAAAAGCCTGCAACGGGCACATCATATAGTCGGCTATATACAATATGTTGGTGTATATTACGTGTGTACGTCATAGGTACTCATAGCTACAGATACAGTGTTAATATTAGCATGTCGGTAACGTGAACTCATAAGATTTTCCCCTAACAAAAATCTCGCAATGAGCCTAAAGAAATTTTCATTTAAAAAAAAAATTAGAAGTGATTCAAATAAGTCGTATTTTCTATTTCGTAATCAGGGACTCTAATTGGGGATAAAAGATAGAAAGATTTTCAATGTGACTTATTAAGAAAATCCATTTTCTAAACAATCAGTACAAATTATCTACATAATTTTTTCAATTAACCCAATTTAAATCATTTTATACAACTTTATAACAAAAAAAATAAATAAGTATATAAAAAAAATGCTAACAATTAAATTACATTCAGTGTACGTAACTTTTCTTTAAAATTTAAACATTTAGCGTTTTGTATATTCTGTCTCTATGCGAAAAATAATAACACTGTGTTTATTTAAATGCTCCAAAAATTACCGTATTTAATTAATTAGATGCGTTCAAATGAAAAAGACAATAAAAATAAATGGTAATTATTTAATTCTACCAAAAGTTTTGTGTTGATTTTTTGTTTTGTTTATTTTTATTATTCAACGTCAACCTTTCGATAATTTGATTAAATATAAAAAGTGGTTCAAAATTGAATCAGAATTAAATATTTTGAACTGATTATTTATTATTGATTATTTCAACGTTTAACTTTACAAAACAAATGAAATTGCGTTGAATGGATTCCCATTTAATAATTCAAAATGATTGGAAGAAGTTATTTAAAAAGATTTGTAAGAAGTTTTTAAATACTGCTAAATATGAAGCGAGGATTATGATACCGAAAACTATTGGAGATGTTTTTAGCATAAGGTTGAGAACATGGTTGTCCGTCGTCCGGTTTTCAGCTGGACACTTCGATTATGACGCGATTTGTCCGTGTTCAGTTCTAGACATGTGACTGGACATCAAATGTCAGGCCATGGAATTTGTGGGGCAATTTTTTCTTTTGTTTTGTGTTTTGCTCACCAAAGGTATTTGTCAGTAAATAGTTGAGCGTTAGGGTTTCAAGAATTTTTTTTTGTTTTTTTGGCTCATCAGCCTAAAAAAATTTCCGGATAAATGTTCATATCTGATCGTCGAAAACTGAAAAGTTGGTGACCCTGATTGAGGATTAAACATTAGGTTGCGGTTACAGTGCAAGTAATATTATACAAATTGATGTTCTGACAGACATTCGTGCGGCTAGAACTAGTAGTTGACGGAAAGCACGTCCAGTAGAAGATAGAAAGTCTCCTAAGAAAAATTGTCTTAATGAACATTTCATGTATTAACGGTTAAACGATTACAAATTTAAAATATTTTTAAAGTTGTTTGGTAGTTAAAACTCATGTTTAATATTTGACGAGAGAAGCTAAAAGCCTTAAGTGAAAAGACCAAATAGACTTTTTTACTGACAAAGAGATGGATGTGAAAATAACGAAAATAGTTATTATAAAAATACAGTAATTTAACTGGTCTTTTGCGCAGTAGCTTAAGTCGCAAGTCTATTTTCTTCTTAAAACCATTTCTATTGAATAACTTACTCTAGTTCTATAACTTTTTTACTAAAACGGAAGAATAAATTGCTGTTAAAAACACACAGCATAATAAATAAATTTAAAGAAAATTAATACAATATCGAGGTAGATATTATTATGTTGATAAACATTGGCGATAGAAAAAGAAAAGTGAACTGAAAGACAACTAATAATTAATTTATAAATAAATGGCATAGCTAAATATCAATTAAATGGCTAATATTATTACAATTATAAACAAACAACTTCATACATAATAAACTGTTTCATGATTTTCGCATTTTTTATTCTCTCCATAAATAGATAGATATCGATCGACGATCTATGTATTAATTATTAATAATTTCACTTGCAATTTATATTAATATATAGGTGCACACATTTGCTCACAAACAACTGATGAATTTAAAGATTTACAGACATACGTAAGTACATATATACATGTACTTATTTTGATGAATATTGTCGTATTTGGGTACATATATGTTTACAGATTCAGTTAAGGGGTTACAATAATATACAGTTGCAGCGGATTAGTGATGAGCAAAATTAGTCTTTGTCTTGCATTTTTTGCAAGACCAAGACCAAGACCAAGACTGCATTTTACAAGACCAAGACCAAGACTGCATTTTGCAAGACCAAGACCAAGACTATAAGTATGGCTGCAAGACCAATACCAAGACTCAAGTGAGCAATACCAAGACTATAGCAAGAAAAAAGCAAGACTCTTGCTAAATTATTTAAATAGTTTAAAAGTATAATTAATACCGTAAAGAGAGAAAATTCTGATTTTAGAAGGAAAAAATTCGCTAATAAAAAAATGCAAGAAAGTGCAAGATTCTTTAGCAATACCAAGACCAATACCAATACCAAGACTGCATTTTACAAGACCAAGATCAAGACCAAGACTCAAACTGCTCTAGCAAGACCAAGACCAAGATTCTTAATGCAAGAACAAGACCAAGACTGCCAAGTCTTGGTCTCGGTCTTGCATTTGCTCATCACTACAGCGGATGAAATAACGATATTTTCTGGACTTTTTTAAACAGCAAAATAAATGTCCATTTAAAAACTGTTAACAACATCGATTAGTACATGTTTTTTTGTTACTTATTAAATTTTTTTCATAAAATAATATTTGAAAATAGTGGAACTACAACTATATTTCAGGAGCTCCGATATTTTTTTGAGCATCACTTGCGGTGGACATTATAACTCGAGAACGGTTTATCCGAAATCAGAATTTCAAAAACACTCTATTGTCTGTTCGCTGAGCGAAGGATTTTTCAAGATTTTAATATTTACAAAGTGGGAACAATTTTAACCAATAGTTTATCTTTTTAATATTTTCAAAAATCTTTTTTTTAGAAAAATTGAAAATCCTTCCGCTGGTGACTAGCTATTGTCATAATACAGTAGTATAAATATGGTGTTGATCGGATTGACAATTTTTTATTAATAGTGTCCATCGCAAAAGTATTTTAAAATAAATACGATTCTGAGATAATTCTGGATAAGGTTACAAGTGTGTTTCTTTCATATCCGATGCTGAACGTTCAAAAGTTTATACACAATTGCTCCAAAGTTTCAAGGCCATATGTTTTGAACAATATTATAAAACCATGAAAGTCTACGCTTATATTATATTATGTCGAACGACAGCTGTGCAGGAGCAGCCGTGGGCGCTAGTCGAGGTAGTGCACGATAAATAGCTATAACTTCGGATCTAATGTACCAATTGTTACGAAATTTGATGAGAGTATTTATTGAGATAATGTACTTAAAGAATATGCAATAAAAAAAATAATAAACTTTTCCGACCATCACAATCACCGAGTACCAGAGGCGATGCAACTATCTCTATCATGAAATCTACAGTGTGCAGTTCTGAGCAAGTTAGGCTACGTAATACTGTAATAGTCGCTCCGTAGCTATGGATAAGTGTAGGTCAATTGTTTTGATCACGTTTTGATTGTTGTTGGCACTGTTAGAATTCCCACACGGAGCCACATACATGCGTTTTAGTATTATACATAGGTCACTAGATAAGTTTTGCAATACAAAATGTTTATAATCTCAAGGTACTTGCATTTATTTTTTTTATAAAGTTCAATTCATAACTAGACAGTAGCCACACAATAAGTCCCCCTGAATCATTTGTGTACAGAACTAAAACATTAAAAATGTCCGAGTGGTTGAAGGACGAGTTACGTGTGATTATTCGCTACAACCTTGTGCGAGGCCTGTTTGTAGATGAATGTGTAGAGAAAATGAAAATTTTACTCAAAGAAAAGTGTCTTCATCGCACAACTGTGTACCGGTGGTATCGTGAATTTGAACGTGGTAATTTCAGTGTCAATGATCCTCCAAGATCGGGTCGTCTTGTTGAAGCAACTGTTCCATAAAACGTAGCAATAGTCGAGTTATTAATAAAGGAGGATAAACGGAGGTCCTGATAGTCAGTGTACAGTATAGGCGTCTTGGTATGTCAATAAATATTTGCCTAAAGTTGTTCAGAAACTTAAAGAGATTCGTCCATACTCAAGAATGGATAGCTCGCATTTTCACCACGATAACACTTCTGCTCATCGAGCTCATGGGACAGTTAATTTTTTAGAAAATACTGACTTTAAAGTGCTTGATCATCCTGTCTACAGTCCAGATCTTGCTCCTGTGACTTCGCTTTGTTTCCGATTGTGAACGGCTAGCTGAAAGGTCGGAAGTTTGCGAGCGATTCCGAGCTACTGGCGGCCTGGGATCAAGTGTGTTCAGAACTGCCAGAAGAAAAATAGCACGATATTTTTGACAGTTGGATTTTAGGTACCACTAAGTGTATAAGCTGTGACAGAAATTATTTTGAAAAACTTTAATAAATATGGCTGTATTGCAAAACTTATCTAGTGACTTATGTATATAGGTACGTATGCGACACCACCGCCAACACACATCCGATCACTCACACAAAGACAGATCACTGCACAAATGCAAAGTAAACCCAGTGCACATATTTAACATATTTTCTATCCTTTTTTGGTTACACTGATTTCAGTAGTGTAGAGATAGCAATGTTGTCTCTGGTACTCTGTGATCACAACTGTATATAACCCCTTAAATTATTTATTCACACTGGCACCAATAAATACGTGCATATTTGTGTGTACTTATAGTATATTATTATGCAAAAATAATTATGTTAAATGTGCATCTGTAAATGTCTTTTGATTATTGAATTAAGTTATTTTTATTTCTTTTATTTCTGCAAGTACCTAGGTATATAAAATTTAATGAATATTTTGAAAACGGCTCAAGGCATTATTATATGTAATAAATAACATTTTTTTTTTTAAATTAATATATGTACTCTCAAGAAGTCTTGATTTTGCTGTTGGTAATTAAATAACTGAACGTTTGCAACGTTTGTACTTTTTAAATTTTGGTATACCTAGTATATTATACACCAAGGGACTAGAGTGTTACTTTTGATTGCGAATCTTTGTTACCAGTGTTTGTAAAGACCCAAGGATAACAATTCACACGAGGAATCAAAAGAAACACTCTAGTCCCATTATGAATATTTTCTTACAAATCCAAATGGTTTAAAATTATAAAAATGCAGCAAAATATTATTTAAATATCATTTAAATTGTAAGAAATAACATTACATCAAATATCCTATGAACAAATGAATCAAATTTTAAATGTTTTTATAAATAAGTTCATTGTTTTAAATAAGTTGTTCAATACTTAGCAACGCTATTTAAGTTTAATTTTGCTTGCTGATATCGTGACATTTTATAAATTCTGCTTGCTAAATGACTTAAAAGCGGGAGTAAAAATAGTTTAAGTCCCTTGGAACTAAAAGTGATTCTCTTACTATGAAGAGCTAATGTGTGTATTTTAGTCCCGAAATTGTAAAGAAATAATATTATCTAATGTGATTGCCGTGTTAGATAGATTAAGTCACTAAAAAATTCTAAAAAATATTCAAAGATGTTTTTTTAGGTTAATAAATAATTAATTAATTAGAATAATTACAAATTAAATTTAACCCCAATAATGTTTGGAAGTAGGTACATTCCTGTAAAGTAGAAGAGATATCGGTTAAATGAGAAAACAATTGTAATTTTTGAAGTTGAATTTTTATTAGTATTTTTTAGTTTATATGATACGTTAATGTTTGAAACCAGTTGCAATTTGAACAAATCGCAGCTACCAATGTCAGAAAATTCATATAATATCTATCATTAATTGGTCAAAAATGTCCCTGTTACTAAAAATAAATGCTACAGACATCATGAACCATTTGTTTCACATAAAATGTGATTTTTATATTACTTTCAATATGTATGTAAAGTTGCCTGGTTTTGACCGCACCGAAAAAATGTACAGAAGAAAATAGTTCCCTTTTTGTTAATTCAGTTTGAACATTATTGTTAAATTTAATAACGTTGTCAAAAACTGTACTGGAAACTTTTCAGTGATACGAAATACATGGTACTCTCATGCATTCATACAAATATTATGTGTTTTAGGCCGCTATTACATTGCCATAGATATATGTCAAAGATCTTTGATCAAATCTATGATCAAATTTTAAGAAGTATCTTTAACTATGGTTAGGTACAGAAATTTATATTATAAAAGTTGACTTATTACACTACAATATTTCTTTGATTAAATAAAACCTTCACATATATCTATGACAGTGTAATCGCGGCCTTATACCTAGTAATATGTAGTATTACCTGTCTGTAAACTGAAGACACTCGCTTGCCTTAGTTGGCATCTATCTTTGTCTATGTTATTGAGATATGGCCGCTATTACATCATTATAGATAAAATTATGTCAAAGACATCAAATACTATGAACTATGTTTAACTATTATAGAGTAGGAACTTAAGCCTAATTTTTAACAAAAAGCAACCACTAGCGTTCTAGTGGCTGATTTTTCTTACAATCGATTCAAAATTTAAAAAGGAATAAAAGATTCCAATACTATTTTTCTATCAAATGTCGGCGTCAAAATTGAAATTAATGAAAATAATAGGTAAGATACATAATATATTAATTTTGTATTAATAGTTTTCTATAAGCACAATTTTTATATAAAAAAAAAATTATAACATTTTTTTAGAGAGAGAAAAAACTATTGACAAATATGATATGGTCGATTTCAGTTAAATTTAACCATGCTTCATCACTTATGAATTTAAATAATTTCTGTTTTCTTGGCTTTATCTCTTTCATTATTGCACTTACGTAAATTTTAAAATTGCAGTTTGTTTTTAGAAGTGAATAGAAGATTGATTTATTTTGAATATAAGAATTATTTAATTTTTTAACTTTGACTCATGATAAATTGTATTTGAAATAGGGTATATTTTAAAATGAATACGTAGACTAAAATCAAACATTTATAAGAATACTTGTCAAATTATTTATTTTTATCAATTTTTACCACTGAAGCCGTGGTTTAATCAAAAAATAGTATTTGAATTTTATATTTTATTTTAAATTCTGCATCGATTAAAAAAAAAACCAGCCACTAGATCGTTCGTGGTCACTTTTTCAATTTCTAAGCATCCTTTTAAGGATAAGTTCCTAGCCTTGTTCCTGGTTACAGAAATATGTTATAAAAGTTGATTTATTACACTTGAATATTGTTTTGATCAAATGAAACTTTGACATACCTATATCTATGACCACTTAATAGCGGCTTAAGTGAAGTAAAAGAGATAGATTTTAAATAATATTTCTCTTTAATCTTCTGATACCTTTCAAAACTGCCGTGAATTTAAGTACAAGCAATACAAGTATTGTTTTTTTCTATACTTTTTAGTATTGTTACCATGGTAGTAATAAAATAATGAAGAGTACATGGCGAAATCTCTATCGATATTATTTCTTTTTGTTGAAGAAAAAATATTTGAAAAGAAAATGTACTTGAAAAACTGATATCCTTACCGTACTTTTCGAAGTTTCTTAATTAAGATGTATATTTAAAAGTATCTATATTGTATTCACTATTATTTTAAGGTCAAAATAGTGGTATTTATATTAATACAAATTTTAATAACTGTTTGTTTTACAAAATCAAAATCACAATAAGTTTCTGCTTTCTTTGTAATAAACTAACAATCTACAAAAATGACTTTTACCTTAACCTATTTCTGGTTTTATATTAAAAGAAAACAGTATTCTGATTTGATTCATAAAAGAGTAACAAATATTTTCATTGTAAATAAAATATGTTTTAAAGGAAATTTTTTATTAAATTAGTTCAAGTTTAATTGTTGAAGAACTAACAAAAAAATTTTTTTTCCAAGAAAATAAAAATTTTATTAAAAATAGCTAATAATTATAGTTAACAATTATTGTTATTATTAAAATAATTCAATAGTTATTATTAGTAATTTTAGCAAAAAAGAAAAAATTATTTTTAATCATAAAATAGACAAAAGTGATGAGCCTTGACGTTTTCTTGTCGAGGTTTAAGTTTATTTGTCAATATTACATTTAATATCAATGATTCAATGTTCAGTATTATTTTATAAATAATTTTTTATTATTTTTTTGGAATGTTTGAAAAAATTGTATGAATATATAATTATCTTTATCTAATGAAAACGATATGACTTTCGAATTTTGGGATTTAAACAAACAGAGCGAATAGAAAGTAATCAGTACTTAATTAATCATTGAAAACTTAACCGAAAAATCGACAAAACAAGCAAATTAGATTTGGAAAAAAGCAATTGAAATACAGAGAAAAATGCGTGTTAGACACGCACTAACAAGGAAAGGTTTTGAACTGGCAATTTACAATTTTGATGAAACTTGGTATACATGTAGTACAAGCAAAAGTAACAGACCCGTATTTTTTTTATCGGCCACCGTCGCCATTTAAGGGGTGAAATTACCCCTCAAAATTAGGGTAAAATTTTAATTTTGCTTGATAACTTGAAAACGACGGTAGATAGAAAAAAAAATTTTAAATTGACAAAACACTTTATTTTTCGAGTGCTTTCTATTGATGTGTATAAATCCACTGTTGGACCTACTGGAGGGGCTGTTTAGGTAAAATTAAGGGTAAATGTAGAAAAAGGGCGGATATGCTTTAGTATATTAAAATTTGAATAGCATATATGAAAACTACATGAAAAATACTAGTTTACCAGTTTTTGCTCAAAGTTGTAATTTAAAGTCTAAAACCTCAAAACTGGACAGCTAAGAAGACCATGAGCCGTAGAATAATATACGCCTTATTTTATTATTGTAAATTTTATTTTAAATTAAAGATATTAAAACTTTTATAATTTTTCTTACATTCATGCCAAACTAGAGCAAATTTTCTTATCCTTATTATTTGACAAAAAAGAAGTATTTTATAAACTTAATTTTTTTTCTATAACTAAATATGCAATAATTATTCTTGCATGACAACAAAATCAATTTTTTATATTACTTGTACAAAATTTAATGTTTTAGTCAGACATCAACAAGTATAATTTGATATATTTTAGCCAGTTACCTATTAATTACAAGACAATTCACTTACTGAAAACCTTACAGAAATATTTTTATTTTTATTGTCAGTAAAATTACGATTGGCACCTCAAATTAGCTGTCCAGTTTTGAGATTTTAGACTTTAAATTAAAACTTTGAGCAAAAATAGCTAAACTGGTATTTTACATGTAGTTTTCATATATGCTATTCAAATTTTAATATACTAAAGCATATCCGCCCTATTTCAAAATTTACCCTCAATTTTACCTGAACAGCCCCTCCAGTAGAACCGACCGTGTGAAAATAAAGTGTTTTGTCAATTTAAAGGTTTTTTTTATTTACCGTCATTTTCAAGTTATCAAGCAAAATTAAAAATTTACCCTAATTTTGAGTGGTGATTTAACCCCTTAAATGGCAACGGTGGCAGACAAAAAAAATACGGGTCTGTTATTTTTATTTATACTACAATATACCAAGTTTCGTCAAAATTGCGAATTGACAGTTCAAAACCTTTCCTTGTAAGTCACTTATCGTAGTTAAGTTTTTGACAGTTCTCGAGATAAAATATTCATTGGTTTTATTTAATATTAAATTAAGCCTTTTATTTGTGAATAATATGATTATTTAACCTTTCCAATTTCTATATGCGTTAAAAAAATGTCAACAATAAATTTAAAAAGAAAAAAAATTACTGTCTATTAAATAGCATAAAGACTGAATATAGCTGGTCAATTGCAGGTAGATCACTTACTGCGATGACAGATATGACTCAATCTATGAAAATAACTTTGTTTAATTAAAATTAATTTTCTATTTTCCCGCTTTCGTTCATATTGACTGATCGAAAAGAGCCATAAGAATCAGGAAATTACTTTTCATAGACGTTACTTATTTTAGGGATAAACATACAGAAGCGAAAAAGAACTTAAAATACTTTGCTTTAAAACAAAAATCAATTTTAGGTACTTCGCATTAATTTTGAATTCAAAATGTAAATTCTTTCAACTTACTGCGTTACGAAATCCATATATGTCTACAATATTTTCAGCTTTCGTTGAAAACTTATTATATTAAATTGTGTTATTTTCAGGCACGGTAATTTAAAAATCCCACTTTTCAATTCTGAATTAGAAGGAATTTATTTTTTGAAAAAAAAAATATATTTCAAATGCGTATTTGATATTCATTAAATCAGTGTCCCAAAATCAGTAGCTAGAGTTATTCACAATTTTTATAAGTAGATATATTTATTGCATTTTATTATGAAAATAGATTAATAAGGTCAAGAATGTGTTTTTTGTGGGTGAGCCACACACAAAGTCCTTAAGGCATTGGTAACCTAGTGACAAGGTGCTTTGAGTCCCAACCAATCCAGTTTGATAATTTTTCAAACACGGATAAAAATTGTTGGAGTATAAAGTTTAAAAACGTGTTTATCATTTTATGTGTTTGTACCTATCATTGACGTCCTCTGTGAGTCATTTATGAAAGCAGGGCCCGCTCTAGCGTTCACGCCGCCCCGGGCAAAAAGGAATGATTCCGCCCCGGTGTAAAACTGGCACCTTTTTTTTTTGTTCACCAGCTTTTACAAATCCGGCTCTTGTTCTTTTTTACACAATCGACGATCCTTTTGCTCGTCAATTATAAAATGCCACCCTCTTTTTTGTAATTTTACAAAAATGCCCGGCTGCCCCCACCCTTCACGGGCGGGCCCTGATGGAAGTATAACTGACCTGTAATGAAAAAGTTATCGACCAAACTAGGAGGTTCCGCGCAGTGGAAAAGTGTTTTTGAACGTTTCCAACCGCTCGAAGTCGTTTCAGAAAGTGAGTTCAATACGATTTATAAAATATTTTCCCAGTCATAATTATTTTCTAGTATTATTTTAAAGATGTTAATACCTCATTTAGGGCGATAAAAAAAAGGAACAAGGGTTTATTTCCAAAGTGATGCCACTCGCTAATACAAACACTAAACTGTTTCAATTATTGTCACATCAACCAACTTCAAAAATTCTAAATAATATTAACCCTAGAATCATACGTTGGTCTACGAAAAACGTTAATCATACATCGACGTCGTTTTGACGGATGGACTTTTTACGGAGAGTTTTAGAGTTTATTTGCAAAAAACATTTTTTTTACATAACAATACTACAAAAGCGAACAAAATATGTAAAAAAATTGGATTTGGAAAAATTTCTTAATGTAAATATTTATTAATTTTTTTAATCTTTTTATCAAATATTTTCATTTTAAAAATTAAAAAATAGATAAATACATCAATTGTAATAATTAATTTATGAACTATTATGAGTCAGTGGACATGTGTGACTTTACAGAATGTGAAATTTCTCAATCATAAATATTCCTATAGATATGTAGTTATTTCCTCATTAGGCACATTTGTAAATTTTCGAAATTTGTTAGTAATTTTTCGAATAAGATCTCAAAAAATAATAAAAATTAAAATATTTTCCACAAAATAAATTGTTAATCTTTTATTAAGTCATTCGAAATGCATTCTTTAGTTTTCGATTCAATATATTAAAACTGCAGTATTATGTCGTCTCTATAAGTCAAACAGCTGTAATCATCTTTCACATTATCATAATCATTGAATAAATTAATTATAACATCCATATCTTTAATAAATTTAAAAAAGAAAAAATAGGAAAACTTTTATATGTAGTGTACAAAATCTTCAAGAAAAACATACGTTAATCATACATCGACGTCCTTTTGACGGACACTATTTCAATACAAACAAAACGACAATAACTATAAACAAAATAAATATATGTGGTGTGTTATAATAACAAATAAATTAGATAACAGAAATCTCACAGCAAACAAGTAACAACAAGTCGTAGTATTGGAGCAGGTAGAGAAGTTCGTACGTCATTTTGACGTGTACGTATGATTCTAGGGTTAACACATAATCCCAAGAGTTGAGAATGTTGTCTTGTTTGCTATTATGTACATATGTACTTGTACAAGTGCAAATAATTTCCGCGAAGCAATTACATAATGTTGTAAGTCGTAAGTAATAAAAATTCGTCAAGTGCGTGTTTGACACGCACTAAGTAATGTTCCTCACAATCAGTGGTCATAACTAAAACTTCTTAACCCTAGAATCATACGTACACGTCAAAACGACGTACGAACTTCTCTACCTGCTCCAATACTACGACTTGTTGTTACTTGTTTGCTGTAAGATTTCTGTTATCTAACTTATTTGTTATTATAACACACCACATATATTTATTTTGTTTATAGTCATTGTCGTTCTGTTTGTATTGAAATAGTGTCCGTCAAAAGGACGTCGATTTCGTTTCATTTACTCGAATACGCCATTTATGTAACCATTCCTGTATTCGACGCAAGCTAGATTGTAACTTTTGTGATGCAACATTTGGATCTTCATCAGTAGCTAGGATAGCAGTATCATCAGCAAATGTTGCAGTAGTATTTTCTTCATCAACCGGCAGATCTGCAGTACATATAAGATAAAGAATAGGCCCTAGAACACTACCTTGTGGTACACCGGAACGGACTGGAAACATTTCTGATATTTCACTCTGAAACTTTACATGAAAGTAACGATCTGACAAATAAGATTTCAGTATTAAGTAGAATGATTCAGGAATATTTTTCCTTAATTTATACAATAAGCCAGTATGCCACACTTTGTCAAATGCTTGACTCACGTCGAGAAAAGCTGCTGTACAATATTTTTTTTCTTGAAAAGAGCGGTTGATCGTATTGACTACACGATGAACTTGTTCGACGGTTGAATGTTTTGCGCGAAAACCAAACTGATGATCTGGAATAATTTTAAGGTCATCGAGGACTCGATGCAGTCTTCTGAGAAATAACTTTTCGAACATTTTGGATAAAACGGGGAGTAAACTGATTGGTCTGTACGACGTCACCTCATTTACTGGCTTCCCCGGCTTTTGTATTAAGATGATTTGAGCTAATTTCCAAACAGCAGGGAAATATTTTAGCCTTAAAATGGCATTAAAAATTAACATTAATGACATTTGTGACAGTTAACATTAATGACAGTTAAAACCGTTAAAATATATTTCTCGTAGGTATATGTACGATATGTACCAGCGGTACCAGCCGAGATAAATACAAATCGATTGTAGATCGTATATGTACATCATGGAAAAGTAGGCTTGTACATATTATCCATATTATTATTGATTAGTATGTACGGCAGTATGTACAATATGTACGAAATGTACCGTATGTACATTATTCTGTGGTATGTACATTGTATATGTATACATGCGTATATGTATGGCTAGCTAGAAAAACAAAATCGAACAGATCGGATCGAACATAACGTTTTTTTTTCTTTGTTTTCTTGTTTTGAGTTGCAAACGCTAGTACTATAGCTAAACACGCTTCTTCCATAATAATAACAATTCCAAAATTTAATTAATTTAAAAATTCCGAAAAATTAAATTTGACAGTTTGTTTTAAAATACAGAAGAAAATAATGATAGTGTACGGTATCATAAAAATACTGAAGTAATAAAAATAATGATTCATTATTTTTATCAGTAAATACTGACAGTATTACTGATCGTGTAAAGGCAGCCTAAGACGTTTTGTGACGGTTTTTTTTCCAGAAAATTGATTACCTAGTTAAGTTATAACAATTTTTCTAGGTTTTTTTTCGTTATTTTATGATCTTGATAGTAAAGTCTGATCCCAGTATGCTTATATAATTTACTGAAATAAATCAATTTGCGTTATTCATAGACGATTTAAGATAAATCTAAGATCAATCTTAGCTAAGATAAAACTTAACTTATTCATAGACAACTTTAGGTCGGTTTTAACGCTAAGTTCAATCTTATCTCTTACTTAAATTTAAAATAAGCAAATGGTCGACTTAAGTCCATCTTAAATATATTTTTACATGGAATTTTTTGACATTTGAACATTTTATCAAATTTGAAAGAACTTTTTCGAATAAAAATATAAAATATACGTAATTAAATATCTATATTAAGTATTGACGTAATAAATATTTTAAATGTAAGTAAATTAAAAGAAAAATTGAATCAAATTAACTTAGTTTTATAAGTAATTCAACCTCTAAATATTTTCAGGTGCAAAAAAGTTTTCATGTATGACGAAAATATCGATTTGCAGCATGTATTTGACGAAAAACTTACAATTTTATAGATAACTAATTAAAAGATATGTGCAAAAACAGAAAAACTAAGGAATTATTACGTACTTCTGTGTGCTTCTGTGATAGAATATTTTGACTTTCTACTTACATTTTTTGTGTAACAGACGTATTTTTTTTAATGTAAATTATAAACAAAACGGTAGTTTAACATAATATTTTACCATACTTTAGTTAATCTTAATTTATTATTACATTTTTTTTAGTTGTTTTTCATACTGAAATGTTAAAAATTATCGGAAGCACACTGGAATTATTTAATGTTTTAGGCCTTTAAGTACCGCAGTTTATGTTTAAAATTATAAAAATCTAAATCATTGACAAAGTTTATATCTATTTTATACTTCTTTTGTAACAATTTTTAATAAATCAACAAATATTTTAGTATATAATTTATATTTTATTGTAACTTTATAAGTCACTCAGATTACATAAAACTGATGATATAAAAAACAGAACAAATATAATACAATTATGTCTGTTTACACACATTACATGTTTTAAAGACAATTCACATTTTTAAAAAAAATAATATTAAAATAATCACATGATACCACCTATTTTATGAAATTTTAAATTTAATAGCGACCACGTCTTTACGTTCTGCATTTTAAACAAACAAACTATACTTAGGTACTATACTACGTACTGACATATTCTAAAACAGTTTAAAATAATATTTACAACAAAGAAATTTAAATTTCCAATAAACAAATTTTTCCGTTAATATTGTTATTTATTATAAATTAAATTAAAATACATAACTATGTATACTTTTGTATTATTTTATTAATTACGGCAAAAATATTAAAAATTTTAATTATTTACTGATAGAATTTTCATTAATTTAAATATTTCGCGCTACTACTATTCAAATATTTTTCGTTTCTCTGATTGCTTTCAATTGGTGAATAATTGTAAAGCTTGTATACACCTCACAATGTATCATTATAACTAACTTCAAGCTTGTTTCTACTAGGACAATTTTAAAATCTGTCTATGAATTGTAATGTTAAGTTAAATCTTAGTGTTAACTTTGCTAAGTTCAATCTAAGAATTATCTTAAATTCTCTCTATGAATAGCGCTCAATGTTTTTAAGTGCATGTACTTACCGGATTTTTTTTTTGAAAAATATAATAGTTTGTAAAAAGAATTTGGCTAATTATTATTTCAATATCTTAAATATATGATTTACATTATAACATATATATTATAATAAAACGAAGATCTTTTTATTCATTTTTAGATATTTTTGAGATCATAAAATATTTTTATTTATTTATTAAAAAATGAAATAGTATTTCGATTTATTACATGTTCATGAACACAATATACAGTAAATAAACATAAGACGAATGACACTATGTTACAGTAATTTCCCGCTAAAGCATGCAAATTTCCCGCTAAAATATTCATTAATTTAAATGTATTCTCCCAGATGGCGGTAATTGTGACAGTCTTGTCATAACTATATCGGTCACAAAACCGTTTTGTGACGGTCAAAAGTGGGTAAAATTACTCGTCACGAGACCAGTGCACATCTCTAAATATGGCCCTATTTTTGATAGGATTCTATATGTATATAATTTTTTCTATGAATTATGTAGACTGGTCGGCAAGTATGTAATTATCACAAATACGTAAAGATGGCTCTCTGTGTATTAAAATAAGTTATTAGACAAGTTTTCTATGAATTATGTGGACTGGTCGGTAATTATCACAAATACGTAAAGATGGCTCTCTGTGTATTAAAATAAGTTATTAGACAAAGATAACAATTTTTAGAATCTGTTCCATTATTAATAATTTTAAGAAAAAACAGCGAAAGAAAGAGATAAATATATACACGCTTCTATAAAATAGAAATAGAAAGAGAAATTTTTTTTTTTATTGCAATTTTGTGTACAATCAAGTAAACTTGATAGTGCATTGGCCACCAAACCATAGAATTCACAGGTACATGAAATACATACAATACATAGTCCTCTTGCGTATATTCAATATATGAATGTAAAACTCTATTATTATTTACCATTTGTTCTCTGATTTATTCTCTGATTTACCACTTCTCTCAAATTTTCGGTTACTCACCAATCTTATAATGTTCCGAAACTACACGAAGGTAGTTCGGAACATAAAAATGACAATAAATTGTAATAAAAATTTTATTACAATCTGCACAGCCATTCATCATCATCACACACAAGATATGATTTTCATGTATCATACACATACACATTACAACAATATATTTATTGTATATGTAGTGGATGATACGGATGATACCTATGAAGGTACATACATTGCTACATAGGCCACATTCGTTATTTCATTTGCGCAATTGAGCGTTTAATTTTCAAATATGTACAAACAACGTTGAAATATAAGTACACCAAATGGTGAGGCACTCTAAGTAAAATATGAATTATTACAGAAAAATAAAAAAGCAACATATATATTCCACTTACCGAGAATTCCATCAATGGAATGATTTTTTCTATCTGATTCATCACGTCGACCACCGCGAAGTAAACGACTTATAGAACTAACGGACGGTGCGGAATTTTTATCACAAATCCCTTCCTGGAAATAATAAACAATAAAAAAATTTAATATTTCACAGATTAATCAAAAAAAAAAAAAAAATTTTATTGTAAAAGTTAATTAAAAAAGGCTAATGAAAAATATTTTTTATAGCATCAGTTACCTTGATAAGTTTATCACGAATTTCCCATGAAAAAATGCCCGGTTGCTGGCGTTTCAATTGTTCAATACGCGCTTCAACCTCCGCGGTAGCAACACGCGGTTTCGAGCCACCAATCACGCCCGGTCGTATACTGCCCGTTTCCTGATAACGATTCAATATTTTCGACACGCAACCGTGTGATACACGTAACTGACGTGATATGACGCAAGGACGGACACCAGCTGCGGCCATTTCGACAATTCGTAATCGAATGTGGTTTGGTAAGGGTCGTCCGTTGATAAATACACCACCTAACTGATTGACGCGGCCCTGTCCTGAAAAAAAATAAAAAATTGAAATTAATTTTTATTTCCGCTCTTGTTATTCCCTAAAAAACTACAAAAAATATTTTGGTTTTGTCAAAAAGGAGTGAATAAAAAGTAATAGTCGAACAAAATAATGTTTAGTCATTCATTTATTATTGTAGATACATTGTGTTGTAATTTTAAATAATAGGAAACACTTCTAGGTATACTTCAAAATAGCGTTGACATATCAAAAGATCAAAATACGTATTTCCTTTATTCGTTACATCTATAGATATTATAAACACAATCAAAGTGGTAGAGAACAAGTGTTTTGCGTAACATGCTTTGTCAGGGTGTCTCTGCAAATATGCGACGTTCTTTTGCAATTAACATTATTCGAAAACAGACAACCAGTGGAAAATATATGAAAATACTGTTCCTTAGAAGAAAAGCTGCACTTGAATATGTATATACCTACCTGTAGATAGCTTTTATACATATGCCAGTTACATTTTCTCTTTGAGTATTCTATTAACTGCGGGTCTTGCAATAAATTACTAATACCATCAGTTGGGGCGAACCTAGACAGTAGGGGCGAATCCAGACAGAGCTGCCTCTCGATATTTCTTCGTCAGTGTTATGACCGTACAAGGTCATAGATCAATTTATACTATTGAATTTTGTCAGTTATGAGTTAGTCATCAAAGAAAAGCGGTGAACGTGACATCCTTGTATTTTGTTTTGTTATTTTACAGGCGCATTGTTTATAATTTTTAAAAATAACGCGCGTTTTGAAATCTTATAAAGAAACTGCTGTACAAAAACGTAGTTATATACCTATATATAAAGTAGGAACTGGCAACAAAATGTTTGGCGTTTTTTTGACAATATATGTACCAAAAATGAAAGCTGTATTGTGCTTAATTTTTCTTTTTTTATAAATTGATTAACAAAAAATTGTCTATAGGTGAGGCGAATTCATACACCATGGTGCGTCAATATAAAAAGATAGTGGGTATAAACTACATAAACTGTAGTGTAGATAATATAAAATTGACTCTCTTCAACAGAGGCGCAACTACCGGAAAGATCCAAGGGGTCAGACCCCCTAAAATTACCTGGAAATTTTCCCTTCAATTTATTTTATTTATATTAAAAAGTAAAATTTTTAATGGTTTACTAATATTTTTTATTTGAAAATCAAATTTTCGGAGACGACATTTTATTACAACATTATCCATTGTTATCGGAGAACTGCGTTATCAAAAAATTTGAGTTTAAATTTTTGTTAGATACCCTGTAGATATGTAGTTGTTGCGCCCCTGCTTTCCGATTTTAAAAATAAAAGAAAATCGCCCAGACATGTTGCTGAATATTTCCATGTTCCCAAATCGACCTTGTATGACTCAAAGGCAAATCGAAATAAAATTCATTTAAATCCAAAATGTTTTATTCCACCCATCAAAAGTCATTCGCTGATACAGTTATTGATGTTAGCGAATTTCCAGATTGGAAATTCAGCTATTTTTATCTTTTTATGTCCGATTTTACCCATATGCATGGCTGAATGTGATTTATATTGCAAATAAAACACTGTCCTGATTCGCCCCACACATAGGGGCGAATCTAGACACTATATACCAAAAAAAAAAATGTTGCAGTACCAATTTTGATATTTTTATTACTGCCCTATATGCTCGTGATATTAAAGCATTTAAATGATTTTTTTAGAATTTTTTAGATAAACTCTAAACAATTTATTGCCAAAAAACTGAAAAAATCGTCCACATTCGTCCCAACTGACGGTACCCAATCAATCTGTATTTGTCGAATGTCCACAGTAATCTGGATCCGCTCTAGCATAGAACAAAGAATAGGTACATATTTTTAATTGATTCATTTCTAAAAATTGTGTTTTATCAAACTGATATTTTAAACAAAATGATTTATTTTCTTTGTAGAGGGCTATATTAATTTTCGGAATATTTTAAACTTGACAAATATAAATAAAGTATATAACAATGAAACCGAATTTTATTGTTGTAAGAAAATCCTATTATCAGAACGAAGTAGGTAATCTGTTTTGAAAAGTTTGGAAGCCTGTCTATTAAAATATGGGTTTCGTATTACCAATAATGGTTTGGTATTTTTGTTGTGAGTAAATTGGCCATATACGCCGTATATAACAATATTGGACAACAACAAGGGCCATCAACTTCTTTCTGGCTGAGATTAATATAAAAAATTTCAAACAATAAATATAAAAAGAACCAAATACACTATTAAATGTATAATACATGTAATAAACACACTGATATGTGTTGCAAAAATTATCTAGATACAGAGATGTTTAGGAAGTCGTTTAGACAGTTTAGCGAAAATTTTACACGTGTAATTTCGTAGCTAAATAGATTTGGCTATTATAACGTAAAGAAGTTTCTATCTTTGAAATTTAAACTTCATTAATATATCAAATTAAATAGAATTTTAATTGCTTTATATTCTAGATATTATTCTAGCTTCATATATTCATGTACGTTTAATATATCTATAAGTATGTAAGCTGTATGTTTCAGTTCATTGGATATATTTTTTTTTTAATATAAAGGGTAAAACATTATTTAATTATTATTAAAATTTAATTCATTTTTGCCAATGGCAAAAACGTAATGAAAATTTAAAATTATTATTTACATAATTTCAATGACTATTATAAATGTTAAACTCATAAAATCAATTTAGGAACAATAAAAGTATATAAAAAATATCAAATGTTACTAAATAAAAAAATATATTGCATAATCCACTTACAATTAGTATGATAAATTCTCTAATAATAGTAAGAAAAGGGTATTAAAAGATAATTTAAAAAATTAGCAAATTTTAATTATAAGCATAATTAGGTACAGAGAGGGAAGTTTTTAAAACTTAAGATTCTATAGCCCTTTATAAGGAAATACCTTTGAAACGAAAAAAAAAAAAAATACGAAATTAAAAAAAAAATTGATAAGTCATCTCAAGAATATATTCCCAAACTTTCAGTGCGATATTCGAGGTTCTCCGTATATTTTAGCTTCTGAGTGTAAGGCTAGTTCGACAACGTTTAATACTAACTACGTTTTTCTCGAAACAATATTTTTACAACTGACTGGCGTTCTGTCTCAAAAGCTCTTCGACTGACTTTTTTGAAATTTATATCAATATATCTGATATACCTGAAATTTGTGTCAATTCTACTTAAATACATTTTTAAGTAATACGACTGCTAAAGCGTCAGCCATTTGGAAACTTATGGAGTGACATGATCCAATGAAAAGCTTCTGAAACCAGCATTTTTATATATATTGAAAAAAAATGTAACACTTTAAGGACATAGTTACGGAAAAACTTCAAAAATATAGACCAATTTTTTCCTTCATTCCGTCCAAAAATATATTGCCATGAATCATCGGGATCGATGAATCAAAGACACTTAAAGAATCTTCTAAAAACTGAAAAATACCATTTTTCATATTAACATTGCCTCATCATAATTCTTTCATACAAGGATTTTTCAGGGGATTTTTTCTAATTTCCGAACTTAAAGCGAATCTGTTTTTAGGAATGTTATGTTATTCGGGATGTATCTGTATACTTACAACCGAAATATAACAAACTAACATTCTTAATTTATTTGAGAACTGGACTTAGAAATTTAATACCATTACAGAGAGTATCTTAAGATTCATTTGCAGCATATTTGTGCTATAAAACTTAATATGTACATTGTACAAATTAAATTACCAATGCCGTTGGAGATAAAACTGTTATGCGTTTTAATAAAAAATACTAGACGTATAAATTTCTTCCGGACCAGTCATTCTTTGTATATCCATATCTACTATAATGAATATTTTAAATATGAAATAATAAATTATTTCTTACTCATCTAAAACAATAACAAATTAATTCGAAAATTGTTATTACATTAATTGTAAGATAAAAACATAGAGCGGATACTATCATGGAACAAAGCAAAAACCATATTAAATTATATTAAATTACACATATGTATGATAATTTTATAATCACCTTTACATCAAAAACATTATATTTGAATATAATGAACATAAAAAGTTATGTATAACATGGTATTTATTTGATATACAGCCAAGCCAGCCAGTCAGCCAGCTAGCCCGTCCGAGTGGCGGGACTCTTTTGTTATTTCAAATGTGTTATAAAAAAATGCACAGCACAGTAGCTGAGAAGTGATCAAAGTTAGCCCTGAGGGATAAATAAAACGGAGATAACATATGTTTTATTTTCATTTACGCTATCCTTATTTATAATTTTATTTACTGTATGTATGTATATTGGAAATTTATTTTAATTTTTATTAGTGAATTTTTTTTTGTCTTATGCCTCACTTAGGGATTAATTGTGACATTAAAAAACTCATTTAAATATATTACATTATAAACATATGTACACAGTACACATATAAATTTTGTATGAAAATTTTTTTTTAAAAAAAGCTTGAATTTAATTTTAATCCTAAGTACTCAAATAAACTACGATTGCAAAAAATATTTTAATATGATTGTACAATAGATTGCATCACCTAGAAAATAAATATCTTGAAAAACCCTTAAATAAGTGCTTAACTCTCTTTTACTAAATATGTGCTATCAGATCCATATCGAAAGACAGTCCGTAGATATAAGTGCTATAAAACAAAAACTATTCTTTCTCTTAATCAATGAAAACTTACCTAGACTCTAAACTAGAAAAAAATTCTATAGGTGTACACAAACGTATTTCTGTTGTGATTTACTAAAAGTTTGGCTTTAAAGGTAAGAACAGGATAGTATTATGCCGATAGTGAATGAAGACATGTTATCACTCAATCCAAAAATATGTTCAAGATGGTTACCATTGACTTGATTTGAACTTGATATTTAAATGTCCTGACTTCTGACTGCGTTACGAAACACTAACTCAGCATTGTTAACTACATTCTGGCTATATCAGACTTAAATTACATTATTTTTCCTCCCACCTCATTATGGTGAGAGCGCCGGGTAGAAAACTTTGTATATGTATTCAATTAGACATAAAATTGTTTAGTGTAGGAAATTAATAACTGAAGAAAATGAAAGATTCTTAAATAAACCAAAAACGATATTTTAAAGTACTATTTTAGTTGATAAATAAAATGGTGTAACGAATAAAGCGACCCTTTAGGCGTTTGTAAGACTGTAAGTGTATCTTTGATAATGACAACATAAAACCTCATAAACTGTTTTCCCCTAGGTTATCTAAATAAAATCTATACTCATTCATCATCATCCTAAATATTTTATAATAAAAAATTCCCACAATTCGGATCAATAAAATTTCTTGTGATTTGTCTCCTCTCGTCATCTTTATACTTTAAAGAATTTTATTAATTTACTAAAAAAAAATATCGTATATCACAATTCATAATAAAAGTAACAAAATTAAACTAAATTTTTTTTAAGTTTTAAGTAAATTTAAAATTTGTGTTGGTTCTCTTTGACAGATACTTTTTAGCCGACGCAATGAAATGTTCCGTACATACTACACAGCTAATATCAATGGCTTATTGTACAAAATTAGTTAGAAAACATCATTCATTTTACCAACAATCAACAAAGTCGGTGTTGATTAAAAAAAAAATCGGTGTATACTTGTTGATACTTTGGTGTGATATTATGACTGTGAGATTTTTAAAAAATATAATTCATTCAAACACTAACACATACACTGTGTACACCGTACCTACATAAGAGTTGAGAAGAACCTTAGAAAAAAAAATTAATTGATTTTAAGACGGTTCATTTTTACAAAGTCATCATCGAATGAATCAAATTCTTTTAGTTTACGGTTCATTGTTTGTTGCTTATATTCATACAATTTTCAATTTTAGTTTGTAACTTTTTTTTTAAATATAAAAATTTGAAATTGAAATTTATTGTTTAACAATGGAAGAATGAATCAAAAATAAACGAAAAAATGAATGGAATATTGTTTGATTCCCAAAAAATTTTAAAATAATATTTGCAAAATGTTGTCCAATAAGTACCGGTCTTTAATAAATTAATATATAATAGAAAAAAATTTAAAACTGCTGTAGGTATTTTGTTCAGCGTTCCCACCATCAAAATGTATAGAAACAATCAGTGTAGTGTCATTATTAGTTTAGGCATATTAATTGACTAATAACAATACACTGCCAATGAGGGTGGTACATAGCTTTCTCGTAATCGAAACATGCTTGTATAAGAGTGTATGTAAAGTCCTATATAAGAATATAGTTTTTTCATTCTTATCATTGAAAAAATAGTCACGACATATTTTTACAGTGAAGAAAATGGTACAAAAGATTTCATTGATCGTACTAACTTATGTTGTTTCTTAAATATCCTTTTTCTAAATAAATTTGTGTTTTCTACAACTCAAATTTGTTGCCTAAAAGCAATTTAATTCAAAGAACTATCAACCTTAAAAAATAAAACTATTAGAACAGCTTAGCTGTCATGTTTTTGTTAGTTGACAGTTCTTAGGGTCAAGGTCCGCAAGAGGGGAGGAGTGTTCAGGTAGGGGCAGTTGAGCGAGGACCTGGGTCGAAAACCGGAGCCGCTGTTAGAGGCTCGAACAAAGTCAGAAATGGCTTTGTTTTGCTCGTCAGCTGTATTTTGGGAGAAAAAAGTTTAAAAATTTTTTGTTGCACCCGGGGGCTCGTCATTTCTTTAGCCGATCCGGCTTATGACAAAATTGGTAGGTAATAAATTTATGCGAAAAGTACAAACCTCTCATGTAATTTAAAAATCTAAAATTTTTCACAGTAAGCAGGGAAACCTGTTTAAGCATGTACACAAAATTTGAAAATGATTAAGAAAATTGTTATTGGATAAAAAAATTAATCCCTGGAATAAATGAATTATTAGGTGTCCAGTCAATCACCACCAGTGATAATCACTACCATTGACAATCGTCACTAGTTTTATATTTTCGGACGTTCCAGAGAGAAACTTGCCCCTATATATTATTTAATAAGTGGAGGTGACATTAAGAGGTAATAATAGATAAACGACACCTCTCAGTTTTAAGAACTAGCTAAATGGATTTCAAGCTTGCTTATGGGGCCATCTAGAGATCAATCCGCATAACACCTGAAAGTTTTATTGAAATCACTTGAAAGTTGGAACGTTTTACGGACGAGAAGCAAGGATTTTTGCCAAATTGTAAATTTTTAATTTGTAGTTAATGAATAATTGGACTATCAGTAGCACAGATGGAAAAGTGCATGTTTAAATCAGTTCAAAAAGAACGGAATAATATACCTTTATTGTTATTTCTACTATAATAATGTATAACAATATGTTTGTATGTCTTTATATACTTGTCAATAACATAGTGCAAGAAAAGAAATATGAAAAATATGTTAAATGAACAGTGAGTAAAACTCAATATGTACCTATAAGTCCATTATCAATTACATTATTACCTTTTCACTGGTATTGTGTAAATTGAAATATAATAATAGACCACCCTGTTTATTTACATATTATTAAACTTCTTTTTATTATTATTATTATAACAAGATAAATGTAAGTATACTCGTAATAATGTTTGTTTAGTTGAGTGGAAATGCCTAAGTACTGGTCAATTCAAAAAAATAGAATGTGTTCTTTTTTTTTTTGATATAACAATGGAATTTGAATTTCGTTCAATGATGTTCAATTTAGGAAATGAAATTGTAGATAAAACTGATGTAATTTTGAATAGAGGATGTTTTTAGGATCAATTGAGCGTAGTTTGTTTAAATTGATCTATTATTATTTATTGATAAAGAAATTGAATAATAATAATAATAATCTGGTTATTGATTGGTCAAGATTAACTACGAAGATTCAAAAAAGGCCATTCAAAAATAGATAAATAATCTGTTGAAGAAAGAAAAAAAATTAAGTGCTCAGTTTTTAGCAAAAAATACTGTATATATAATAGTTCTGGCCTATTATACCTACTCCAGCATTACAATGTTCCAAAATTAAATATGTACCCAAACATACAAAATAAAACGATTGGTTTTTTCTTTTGTTTCTTATTGATATTTTACAAATAACGGTTCACATACTGGAGATCTGAGCTTTAAAATTACGGAGAATAAAACTTCAGTCATTAGAGGACAAAAATTATATAAATAATAAGCCGAAATTTGTGGTAGAGGCTAATTTAAAGTTTACAATTAACTTAATAAGATCTAAAAGAATTAATCGCAGTAATTAACATTCGAGTAGATCAGTGATTCCCAAAGTGGTCGGCGGAGCAAAAAATTGGGAGTCCGTGAGATGTAAATGGGGGTCATGGGCAGTGTTCCCTCTAATTTCTTGTGACCTGTGTGCGCACTTTTTTAAGTGTGTGCAGTTTTTTCCAAAATAAAAAAATTTGCCCGGCACAATGAAAAAACAAAAAACAAAAAAAAACAAACTAAAATCAGGTCAAATCATTAGTTCGTGAAGACAGAATTTCGCTGATTACTATGAATTCCCCTTTTCATTCAAATGAAAAATAAAAATATTTATGCTGCCATCTATATCTATACACAAATACTATAGTTGGCGGTTTATTTAAATTTAAAACTATATATATTTGACTCAATTTTTTTTATTTAATTTTTCTTTATATGGATTTCATATGCAGCTGCAATTTTATTTTCTACACGAAAAAAAAATTCTTTACGCGCGAATATTTTCCATGTGCGCTATGTTTTAAATTTATCTGCGCGCGCACACGCGCACAGCTTAGAGGGAACACTGGTCATGGGGGTCTACAACAGCAAAGTAGAGTTGCAGCGTGGTTGGTTAATTTGCTTGTCCTAAAATGAGACATTAGTGACCCTGTATTTTTCCCAGGGAAAAAAGCGAAGTTTTATTTTCGAAAGGTGTTGAATTTGTGAATTTGTACAGGGGGCCTATCTAAAGCCGAAAACCGTGGCCAAGTAGTCTACGAGACAAAAAAGTTTGGGAATACTTTGGGAGTAGATCAACTGGTTAACTTACCATTTTTCTAACTACTAGAATTACATTGGAATATCAAAATAAGAGTGATTCGGAAAGAAAGACAAAGTTAAATTTTGACCTCAACAGGCTCGTTATAACCTTTTTCCATCTCGAAACCGTTTAGCTTTAAATACTAAAATTAATAAAGAATCTACAAAAGCCGGCGAGACTATAAGTAATTTTTCATAATTTAACATTCATTACATCATATTAATCCGTAATGAAGTGTAAGATCCTTGATCCATTTAAAAGATTTTATACGTAATTTAACAAATATTGAGGCATGCTAAATTTAAAATACAAAATTTATTAAATTTTTCTTTAAAATTATTTAATAGACGTGCATGTACCAGTTTTCAAATTGTTTAAGATTATCTAATGGCTGGCCTGAAGCATTTTTTTACCGTTGCGTTGAATTATTGATTTCGTATTAGTCAGACGAAATTTTACAATAGCATCATGTAAAATTAATATAACATTAAAACCAAAGTAATTAATGTAATTTATAATTAAAACATTGTTTCTTTGAAAAAGAAGAAAGAAAATGAAACAATTATTATAAAGGTTACTCCTAAATTTGATTTCATTAACAGTTAAATGCTCACACGTATAATGTGGCAAATTAAAAAATATCTTAAGACGTTAATTTGACATAATTTTGACTGATGGCGTAATACACAGTTAAATTATTACCCCATTTAATATTGCATTTATTTTGTGAAGAGATAAAAAAGTTAAAATTTCATTAAATAAAAGCTAAATTGAAAATTCTCTTATTTTTACTTTAGTAAAGTGCTTACTCGACACGCATTAGTCACGATTTCGTTGTTGGGTAGCTAGAATTGTTCAGAATTTTCGGGATAAAAGTGTTCTTACTATTATTTATATTAGAATTAGCTCTTAATTTGTTAATAATATGATTATCCGGACTCTTTATTCGTACTTTGTGACCTTTTACTTCGTACACTGTCTATTAGGACGAATGCGGGAGAGATGCCGCACATTTTGAAAACACTTGATAATTCTTTAAGTATGCATTTAATTGATTTTAAATTTGGTACACAGTAAATGTAAATATTGTTCTTTAAAACTATTTATAAATAAACTTAAATTCTCAGTGGTAAAGAATTCATAATTAACACTTTTGTAGAGGCTGTAAAACGGCGTCTACCCTACACCTATGGGAGAGATGCCGCATCAAAAAAGAAGAGACGCCGCATAGGTCATATTAAAAATTTTGCACTTTTTTGGCGCAGCAATTCTCTTGAACATATATTACACATCTCCATGCATATTGCATGTCATATGTGACCATTTTTGGCACTTTGTACATCTTAACCGGTTAAATTTTTTTTTTTTTTGAGTAGGTACTTTTTAATACATTCGATACACAGGAAATCATCATTGTTTTCGTTATCTTCCCAATATGAGAGCTTTTCCTGACACATCACTGGATCTTTTATAATTACGTGGCATAATTTATAGCCGAAAATAAAATCGATGCGGCATCTCTCCTTTTTGTTGGGTAGATGCTGTATGTTGCTACAGCAAGCATAGTGCGAAATTCTAACCTGAAATTTTATACAGCACTTTTAAAATATACCTAAATTTAGAACAAAACTCATTTTTCTTAAAATAATGAAATATACATTCTTAAATTCCAATGAATTAAATGCTTAATAAAATTTTTATGTTAAAAAACTGACATTTCAATAATAAAAAGTTGGATAATTTCTAAACAAATGCACTGATCATAAATATAACCATATACAATGTAAATTAACAACCTATTTTAACCATATAATCCACTATTAGCGCTATCTATTAATCAGCGAACGAATTGTGGCTACTGCGACATCTCTATCGCATTTACCCTAATTTACGTAAGGTCCAACATTGAATATTTAAAAGCGACCTAATGCGATGACCGACATGACAAATTTATAAACAATTTGTTGTAAAACGATTTCGTAAGTATCAAAAATTAAAAAAAATTTTGTCAAAAGCACTCTTCTTGTGACAACTTTTTCCTTGTATAAATTTAGTGTTATTAATTAATAAGAAAATGGTATATTTACATAAAATTGGGACAGCCTGTGTAGGTGCTAAAATGCACTTTTCATAGTTGCAGCACAACTTAAATAATAGTTTGTTTCACAAACAGTTACGAAACGAGATGACGTAAGAGTGTACTTTTTCAATTTAAAAATTCCAAGGATTATCCATGTTATGTAAATAATGCATAACATTATGCATAATAATGCAGTGAAAATATCATCACTAAAGTAAATTTAATTTAGAAAAACAAATTTGTAAATTTTTGTGAAAATTTACAATTGATAATTATGTAAATTATTTACTTTGAGAAATTATGTTACATAGGAAACTCCCATTACGCAACCCACTGGGACCAAATTGCTAAATGAGAAACTCAAAGATCACGGGCGTCAATGTTTCTGATTTATATATTTGCTTTAAAACACGGAGGGGTGCCATTATACACATCTTGTGTGCGACGAATTGCTAAATGGGAGCGTGCGATATGAGAGTTTGCTATGTATTTATTTTTACATCTCTTACTAATTTTCATTTTTTTTAATTTTTTCGTACAACGTTGGCAGCACAATATTAACTGTCATTAAATTTTTATTATTCAAAGTATGTCATTAGTTATTTTTGATATTTTCTTGTAATTTTAGTGTGTGTTGTAATCCTTAAGATATTTCTGATTTTTAATTATTATGGTGGCTTAAAATGTCTGGTGATAACTCTTGTGCTGCGAACTATTGTTTAAATCATTCAAAAGAAAATTTCAATTTAAGTTTTTTCTGAGTGCCGTCTAATCCGGATTTGTAAGTATTATTTATTATAGTTTGAATGCTTATGTAAAAATAAATATACCTTAAATAATTATAATTAATATTTTATTTTTTTATAATAATTCAATTAATATTTTAGATTTCGACAGTGGTTGGTACTAATAGGTCGTGACGGTCTAAATTCTTGTGTTGAATACTGTCATCAATTTTACATTTGCTCAATTTATTTTGAAAAAAGTTGTTTTTAGTTGTTCTTATAATATAATATGACCAATTACAACCCTGAATTGTACATACATAAACACATACAGTCACATAAGCAAAATACTGATGAGCCAAAAAAACAAAATACCCCTGTCGCAGCATCCTGCATAACATAGCGAATTTCCATTTACAAAAGTACGTTTTTCTCGGAAACTAGTTGATATAGAGTAATTGTAAATAAAAAAAACCTTCTTTATGTTAATTTTCCGCCTCATTCCGCCAAATCTTTTTCACGAAAAATGTCCAAAATACCGTAAATGTTTTCACGAAATTTCTTAAAAATAAGATGTTTCGTTCTTGAGTTATCGTGTGGACACATTTATATATATGTTTACTAAGTGTCCGCACGATAACTCAAGAACGAAACATCTTATTTTTAAGAAATTTCGTGAAAACATTTACGGTATTTTGGACATTTTTCGTGAAAAAGATTTGGCGGAATGAGGCGGAAAATTAACATAAAGAAGGTTTTTTTTATTTACAATTACTCTATATCAACTAGTTTCCGAGAAAAACGTACTTTTGTAAATGGAAATTCGCTATGTTATACAGGATGCTGCGACAGGGGTATTTTTTCTTTTATTTACCATTACTCTATATCAACTAGTTTCCTAGAAAAACGTACTTTTGTAAATGGAAGTTCGCTATGTTATGCAGGATGCTGCAACAGGGTTATTTTAATTAATTTATAATTGTTCTAAAAATTGAGCAATAATGTTAAGTTAGCTATGATAAACAAATAGAGACGTATTTTGAAGACGATATATAAAGACTAATAGAAAATATTAAATTAAAGAATTTATTCAATTAAAAGAAAAACTAAATTATTGTAAATATTTCTACATATATATATATATATATATATATATATATATATATATATATATATATATATATATATATATATATATATAATATATATATATATATATATATAATATATATATATATATATATATATATATATATATATATATATATTCAGGACAGGGATATATATGTATATACACTCTCAAAACGATTTCTTTGTGCAAAAATTGAAATTTTCTTTAATTTTTCTTTCTTTAAATCAAAAAAGGTTTCTTTGAAATAATACCGTGCTTTCATTACGAAAAAATTCATATTTTTTTGAATTATTGTTTTACTTCAATGAAGTTTTTTCTTTAATTTTAATAAATTTCCTAATTTAAGAAAAAAATAGTTTTAAGTGGAAAAAACTAATTTTTTTAAATTGAAAAAAAACAAAATTTTTAGAATAAAAAGAAATTTTTTTGATCCAAAAAAGTTTTTTTTTTTCAATTTAAAGAAAAAATTTCTTTGTATGATGTTTTGAAGAATCAATTTTTTTAAAACTAGTCAATTGCGTTCTTTGAAATTATTTTCTGAGCATGCGTAGTCACATAAATATGTGTAGAATACTGTTATACACATACGTGTTGCACATTTTAAGATGGCTACATAGGTACATGTGATTGAGGCGAAATAACAAAACAATTTATTGAAATGGTGATTTGTTTTTAAAATAAATCAGAACTGATTTTAGAAAGATAAAAACAACATTTTAAGTTGAAAAGTGTTGGGAGAAAGTATTTCACTATATGGAAATAATTTTAGATATTAGTCATTAAAAAGGTTGGTACAATTTGAAATTTTTCTAAATAAGTATAGGTTAACTATGTTAATAATTTTAAATTTTTTTATGAAAATAGGATTATATATATGTGTCATATTTTAGTTAACCTACTAATTATGTCATAATTATGTGCACTCTATATTGTTATTTATTTCAACAGTTTAACAAATGTGTTTTTTGCTTAAATACAATTAAAAACATTATAGGTATATAGACTGACAAATGAACAATTCGTTTTCTTTGAAACAAAAAAAATTATTGCTTTGAAACAAAGAATTTTTTGTTCTTACGAGCATGCGCAGTTACGTTTATCTGTGCGAAACAGTTAAAATGGCTGCAATATACAGTTGAGTAAATTAACCAGAATAATCATGTAAATCGTTAAAATAATGATGTTTTTAAAGTAATTCAGAGCCATATTTCATTACAGTGAAGTTTATTTTAGTATTGCTATATTGATTCTAGTTAATTTGACATTTTTTATTTATTTTAGTTAATGTACTTACATACGCACATTGTTAGAGTGGAATAAAAAATTTGAAATAAAATGGAGTGATTCCCATAATTCTTTTCAAATTGTGAAAATGAGCGCAAACAAAGGGACATTCACGAGCAATACGTGCAAAAATCAGTACAAATTAAATACATGTAAGTATTATTTCTTTTAAGTTTCTAAGTAATATTATTTTACTTTAAGGAGTATTATCTGTTTGAAAATTTTTTGTTGAAATTTTAGATCAAGCCTTTTTAGGCTCTGGATACACTCGGTTTAACTGTGAGTTAGAATATTTACGATTTTTGTGCGGAAATGATAATGCACTGTGTATCAAAGTGGTCGAGAATTCAAACTCGGATGTAGCAAAAACCGCGAGGCGCAACAGTAAATCGTCCGAAAATAACTCGAAACAAACTATCTCAATTCGGAAGGACAGTTATATGGTGCTGGGATAACTGGCTAATGGTAAAAGTTGATATCTTTAAAAATTCATATAGAAAAATGATTTTTAATTTTAAAAAGCGTTTTTCTCAAAATCGTGTTTCTAAAATTCGTACGCAGTAGAACTCAACAATTTTCATTTAAGGTCCGTTTTTTCGTCAAAAGTCCATTTTATTGTTTCAAAACAAAGTCAAATTTGAAAAAATCGATATTTTTTAATGTCCATGTGTGCTTTTGTGACAAAACACATGCTGACAGTGAGAAAAATTTTATTTTGTTCTACATACCGACGTTCGTCAGTTCTACTGCGGGCTAATTAGTACCTTCGAAAAAAGTAATCTTGGTTTGAAGTGCTGTACATAGCCATTTGGTTTTTAAAATTACAAAAAATAAAGCGGATTTTTTGGTTACTTTTATAGTTTTTTCTGAAAGTATAAATAATGATTTTGAAGATTTCGAGTAAAAACGATTGTATAAACATGGATCTGTTTTTTGACTGGGTGCAAATGATCATAATTGACTAAACCAAAAAATAGCTAGTTTACTTACTATTTACTACTTTGTTGTTGTCTGTAAGTGTATTGCACTCACTATAAGACATATCTATGACTTAAAATTTTTCTGTTTGGTACTCCTCTTACCTTTTTTTTATTTTTGTAGGAATTTTTATAAAAAATAAACGCACATGGACTAGATGTACATCACCTTTTACTGTTTCGGTTTCGACTGCTAGTGCCCAATCATCTTTTGATCCAGGGCTATCCAGAGCCAGATTTACATAAGGGCACTTGGGGCACGTTCTCCGGGGCTTTCACACAATAGGGATCTCCACAAATTCAAAAATAATGAATAAAATAGAATTATTTTTTACTTGTCAACCTCACTTTTTGGAAAAATATTAGAAATTTTCCAAGGGGGCCTCCACATGGGAAGTGTCCCGGGGTCTCCGCAGAGGTAAATCCGGCCCTGGGGCTATAAATGCACATTTAATTATCACCAATAGGTACTGATTTCGTTGTCAAAACAACAATTTTTGAATTTTTTAGCTATCACATACAAAAACCGGTTCGAGCAAGAATTACGCGGAAACTTGAAACTGATTTTATTGAAACTTGGAAGTTGGTAGCTTATATCCAACTGATTTTATTGAAACTTGGAAGTTGGTAGCTTATATCCAAAATCTAGTCTTGGTCTTGTTACATGGACAAATTGTTCTATTAAACTTCTAAAGTCAATGGCTTAGCTACCAAAATAAAAAAAGTTACAGGCTACTGCTCCTAAAATTCAATTTTCAAAATAAATCTTTTCTGATAAGTTATTTTTTTTACTCTAGTTAATTTTTGGCCTGCGTGGTCCTTTTCTACTCAGCATACCTAATAATTATGTATTTTTATAATTTTGATATATACTTTTTAAAACTGCGATGTAATTTCAACAAATAAATAATTTTCGTTGTTTGTTTTTTTTTATTTTATATCCCTACTTATTTTTTTTTTTTTGTTCAGACAATTATACGAAATGTAATAGTGTACTAAAATTTTTCTTTCATTTAATTATTATTCTAGTAGTAATTTTTTAAGTAAAAAATAAAAAAGTAAAAGAGAAAAAAGAATTATTATTTGTCTAAAAAATTTATTTTTATTGAACCAAATAAAAAGTTATTTAAAGCAAAAAAAGTTTTTATTTGAAACCTTAAAAATATTTTATTTTAAAGAAATCAATTTTTTTGAATTCAGAATTTGCTCTTAAAAAAATTCACTTTTTTTCTAAATTTGAAGAAATAAATTTATTAATTCAAAGAAACTAATTTTAAAGAAATCTGTTTCTGTCATCAAAGAAATTCACTTTTTTCAATCTGAAGATTAAACTTATTTAGTCCAAAGAAATAAAATTAAAGAAATTTCTTTCTACCACTAAAGAAATAGTTTCTTTGTGCGTATTGAAAGAAATTACTTCTTTAATTAAAAAAAATTTTCTTTGATTCAAAAATTTCTTTTTGAGCGTGTATATATATATATATATATATATATATATATATATATATATATATATATATATATATATTCCAACGTTTTCAAGAAATTTCTTAAAAATCAGGTATTTCGTTCTTGAGTTATCGTACCCTCTTTTAAAATAGTTGCTGTACCTCTGTACTCTTACTTGTTCTTACATCAAAATTATACATGTACCTATCATAATTGTGTGATCGTATGGGTATACCATATTGGCGTTATACATATTATATACACTATATCTTCTTTGACTATACATATGTAGTGTGTCGAATATGTGCTTAGACTGTGAGTAACTTAAGACTTTAAGATTACATCACTTAAGATTACATCGCTAAGATCACATTCTAAGACACATAGTTTTTCTCGGAAACTAATTGACATAGAAAAAAAGTTTAAAGACCTTTTTTATGTAATTTTTTCTTCTCTTTTAAATGGTATAAAAAAATTTCGCAAAAATTTTTGAATAAGTGGAAATTTTGGCAAAAAACTAATTGTTTGCAAGAACAAAAACCATGTTCCTGGCATCCGACGTGTCTGGTTAACGAACTCATCCAACGGTTTGGGACTTCCAATACTTTCACCAAATTTCGTAATCCTAGGACATTCCGTTCGAGAGTTATCGTGCGGACACATATATATATATATATATATATATATATATATATATATATATATATATATATATATATATATATATATATATATATATATATATATATATATATATATATATATATATATATATATATATATATATATATAAATTTTAGCGAATATTATTTTCGGTTTCTAGGGACCTCAAAACAAATTTCTGCCAGGGTCCCGGACTCAGGTCGCGTTGTGACAGTGGCTGTAATAGCTCAATTCCATTCTGGAAATTCGCTAAAAGATAGAAAGTGTGTTTCGTTACTGTTTACAATAATAATCTTTTATTTACACTGTGGTTGCAGTTTCTAATTATGTTTTTGGAATACAAAAATTCTTTATATTTTTTTAACAGTTTCGCTGTCCACATTACACATATGGTTTTGTGGACGCGGATATTTTTTGATGTATGTCATTAAACCGGAACTGAGGCTGAAGATTTTCATACGCACTGAGTGTTTCAGAAATAATGTAAGTATCTGACGCTGTTTCCAAGAAAATTTTCTAAGCAGTTTTAGCATTTTTTTACTTGGAACTATTTAATACAAGTTCGGTAGAAATAAATGCAAAATATAATCTACTGACTTTTTGAGTAATGAAACAAAAGAAATCCATTTTTTTTTTAGACCAAACATTGATATTCCCCTAAAATTAAAACCAACATAAAAAAAAAAAAAATATAATTTATCACAGGTCCAAAAAAAAAACCTCCGGCACTACTGTTTCCAAAATTAATTAAATATTTTTTTATTTATTTTCTGCTAACTTTCTTTTTATAAAAACTCACTAATT
This sequence comes from Brachynemurus nebulosus, assembly GCA_035578155.1. Classification (NCBI taxonomy): domain Eukaryota; kingdom Metazoa; phylum Arthropoda; class Insecta; order Neuroptera; family Myrmeleontidae; genus Brachynemurus; species Brachynemurus nebulosus. The sequence continues at coordinate 392,791 of JAPWDM010000018.1, read as the reverse complement.
ATAAAAAAATATGTTTTGAAAGGTGAAAAAACAATATGTAGGTATTTGTAGGTGTTATTTTAGAACCCTCTATTATCGATCAAATAATTGATCGATCGATCGATACCGAGATGATTTGTTAATTTCTTTTTCGGCAAATACTCCACACACTTACTCGTCACACACATGTAATCGAATACGTAGGTACGTATAGAAGGCGAACAGCAGGTATTCTCAAGGTGTAAAGCAATTAGCCACAGCCTGCTACGTTACACTCATTATTATAATAATAACAATAACGAAAAAAAAAAAAAAACTATTTTTCATAATGAATGAATCTGACTGAAAAAAAGGAGGCCTCTTCACGGGCTTGTTCACGGTCTACAAATACTCAATATAATATCATCGCTGCATATGTGTTTATTAAATGCATTTTGGATCGTGTTATGTTGCTGATCGAAATACAACCGAAATGATTACAATTATTATACAGGTATAGGTAATACCAGAAGTTAGATTGGATTAAATCCGTATCAAAGGCAACCTATTCACGGAGAGGTTATATTTTATTTTAATGTGTTCTGACCCTGCGCTTTTTGATATGCGATACTCTGCCGGTATTATTAACTGTTTCATTGTTATTAAGTTATCAAATTATTTTCATTTTGTATGATTAATTGTATATTTTCACAAGAAAAATAGTCACAGATTGAACAATAAAAGACATTTTATAATTTTTGATATGATACCTAAAAAGTGTATTTCTATTTTTTTACTTTCAAATAATCAATTTTTTAGGTAACATACGGACAAGAATGCAAATAGTCAAAAAGCTGGCAACATTCGGGGACAGAAAGCTTTGTAAAAGTTTCAATTAACATATTTGATTTTCTTCAATGTATACATAACATTATTACGGTTAGTAGTATCTCTAGTTTGGAAACACTTGACACCGATGAACCTTCAAAGTTATTGTGAAAAGTGATGCCATCATAGAGTTTTATTTATGAAATATACACATTAAATAACTCTTATAAAAATAAACTCTTATAAGGCAGCGAATACTATTAGTTAGACCACTAAATCTGGAGAATGAGATCGTAACTTAGACTTTCGTAACTTAAACTCTTAGACCGGCTTAGTTTTCAAGACAATAATGAAGATTGAATTTTGTGTAAGCAACTTCCAGGAGGTGCTGACTAGTCTAACTGGTGGTTTTTCACTTCCTTGCTCCATAGACAATACCTTAAGGGGGACCACTAGTGTGACATTTTTAAAAAACTGGAAGATTGCATGTTTCGATAGTCTATACCTTTAAAAATAAGATACTAAAATTTCAAGTGCATATTTCAAATAGTTTTTGAGTTACAACCATGCGAAGAGCGGATTTTCATTGATATATAGATTTTCATTGTTAACTTTGAGGTATTGAGAAATGTATGAAAGTTGATAGTTCGGGAGTTTCTGGACGTGGCTGCCAGTCACATGTTGTGAAGAAGCTATATGTCTATACCCTGGCACATTTAAACAGCTCATCTAGTTTCACTATGACCGCTACAGTGAGTATAACGTAAATAATTTTAGTAAAAATTCTCAGTGACTAAAACTAAAAGGTAAAGTAAAAAAAATTACATTTTTCAAATTTGCTGCAGTTATAACACGAAGACAAATCATCTGATCGATTTGATTCTTATTACAGCTTCTTTCATACATGTTTCTTCGTGCCATGAACCTCTAGTTTTTCGATCGAATAAAAAATGTAATTTTTGCAGACTAAAAATCATTAAATTTTCGCGCGAAATTTGGAACTTTTTTTAAAAACTCCGCCATTTTGTTAAATTTAAACATTTTTTTTCGATTAAGGTTCACGATACGGACAATACCTTCTAGTTTAATAGGCTTTTTGGTTTTTTTGATTTCAGGCACTGTGAAGATCGCTATCACTGCAGTGGTGGAACTTTTGTTTTGGAGCCTTGGGAGATCGCGAATAACTCACTGAATTTTCAATCTTTTGGTCCAAAAATTTTATCATGAATTTATTATTTATCAACCAATATATCCTTAAAATATTAAAACATTCCATACAGTAGTTTTCTGAAAAAAATTTCCACAAATCACTTTTTTCAGGCAGTCACACTAGTGCTCCCCTTTAATAAATTTTCAACTTTTTGAAAATAACTACTTCATTTTAATGGTACTACTTTTCATTATAGCTTTGAAGGTCTACCGGTATGGTTTCCAGAGTGGACTATTTACCGCAAATTAGGCTATATATGTATAAGTATTTTCGATTAGAAGTTGAATTTTATTATTGGCGGCAAATGGCCGTTTGGGCTATTTTAAATTTTTTTTACTTACTGACCATTACATATTTAATTATAACATTTAGAAGAAACAACTATGAATTTCAACTTTTATAAAACTATTTATCTCTGGATCATCGTCAACTCTCGTTCAGAAATAAGTAAAATCATTAATCTATATGTAATTGGAGTGCTTTAGGGTTAACTTAAGTGTAAACGAGTCTTTCCTGCTAACCTGTTGCTTAAATTAAAAGTTTCTATTAAATTAAGAGAGGCCAACAGACTTCATTCAAATGCAGTTGTTTAACACTTTTCCACATTTCATTCATTGTGTAAAAAAATCTTAAAATTCTGTTTACCGCTTGAGTGTGAACAAGCTCTAAATTTAACGCTATGGTACTTTTAAATTCATATATGTACGCCAGTCGATTAAAATGTGACGCTTAATCCCGAGTGTGAAGTTTGTTGCGCTCGGGTCTTTACAGGTCCTCTGGTAATAAACTTCACACGAGAGAACAAAAGTTACAATTTAGTGCCTTGGTGTAAGTACTATTCCTTTCTTCCAAAAGTTCTGGTATTTAGAAGAGGAGGACATTTGTCACAACAAGACAATTTTCAGTACAAATCACAAAATCTAGAAGTAGTCAAAACTTATGAATATTTAGGTGTATTATTTAGTTCTTCGGGCGTATATTATGAAGCAGCAAAAAAATCACTCCAAAAAGCCAATTGTGCTTTAGCAAACGCTAAAGACTTAATGATAAAATCGAAAATGAAAAGTTGGGAAGCAAGAATACAATTGTACAATACAATCATTTTAACATCACTACTGTACGCAGGTGAAATTTGGAGCCTTAGATACCTAGAAGAACTAGAGAAAACACAAATAAAATTTTTCAAATCCTTATTGTACGTCCCTAGGAACACACCAAATTATATGGTAAGACTGGAAACTGGTCAGCAAAAACTCAGTGTTTCAGTGCTGAAGGCTGCAATATCTTGGTGGGAGAAATTATTAGAAATGTCAGATACAAGATATCCTAAAATATGTTTTGAGCGTTTAAATTGTCTAGACAAGGAGTCTCCAAATTTAGTCAAATTCAACTGGGCAACGCAACTAAAGAACATGATAGAAGCAGTTAATGAAGAGCAGCTATGGAACTCGCAAAATATTTATGTTTTAAAATCAAAAAAAGGAAACATTGTCGAAGCTTATAGAAATCTATTAGCAGAACAGGACGTAAATAGTATGATTAATTCGACCTATAGTTTAATTTATAAAAACATTAAAACTGAGTGTACTACCGAAAATTATCAAAAAATGTACAAAAATATTGGTATTTTGCGGGTGGTATGTCAATTAAGAGTAGCTGGTCAAAAATTTGTCAAAATATACTTCAAAAACTGCTCTTATGCATGGGATCCAAGTGAAATCTGCACTATTTGTAATATGAAAGTCGAAGAAACTCTCGAACATTTTCTAACTCAATGCCCAATTTATACAGCACTTCGAAACCAGTATATAACTAAATACATAAGTTCTAACTTATTTTTTGGGAATCTTCTGATGATAGATTCAGAGCAAAAACTGATGGATTTATATTATTACACAACTGGCGCCTTAAAAACAAGATCCTTTATCTTAAATGAATAAGAAAAAAAAAAAAAAAATATTAACTTTCAAAATCAAAACTCTATGAAAGAAAAAAAGGAAGAAAAGGGAAAAACAGACTATGTTTATACTTTGTTTTTATTATAATTTGTTACATTTTTTTTTCTTTTCTCTTTTTTTATGTAGTTTATAAGGCTGTAATATTTGTTATTTTATTTTTATCCGTTTATCTATTTATTATTATTATTGTTACTATTATTATTGTTATTAATATTATTATTATTATTTTTTTTTTATTTTTTTTTTCATGTAAGTAGTGTAAAACTCGATTTTTTTTCTTTATTATTGTTATCAAGTTACTATAATTATTATATTGTCATTTATTAATTGTTAGTTACTTTGTTATATTATTGTTGACATTTTTATGATATTTTATATTTTCAGATTTTAAAATAAGCTTTGCATTTTACATATTAATATTATTAAGTATGCTTATTGTTTATTAATATTGCACTATATATACTGTATATACTATATACCTGTACTCTATTTGTATAATCAATTTGATTGGAAACAAATAAACTTATTCTTATTCTTATTCTTATTCTATTCTTATTCCTTTCTTCCTCCTTGTAAGGATCAATTTAATAGTAACTATAATAAATACAAAGCAACAAGCACAATCCTTCTGTTACATTGTCCTGCTTTAAGTATATATTTATGCCCTAGCCTATAGTGACAATTAGAACAAAATTAAGAAAAAAGGCAAATCGTCATAAAATCTTAGAATCAAATACAATTTCTTTATAAAAACGTACTGGATTATGTAAGTTTTACACTGGTTCCTTTTGTGACATATGACAATAAAATGTGGCTGCAAAAAAGGGAACTAAAACCATATCATAAATATTTCCTATTAAAAAAATTATCAATTACCTAATCAATCGTGGACAACAATGAATGCATTTTTATACTTTCAATTAAAATGAAACATATATCTATACTTATGAGTACACAAACAATTGGTTTGAATACAATTAGTTGACTATTGTCTAATACAAGGTCACACTTAGCGCAAATCATTCAAATAAAATCACAAGTCACAAATATTTTTCAGAATTAAAACTTGACATTTTACTATTTCGTTGAATTGATATTTTTTTTTTTCTTTTCAATTTGATTGCTTATAAATATTACATTACCATTATTATTATCTATAGGTTTACTTAACAATTATATTTTAAAAAAGTATGTATACACTTATACAGTCGAAATATAGTGACCGTAATATTTGCACAAATTTCACTATAGTGGCGTAACTGACTTGAAAGGAACACGGATTTTAATAATTCTGAATTTCTGGACCCGATTCTTCAAATATGCTATGCTATACTATGCTATTATTAGTTTGGAAACAAACACAAAAAATGTATTTTTGTCAGTTGATAAGTGTGCATAACTGTAACCATGGTGCTCTGTCAACGAAATTTATCTATATATATAAAAGAGAAACACCACTGACTCATATATCACAAAATCTCCAAAACTATAATACCTACAAACTTGAAATTTGGCACGTAGGTCCCTGTTGGGTCGAGGCGCTCGCTAAGAAAGGGTTTTGCAAACTTTTTGGTCTAACCGTCGAAGTTTACGAAAAAACGTAAAATATCTTTTTTTAATACTGTTATACAGCAATCTGTGGCCAATTTATCAAAAAATTATACAACTTTTAAATTGTTGCTAAGTGTTTGGAAAAAAATAAATTTTCTAATAAATATTTCTATAGATACCTACCACCTAAAATATTTTTGGTATACTCATGCGCGAGAAGTACTAACTTGGCGCACGCATTTCTGTACGCAAAATAGCTGTTTGCCCACTATACTCTTCCCGCATACTTTTTTGCGTGTGGAAAGTAACTTTCCACACGAGTGTAGCTAGGCATTATAAATAATTAATGTACAGAATTTCCGAATATCTAATTTAAAATTTATCTAATCATTTGACCAATAATTAAGATAATTTTACGTGGGTCACAGCTAAGTAGTTAATAATAAATGAAAGTGTTTATTCTTTATAATATTTAAAATATACATACCGTAAAGAGGGTTGAATCGGGACAGAAGAACGGATAGGAATAAAACTAAAAATATTATTCATGAACTTGGTTTAAAAACACTAGACGTAAGTAGTAAAGACGAACGTATATTTTTCTTAAAATATAGTAGAATAATTATTCTTTTGAGTACGGGAGTGACTAAGTTTGAAGTTGGATAAAAGGTATTCAAAAATCAAACAGTGTTATTTTTTGTTTCTTAAAACTTTATCTAAAAATAATAATTGCTTTCATGAATAAATTGTTGTTTAAACGAATTTTTTGTGCCTACTTTGAAACGTATATGAGAAGAGAAAACTGCAAACTTTTATTTGTTTTTATTTTTTAGAGATAAATTCCTAACGAGGGCTTGACAGTTGTGTTAAGTTGACGGGTAATAAAGACGGCCATTGGGGGAGGTGGGGTTAGATACAGTTCATGGGTGAACAGAGATCTTAATCAGGTACAAAGGGACGGATGAAGAATGTATTGGGACTAGGGTTGCCAATCGTTCGGTTTTCAATTGGAGTGGATAGCATAATATTTGGAGGAATTGGGGTCAAAGCGTCTCATCTGAACATTTACTATCAGTATTAGAGATTTTCAAATTATCGATTTTACTGGTAATTCGGTAAATTTTTGTCTATCAAAACCGGTATATCGGTAATTTACTGATATTTTTTCAAGTAGTTATACTGAAAATATAACATTTTATATTACAGAAAGAAAACAGAAAAAAAGAAAACTAATAAAAAATATTATATTGTCTAATTAAGCATACATAATACCAATTAAGAAAATATTTTTAAAATATTTACAAAAACTAAAAGTAATAGTTAGAAAAGTAGTTACAAAGAAAACTTTGCAAGTAAAGTCTTTTTACAGAAAATTAAAAAAAATAAAATAATATCAACTATTTTTATTTTACTAAAAAAAATCCATATAGATCGTACGGAAGTAATAAGATACTTTTATACTTAATCGTTAAATAAAATGCTAGGAGCGCTTCGATTGTTAATTAATGACCCAGATTTTTCAAAACATAATAGAACAAAATATATAACTAATTTATTTAATAATTACCAAATGTTTGATATCAAAAGAGTTAGTTTTTTTATTTTTTATTTTGTTATAATAGAGAAATTAATTACTACACGTACATATTTTAGACAATGCGAGTTAGTACCTATATGTAAAATATTTTACTAACAAGATTAAACAAAAAACAAATTGAAGAAAGTAGCTACCAAAATTTAAAATTATTTGCGATTAATATTAGTAATTGTACTTAGTTACTGAATATTGTTTCTCACTTTACAACAAAAAGACGAATATGAATTTTTATTTTATAACTTGTATTGTTTATGAATTATTTAATTATATTATTGTGTATTTGAAATAAAAGAAAGTCCAGTTCTATTGATTCTCTTGTTAGAAACGCTCGTTTTTTTCATCTTAATTCCAAAAAAAGAACTGTAACAAATTCGTAACACAACTGTTTTACATTTTATTTTCAAATTCCTAGTATTCACATGAAATGGACGAAAAAAAAATGTGAATTTTATTGTAACGTATAGAATTGAATAATTAAATTTAAAGTTGAAGAAAAAAAAAACAGTTATCGGCATACAAATATAAAATTCACACGGTAATTTTCTGTTTGGAAATTTTTCATTATTGTGAAATTTGACAATATCGCAACTTAAAATTGTTTAAAAATTATTCATTATCTTTAACAGTGTGATTGTTATCATTCATATTTAAACTTCTAATAGAAAAAGAACATTTTCTTAATGACAGAATGCAAAAATAAAAGGAATGATTTACTTCTTTAAAGAATTCGTCTCTGTTTTGGGTATTATAAGCTAGGTATTTTATATTGTTAAGTTGTAGTGATGGAAGTATTTATGGAAGTTGAAATATCAAAATTATTATTTTCAATTTTTTTTTTAATTCAGTAAAGTGACTCAAAAGAATGAATTATCCATTTAATTAATTATAATCTAATAGATAGTTTTTAGTATTCTCTACCAAAATTGGCAAAGCGAATTGCAATCACGAATTGCCTGTCACAGACAATTTCGTTTGAAACTATTCGACAGGAAGATTACTTTGTCTACGCTCGTATTACCTACATGAATTTTATTAGTCGGTAACACAGAAACTGTTTTATCGATAAATACACTAGTCGGAAAAAATATCTTAACTTATCTCAACTAGTCAATAAAAATGTTTCAATACATTATATTATGGCTGCTCGTTTCATAATTATTTTATTTATGTGACAATCAATGTTGCTCAATTTATTTTATTTATTTGACATTTTATTAAAGAAAAAGTTTTTTGTTTTTGTTTTTGTTCTTTTATAAAAAAAACTGTAAGTAATTTTTTTTCTATTAATTTTTATTCCAAAAAATTGTTTTGTTGTAATACTTATCTATATGTTATTTAGGGCCTGATGCGGAGACAGCATTGCGTCTCGAAACGTTGCTAAAAAAATAAAGAATCCTTAGTAAACTGGTGATTTTTATCCAAAAAATTCCGTACCTACATGAATTTCATAACAACTGATAGTACAGAACATTATTTGTGAAAGTACAACTTGCACCTGACAGCTTGTTTTAGCGAATTTCGAAAACTCGAAGTTCAGCTATTACAGTAGGTCTCATGACGCAATCTGAGCCCGGGACTATGGCAGAAATATGTTTTGAGGTCCCAAGAATACGAAAATGATATCGAACGAAACGTTTAGTGCTAATGAAATTATGAAGAAAATATTCTTATAATTTTCTTTCTATCTTAAGTATTTTTCGAGAAAAATGTAATTTTTTACATTTGTACTAATTTTCTTTGTTAGTCTAATAAGTAATTTATATTTATGTCTCATTTCCTTATAAAATATAAAAATATTTCATTTTTTTTAAAGAATTTTGTGAGAACAAGTGAAATGTATCCACATTATATGTATTATAATAAAGAAAGTTTTGTTTCTCATTTATTGCATTATAATTAGTTATAATGCATAATTAACAATTTTAAATGGATTTAAGATATTTTATGTGAGATCCGTCAAGGTTTTCGGGACTTAAAAAGGCCAAAAATTAATTACCCAATCGATTTTAAAATGTTTTTGACAGTTAGTAAGTTAAAGTATTAGAATTAATTAATTAAATGATGTCCGCAAGAACCTTACAGACCGCCATAAGTTATATGAGATCCCTAGAACTCTTTTCTTACTGTTAGAGTACTAGTAACTAATAACTCATACTAGAGTTGTATGAGTTCCTCCAGGGTTTACTGATCCCATAATTGTAAAAAATAAACTATTTTTTTACTGTTACAGAGCTAAACTATTTTAGATAGATATAGATTACATAATGTAAGGTCCGCCAGGGTCCATAGAAACCAAAAGTGTAAAAAAAAACTAACTGACCGATTTTGAAAATTTTTTCACTGTTACAGAGCTAAACTATTTTAGATAAATATAGATTACATTATGTAAGGTCTGCCAGGGTCTATAGGATCCCAAAGTGTCAAAAATATACTAATCGACCAATTTTGAAAATTTTTTCACTGTTAGGAAGCTAAGCTATTTTAGATAGATATACATTACGTTATGTAGGGTCCGCCAGGGTCTATGGGACCCAAAAGTGGTAAAAATAAACTAACCGACCGATTTTGAAAATTTTTTCACTGTTAGAGACCTAAACAGTTTTAAATAGATATAGATTACGTTATGTAAGGTCTGACAGCATCAGTGGGACCTAAAAGTGTCAAAAATAAAATAACTGACCGATTTTGAAATTTTTTTTACTATTACCGAGGTAAACTATTTTAGATAGATACACGTTGTGTTATCTGAGATCCACAACTGTCCTGTGGATGCAAATGCGGCGTAGAGTGCTACGGGTTTTGAAAATAATTTTACTGTTCGAAAGGTAAAATATCATATATATATATATATATATATATATATATATATATATATATATATATATATATATATATATATATATATATATATATATTACATAAAGTCCGCCTAGAGTATACGGTCGAGCTGATTTTTTAATGAGGTCCACCGGCATCTTGCACATCCGGAAACGACAGTAATAAGCTACCGAACCGATTCTAAAAAATTTCTCACTGCTAGAGAACTAAATTATTTTAGATGGATACAACTATGCTGCACAAAATCCGTTCGGGTTCTTGGGTCCCCAAAAATACCAAAACTCCAGCCGCTTTTAAAAATTCTTTTACTCTTAGAAAGCTAAACTATTTTAAATAGGTGCAGGTCTTGGATGAGATCCGCCAACTTATTGATTAATTCATTTTTTATTTTAGACTATTTTATCATTATCAATTGTGTACATATTTTATCAATTTAATATTTTTTACTTCAGCCAAATTTTTTCGTCATTAAGTAATCCACCTACTATAAAATTTTCCTTGTTCTGTAATTTCTTATCCCTTGGTGGACTACCACCTTTCACAAAGTTCCTACCAAAATGAATTATCATTCAAAATTTACGAGCATCAAACATGAGATTAGTATACCCTTTTTCAAATACAATTGATCATGAGTCAAAGTTAAAGAATCAAATAATTCTTATATTCGTAACAAATCAATCTTCTATTCCTTTCTAAAAACAAACTGCAATTTTAAAATTTACGTAAGTGTAATAATGAAAGAGATAAAGCCAAGAAAACAGAAATTATGTAATTTTCATAAGTGATGAAGCATGGTTAAATTTAAGTGAAATGAACCATAGTTATAATAGTTATGTTAACCTTAATTACTCTATTTATTCGAGTTACATATTCAGCATTTATAATTAACACAACACAAATTTGATGAAATAAAATTTGAACTTCATCAATTTTTACAATTTTTTGTCTAAAATCAATATCTAATTGGTTTGAATTGAAACATATTTGTTAAGTTGTGAGTGAACACTATTAAGGGGTTTCGACAGAGGCTTTAAACATTGAGCACACTATTTTTAGACAGGTTACAGTAGTGTATATTTTAGCTATTTTAGTTTAATTCATAGGGAAATTAGAGTAGAAAATTCATAAAAAGTTAAATTGGAAACTTAAATGAATTGTTTTTTAATTAATAGGTATATATCCTTATAACATTAGCATAAAAGTTCTTGAATTTTTTAACTAAAGTGTAGGTACGTGTACATTGCCTGCCTAGATATATTATATTATTTTAATAAATGATACGGTAATTAATAAACATAAATAACACTCAATTTATTATTCAACTGACAAAAACTTGTAAGTATTTTCTAATATCCCACTGCGCGTTTCATTGTATTGCGTCAATTTAACACACAATATTTTCTATACTTATTAATAATATGCCTATATATACTACATTTACATATTTATCATTCTCATATACGTGCATTATAATAAATGTGTTAATATGTTTGTACGTAATTTAAATACCTCCCTCTCCCTCTATACAAAATTCACAGGAATAATACCAAAAAATATTATTTTGGATGTGTATGTAGGGAATAATTAAATTCCGTTGAGCTGACTAAAGAAGCTGAGTATGTATTAAATACATATTGTTTCAAAAAGAGACGAGGAATCCCCTTCTATGAAACAAGAAACAATGGCGGGCATATGTCATTGTCATTAATTTATTTCGTAACCGACATACATTTATTTACCTATTACCAGACTATTACAAGCATATGTAATGTACGTATATATATACTTCCACATATGATTATGTGGGTATTCCGAGAGTAATTAATTAAAATATGTAATATTTTATTGATTACCTCACCCACGCATACGATTTTTTATTTTTATCTGTTCTCTATTCTTTTCGTTAATAGAATTTTAAATTATAATAACACGTTATATATGTACAATGGTGTACAAAAAATCACTTCTTAAATAAAAGATTTTGTTTTAAGACATTGTAAGTTTAATTACTAGAATGACCTCCTATCATTATATAGTAAACCAAGTTCACATTTTAATTAAGAAGAAAAAATTAGGGGGGGATATTCAGAGTTAGAACCTATAAAAGACACATTTTCAATAATTTTTTCTATAGTAACCTTATACGCAATCGATTCAAAAACTTTTTACACATTATCGGATATTCGTTTAAGTATCCAGTAAAAATCGTTTACGGCATATATAACACACAGCATCAGCAAGTGGTTAGAAATTAGAAAAACAAACGGGGTTCTAAAAAAAACAAATTTTCTAAGTCACTAAACCTAAATTTAATTTGCTTCAGAAAAAAAACGATTAAAATAAGAAAGCAGCTAAACATGTCTTACTTACACCCCGCTTATTATTTGGCGGGAAACCGAAAATTTCAAAATCGTATTAATTTGAAAATTATTGCTCACTTTTTCATGAAATTTTGATATAAGTAATATTAAAATTAGGTCTAGTAAACATATTCCGGAAGTTAAATGCCACAATCTGCAGAAATAAAGCACAAAAATTAACTTTTCCAAAATACAATTTTAAGTAGCCCTAAATTCAAAATAATTTTATAAATTCTAGCAAAATAAAAGCTATACCATTCTTCAAAATTTTCATATCATTCTTTTTCACAATTGCCTACCATCCAAATACTGCCACATCCAATATTGGTTTTTCAATAAAAAAAATTAATTCTGTCATAAAAAAAAACACGTCTCCGATCCTGGTGTGAACTTTATGAAAGACACTGTACATAACATGACAACTGCTCAATATTTCATTTTCAAATTTTAACTGAATGATTCTTACAATATAAAGTTCTACTTACAATTTATTCCTGAAAAAAATATTGGGGAAAAAATTAGGATATTTTTTTCGGCAACCTTGAGTAACCTTTTAAGTCAATAACAAGATGAGTCCACATTTAAAAATGGTTTTGACAAATTTCGGTTGAAAAGTCACAAAAGACACATTAAATCCCAGCTAGAGCTCAATATTTCTCAAACAGGGCTTAGTATGAAATGATCATAGATTATTATTAACGATAAATGACACAAAGTGCTACATGGCAAAAAATTTTCATTTCCTTCTTCCATATGGGAAAAGTACTTGAAAAAATTAATAAATATTTTTTTTACTGTTTAATGATTGAGATCTATACCTGAAAACATGAAGGTTCCAAATTTTTCTTCGGAACCCTAAAAAAGACAATACAACTGTAAACTGACTATTATATACTTTAATATATACCTACAGCTGTAAATATATTTATCTTTTATCTTTTCAATAGCTTATCTTTTCAATAGCTTAGCTTATCTTTTAAATACCCACAATTCCTGATTTTGAGCATTGAATCCGTCTGACTGAAGAACACATCCAAGACTTTCAACGTTTTCACCAAATTTCATAACAACAGGATGTTTCGTTCGAGAGTTATCGTACGTATACATATGTACATACATATTCATTTTTTTAGTACTCGGAGTAGGCCGTTTAAAATTGTTTAACAATACATACAAAATAGGAATGGAAAATGAAGCATTTAAAAATTTCTCTATACCTGTACGTAAGTTTTCAATTAACTATGGCACAAAACAACAATCTAAATAACATAGGTAATCGTATTATTTAAAATAGATTAGTTGTTCTGTATATATGTGTTGAAAAAATTAATTTATCTTAAAAAATAAAACGTTTATTCTAATATTCTAATATCTATTCTAACAATAACACAAAAACTAATTAATAAACCAATTAAAATTAACAACAATAACTATAAACAATATAAAGCCTATAATAACAAATAAACAAATAGAAAAGAAAAAAAACAATAAATAAAAACCTGATTAAAAAACGGGTAAAGTGTGTGAATAACAAGCAATAATTATTTAAATAAAAGGAATTAATTAATACGAATAAAACATGTAATTAAATTTTTACTAATCATTTAGCTCCTGTGCACGTTGAATGTGTGAGAGTGTTATTTATGACCAGATGTTTAAATTATTATTTGTTTCGTTGCTTTTACGCCCCACCTACTTTTTTTGATTCAAAAAAAACGGTTCTATCATCACTAGCACGCTGCGTTATCTTTTAACAATCAGAAAAATGTTTAATTGATGTTAAATTTAACTTTTTAAACTTTTTAATTTGTTATATAATTATATGTAGGTATGTTTATTTTTAATATTTCAGATATTTTCTATAGGTATAGAAACGATTTCAGTTAATTATAAACAGGTTTTTAGTGACTATTTTTAACACCGTTCAAATAACATTATTAATTGTGGCAAATAAAAATATTGATTGACTTGACAATCCAACTTTGTTTCCACAATTTCTAGCTTATTTTTTCTAGCGTTAGGCAAAGCTAAACCAGAATTGAACTTTATGACTCCTCTCCAGATTCAAATTTTATCGTAATTTACTTGATGGCGTCATCAAATTTAGTAAAAATTTTAATAAGTTAAAAACCATTAGCTTACATATTAAAAATAATAAAACAGTGAAACTGAAGATGAATATTATAGGTATTCTTTTCACTTTTTCCAAAATTAGGGACGTTAAACTACTAGAAAAACGACTTCTTTCTAATCAGTCACATCAACTCAACATCACAACAAAGGATAACATTTCTCAGTATCATCAGAGGAGGACATCAGAGAATGTTTCCCTTTAAATAGGCTAACTTCAAAAATGCATCACTGCTTGCATGAGGCAGAGTCAAAAGTCCAAAAATGCATCAGACGTATCACAACGAAACATCAAAAGTTCATTTTTGCATTTGATGCGTCAAAACAATGCATCAAGAAATTTGGTGATGCGTGTCCAAGATGCATGTCATGTGTATAATGTAGAATTATAACTACTTGCCATATTATGTAGGTATTAGCACCAACAGGAATAATTCCGAAAAACAAATTGTTGAAAAAGATGAATGTATTTACCTTTGATTAAAATTGTTTAAACTATTTGAATACATCTTGCACTCAAAATAGGTATGTAATATTTTTTATTCAAATAATTTCAATGTTTTCAATTTCAAGTAAGTTCAAGTTGAAATTCAAAGATAATATACCTATACAAGGACTGTATTGCTATATTATCTATAGTCTATCATGCTACATTATCTGTTTTATCTATAGCCAAATCAGAGGCTAAATGATGCCAATATCCAGTTCAAAAACATCTAATGTGCATCAAATTTCAAGAGAGCATCAGCAGCGCATCATGTAGTATTAGACGCATCAGAAAAGTCATGATGCTGCATCGATGCGGTAAAGTTTACATTTTTGAAGTTACCCATAGTGTTTTATGATGCAACAAAAGAAAATAATGTCATGAGGACTGCCGACAGAAGTGGAAACTTAAAACTATGAACTAAGATATACACAGCACTAAGATTTTACCCATCCAAAAAGCATCTAACGCGCACATTATACAGTCGGGTATATACAATGTATTGGTGTATATATGTATACATATACGTGTAAACGTCATACTCATAGCTACAGATATAATGTTAACATTAGCATATCGGTGATGCGAACCAATAAGATTTTCCCGTACTAAAAATCGTTCAACATGCCTATATAACATAATTTATAAACAATAACAGAAAACTGGTATGTCCCTCTTGAAATTACCCTAAACATCGTAATAAACATTAGAAAGTCACATACATAAAAGTACATATTTCAAGCAGTGCACAGTTCAACTACATAATATTTTTAGACTGTAAATTAAATGCGTTTTGATGTTTATGTATAATTTTATGTTGTATTCATACAAATACTGAAATTGGTCATTAGAAATAATAACTGATTATTATATTACATGCTCTCTAAAAATAAAAATAATAAAAACGCCAATACACATATCGAATATATGATTAGTAGATATGTGCAGTGTATTTATTTACAACTTACAATAGCATTTTACCTTTATGAAAATTATAATTTTTTTTTTTTTTTTTTACAAATAAGTAATAACTAATACAGTACTTACATAGTGAACTAAAAAAAAAATTAGCAGAATGTTCTAGATAACCTACTTATTTGGAGAGTTCGATAAGTGTGATCCAACACATAAAATTTTATTGTTTTACTTAATAAATGATGTAAGATTTGTTATACTATTGTGTTTGAAATGGCATAAGTAGACAAGACACTGTAGAATTGGAAAATTATATCAGAACCACATTGTTCAAAGCTAATGTTAGTTTTCATTTTTAGTAACGTAAATACTATAGGTATACAATTACCAATTAAAACAATCGCATCACTTTCGATTCGTTGTTTATAAAGACAAACACATTAAAAAAATTTTCACTGTAACAAATAAATTGTAATAAAAATTTGCAAAACCAATCTTTATGTATTATTAAAATTGTTTTTAAAACTATGTAAAAGTGCATCTGCTCGACTGTTCCTATGGTCTGGAGCTTCAGGGGTATTTACTGAGAGCTATTACTCCAAGCTGGATTCTATTCTCCTTCTTCCAGACATATTTCACAATACCTTGTGCTTGTACATGTTATATAAAGTTTAATGAAGCCACTCAAATAAATTACGAATTATATGTGTCCTGTCACCTTATAAACATTTTCATTTTGAAAATTACAAAAAAAAAAGTGGCAAAACACACTAAACCAAGATTTTGTAGTTCAGTAGTTAGAATTATTGGGATAAAATATTTCTTGCTTTTATTTAATATTGAAATATACCTTCAATTTGTTAAGGCCCTTTTAGACGGTCATATCAGTTCTCAGTTCAGTTTCAGTTTCAGTCAAACTGTCAGCTTTTTCTACGTGTAAAAACTAAAATCTGAAAGGAGAACTGAAACGAAGATTGACAACTGACAGGATGGATAGACCTATTTGTTTCATTTCAGTTCTTAAAATTCCTATGTGTAAACAACCACGTCATGCCTCAATCCGTTCGCTCACGTCAGTTTTTTTGAAAATTTGACAAAGTGCACATTTTATATAGGCAGCTGTCGCTATGTCCAGCAACACTCTTCTATTAAATAAATATAAAGAATACGATGTGAAATCGCTATGGTAAAATCTAAAATAAATAGCCTACGCTTAACTTACAATAAAGAAGATAAGAAAGTTAAGGACAGTGAAAGAAGTGGAGCAGGAACTGGGGAAGTATACAAACCATCACTATGGTATTATGATCTCCCTTCGTTCGTCAGCGATCAACAGCCGACTGTAACAAGTGTTTAGGACTATAGACGGCGAGGATGAAAATAGGAAGGAATAGGAGATACGTATCCTTTATTCATTCGTAAATAATTCAACCAATCACATGGTTCTAAGCGAAGTTCCTTCATTAAATTTATATCCGACAACGAGTTTCTTTTATGAAGCCATCTTTACTCCACTAGCTTCTTTTCTACTCCACCAAAGCTAACGCTATTACAGTGAAATAGTCTTCATCCATGAGTTATTATATAAGCACTTTTAAACTAGTATAAGAATATAGGTTGAAGACTTTTAAAGCGAAACACTTTGTTTAGGGCAACTCAGATTATACAAAGAACTGAAACGACCGAAAACAGTGAGAACTGAACGGACCGTGTAAAAACAAACCTTCTTCTGAACTGAAATGAAACGAGAACGGAAACTGAAACTGAACTGAGAACTGATATGACCGTCTAAAAGGTCCCTTAAGAATAATATGATACACACTATTTACTTTCTGTATGATTTTAAAAAATTTCAAAAAGTTTTTTAAAAATCGACACTGCCTCTTGGATTATGTATGATCCGAGACTGGCTGCTCAAATGTAGGTAGTAGAGATGTGCCAAACTCGTGAATTCACGCGTGACCCGGTGGGTCACGCGTGACCCATCGTGATTGTGAACAATTTTTTATGATCGTGCGTGAGTGGGCGTGATCGTGACATTTAATTTCTTGCCGTGAATAATTCGTGAGTCACGAAACGTTAAAGACCATGAATAAAAAAATTTGAAAAAGACTTTTTTTCAGTTTTAGAAAGTATTAACTAAACAAATTTGATTTTTTAACTACAAAAAAAACTTTTATATTAGGTACTTTTTATGAATAGGTACAAGTAGGTAGAAATCCAATAACCCTTTGTATTAACAAATTCCAGTTTTTTACCGAGATACTTGGAGTGTATACAAAATGATTAACAATTTAGAAATGTCCAACAGTGTTTATGATGTTGTTCTGATTATTTCTTCCGTTTTTAAATAATTCCTTAAATTTTTAACCAATTTCTAAAATTGGCCTGTCTCTCACGATGTGTGTATATTCGGTCTCAGTCAATGGGTATAGTTGAAAATATTACAAGGTCATTTTACAGTTTTGAGTAGTATGATCTATCATTCTATCAAGGAATAATATAAAGAATATATGGGTTAGTTTTAAGGAAATATTATCTTTTTCAACATTTTAAGTTGTTTATTGTCATTATTATTTTTTTTTTAATTTTATTATTTATGTATGTATTTATAGGTACTAAAAAAATATTTTGCCACAATTTTGTTAAAAAACTACATATATATTTGGTTTGGTTGTCGAAATATCATATTTATATACAAATACAGTACAATAAGAACAAAAATTAAAAAATAAGTCACCAGATGGAAAATTTTGAAAATGTTCTCACTTTTCAGAAAAAAATTAAATAGTATGTAACTTGCATCAGTATTAATTTCACTGAACCGTACTAATCGTATTTC
Organism: Brachynemurus nebulosus; assembly: GCA_035578155.1. Classification (NCBI taxonomy): domain Eukaryota; kingdom Metazoa; phylum Arthropoda; class Insecta; order Neuroptera; family Myrmeleontidae; genus Brachynemurus; species Brachynemurus nebulosus. Next base: position 374,117 of record JAPWDM010000018.1, on the reverse strand, counting down.
TGATTTTGTCGTGAGGACATAATTTTAACTGACTATTAAAACGATAGTGATTTTCATTCAAAATTCCAACGATTAGATTTAAAAGTTTTTATGTTTAATTCGTAAGCGTGCGTGAGTGTGAAAGCATTAAATTTTTTTCTTCGTGATTGTGCGTGAGTGTGAAAAGAAATAAATTTTCTCGTTCGTGATTGGGCGTGAGTACAAAACCTAATTCATGACTGTGCGTGATCGTGAGTAAAAATGTACTCACGAGCACATCTCTAGTAGGTAGACCAAACGTGATGCCAGACATGACGAATCTATAAGAATAATGTATTTCTTTCGAAATCACTCTATTTGTATGTTAATAAAATTATTATGACCTTTCGAACTGTAAAAGGTAATATTGAAATTACTTCTTCCACTAACGTAATTTGACGCTAAAATATTAAATTTTCTTAAATATTGAATAAATGAATGTTTATTTTCGAGATTTTAAAACTAATTTAAATTTTTCTTTAATTTTTCTACAAGTTTGAACGCAAACTATATGAACTAATTAAAACTATTTGTGAATAAAACATTCCGGATTAAAATTAAAAGGATTTGTAATGATCCTACGGGACCAAACGACATAGTGTTTAATAAAAGTTTCAAAATTATTATTTTCTTATGGAGCAGAACATATAACTTTAAAACTGTTACAAAACTGAGGCAAACTATTTCTGTATAAATAAATGTAGATACATATGGAATTATTTACAACCAAATCAACGACGCTATAAAACTTTAGTTAGTTTCGTTTACAACATGAAAAGTTTATGTTTCTATTCAATGATCCAGTTTATTAAAATATCACAATCTTGCCATGAATTTTTTTTCCTTTTTGATCAAAGTCGCTATACTATTTTTAGATAGATAGGCTTATAATTTTTATAACAAGTTGGGATTCATCTTGCCTATTTAAACCGAACTAAAATAAGGAAAAGAAAAGAACAAAAAAATGATAAGAAGATTGTCAGTTAGTACCGACAAAAAAGAATGAATTGACTAGGAGTGGGCCGAACACGCCCACGACAAGGTTGCCTACCTTGAGTTTTCATAACTTTTCGGGATAAAACAAAGGGAATTTCAAGTTTATTTTACACAGTTCATCACAAAATTACATAAATACATGTGACAGTGTTCCTTCTACACAGTGTTTCTATACAGGGTGTTAGTGAATAAGTGCGAAAGATTTTAATGGGTGATTGCTGAGGTTTTTTATTTAAAAAAGTTTATATAAACCCAGGTACGAAAACTCTTAGTTTCCAAGATACAGAGTATTAAGCTTCTTGTTTTTTAAAAATATTTTTCTGTAAATTAAATACCCCTGTCGCAGCATCTGCATAACATAGCGAATTTCCAAATCTTGGGCACTGGCGGATCTCATCTAAGACCTGTACCTATTTAAAATAGTTTAGCTTTCTAAGAGTAAAAGAATTTTTAAAATCAGCTGGGTAATTAGTTTTGGTAGTTTTGGGGACCCAAGAACCCGAACGAATTTTGTGCAGCATAGTTGTATCCATCTAAAATAATTTAATTCTCTAGCAGTGAGAAATTTTTTAGCATCGGTTCGATAGCTTATTACTGGCGTTTTCGGATCTGCAAGATCCCGGTGGACCTCATTAAAAAATCAGCTCGACCGTATATTCTAGGCGGACTTTATGTAATATATATATATATATATATATATATATATATATATATATATATATATATATATATATATATATATATATATATTCAAAACCCGTTGTGTAGCATTCTACGCCGCATTTGCATCCGCAGGACAGTTGTGGATCTCAGATAACACAACCTGTACCTATCTAAAATAGTTTACCTTGGTAATAGTAAAAGGGTTTCAAAATCGGTCAGTTATTTTATTTTTGACACTTTTAGGTCCTACTGACATTTCAGACCTTACATAACGTAATCTATATGTATCTAAAATAGCTTAGCTCCCCAACAGTGAAAAAATTTTAAAAATCGGTCGGCTAGTTTATTTTTGACGCTTTTGGATCCGATGGACCCTGGCAGACTTTACATAACGTAATCTATATTTATCTAAAATAGTTTAGCTCTGTAAGAGTGAAAAAATTTTCAAAATCGGTCGGTTAGTTTATTTTTACCACTTTTGGGTCCCATGGACCCTGGCGGACCCTAAATAACGTAATGTATGTCTATCTAAAATAGTTAGTTCCCCAACAGTGAAAAAATTTTCAAAATCGGTCGGTTAGTTTATTTTTGACACTTTTGGATCCATGGACCTTGGCAGACCTTACATAACGTAATCTATATTTATCTAAAATAGTTTAGCTCTGTAACAGTGAAAAAATTTTCAAAATCGGTCGGTTAGTTTATTTTTGACACTTTTGGATCCCATGGACCCTGGCAGACCTTATATAACGTAATCTATATTAGCTAAAATAGTTTAGCTCTGTGACAGTGAAAAAATTTTCAAAATCGGTCAGTTAGTTTATTTTTGACACTTTTGGGTTCTATGGACCTTGGTGGACCTTACATAACGTAATTTATATTTATCTAAAATAGTTTAGCTCTGTAACAGTGAAAAAATTTTCAAAATCGGTCAGTTAGTTTATTTTTGACACTTCTGGATCCTATGGACCTTGGCAGACCTTACATAACGGAATCTATATTTATCTAAAACAGTTTAGCTCTGTAACAGTGAAAAAATTTTCAAAATCGATCAGGCAGTTTATTTTTGACACTTTTGGGTCCTATGGACCGAGGCGGACCTTACATAACGTAATCGATATTTATCTAAAATAGTTTAGCTCTGTAACAGTGAAAAAATTTTCAAAATCGGTCAGTTAGTTTATTTTTGACACTTTTGGGTCCTGTGGACCCTGGCGGACCTTACATAATGTATTCTAAATCTATCTAAAATAGTTTAGCTCTGTAACAGTGAAGAAATTTTTAAAATTGGTCGTTTAGTTTATTTTTTACAATTATGGGATCAGTAAATCCTGGCGAAACTCATACAAGTCTAGTACTCTAACAGTAAGAAAAGGGTTCTAAGGATCTCATATAATCTATGGCAGTCCGTACGCTTCTTGCGGACATCATTTAATTAATTAATTCAAATACTTTAACTTACTAACTGTGAAAAAATTTTTAAAATCGATTGGTTAATTAATTTCTGGCCGTTTTAGGTCCCGAAAACCTTGACCTCACATAAAATACCTTAAATACATTTGAAATGGTTTAATTCTTTAACATTATTAATTATTAGTGAAAAAATTTTCAAAATCGATTCAAAATATTTTTCCGTGCATACATATGTACATTATACATACTTTGTTTTGTTTCATATATTTAATAATATTATATCATAACATAATCTTCAATTTCTTGTTTACTTAAAAATTCAATAAAAAAAAAAAAATTCTTCATTACATTAGCTTAGAAAATCTGTTTAATTTACATTTTTTAACATGGGATAGAACCATGCTAATTATAATGCAATAAATGAGAAACAAAACTCTATACATGTATGTGTGTTATATCAAATATATGTGAATAGTTTTCACTTGTTCTCACAAAATTCTTTAATAAAAAAGTGAAATATTTTTATACTTAATAAAGAACTGAGATATAAATATAAATTACTTATTAGACTAACAAAGAAAGAATAAAAGTGAAAATTTACATTTTCTCGAAAAATACTTAAAATAGAAAGAAAATTATAAGAATATTTTCTTCATAATTTTTTTTTTCCTTTTCAACGATGTAAAAATTGAACTGCCTTATGATAGGATCGAATGATAAAAAATGGCCAGAAAACCTACTTCTGGGCATCCGACGTGTCTGGCTAACGAACTTAGCCGAGCGAATTCAGAATCCAGTCCGCACACAAAATTTCATAAGCATTAGACGTTTCGTTCGAGAGTTATCGTGGCGACACATATATATATATATATATATATATATATATAAATTTTAGTGAATATCATTTTCGTATTCTAGGGACCTCAAAACAGATTTCTGCCATAGTCCCGGACTCAGATTGCGTCATGACACCTACTGTAATAGCTGAATTTCGAGTTTTCGAAATTCGCTAAAACAAATTATGTGGTCATACTGTAGAAGGGAAGCGTCTTCACCTTTTTATTTGTAAGAATCTTGAAAACGGCTACATAAGCGACAAAATATCAAGAGGTCATTTTTGTCAACAACTTATGGGACATTTGAAAAAAACATTTTCGAATTGGAAAAAATCATTGGCGTGCCTTTTGTTTCTTCAAAAATATGTCATCACATGGCCGCACGGACGCCACTGGTTTGAGTAGAAATATTCTGTCTACTTCGTAATATAGGCATCTATCATGTCATAGCGTGTCCCAAATTTTATGTCAATATCTCAAAACGTTTTAGAAATATTTGAGAAAATATTAAAAAAGACGAGAAACTGAACACTGTATCTTGGAAACTGAGCGTTTTCGAACATGGGTTCATATGAACTTTTTTATATAAAAGAACCTCAGCAATCACCTGTTAAAATCTTTCGCACGTATTCGCTAACACCCTGTATATTCTTGTATATTCTTGACGTTATTCAGAGTAGATGGTGCTTGGTAAAGAGAACAAAATAATGCAGTTACTGTAGTAAGTTTAATATACAGTGCGTTCAGTCGAAGATTACACATAAAAAATATAACAGATGGTGTTTCTAATGAAATTAACAATAACGCTTCTTTTTTTCAAAATTTTGTCAGAACATTTTAAAATAATCAATTTGCAATTAAAAGTAAAACTTAATTAGTAGTACACTTCTAATGGAGAAAAATGGAAAATGAAAAATATGTATGTGCTATTTTAAGGGAAGAGAAATGTTGGCTCTTTTTTAGGTCAAATATATCTTTATAGACAACAGTAATTTATTAATTTTTGTTTCTTAATAAATTTTTCAATAAAATTTGCTATCCAGTAATACTAATGTGTAATTTTTAACTAAATACTAAGGGTACGTGTCTATCTGAGAGAAAAACTATTGAGAGCTGCTCTCGAGAGTCGTAATTAGAAGTGGACATAGGACTGATAGTACTATCCGACAGTTCACGCAAAAACTCTCGGAGAGTAGATAAATTTCTAGTTCTCTCAAGTGGACAAACATAAATTCATCTCTCTGACAGTTACTCTCAAAATTCGAAACATATGTTCGTATTGTGACAGCACTCTCAGCTATATTGTAATTGATTTTGTACGTTGTTTCTATTTATATTAATTTGTCCTATTTTGTTGTACGCAGAATGTAGGTATTATATCATTATACTTTTTATTTGTTCAATAAAAAAACTGTTAAATTGAATATTAAAAAAATTAAAATATCAGAGTTAATTATTGAAATTAATTTAAAAATGGATAGGAAGGAGTGAAGAAGAAGATACAAAATTAATTAAATATTTGTCAAACTTAATATTTTTTTTTAATGGAAAATATAAAAATTATAAAAACTGTGATCATAAAAATAAAATGTACAATAAGTCCAACGTAAACTGAATAATTTCGAAAATTACCAGAAAATTTTTTCTTTTTTAAAATATAGATTTGACTATAAAATGAAGCAAATTTTTCTGTCTCCATAACTTTTTTTAGCGATTATAGCAAATAAAAATCACATTAATGTTTCTTAATCAAAATTTGACTTTAGTTGTCAACTGTTGTATGTCGACACGGTTTTGAGAGCACTGTCGGAACTCGGAGAGTGAATAAGACAATTTTCTGGAGAGTGAAAGTTATTGAAAGTACACTCAAGTGGGCAATGAACTATTCATTTTTTGGATAGTTACTACTGCTAGTTACTCTCAAATGGACACGTACCCTAATACTTTTTATGAAAATAATAATTGAATTTCCATAGGAACGCTATAAATTACCATTGAAATTTTCCCTATGTGTAATTTTGAAATGAATAATCATATACTATACCGGGTGTTTCAAGCAACTAAGAACATATAAATTTTAACATAGGGAAAATTTGTTATGATCAAAGGGTGCTTTATTTTATTTTTATTAAATATTTAGCAAAATTTTAAATAATATCGCGTCAAAATAATGTTTAGAATTAATTAAAAGACAATGGCAGTAAATTTATTGAGATGACTATAATTAAATCTTAATCTAATATTGAAATATTTATTAACAAGTAATACTGCTTATTAGAAAATTGGACACCTATTGTTTTGTTTCCAAATTTACCTTTTTGCAATTAAGGAAAATTTTAGTAACTATGGATACCTATGTAAAAATGATACCCATAAAGACAAGCATACTCTGATCCCAACAATTTTTTCCCGTGTTAAATTTTGTATGTTCTTACTTCGCTGAAACAGACTGCATTATGCAATGTGTAATCTTGAAATGAACGCACTGTATAATAAGGGCATAATTTGGATGCCAGCAATATGTAGATTATAGAATGACACTATCTTACTGTTATGTTATAAGGACCAAACAGGCCGGTACAAAAGACCGTAACACCACCACCACTTGACCGTCAAATTGGACATTCACACTAATTCGACCAAATCGTAGAGCTATTTAAATAAAAGTACGGTACAAATGAAAAATGAGCACAATAACTTAAGGTCTACAATATAATTTTATTGTACCACTTCACGCATATCTAAACATTCAAGTAGGTAATAATATAACACAATTAAAGTCAAGTAGATATTGGTTTTGGATAAAACAGATTTAATATGTTTTGGGTGTTTGTCACGGTTTCCTCTTTTACGTCAATATAATTACTTTAGAGTTTCATAATATTTGCATTGCTGTTTGAAGTGGACAACAAAACGTCCACTTCAAAATTGAGCAGACGGTGACCGTAGATAAAATGTCACCGCAGCAACTAAATCGGATTGGTGTGAACACTTATATTTGAATACATATGTTGAATTGACCGTGCGGTCGACAGCACGGTGATTGTACCATAGATCGCCCGTCCCGGTTTGTCTACACCCGAATAATTTCACAATTATATAATTTTTTTACCTCAAAGTTAACGACCCAAATTAACCGAAACAATTTTCATTAAAATTTCTTCTCAAGTGTTAACACGTAATTTTTTAAAATTTTTTGAATCCACGGTTAAAAGGAGGGCATATTACCCGTTAATTTGAAGCAAAAAATACTGCTATTCTCCCTTTCTGAAAAATTTTGTTTGAAATGATAGCATAAAACGTGAAGTCTGATTACAGATATTGCTTGTCGGGGAACTGAAGACATCCGACAACGCTGTCCATGGTTAGAACCTATATCTATATAATTTTAGCATGTAAACTAAAGAGGTTATCAAAAAATAGATCTCTTTACTCTTTTGACCCCTTTTAAAAATGCAGTGAGTTGACCTATAAGCAATACTGAGTCAATCATGACTCTCTTTTAATAACTAGATAACTGACTTTTATATATTTTGATAATAAGTATCATTGGCTAACTATATTTAAAAATATTTTATAAGTATTTTGCCCCCCCCCCCCTTCAATTAAGTCCATATTACCGAATAAATAAAAAAGTTTAGTACCTACACACGTATATATGTTGGTGCACGTAATCCTTGGAAATGATTCTACTACAAACCTATTAATCATAAAATTAGTTTAATTGTAATGAAAGAACAGTAATACATAAATATAAAATCAAACCTACAATTTAATATAACTTCCGAACCATAAATTCTATGCATGCGTACATATAGGCATGTGGATATGGAGATGTAGCAACGAACAAGAATCCAAGAATGAGATTTCAAAGAATGAGGAATATATCAACCAACACAAACTAGCACCGAATATATATATACACCAGATTCGATACAGAATGTCCCAAAACATTTCTCTACACGAAATATCATTGGGAACCGATTTTCAAAAATAAAAGTAAATTTTGTGTTTTATTAAGAAAATATTTTGTTTTTCTTTGAAGATAACGCATTCGCATAATTTTGAATAGTGATGAGCAAATGCAAGACCAAGACCAAGACTTGGCAGTCTTGGTCTTGGTCTTGTTCTTGCATTAAGAATCTTGGTCTTGGTCTTGCTAGAGCAGTTTGAGTCTTGGTCTTGGTCTTGCAAAATGCAGTCTTGGTATTGGTCTTGGTCTTGGTATTGCTAAAAATCTTGCACTTTCTTGCATTTTTTTATTAGCGAATTTTTTCCTTCTAAAATCAGAATTTTCTCTCTTTACGGTATTAATTATACTTTTAAACTATTTAAATAATTTAGCAAGAGTCTTGCTTTTTTCTTGCTATAGTCTTGGTCTTGTTCACTTGAGTCTTGGTATTGGTCTTGCAGCCATACTTATAGTCTTGGTCTTGGTCTTGCAAAATGCAGTCTTGGTCTTGGTCTTGGTCTTGCAAAAAATGCAAGACCAAGACAAGACTGCAAGACCAAGACTAATTTTGCTCATCACTAATTTTGAAGAATAGCTGATTCAAAAAAGCCCACCTTAAAGTTTTCGTACAAAAAAATATTGTTATATTGTCATCCTTTAATAAATATATTAAGCAATTTATATAATACTTTGAAATCAAAAAGGTACCTACATACACGTAGTTTTGAAAATTTTACGTTTTCAAAATTTTTATGAATAGATTAAAGAGGAATCTCACTGAAATTTTCATTTTTCCTTTCGTTTGAGAAATGTAAAATTTAACAGTGCTCGAAATTATATTTGCCAGAAGTTTCATCTTAAACTAAGTTTCTTATCATTATTTGAAATTAAAGCACTAGATAAGCACCAATTTATGACGTTGAGCTTATGTTTTTGGAATATCTTTAAAGGCATTGTTTGTATGAATACCGGAGATTTGCGAACACGGAAATTTACGTACAGTATCTAAAAGATTAACCCAACAAAATTACAAACATATGGCAAAAAATAGTGAATGCCCATTTTTGATTTTATTAATACAAAAACTAGTATTTTTGTAGGAAATAAAAAGGCAAACATTTTATTATTTGTAGATATTAAGATGTGATAAAGTGTATAATTAAGAGCAAGTAGTAGGTACCTAGTTATGTCAGAAAAGCCGTTTTGTTTAAAACTATTGAGTAGGTATCAATATATCTTGAACCGTTTATTATTTGTTTGTGTTATAGATAAAAACTAATAACAGTACTAATAATAATAATAATGGGCATAAACATTATTTTCCAAGTTCCAGGTAGTATTTCCAATTAAATTGGTAATTTCGTTAATTTAATAAAAATTATTTAAGAGATTAGGTTCAAACTGACATAATTGACTGTGTTTAACTTTCGTTATTTTATTAGTGTATTTATCAACTATTAGAATTATTATTGCTTTCCGTTGTTTTGTCATTCCCTCTAATAAAATAGCATTTTCATTTGTTTGTTTTCTAAAAAATAATAATTAATACTATTTTGTAGCTGTGAGTGGGTTTCAAATTTATTTTACCAACTTTTAAGTTAAATCTGTTGTTATAGTCAAATCTATTGTGGGTAACGTTTATTTATTACCAATTTTGTATATGCTTTTTAGAACTATTACACCATTTTCTTATTTTATTATTCCCTATAAACCAAAAGTGTACGCAAATCTCCGCAGTTCAGATATGCTTATAATGTTGTCAGGTTAGTCTCACATAGTAATAACACTTATTGTACGCCAATCTCCACAAATATCTATCATATGTATACAAATCTCCGGATACAATTTTTATAGAATTTCTTTTATAAAATCAGGTTAATCTTTTTTTTCATTGATATTACAAAGCGCATACAACTTATAGGTTAGTATATTGATAATTTGTAATGTGACAAAATTCCTATAGGTAATTTCCAATAAATATTTATAATTACATAAATTTTTCAAAGGTTTTGCAATTAGAAAAATGCAAAAGTGCAAAATAATTTATTTTTTATTACTCATGCGGGAGAAGTACTAACATGGCGCACACATTTCTGTGCGCAAAGTAACTGTTTGCCCACTGTATTCTTCCCGCATACTTTTTGCGTGTGAAAAGTAACTTTCCACACGTAAATTGACAATAAAACACGCAAAATTTAATCAAAACACGCAAAGTCGCCTCTTAATTTTTCATTTAATAAATATTTCACAAATATTTCTATAGAAACCACCAACAAAGTAATTTAAACGATAATTAATTCAGAAAAAAAAGACGAACACTTAAAAATATTATTTTTAAAAAGTAATAAAGATGTCAAAAATAGTGATAATAATAGAAAAAAGTATGTGAAATTCGTAATAAAAAATAGTATGTGCAACTCGTGCGGGATTGTCGATTGCCCACTCAAGCGAATGAGCGCACTCACTACGTTCGTGCGCTCAACTTCGCTTTTGTGGGCAATCGACAATTGCCCGCACTTATTGCACAATATACTGTTCTTTTCAAAATTCATTATCAGTGAATATTGCATATTGAAAAGTTATTTCTGGGCGTACTGTATATATGTGACTGTAGGTACACAACACAATATTCAAATACGTGAGAGAGCACGTAAGTGACGTTGTTGGCATGTTTCAGTGCACCACGTTGTTTTGAAAATGATTTGTATGTTCCAACAAACGCGTACACTACAGACAAACTATATCCAAACGAATCAAAGACATCAACAAGAAAATATCCACCATCTCTCTCCGGACCATACAAAAGTCAATTTCAATTTATGAAACGCAAAATACGGCGAACTTGATTAGGTCAACTGGACATTTTAAATCGATTTGACTGTACACACGCGGCTAGAATTGAACCACATGTATGTGAGTATAGTGGGCGGTTTAAAAGAATACACATATATAGGACATTTAACAAAATGAAAAGTCGGCGGTATTGGCCCCGCTCAACCCCTGTGGGCCGCTATACCAGATTGTCGGCTCCTTTGATCTCACTAATGCCTGTTTTCATCGACCAGATATTACACCCGTACCACATCGCGTAGCACACACATAAATACACGATACGTGGCTTTAGTAACACCTATAACTATTTCATATAAGCGGCATTATTGCTTTGTGTTCATACATAGGTATATTGTTTTTTTTTCTTTTTTAATTTTTTAATCTCTAATGTTGTTATAAGTTTTGAACGATTAACGTATACAGTTACAATAGAGATCCGAAATATTTTACTAGGAATTCGTTTTTATGCAATGATGAAGACAAAAGAACCAATATATAAGAAAGTTATAAAATAATTAATTTTTAGCTTGCGCCTCTTGGTGAAACTTATATAGATCATTAGTATGGTAAGTCAGAAGCATTTTCGTCTCTGATCTGATTCTAAGTAGCAGCGCCTACTCCAGCGTTTACGCCGACTCGGACAAAAAGGAAAAATGCCGCCCCGGCGAGAGCGACGACTGGCAATTTTTTTAAAATTAACAATCCATGCATTTACCCGGGGCGGCAAATTTAATGGACAGCATTATGGCTGTGAATGTTATTTTTTAAGAAGGGAATCAAGCTTTTTTCCCAGTTGTCTTTTCTCCCCCAAAATACAACTAGGATAAAAAAAACTTGATTTCCTTCTTAAAATGCCGCCCCGGGCAAATGCACGGATTGGCCACCCCTAGAGCGGGCCCTGTAAGTAGATACATTCAATTTGTTAGTAAGATCAGTACAAGCATAGTACAATCATCGTAGTATAAACATAGCCCAGATATTTGCTACAATACTAGCAAAATATGGCTGATTTTTAAGAGACCTGAATATGTAAAAAAAATAATTTATTTGTTAACTAATTTCAACAATTGTGTGTACCTCCTTAGATAATCTGTCTAAGAAGTTACAGGTAAAATTTCTAGTAAATCGGATGAAAATTTTGGAAAATTCGGATGAACTTTACTCATTGGTTTGGGAAACGCAGCTTCGAGAAAGACGCATGTAAAGTTTTAAAACATGCTTTAAAACGTTTTGTGTGTTTATACCTATCGTTAATGCTATCTGTGAGTTATTTATGGATGACTGACCTGTAATAAAAAGAAGTAATCGACCAAACTGAGAGACTTCAAAATGTTATGTTTTGAACCTGCTCAACCGCTTTAAATCGTTTTAGAAATCGAATTCAAAACTATTTTTAAACTGTTACAGCAGTCATAATTTCTTTTGAGTGACATTCTAAAGATATTATTAATACATCATTTGAGCAAATAAAAAAGGAAAATTTTTTTCCCAAGTGATGTAACGCCTTAAACAGTGTCAGTTTTTATAACCAACACTGAATAATTTTTCAACCATCAGTATCCTACTTAGCGTATTTTTCAGCACTTCCATATCATAAAACTTTTTAAAATCTAAATTTTTGTCTACACGAAATTTTTGAAAGAAAAGGGCCTATTCAGTTATTATCGTAGTAAACATCCGTCATTCAGCGTCTAATAATACACATGCAGGGTCGGCGAGAGGGTAGGGCAGGTGAGGCAATTGCCCAGGGGCCCGAGTCTAAAAACGGAGCCCGCAGCCTCGATTAAGGGCCCGGAAAAAGTGAGACAGGTTTTTTTTTTGCTAATCAATTGAATTTTTAGTTCAAAATTTTTTACTTTTTAGTCGTGCCTGTGGGTTATTTCTGGGATACAAATCCACATATCTCAGGAAGAGATTTACTTTATAAGGTTGATACATACATACATATATAGAGTTCGATTTTATAAAAAGAAATTTAATAATTCGGAAATACTTACAGTACAATGGTATCATATTTATAATCTGTGATTAATATTCAGCAGACCTATTATTTCTCAAGTGATTTGGTTTGGGAATTTTTTTAAATGAGCTTTCTTAAGCTATATTTATTACATACAGTTGTAGATCTAATTTAAGGTTAATTTTATAGAAACTTAGGGTTATAGCAAAGCTTTCTAGATAAGCGTTGCACAATTAGAGGTTAAAAATTAAAGGTTTGAATTCTTTACGGAAATAAATAAATACAATATAATACAAAGACTAATCGACTTATTTACATTAGCATTTATCGTTTAAACATTAAATTGTTAATAGATGAAGTATGAAACATACAATATTGTTTGTAAGTCAAATCAAGACACTTTTAAAAGGAGTCAGAGAGTAAAAATACACTTTTTAGTCATCGTAAGCAACTGTAAACCTTACATACGACAAAATCTTACCTACGACAGTCCAACTTCAGAACCACTTATTGTGAGATTATTAGCTACTGTCAGTGTGTTAATATTAAAAATGTGTGTATGTTAACTAGTATGTAATTTAAGAAGGTGACTCATCCCCTCTCCAATGTTGTTCAAACTGAATTTTGAAATCGAAAATTTCATTTCTACGATATTCTAAATGTCTTAAACCATTTTCCATGAAGAAAAACTTCTTGAACTACCCAAGTAGTACGACTATTCGACACAGTCACCCCCTAGTTAACTACCCCTAGACTTATTATTAGGACATTGAGCAAAAACAGGTCAATTAGATTTTCTGACGTATTTTTCAAATCTGTAAACAGAATTTTTATATTGTTTAATTTTCATCCCCTTTTTGCAAAATTAAGCCCTAAATTTTAACCCCCAGCCACAATTCCTAGACAAGCAATAATAATAATGTATTAGGATATAATGTGGAATTTTTATTGTTTTATATTTCGTACTCCTACTGTAAACATAATATTATGTTCGTTAGGGAAAAATTTTTCGATAAACCACATACATATTTCTGTTAGTTGTACTTAAGTTACGCAAAATAAGAATTTTTTATTTTACATCTCGAAAGAGTAAATTAAAGTTACAATGCAATTTATTTATTTATATTTTTTAAACTAATTGGTTTAATTTAATTAGGAAAGATTGTATTTCTTTTTACCAATTATAACTGAGGTCAAATTAATGTTTTGTAGACGTATCAAATGCTTATTATATTTATTTATTTATACAAACGCTCCCGCTTTTATTAACAATAATTATAACAGTCATAATAATGATTTCCAGACATTGATTGCTTCATTATTCTGCTCCTTTATTGATACCGGTTGACTATAAATACGTACAGTATTCTATGCTGTTATATCTACTAAAATAGTGTATTTATTGTACGTAATTGTGGTTATACGTTTCAAATAACACATAAGCGAAAAAGTTACGTGAGAACCACGTAGCAATTAAAATAATGTCAAATTTTGTACAAACAAAATATACAGTATAAAGATTAATTACAGTACAGTAAGTTGTGCTTCTTTACATCCAGTTATTTGTAAAGTATAAAATTTGGCACAGCTGTATGTAAAACATAGCTCACCTAGACAGTAGATATCATTTTGTACAGTAGATAAGCAATTTTATAGTAGTCGTAGATAATAGAATATCATGTAATTAAAGTTGTAAGTTGCGTAAAACACCGAAATTTTTGAATTCTTAAGCCAAGCAAATTGTAGGTATACTCTCAACATATTGCGACTGTTGAAACCTAGTTATTTTCATCGTAAGTTTACCCACACTCACATTTAATTTAGTTTTAGCGAGTTTCCAGAATGGATACACGCTATTACAGCCGCTGTCATAATGCGATCTGAGCCCGGGACTATGGCAGAAATTTGTTTTGAGGTCCCTAGAACCCGAAAATAACTTTCACTAAATATATATATATATATATATATATATATATATATATATATATATATATATATATATATATATATATATGTATATATATATATGTATTTATATATATATATATGTATTTATATATATATATATATATATATATATATATATATATATATGTGTCCGCACGATAACTCTCGAACGAAATGTCCTAGGATTACGAAATTTGGTGAGAACGTTGGAAGTCCAAAAATCTTGGATGAGTTCTTCAGCCAGACGCGTCTGACGTCTGGAACATGGTTTTTCAATAAGGAGATATTTGATATGGATTATCCATATACTATATTTCGTTACTGAAGTCAAATAACGACATAGAGTTAATATCTACATACATATATGTATGTAGTAAGATACTATATACATATTCCTCAAAGACCTATGCATGTACCATTGATATATGAATACTATTCATATATCTATGGCATGTACATTACTACGAAATAAAAAAGTCGCCAAGTGCAAGTTGTACTTGCGCCAATAGTGTTCCGTACAAGCAGTGATTATTATAGATTTAATGTAATATGTAGCATATGAAATACCTCTGTCGCAGCATCCTGCATAACATAACGAATTTCCGTTTACAAAAATTAGTTTTTGTCGGAAATTAGTTGACAGAATAATTATTGTTCAAAAACCGTTTTTATGTGATTTTTTCACTGGTGTAAAAAAATGTTACAAAAATTTTTGAATTTGGGGAAATTTTTGCAAAATTTAATTTTTTTCACGAAAAATGCCCAAAAAACCATGTTCCGAGCATCACATTTATGGCAATATTTTTGGAGAATTATATATATATTTATTACACATATTTATATATATATATATATATATATATATATATATATATATATATATATATATATATATGTGTGTGTGTGTGTGTGTTTTCGCACGATAACTCTCGAATGAAATGTCCTATTTTTACGAAATTTGGTGAAAATGTTGGAAATTCGTTAGTCAGACACGTCTGATGCCGTAAGCATGTTTTTTTGAGCATTTTTCGTGAAAAAACTTCTTTTAGCTAAAATTTTCCCAATTTCAAAAATTTTTGCAACATTTTTTTACACCATTAGAAAGAGGAGAAAAATCAGATAAAAAAGATTTTAAACCATCATTGTGTATAAACTGGGTACCGAGAAAAACTAATTTTTATAATCGGAAACTCGCTATGTTATGCAGGATGCTGCGACAGGGGTATTTTTTTTCTTTTTTTAAAGTACGTACTAAATGTATGTTGTGTAACCTTTTTATGCTTTGTAAAAGTAAAATAATAAATCTTTAAACTATATATTGTTTGATTCATTGTACATTGTGTTGACTTTATAAGCGTCAAGAAAAAGTGGTGGATTTTTCCCAAAATTACCTCACAATACCATTAAAAAAGATAAAAATTAAGACGTGTTGTCACAATAAGCCAAGTGAAGCCAATTTATAAAAAAAAAAATTAGATGTTTCGAATAAATCTAAATTAATAAAAAATTCCTAAATGCATTTTTTACGGTAATTAACCTCACTGTACCCAATCGTGCATTTCTGTTTACGAAAATAGTAACAGTAAAACTATTATCACGTTAATTTTGAAAGCTTAAGCTACATTAATAAAAAAATCTTATAAATTAATATCTTCAAATTTATTCATTTCACATTTTTTAGAACAAGTGTATGAATACAATATTTGAGTAAAAAAACGAATTTGACCTTTTATAAATCATAAAAGAATTTTACAAAATAAAAATAAAAAGTAATAATTATTTGTGTTATTTTCATTAAATAATACATAAAAAATAATTGTAATTGTTATCAAAAGGTAATTATTGGTTTACATTAATTATCTTTTTTATATATTTTACCTAAGATTACATGTAATAACTGATTGATTCTTTATAAAGGTTTATATGTATAAGGTGACTCGAAGTTGAAGGCCGGCAATAAATTGAAGGATTTCGAGAAGTAATATATGATCGCTGTACATTATTGTTTTGCTATTTCTTGGGTTATTCGTTATTATAAGAATATATACGTATATATCTACATATGGACACATAAATTTAAATACTAACCAAATTTAGAAGAAATAATTTATTATTATTATGTATTACCAATAGAGTTGTAAAAGTATTTTTTATTTTCAATTCAATGATTTAGCTTCATTTACAATACGAGTGTTGGTGAGTAAACTGATGTCATATAGCATTATTTCTCTTTTGTATTTCGATTTAAATTTTCGATAGCACAATAATAAGAATTATCGCTTTTGTTAATTACTTTTGATTTGGTAATGATTAATTATTTATTATTTTGAAATTGAATACGGAAACGCGTTATTAATAGGATTGAAATGTTTAGTTTTTATTTAAAATTAACTGATAAATTAATCGATAATATTATATTAAGAGAAGTACATTTCTAATAAACCCATTATATTAAAATCAGGGGTCAAAAAATGCTTTGAATTGAGTTTAACAGTACCGTCTTGAATGACAAATTTTTTGTTTTACATCCAGAATAGTTGATATTTAAATATGACCTACATAGTCACGGACTTTCGAGTAGGTTAGATAGAAGTACCTCGAAAATTAGTTAAAGGGAATAAAATTTCCATAAAAAAAGAATAATTGAAGAATCTAAAAACTGACTTTGTAGTTGTTCGCAAATAAAACGATTAGACTATTATAAAATTCCTCTTAAAAGTAGGAATGTAAGTAAAATTCGCTCCACCAAAGTGTGAGAGAAGTCTTCACGATAAAGTATGAAGTTCGGTAGTATAGTAAATGGCGATGTAGGCTGTTTCTGTAAACATTTGCCAATTGCCATACTGGTTATTATTAATATGAAATTTACAACTTTGAATCGATTTAACTCGGGGCAAAGTTTGTAAACTTCACTGACGCTAACTGTAAACTTTTTTGAGAAACAATTTTTTTTAAAAATATTTTTCCAATATTTTCATTTTCGCAAATGTAACGGAATCTTACGATCTAACGGAATTATGATAACGTTAGCAAGGATCCTTAATCTGCTTAGATTAGTTAAAGATGTAGCTAGTTATAAATTTCTCTTTTGTACAGTTTCTAATTTGCCTTCTGTAGGTACTTCTCACAATAAAACAGGGGCAAATAAAACCATAATCATTTGATGTGAAAGACTTATTAATGAATATTACCATAGTAAACAGATCTCTGAATCGAGCACAATTATTAACCAGAAATGTAAACATTATACATATATGTATAAACAAGAAAGAAGTAACAGTTAGTTATAGGCAATCAAATGTTTACAGTCGTTTACAGTCTGTTAGTTACCATGCAGGTTGACACATACATTGTAATCGTAATGGCATTGTGTCACGAGCATTTTAAGTAGAAATATCAATGTTTTTTTTTTAATAGTAAATACGTGTTCTGACGTCATTGATTTTTATATAATCCACTACACATTTTTAAGCCCATAAAGAGAACGTGCTTCTTCTTTTGTAAATTAATACCAAAGTATTATATAACTATCTTGAAAAAGAAAAAAATAAGTAAGAAAGTGTTCGAGAAAATGCAGTGTTTGTTTCGCATAGCTAACATGTACAGATAAGATGGATTGAACATCTTATTAACCCTATACAGTTCGCACGTCTATGCAGTAAACTTCCCGATGGGCTGGCAATATTTTTAATAAATTAAACAGAAAAAAACTTTAAGAAGGTATAGACACAGAATAGATAACAACCAGAAGAGTAACAGAATGAGAGGTCCGATATTGCCTGCTATGACCTTGATTGCATGTGTTTTGTGAAAATCAAGGGGTGGTTCCGGGTATGTTACCTATTATCTTACAGAGCCGGTATAGGATTTAAATTATGGAAAAAAATAATACAAAATATTAGATGATTTGTTATTGTTAACTAGCATTTATTTATTACAATTCTTCACAATTCTTCACTAAACAAACATCGTGTGACTTGGATATATTCTCCATGTTAATATAATATAATTTTAAAAATTTACAATTTAAATTTCTAACGAAATCCTACTTTAAAATACACTACTGCCCTGGAAAAACAATTTGACTATCGTACAAACCTGACTATCGTTTCTTCTCTTTCTGTTACAATTCTGGTTGTTACTTATTCTTGTGGTATAGATTCATAGATTGGTTCTAACCGTTCAAAGTCAAATTCTATTTGTTATGTATCCTTTTTTATTGCATTATAGTACAATACCAATACAACATACTGTAACAGAGATAGGAAAGGTGTTTGGTGGGCCAAAATTAATCTGTTGTACTAATAAATTCAAGAAACATTTTTAGTAAAAAACAATAAAAATAAACACAATATCAATAACGATAAAAATTATAAAATTATAATACCCCTGTCACAGCATCTGGATAACATAGCGAATTTCCAAATATTGGGCACTGGCGGATCTCACATAAGACCTGTACCCATTTAAAATAGTTTAGCTTTCTAAGAGTAAAAGAATTTTTAAAATCTGCTGGGTAATTTATTATTGGACGGACTTGGTGCAGCATAGTCGTATCCATCTAAAGTAATTTAGCAGTGAGAAAATTTTCAGAATCGGTTCGATAGCTTATTTCTGGCGTTTTCGGATCTATATATAACCTATTATTATATATTTTCTATAGTATATTTTCTACTATATAACCTATTTTATATATATATAACCTATATATTTTATATATATATATATATATATATATATATATATATATATATATATATATATATATATATATAACCTATATATTTTATATATATACATATATATATATATATATATATATATATATATATATATATATATATATATATAAATAGGGGGGAGCAAAACGGGATGCTTAATAAACCGATACATAAAGTCAATAATTAAAGTTTAATTTTGACAGATTTTTGTTAAAAAAGCAAAGTTTTTTTTTTATTATTTGCACATAATCTGTTACGCAAATTATTTTGTATAAGGCCTGCAATTAAAAACTTTTCGATTTTTCGCTTTTCGAACTGTGTGATATCGGCTGTATGCTAATCGGCGACGAATTATCGGCTTGGCGTCGGAATCGGTATCGTTACATCACTATTATTTATTCTTACAGACAAATTCTTCCCTATCGATTGCCTTTGCGTTTTCTATCTTGTCGTTATATCAGGTGCTAAAATTTTTGAATGACCTAGAAATTTATGCAAATTTATTTAAAATTTTTTAAATAATGTCTGTATGATAATGTTTTGTTGCTAACCAACTAATGGACTAACTGACCAGTAATGCATAATTTGTGACATATTAGATCAAATGTTTTCCATGTTTAACTTTTTAAATAAATAGAACTTATCAGTAAAATTTTTTTCAACACGCTCTAGCTAATAAGTTAATATTACTACAGAAAATATTAATCACAGTGTAAGTAAATGAAGGAAATATTTTTTAGTAGTAAATGTTTACTGAGCTTTTTTAACAATACTTTACAGTTCGAGCACACCACATACGTACATGTGATAGCCTGAACAAAGTAGAAGTCAATCGCAATCAGTTATCACACATGTGTGATAACCGCTACCGCGAACGGGTATTGGCGGGTAACATGGTAACACACTCTCAGTGTAGTAACGATTTCTGTAAAAATTACCTATATATGCGATAGCTACAACTAGTTTACTGCACAATACGTAATGTATTACAGATCACATTGCACCGCTCCGTTAGTCACAGTAATTAGACGGAAAGCGAGTTATGTTTGTATACGTCTTTACTAGTGTACGCTTTATACGGAATTGTTGACGTGACAGAGCGTTGCGTCAACATGTTAAAAATATTACCGGCTCCTAGGACAGTTTACTGCGTAGACGTGTGAACTTTATAGTGTTAGGATACCTACCTACCATTGTTTTCTAAATGGCATCAAATAATTCTAATCGGTACAAACATGATTACATAAAAGCTTACGATCATATTGATTCCAAGCATAGTAAATGTGAACAATGTACCAATAGGATGGTATTTCTCTACGTATTTTCTAAATATTCTAGTTTACTATCTATAAAAACCCTGAGATTGTATAAGAGATACTGCTTCTTTGATTCATCATCTGATTTAATGAGATAAAATGCTTTGTATCCGATTTAATGTTAATAAAAAACTGGTAGCTAATTCAGTACGATATTTGTTGTACAGAAAAATAATATTATATGTATTTGTAAGTTGATACAATTTTTTTTTTCACGATCGTGTATTTTCATGCACTTACCGATACTGTTGATAATACTAGTAAGTTACATATCCCGAACGTTTGTTTATATCCATGGAAACTAAAAAATAACAATGCGGTAAGTAAAATAGGTGTGCGGTAAGTGAATAGGAGTGTGGTAAGTGAAATTAGCTCAAAAATTATTGTAATTATTTATTTATATTGAAATTAGAAGTACAAATTGAACAATTAGGAAAACCAATCGATTGATTTGAGAATTTTCACTAGTTTGCATATTATTATTATATTATTGTCATTAAATTTATCTTCATATTTTATTGACATTTCAATCAATTCAGGTTGTTCAATCATTAAAATTTTCTGTGTGTTTTCATAATCTCTTTTTCATTTTACGAGAATAAATTTGCAGCCAGTATTAAAATGCTTCATCAGTTTCATTATTTTCACTAATACCTATTATAATTTAACAAAATATTTTCCTCAATTTTTTTAATAGAAAATTCAAAAACCTATTCACGCCAATATTGACACTAAGGCTGACGAGCACCAAATCAGAGAAATTTACTACTTTAGTTTTTTAAACTACTTTAGTTAGAACTAAAGAAGTATTATACTACTTTAGTATTTTACTACATTAGTTTTGCTCGGAGAACTCATTCACAAGATACTTCTTTAGTTTCAACTACTTTAGTTTTCTCCAAATACTATTTTTGTTATTAGAAATGTGTGACGTAACATAAACATTTCATCAGAAAAAGATAAAAATAATGATTTGGGTGGCATCCACTATAAACAAAAAATCTTCAGGAAATAAATTTTTAGTTTGTTAGTTTTTTTTCTGAAAATTTTGAATATTAATTAAAAAAAATTATTTTTCTCATTTTTCCTATATGGTGCGCATACCCCCCCCCCCCCAAATAAAAAGCTTGATTGTATACACGCCTGTCTTTTCTATCTTCCAATTCGTACCAGACGAATCTTCATTAAAAACACCATCTATATTGTTAAAATACAGTCAACACCGATTACTCGGTGCAGTAATGGGGAGAACAAGGACGGACAAATCAAAATCATGGTTAATCCAAAATTAAACTGAAAAAAAATTTAGTCATAAAAAAGTTAATTTAAAAAATCAAAAAACCAGACTGCGTAAAAAGCAAACTAAAACGATTGAAACAAGATGAAATAGAGAAAAAGAAAAATAAATAAATAATAATTGTACCAAGTTAAACAGAAATGTTTGATGCCTCTGACTGCTTTATTTTTTAATCATTTTTCTTTTTCTCTACTTGACTTTCATTGTGTTTCAAAATTATTTAGAAGCAAAAATATACAAATAGGTACGCATGCAGCGACTGGGTTTTCACATTTAGCCTGGTTAATTTGCCCCCAAATGATCGGAAACTGACTGTAAGATTTAATATCATTTTATTACCATATTATAACATCTAATTAAAAATCCAAAAAAAAAAATGTTCAGTTACGAAAATAAGCCGAAAAGAAGGCACAAAAATGCAGGTCACCAATGTTTTTAAGGATACTCTTTTAGATATTCCTGCTAGTGGGTAAGAGTATATTTTGGCTTTGTTTACTCTGTTACCTACTACTTTAGTATAATACTCCAGAGTGGTGAATACCAGCAATACCTAAGAGAATATTTTTAATACTTCTTTAGTAAAATTTTCCACAACTGAAAATACTACATTAGTATAGAAAGAAACTGAAATCGTCAATTTTTCACTCTTTTAGTAAAATACCTACTAAGTTAGTTACAAAATCTCTTGGTTGGTGCTCGTCAGCCTTATTATTTTAAATTGATCGTGCAAAAAATGATATACAATACACGATGCGTTAAGTGCCTTTACTGATCTCAAAAATTTTCTCGATCAGTAAAAGCAACTTACCGAACTTATATTGTAATAGTATTTTACAATATAAGTTCGGTAAGTGACTTTTACTGATCGAGAAAATGTTGCGAAAACGAGACCAGTAGGGTCGAGTTTTTGCAATTTTGGAGATCAGTAAATGCACTTAACGCATCGTGTAAATTGTATAAGATATTTTGCACGATCGATTTAAAATAATTAAAGAATAAAAATATATTAAATAAAAAATAAAATTCGGGTAATATAGGTGCAATTTATATTTCTATGTTATGACATAGAATTCCATGGGTAAATATTATAAATATTTATAGCAACTAATACGAATCTCTGTAGTGACAATTGACAACTATATTTGTAAATAAAAAATTAAGTGTCAATATTTCATTGGCGTAAGTATTTTTTTTTAAATTTTCTATTAAAAAATTGAGGAAAATAGTCTATCAAACTATAATATTAGTGAGATTAATGAAGTTGATGAAGCATTTTATTTTTGGCTGCAAATATATTCTCGTAAAATAAAAGGAAGATTATGAAAACCACAGAAAATTTTAATAATTGAACGACCTTTTGAAATGTCAATAAAATATGAAGATTAATGCCAACAACAATAATAATAATAATGTGCAAACTAGTGAAAATTTTCATATTAATCGATTTATTTTCCTAATTGTTCAAACTGTACTTCTAATTTCAATATAAATAAATAATTACAATCATTTTTGAGTTAATTTCACTTGCCGCACTCCTATTCACTTACCACGCATCTATTTCACTTACCGCACTGTTATTTTTTGGTTTCCATGGATATAAACAAACGTTCGGGAAATGTAACTTACCAGTATTGTCAATAGCATCCCTAAATGTATGAAAATACACGATCGTGTAATAAATACTATTACAGCTAAGCAGGCTCGAGCAAAACTATAGGTATTACAAATTCATTTAAGTCATTATTATAGCTAACGCCTTCAGTAACATTATCGAGAGTTAGTTAAACAAGCATATTTGGCATCGTTACTATTCATTATTTTTGAGTTACTTGATCAAGTTCAAAAATATTGCAATAATTTTTCTCCTACCTTATTTTCAACATTTTAAAATATTATTTTTTTTTATTATTTTTTCTTTCTTTTAAATAGTTATTACAAAACATAAATAAAGTGCCAACTTAAAGTGAACACACTTACATACACACATACACACACACACACACGTGAACACACAAAAAAACTTACAAACTAATTAAAATATTTCAAATAGTTTTCGATATGAATAACAAATGGTTAGTTAAAAGTTCGCTACTTATTGGTTCGAACTGCTGGACTTGTTCTTTTTTTATCGTATTATGTTCAAATATCATGTTTCTTTTAACCAGTTTTCATTTCAGAGCTCTATATACATTAATTTGTGCGCGCACTAACTGGCAGACTGCGCGTATACGTGAAATTTATTGTTTTCTTTATTCGTTACCAGTTAAAAATTGAAAAATTGAACAAAATTATAATAATTCAAAAACTACTTCAGTAATTTCTAAGCTACACTTAAAATATAAAGAATATTTACATAAATAAATAAAATTATTTAGTCGATTTGAGCGTTATTTAATTTCGATAATTGATTAAATACTATCAACAAGTCATGATAATGTGGACTGAAACGTGTCAAAAAATTAAAAAAATAAAAAAGAGGTATTTTTGCAGTCTCTTACTAATTACAGTAAGAATATTTGTGTCTAGTTGCATTATAGTCTGAGCAGAATATTAACTATTTGACAAAAATACACCCGTGTCAAAAGGGCCGGCTTGAGTTAGGTGCAAACGATGCGCCGCATACGCCTGTGCTTCTGAAGGCACCTGATAGTGATGAGCAAAATTAGTCTTGGTCTTGCAGTCTTGTCATGGTCTTGCATTTTTTGTAAGACCAAGACCAAGACCAAGACTATGTACTTATACCAAGAGCAAGACCAAGACCAAAATTATAAGTATGACTGCAAGACCAATACCAAGACTCAAGTGAGCAAGACCAAGACAAAAGCAAGAAAAGGCAAGACTCTTGCTAAACTATTTAAATAGTTTGAAAGTATAATTAATACCGTAAACAGAGAAAATTCTGATTTTAGAAGGAAAAAATTCGTTAATAAAAAAAATGCAAGAAAGTGCGAGATGTTTTAGCAATACCAAGACCAAGACCAAGACCAAGACTGCATTTTGCAAGACCAAGACCAAGACCAAGATTCAAACTGCTCTAGCAAGACCAAGACCAAGATTCTTAATGCAAGAACAGGACCAAGACCAAGACTGCCAAGTCTTGGTCTTGGTCTTTCATTTGCTCATCACTAGCACTTGAAGGGTTGACTTATGATGACGCAAATTATAACGATATTATTATTAAATAATTTATTGCAAAACACTACAGTCATATTGCAACCATACTCTATAGTAAACCGCTTGGGAAGCTGACTAGTGTTTAATTTCAGGTATTTTATAAATAGATGTACGAGTATGTAGTTCTGTTTAAAGAAAATAATTTATTTTGCAGTTTATCTTTGATAGGATTATTGCTTACTTTGTATCTTGATACTGTAGAAGTGTAGACAATGATTTCTCAAACAATAAACTTTAGTTTTTTGATCAATAATAAATACACTATTTTTTATAAAATTTAAAAAAAAAATTATCCCGGTTATTTACTTAATAACTTAATAACTCAAGACCTGGAAGAATATAAATTTGAGTTTTGGTACATGAAATAATTATTATAACAAGAGAGTAGGTAAGAGAGTGGAAATGCCTTGGTGCCCGGGTGTACAAAAGGAGCCCACAGTCTCGGTTAGGGGCCCGGACAGAGACAGAAGAGGTTTTTTTTGCCCGTCAGTTGTATTTTTAGAGAAAAAAGGTTAGAAAATTATTTGTCGTACCTGGGGGCCCGTAATTTCCCTCGTCGGGCCTGCATAACAATTAATTATCATTTATTCATGATTTTTGTGTAAAATGTTAATTTTCTCTAGTCTAATTATTTTATTAATTTTTATTTTGTTGTACCAAATTAGTTTTTGGTCTCGAAAGTCAACTTTGCACCGGGTCCCGATTTGTCCGACGGCTTCGCGTATCAATATGTCAATTTAACAGTGTCACAACTAAATATAATTATAACTGAACACGTAATGCCACTCGCAATAATTTTGATGTCAGCTTATCTTGGGTATAATGGTCACATGATAAAAATTTCCTTAGTTGGTAATCGTAGTATGACTGGTAAGTAGTGCTACATATAGTTAGGCTAAATATATGTAACTTAAGAGGATTCCAGTTATGATAGACTAGGAATATTTTTACTACAGTAACCAAACGAAACACTGCACTTTGATATCATAAAACGCGGTTTGAACATCGAAGTTAATTAGTATGACAAATTTTTAACGATGAGACTGGCTGAATTAATCTCCTAATTTAGTGCGAATTAACACAACATCAAAATATTTTGTTAAAACATTTCCTTTGAAAAATTTTATTAACTAATTTGGAAACAACAAAAATAATCTATATTTATCACTTAACTGTACCAAGAAGATGTAATTTGAAGCAAATACACTACATTAATTTGTAGAAATTAAAAAAAGCTAAATTTCATTCAAATAACAGTTTCGTTTCTCTTCTCATAGTAAATTTTAATAATTAAACTTGAAAAAAATTTTTAATAAAATATTTTTTGTCGTTCAAATTTCAAAAAATATTTAAATGTGCCAATAAAAATGTTAATAAGTAATAAATTTATTAATTTATTCATTTTTATAAATAGTTCTGATTTGAAAAAAAGACGCTTTCTTTTGTCGATAAAATTAAATATTTCTAATCCTCAATTAACTTTTGGGTTGTTCTTGTTTAATGTCAATTTTTTCAAATAAAATTAGATATTAATGAATTATAAAAATCAAAGCGGTACTTTCAATGACACGATAAAATGAAGATTTTTTTGTCAGGAATATAACAGGTGTCGGTACATCAATTTTCAATGACAATTTTATTAATTTTTAAGTTGAAATAATTATATATTTATAAAAGTAAAATACTAGTGCTTTTCAATTTTTCGGCTTGTAACAGTTACAGGGAAATATCTAATTTAGAATCAGAATTGGCTTTTAAAAAATAAGATTTTTAATAGCCGTCTGATACATGAAAATGATACGAAAAAATTCACTGTTAACGTATTTTTTGCAATACGGAATTAAAATGCGTATAGGTACTTACGTCCCTCTTAATTGGAAGTGACGTGTCACTTTCAGTCCCAAGAGAATAAAAATACTTTTGCTTCCGTTTTTAAGCCAATCAGCAAGCAGAATTTACAGAACGTCATCAATCAGTAAGCGAAATTTAGAATGTCTTCCAAGTGCTAACCATTTGAGAACCCAAACATCGAAACTATGACTAACCTTTCGTTAGTTTTCGAACCAAGTATAATAAAAATATATGTGGAATATGAACTATATCGACCATAAAACATGTGTTCAAATCTTTAGACGCAGTATTATCAAATAAGAATGGCTATAGCGATGAAAAGGACATATGCTGACCTAATTTTATTATTACATTTCTAGCAAAATAAAATTAATAAATCCTTTTTGTCGAATATCCTTCCTTTTTACAATGGAGATAATAAGAATAATACGTATACAATATGTATTTGAATTTAAAGTTACTATCGTCTGGATAAATTTAATGGTTAACGAATTTAATTTCTTAGTAAATGGAATAGAACGCGTTAATACCCAAATCGTATATATATATATATATATATATATATATATATATATATATATATATATATATATATATATATATATATATATATATATATATATATATATATATAAAAGCGCAGATAATTAAAATCATAAATAACTTCAAATTTTATTTGAGAGTATAGAATCGAAAATATATATAACAATAACTAAAATAGGTTGATGCAAATTAACTTCTCGATGATTTCTAGAGACCAGTACAATTTGGTTGTAATATTCAGAGTAATATTCAGAACACATTTACACCAATTTGAAAATGAGCTATGTACCAATTTTTTTCATAAAAATAAAATGTTGTCGTCTGGTAACTCGCGCTGTTTTTCATGCCTATTTTTAGGGGCATTTTTTTTTTTTTTGGAAAAGAACAAATGAAAAGTTTTGAATTTTTAGTATGTTTTTATTTACATCTTAAGGTAACGAAAAAAAATTTTTTTTTGAATGAATTAAATTTTGTTTTATTAGGTATTATTATTATCACTTGAAGTTGGCGCCAAAAAAAAGGCACCTTGATGGCCCGGGTCATTTTGACTCTTGGCGACATCTGAAATAAAAAATTCTTAATTCGCTTTTTTTTCGAAGTCAGCCATTTGGTTATTTTTCGATAAAATTTCATAATTCTAGTTCCGACCAGAATGACGTATCTATAGATTAAGACTAATTAAGAATTTTTTATTTCAGATGTCCCCAAGAGTCAAAATCACCCAGTCCATCAAGGTGCGTATTTTTTTAATGCGCCAAATTCAAGTGATAATATTGTAATGTAAATAAAAACATATTAAAAATTCAAAACTTTTCATTTGTACTTTTTCAAAAAAAAAAAAAAAAAAAAAATGGCCCTAAAAATAGGCATGAAAAACAGCGCGAGTTACCAGAATACTACCTTAAGGATGACAATAACAGATCGATATATACTTCCTACGTTCCTATAGTTCCTACCTACTAAACATTTGTGAATGTAAAGTCGAAAAATTCAATAGTAATTTTTGTATTTGTTCTGAATTTGTCCTGCAAAAATAATAGTTCTAGAAATTCATAAAATATTTTAGTTTTCGTACTTTTCTATTTCAGAATCAGACAACGGAACATACGGAATTGCTACAGCGCAGCGGTATAAATTAGTATAATCATAATATCTGCCAAATGCTTAGGAATCGAAAAGAATTGTTCAGATCGATATAAGCCTTCGGATCGTTACCCACAAAAGTTATATAACCATAAAGTAATTATATAATATACTTACACAGAGCCGGATCTAGGGGGGCAGCGGGGGCACGTGCCCCTTGGAAGTTTTCAGAGGCGCCAAGAACGCAATTTGAGGGGCACCAAAACGGTGGATTGTATGTTTTTTTTCTTTGCTCATTACTTTTTGTAGTGTTAGGGTCACCAAAAGCGAATTTGACAAATAGGCACCAAATATAAATTTGATAAATTTGACGTTTTATTTGCTCGTCACTTACTTTTTGCAGGAAAAAATTTAAAAAATATCGATGCGCCAAAGTATTTAATTTGGCGTTTTTCCCGGCGGGGTGCCGATAGCGAAGTTTGCTCTCCCCTCGTAGTATCTGTAGGTTCGGCCCTGTACTTTCATAAGAGGAAAACGTATAATAAATTGACCAAAATATTTATTAAATGTTTTTGCCCAAAATTAATATATTATAGTAACTTGACTTTAGCTTTTCAGAAATTATTACTTACTTGAATGTTTAGCTATGGATCAAGTGTACTTACAGTAAAATTTTTGACCGGTTTTAGTCTATAACCAAGGCTTTATCTGTTAGGTTAAAAAATAAATACGAAGAAACTGAGTCTTCTAGTGTTACTATGTTTAACCTTTCAGCAAAAAAAACTTGAATTTTTAACACATTTAAAGGCTAACTTTAATCATATTATTAATAAATTAAAGGCTAATTTTAATATTAAACAAAAGTAAGATATATTTTGTCCCAAGAAATGTGAAAAACTAGTTACTGAATTACGAAACTCTGACTTAAGGAGTGTCTAACCTGGACTTGTGGAATTTTTTCATTATACCGCAGTCCGAATGACTAACTATAATGTGGACACAATTTACGATTTTCAATTTTTCAGTTATAGATATTTTTATACATACAGACCAGCTTAGCCAGTAGACCACCCTAGGCCATAGGGGCGGGAGATTTTTAGGGGCGGCAAATTTTTAAAACAGGGTGGAAAAATGAGTAATTAGCGTTTTTTTTTTTTCAAGATTTCCTTTTTTTCAAACAAAAGGTAATGGCGGCATTTTTCAATGTGCCTAGGGGCGGACTCAGGGTTAATCCGGCCCTGCATACAGAGTATATTTCGCTACACTCTCAAAGGGATTCCGCTGTTAAAAGATTAAAAATTTCTTTGATTTTTTTTTCCAATAAAAAAAAGTTTTTTTTGAAAATAAAGAAATATTTCTTTGGTTTTTTCAGTAGTCAAAGAAATATTTTTTGAATTAAAAAAATATTCTTTTTACTCAAAGAAATATTTTTTCATAAAAAAAGTCAAAGAAATTTTTAATCTTCGTACAAGGAAATCGTTTTAGGAGTGTATGAAAATAATACTGTAATAAATAATTTCACAAATTTAACTGTCGAAAGCAGAGAATTAAATATAGAAACAAACAAAAAATTAATATGATTTATATGGTTATTTACTGACGTATACACTAATTGGTATAGTACAATAATAATAATAAATAACAAATTAAGAAAAGCTTAGAGAGCATAAAAAAATATACAAAGCTTATATACAAAACTTTATATGTTCCATGTTATTGTATTAATAACCTAACCGAACTAATCTTATTTTCTGATTTTCAATTTAGATACCTTACAGACAATTTTCATTTTCGCACAGTATTACACTTACACACCGAATAGAACTTTTTAATATGTATCAGCGTGTATTGAACTCATATATCACCAACGAACGCTCATATACCCACCGAATGCATACATATAGAGTAAGAAAAACAGACGTGCCATGTATACAAATTTTTATACGAGTTGGCATTTTTTCGCATTTTTATTATGTATATATAGCGTTAAACATAAATAGTTAAATAAACAACAAGATATCGTAAAGAAAATTCTTAAAGTTTAAAACTGCTTTATTAAAAACAGAATAAAAATTGCATTTTCTTTATGTACAAAATTTTTATTTATTTGTTTGTTTTACAGTTGCTATTGCGTAAAACCGAATTAAATATTTTCGTAAGCTCATTTTTATCTAATCTATACATATAAAAAAAACTTATAGCTTTATTCCTTTTCCAGAATGATGAACGGTTCAAATAATAATGAATTTGTCAAATACGCATGATCGAACTGAATTATTACTTGAACTAATAATTCTGAATTTTTAAAAAGGAACACAATAAATTCTAAAAATACTCTATTGAGGGCATAGAAGTGTGACACTACCATCATAGAGAAAAGCAACAACAATGTCGATGAGAAACAGGGTTATAGACATAATATATATTCAAGTAGCATCAGTGTCAGTCGCGTCAGTTAGCGTCAATTATTTACAGTTTATAATCAACAAAAATATTTTAATTATTATTTTAAAAAAATAAATTTGAATAACTTTGCACTCGTATGACAACGTTACCACGCTAACGACGCTGACCGTAGATATCGTAAATATGGTAGATAATGGGTAGATATCGTAGATATTATTCTTCATTAACTTTTTTTTTGATAATTTTTTCAAAACTGTACACAAAGTGAAATTCTAGTTCAAATTCTTGACAAAAATCCCGGACTGATTGAACTGTTTTGAACTCAGTTCAAATTCAAATTCATAGTAAAAGGAACATTGAACTATCAGTACAAGTATATTTTGTTTATTGTGTTTAGCATATGAATCTGTTCTGCAAAACAGAGAAGGAAATATAGTGTCCATTCCAGGTGTTCATATTCCAAACAAAATAGAACACCATATTTCCTTCTCTGTTTTGCAGAACAGACTCATATGCTAAACACAATAAACAAAATATATTTTTTTAAAAAGAACGCATTATTTTCAACTTTTCATTATTTTCAACTTTCAACAACGAAAATATATTTACTTTAATCGTTTAAAAATTACTACCTACACTGGTTACTTGAGTGTTTGGATATGAATCAAGCAGTTGCACGGATCGGTCTGTTCAGTCCTTTATATAAGTACACGAATGCTGCGCAAAACGGTACACCAAGAAAGGTTTGTCTCGTTCTATGTTACTATAAGTGAAGCATATATAGGATGTACAAAATGTACACATATTTATATAGATATACACATATGTTTGTATATCTATATAATAAAGGTAACATGTGTGATAAAAATAAAAAAAAAATAAAAAAAGTTTTGTATATACCTACCAGATCCGTAATAATAAATACACATATAGTCATATCACTTTTTTCAAGTTAAAAATATTTTTAAATATTCATGTTATCATATCGTTTCTGAGGGAAAACATCGTGAAAAACGTACATATACTGTTCAAAACGAAATAAGTATTTAATTATATAATATATTAATTTATTATTTTGTATAAAAAATACATAAACATATGACAATTTGAAGATTTGAAAATAATAAGTACATATGTGACTAAAAGTCTATCAGTTAATGTTTAAATAAATCAGAATATACATATGACATATTTTACATGATGATACATAAATTATGTACTTATTTCTTTTATTTAAAAAGTTGCATTATAATGATATCATTTTTATAAGTAAAAAATTTGAATTCAAATATCTAAAGGAACAACTGTATACACTACATTTTAGCAAAAAAAAAACTTGTGATAAAGTAAACAAATAACGTTCCATCTCTTTCTCTGTATTCAGTTTGTGAAGTAACCTTATTGCGAAGCAAACGTGTAATTATATTTATGGATTTTTTTCTCTCTTTATGTGATGAACACAAGACAGCCAAGAGATCCTAACGGTAATAAATATAATATTTCAAACTTTTGTAAAAATTTGTAAAGCCAGTAAAAAAAGAGAAATCTATTTTTCTTTTAACTATTTATGGTAAAACTTTTATGATGCACATACATAAAGAGGTCCATAAAACTACAGCAGCACTTACAATTAAAGGGCTCCCAGGAAATTTAATTGTTCAAAAGAGATTTCTGTTGAATTTTTATGTGAATTTAGTCAATTTCAAATTTTTAATTTCCTGCACCTTATAAAATTGATATTGAATTTTGATGTGGTAAGTCTCGGTCGGATGTGCACGATTTCTCGTATCGTTTCTTAAATTGCGTTTATAAAACAATAAAGTAGTTATAGTTTCGTACCGGCGAACCTAACACTTTTCCTGCATATTGAAGGTAACTTTGTGAAATCATTTTAATTTGTTGGAAATATCCCTTTCTTTAGTAAAAGGAATATTTCTAACAAATCAATGGTATTATATGAAGGTTTCTCCTGTTGATAACTGTGATTTTTTTCAAATTTCAACAGTAACGTATCACATGAACTAAAAAATACAAGCAATTTGAAGAAATCGAAGAAAGAAAATTTATATTTACTGATTTGTTAAAAATGCCCCTATCACTAACAAAAATGCTACGGATATCAGAAGCCATGAAATTTTAATTTACTTCACATAAAATATGGTTCGGTAAAGTTGCCAGTATTGAAGGTAGGTACTTGACATAAGAGCAGAAAACTTGACAAATATATTTTTTTAATGTAAAACCAATATCGACGCGGTTTTTATTGTTCAGAAATAATTCAATTACTTTAATTAAATCATTGCGGTCAATGGTACAGGTAGCCATATCAGCTGGATCAGGACCTATTTTACTGAATTTTTAAGAAAGATTATCTATATTCTATACCTTCTATACATTGTATAAACATAATCGATAATTTTACAAAAATAAAATCATCTTTAATGTACGAATTTCTTACTTACGTTTAAGCACGAAATTTGTATCTCATGTGTAAAGAGATGACATATAAAAGCCAAATTCCTTCTATAAAACATATTTGAATATTTTATCAGTTACTTAACATATTATTAAAATATGCATAAATTAATATGTATATATACTATTCTTAAGTCGAAAGGAAAGTCTCTATTATAACATATTAAGAAGTATTAAAGTATTTTTAATATGTTAAAGTTCGTCTACTACATTTTATTGTTGAAATTAAGAAAACCAGGGACAAACTAGAAGAGGATGGAACAAAGTAGAATAAATGGAAAACTATGTAAAAGGAAAACATAAATTTTACAAAGTTACATAATCTCTCAATTTGAAGAAAATATATACACATAAATCTTTGATATTTGTTGCATCTATCCCTTCTTATTATCATAAATTATATAAGTAAAAGAAAAGTTAAAATCTGGATGAAAAGCACCATTGACAAAAGTTAACAAAAATTTCTTTTAATGTCTAATTAATTAGAATTTTGATATATGAAAATGAGTGAGTCCAAAATAATCAGCTGAATGAGTTAAAATTTTGCTACATATAGTTCCGCACTTCTTAAACTGTGGGTCGCGACGTCAACTAAATGTTACAAGGTAAAATGTTATAGGCTCGTAAGAATTTAATTCAAATATACTTATAAATTTTATGGAAAGTTAATCACAATCTCTTCGTTATTTTTAATTTTGTATAGGTATTATATTTAATATTTGGTATTCTAGAAAAATATCGATGATGACGAAAAATAAACGAATTTTCTCCGCTGCACGGATGTTCTATAGTTCAATATGCATACACAGAGACAATATCTAACATTAGCTATTTATCTGGCTTCCAACACCACTATTCCTGAGAAGTTAGTTTCAGATTTATGGAAATCTTCTATATGAATTCCAGAAGCAAAGCTATACCTTCCTATCCAAAACTCACGGATGGCTTTTTAAGTAAATATTTTAAATTGTATATTTACTAGGTGACGGGGCACCAAAACACTAGGCAACAAAAAAAAACTTGTTTTTTCCTCGCGAACGAATTGGCGTGATTCGTATTCTTCATGCTTTTCTATAGTATAAAAACGGACATAAAGTATTTCAGTCACGTCACGCAATTTTGTGAGAAAGGTGTTTGTTTGTGTTACAATATTTGATGCTGAGCTTTTCCCAATCTTTCTTTGACTGTCGTTTGTGGTTTGAGGTAAAAGATTCCCTAATTAAAAATCAGCAGTAGTCTGCAAGCGTTGTATGATTCCATTTTTCTAGAAAATGTTTTTCTGTAGTAACAATATTTTGGTGGAAACGTTTTCCGTCTACATCACTGACGTTCCCCACATTTTTAGGAAAAAAATTTAAATGAGACTGCAAAAAAAGGATTTTCAAGGACATATTGCAACTATATTTTAAGACAAGATAGCATCATTTTCTCAATTATGTAGACGTATTCAGGCAATTTCCAAGAAAGTTTTCCGTGAGTTCAACAAACGACAGCTAGGTTTTTTTTTACTTCATTTGGCTTTCACCAAATTTTTGATAAGCCCTAGTTTTATGTGCAATGGTAGTAATATTACTTCAAGCGAACGGACAAAGGCTAAAACGCTATATTTTTCTGTCTTAGAACATAAGTAGTCCTCATAGGCCTGATTTTCTGAACGTAATGCATATTTCTTGCTAGCTAACATACCCACTCTTTGAGACGTGAATGAGGAAAATTAATATTTTTCCATTATCAGGAGTAAGACCATCTACAAACTTTACAGTATATTTTGCTCGAGTATTTTTTAGTATTGCCTAGTGTAATTAATTTAATAAAAAGCCGGGATAGATAATAGTCTCAAAATAATAAGTCGAACACCCGGACAAGACAATATAAGCCGTGACAAATCCGGGAAAATCAAGATGCATAGACACTACT
This sequence comes from Brachynemurus nebulosus, assembly GCA_035578155.1. Classification (NCBI taxonomy): domain Eukaryota; kingdom Metazoa; phylum Arthropoda; class Insecta; order Neuroptera; family Myrmeleontidae; genus Brachynemurus; species Brachynemurus nebulosus. The sequence goes on along the minus strand of JAPWDM010000018.1, from coordinate 338,717 downwards.
AATGATGACAAGTTCCAAGTCTAGGTCATTCCAATTAAGTACTTATTAAAGGGGAAAAAGAACTCAAGATACAACAGCTAGACGTAAAACGACACTTTTGACATTAGGAAGACTATTATAGCTATAGCATCATTAAATAATTTGTATTTTCTTTTCTGTAAACTTATTAATATAGTTCTAATCACATAATTATTGTCTAAAATTCTTATTAAAGTCAGTTACTTTAAAATTTGATTAATAACTAAAAATAACTTTTTCTTGATCACTTATGAACACGTATTTCACTGTCTCTTGAAAATAAAATAAAAAAAAATTAAAAAGAAAACTAACCTTGAAAAGGATATCCGGTAAAATACGGCGCCATATTTAACGTAGATACTGCCATTGACAATTTCTTTAATCAGTTACAAAACAAGTCAGTTCAAATCAAAAAGCACTGTGTTATAGATAATATCACTAAAGCGTCGGTAAAATATAAGTTTAATTTTTTATATTAACAGTTTAACTAAATTTAAGCACAAGTTCTTGTATATCACTCTATAATAACTTTGTTAAGTCTTTAAATTCTAGATTAAAACACTGTGATATGTAAACAACACTTTGTTGTCAGGATAACATTTGCAAAAGGATACAAAAATACAAATCTGAAGTGTCAACACATGCAAAAAGAAATCGATCTGTATCTGATGTTACTTAAAGAACCTCTACTCAGACACTGAACAAGGATCGTTTGCAAGACTTAAGTTGTTCAAACAAGTGAAATGGATATACCTACAGAAATAATTAATAATAAAAATAAGAGTTAGGTTTTTTTCTTGTAAAAAGGTGGGCACTAAGTAACGCCTTCCAATGCTGTAATTTCGACACGGCGGTTTCTTTTGAATTTGAATGTTGTTGTATCATTGGCTAGTGTTATTGAAATGAGGCGGGCATTTTTAAATGTTTATTGTATGAGTCATAGTGATTTTTTTTTCCACTACTAACAAATATCAACTTTTGTTTCACCCATTCTTAGTTTTATACGTTGGGGGGAAGTCACCCCAACAGACGGAACGTCTAGGGTGACTAAGAGGTCATTTTTTTTTTTTTAAGTTCCGAACATGAAAAGGAACTGTTTTTTTGGAATCTGTTCTATTTTTATTTTTATTTTTTTTAAATTTATTTTGATACCCAATATTTTTAGGGGCAAGTTTTTTTTTTAGTGTTTATAAATTCGTATGCCTTTGTCGGTGTTGAATTTGAAGTTTCTTGATGGTTACCTTTTCAAATGTAGGATCGTGTTACATCAAGGAAATACGGATTAATTTTTCTTTTTATATCTACATATGAATTTTGTAACAGAATATTGCAAAATATTTATAATTTAAATTAAAACAATAAATACTGTGTATGCTGAAGTGATTGATACGCTTATACGTGTACCTACTGATAAACTATTTATTTTTTTTTTCTGATTTTTGACCTAACTTAATTACATGTTTGTATGATAATGTTCGCAGTGAAAAATCTAATTTTTAGTTAACTCTGTTTTTTCAAACAAGAAATGTACCTAAATAATTTAGTAATGTATCTACCATGAACTTCTACTAATTAATAATAGATTATACCACTCATGAGCAAAGACATCGCATCGTCAGTCAATCGGTCAAAGGGGAGCAGAATGGAAAAGATGGGAAAATCTGAACTTTCGAGATTGTTCAAACAAAGCGCAAGCTCTCAGTAATGACACTCAACAATACCGTTCACCTACATCTCAGTAAGGATTCTATTGACTTCGAGCGAGATTTTGTCTCGCTCCATCTGAATAATGCCACTCTTAATAATAGTATGAAAGAAAAATAGAAAACTATAAGTATTACTTTCATTGTAATGAAATTTATAGAGAACCACATATGGCCTAGCCCACAATTATTCCAAAAATTTGAGCAAACTGGGACTAAATAGTATAGTAAATAAGGTAGGTATCGACATTTAATCAGTGGTGATTTTAGTAGGTAGGCCGGGTAGGCCTGAGTCTACTTAAAAATTTTAGAAAAATGAAGGAAAAATACGAAAAATTAATAAAAATGTTTAAATTATGATCTTAAGAATTTTTCTCGATTCTGGAACTTTACATGCTTTTAGTTTTGTCGGTGGTATCTGTAGATACAGTTTTTATTAAACGAGACATTCTCAGGGGCGTATACAGCCGAGCTTCTTGCGGGGAGGGGTTTCACGCGGAAGATAATAAGACTAAAAGCATTTCTAAGACAAAATTAACAAAAAAAAAAAAAAAAAAAAAAAAAAACAAAAAAAAAACGGTATTGGTAAATTTACCGATATGGTGTTTAAAATTAAATAATATCTAGTGTATATTTTTAATTCGGGTGGGGGGGGGGGTCATTACCCCTTACCCCAGCCCTCACCGCCTGTATACGCACTTAGACATTCTTACTATGAAGATGGTGAAATCGTATTTAAGATCAACCATAACTGGATAAATACTTGAGTGTCATTGCTATAAAAAGAAAAGACTCTCAGAAATGTAGAAGACTTCAGTTTACTTAGGCTGAAATAAAGAGGAATTTCAAGACCAAACGCCATAATCATAAAAAACTTTTATGGTCATTTTGTTTAAGGGAGACCACTAGTGTGACCGTCTGAGAAAAGGTTATTTTTGGGAATTTTTTTAAAGAAAACTACCGTATGGAATGCTTTCGTATTTTAAGGATATATTCGTAGATATATAATAAATTCATGGTACAATTTTTGGACCAAAAAATTGAAAATTAAGTGAGTTATTCGTAATCTCTCAAGTCTCCAAAAAAAAGTTCCCCCACTGCTGCAGTGATAGCGACCTTCACAGTGCCTGAAATAAAAAAACCCAAGAGCCTATTAAACTAGAAGGTATTGCCCGTGCCATGAATCTCAATCAAAAAAAAAAAAAAAAAAATAGTTGAACTTTAACAAAATGGCGGAGTTTTTAAAAAAAAAGTTTCAAATTTTGGGCAAAAATTTGATGATTTTTAGTCTGCAAATATTACATTTCTTATTCGATCGGAAAACTGGAGATTCATGGCACGAAGAAACACATTTAAAAGAAGCTGAAATAAGAATCAAATCGATCGGATGATTTTTTTTCGAGTTATAGCTACAGCAAATTTTAGATTTAATAACTGAAAATTTTAGTTTTAATCACTCAAAATTTTTACTAAAATTTTTTACGATGTACTCACTATAACGGTCATAGTGAAACTAAATAAGTCATTTAAGTGTGCTAGAGTTTAGCTGCTCCACAACACGCGACTGGCAGCCATGTCCAGAAATTCCCAAATTATCAACCTTCATACATTTCTCAATATCCACCTCAAAGTTAATAATGAAAATCAGAATCCGCTCTTCAGATGGCTGTAACTCAAAAACTATTTGAGATATGCACTTGAAATTTTAGTATGTCATTTTTTAAAGGTATAGACTATCGAACCAAACAAAAAAATTTTTTCCAATTTTTTCAAAATGTCACACTAGTGGTCCCCCTTAATTCTAGATTTCTGCTAACTGTAAGTCATACGTGATTCACTGAAGTGGATTGTATATAAGGTGCCTAGAACTACGTTTTGTTCAGTTTTAAAACCATACTTTGTATCCAGTTCTACTTTACTCTGTCCATTTGGTAGAATACAGTCTACACATAAAAGGCTTTCGGTAGAGAATAGTTAAATTTACCTTAGCTGTACTCAATAAGCTTAGTTCTACTCCACAACTTTGGCACCGGTTTACACTGGATAAGTCCGTAGGTAGAGTTGAATAAGTCGATAGTTTGGGAAGGCAAGTGGTAGAGTGACTAACTCAATTTAGGTAAAATAGATAAGCTACTATCTATTTTACCTAAAGTCAAAACTTGAATTTTGAACTAGTAAAGCAACTTAAATAGTTAGTAGTGTTGGTATTTTTGTTTTTAAGTTAATAAGTTATGTAATCCGGCTTGCCAAATTAGAATATTTCGTAATATTTCTTTTTGCACGATCGTGTATTTTCATGCATTTACCGATGCTGTTGACAATGCTGGTAAGTTACATTTCCCGAACGTTTGTTTATATCCATGGAAACCAAAAAATAACAGTGCGGTAAGTGAAATAGATGCGTGGTAAGTGAATAGGAGTGCGGTAAGTGACATTAGCTCAAAAATGATTGCAATTATTTATTTATATTGAAATTAAAAGTACAATTTGAACAATTAGGAAAATAAATCGATTAATATGAAAATTGTCATTAGTTTGCACATTATTATTATTATTATTGTTGGCATTAGTCTTCATATTTTATTGATATTTCAAAAGGTCGTTCAATCATTAAAATTTTCTGTGTTTTTCATAATCCTTCTTTCATTTTACGAGAATAAATTTGCAGCCAAAAATAAAATGCTTCATCAATTTCATTATTTTCATTAATATTATAGTTTAACAAACTATTTTCCTCAATTTTTTTAATAGAAAATTCAAAAAAATATTCACGTCAATTAAATTTTGACATTTAGTTTTTTTTTACAAATATAGTTGTCAATTGTCACTACAATTATTCGTAATAGTTGTTATACATATTTATAATATTTATTCATGGCATTCTATGTGATAACATAGAATTATAAATTTCACCTATATTATCCTAATTTTATTTTTTATGTAATATATTTTTATTCTTTAATTATTTTAAATCGATCGTGCAAAAAATATTATACAATACACGATGCGTTAAGTGCCTTTACTGATCTCGAAAATTGCAAAAACTCGACCCTGCGGGTCTCGTTTTTGCAACATTTTCTCGATCAGTAAAGGCAACTTACCGAACTTATATTGTAAAATACTATTTTGCACGATCGTGTATTTTCATGCATTTACCGATGCTGTTGACAATGCTGGTTACATTTCAAGTTACATTTCCCGAACGTTTGTTTATATCCATGGAAACCAAAAAATAACAGTGCGGTAAGTGAAATAGATGCGTGGTAAGTTAATAAGAGTGTGGTAAGTGAAATTAGCCCAAAATGATTGTAATTATTTTATTTATATTGAAATTAAAAGTACAATTTGAACAATTAGGAAAATAAATCGATTAATATGAAAATTTTCACTAGTTTGCACATTGTTATTATTATTATTGGCATTTTTAGTCTTCATATTTTATTGACATTTCAAAAAGTCGTTCAGTCGTTAAAATTTTCTGCCGTTTCATAATCTTCTTTTCATTTTACGAGAGTAAATTTGCAGCCAAAAATAAAATGCTTTCATCAATTTCATTATTCTCACTAATATTATAGTTTAACAAATTATTTTCTTCAATTTTTTTAATAAAAAATTTAAAAAAAAATATTCACGCCGGGCCGATGAAATATTGACACATAATTTTTTATTTACAAATATATGTAGTTGTCAGTTGTCACTACAAAGATTCGTATTATTGCTATAAATATTTATAATATTTATTCATGGCATTCTATGTCATAACATAGAAATATAAATTTCATCTATATTATCCGAATTTTATTTTTTATTTAACATATTTTTATTCATTAATTATTTTAAATCGATCGTGCAAAAAATATTATACAATACACGATGCGTTAAGTGACTTTACTGATCTCGAAAATTGCAAAAACTCGACCCTGCGGGTCTCGTTTTCGCAACATTTTCTCGATCAGTAAAAGCAACTTACCGAACTTATATTGTAAAATACTATTAAAAATTATGAAACAGCCCAAAAATACAGTTGAAAGAGTAAGAAAAAGAAAAAAAATCTTTCAAATTGTTCATCGAAAATTTAACTCATGTGTATCAAGTCCCATAAGAATACTGTAGTTTTTCCACTTTTACCATGGAAAAAAAAAGTTAGGACAGATTTTTACAGAGAAAAAAATGTTGCAAAACATTTCATTGGTCATTTCACTGTAGGTAAACACGATAAAAATAAAACAAAAAATAGTATTGGTCAATTTAACTGATTTCAGAACCATAGTAACAATGTTTTAAATAATAATAACATGTGTTTTATTCGTTAAATTGTCTTACCGTATTACATTCGAGTTTTATATTTTTTCTGAATAATTTTGTGTTTTCTACAACTCAAATTTCTTGCCTAAATTTAACTAGAAGAACTGTCAACCCAAAAACGCTTCAGCTTCGTTATCGCGTTTTTGTTAGTTGACAGTTCTTCGCGTTAAATTGCTAGACAACAAATTTTCGTTAGACATACACAAATTTATTCGAAAAAATACAAACCTCTCGTGTAATAATAAGTGATAACTATGTCAAGCTTACTATAATTATATGTATTACAAATACCAACATTAGTACTTACCAAAATTTCTCTACCGATTGCTCTACCAGTGTAAACTCGGCTTTATTACTTCGATTGTGATGAAATTCATAGAACCATCCAGGAACTCAACCGTAAAATTAAAAAAAATTTTTTCAAAAACAATCGAATAGTCCCGAAGTTATGCCACTTGATGGGATCTAGCAGCACACACACGCACAAAATTGTTCAGGAAGTTCTAAGACATAAAACGGGAATAAAAATTTTCATTTTGGAGGGAAACAATTTTTAAAGCTGATCATAACGTTTCCACTACCTTAGTAGCCTCCAGTGCTAGATTTGCAAAAATCAATTTTTTTTTCTAAAGAAAAATTTACATAGATTATAAGAAAAATTTTACATCAATTTATTATAATATTTTTGCGTTACTTTATACAAGGTGGTCCAGAATTATGTACCGAAATTACTCGAGCTGATAGTACGGTCAAAAATAATGATACCTTTTCATCTACAATTTTTTTCAAAACTCAATAATCAGAGAGATAAAGTAGTGGGATAAAATATAGAGGGGTGGAACGAAACTGACTTCTTTTTTTAAAAATTTTTTAGACACTTTTGAATGATGAATTCATATTTTAGGGGCGCGTATGAACATCAGGATAATTAAATTTATGCTACCAATGATTCCATCACATGATTAGGGGTAATTTAGAAATAGATACTTTTACTTTAAATTATTCGAAAACGGTTTTATTTATCGAAATGTAACAAGTATACCTTTTTTGCGCGAAATTGTCTGAGGAATCATATTGTTAAGAAATTTGTTTACATAACTGCAAATTAAAATAGAAAAGACGTGATAACTTACGCCGACCTTCCAAAACCACCGTTTGATCATAAGTGGTGGAATAAGTGTCAATATAAATTTAATCCTCCTAATCCAAATTACTTACCCCTAAAAGAGCAATCTGTCATTCAAAAGTGTTTGGAAAATATTTAGGAAAAGATGGTGTTCGTTTCACCCCTTTACAAGGATGTATTTCCTTTATTATTGAGTTTTGGAAGAAAATGTAAATGAAAAGGTACCATTATTTTTGGAAGTACTATCAGGTGTAGCAATTACGGTACATAATTCTGGACCACTCTGTATATAGTATTCCATAGTCGTTCTTCATCTTAAATAAATTTAGTCTTCACTTGTTTGAAAATGGCCATATTGAACCGAAACATGTCACAAGAGTTTCAACAATAAAAGTGGTATTTTGGCAATGTAAAGTATTTGTATTTGCATCCCTGTAAATACAGTCTAAAGGTAGCTATTCTACCCACCTCCCCGAAAGAAGCGTTCTCATCTAATTAAAAGACCACTTTGTCTCTTAAATGAAAATAAAAAACATTATTGTATTATTGTATAACATACTTTTAAACACACCTCTAATAAACTGTGAAAAAACTTTATTTTGAGTACTTTATTAGTAGTGAAGAAAAATATTTAACAGGTTCCCTGTCCCGTGAATCATATATGATTCACGGGACATTTTTTGTACCCATTTGCACACGTTCATGAATCAGATATGAGCAGATTCAAAGACAATTTTGCTACCAATTTTTTAATGGACGTGGACGAACAAATACGATTTTTGATATTGAGACGTGTGGAATACATCATCTAAATAAAAAAAACACACACTCAACCTTTAAAGATACAAACAGAATATTAATTGAGAAAAATAACTTGGAACGTACATGGTTCCATAGACTTGGTTGATTGCGGACAGGGAACCTGTTAAAAAAGTCTCACTTTTAAACATGCGTGAGCAGCAGTGAACCTTTTAAGGTCAACATTACAAAAAAAATATTATGGTAGTGGCGCTGGGCAATAGTATAACAAAAAGAAGTCGCTCAAATGGATCAATTTCATAAATATTCTAAAATTTCCTATAAATAAGTTTTAGGGAGCAATACTTTCAGTATAAAAGTAAACAATTTAAAATCATATTTGTTTGATAAGTTGGATATAAAATCGTCATAAATAATTTTATTTTCCGATTTAATTAAACATCTTTTAATAGGTCATTACATTCAATAGTCGCGCATAAATAAGCATATCAAATTCCTATATCCACTGACTACATAATATTTTCTAAGCTTAATTTAAAAGAAATGCATAATTAAAAAAAGGAAAAAAAACGTTGATATCGCAACATTAAGAATTTTAATTAGAAAATTAAATTTTGTTTGCTAATTAGATGCTAAACTTTTTTTTACTAACGAATGATACAGTAAATAAAATTTACCCAATTATTTAGCTTGACGTAAAAAAATAAATACGGTTTGAGTTTTTTTTTTTTTCATTTTATTAACTAACGTTGTGGGTGGGCGTAAAAAAATAATGATTGTCATTAAGACCATTTATTTGTTTATTTTTTCCTCTGCGCTCGTCTTAATTTTTATGTTCTTTATGGTTTAATGTAAAACATCACCAAATAATTTTCATTTTGAAATTGGTCTAATAATTAATTATGTATGGCAATTAACAAGTATATGTTTATTTTTACGTTAGTGAAACTGTTTCCCTGACTGTTTAGTAAATAAAATGTAGAAGCACTGTAACTTGTAGATTTTATGAATGAATTTTTTGTTTGGTGGTCACCACATATTCACAATTTGAGAGATTATTAATACACCTTCAGTTTAGGAAATTCTGAAATTTTTCAAGGACTTGCAGGCGCGGTAAGTGGGTACATCATATTATTTTTATTATGTCACGAACCTATGAATTCCACTAATTGGACGAAAACAGGTGAAATGACCCTAAGTACAAAACTTGCAAATAAATAGTAATTTATGTGTACACGTTGTCGCAAGTCCTTACATACTCGTAGAGCGACTTCTGAGAGTAATTTGCGAAAAAAACTTGCAAAGGTATGAAATACGTGGACACGTCTCTGTAAGTAGTGTCTGCAAAAACTTCTGCAAGTGACTTGCATGTGTACACACACTAACAAGGAAAGGTATCCAACTATATCTCTCAAAAATTTTTGAAACTTTGGTTGATTTTAGATATTATTAAAACTAATCACGAGCCATATTTCGTTCGCGCCCATAAGCGCTTTAAATGGGTAAAACTCACCCCTGAAAATTTCTTTTTTTTCAATTTTCTTAAATATCTTGGAAACGGTAAGAGCCATATATATTTGTAAATGTCACTTTAAGATTTTCATTGTGATACTAAAATTAAAGTTATAGAATCATTGGGGTTTCATCCCCCACCCCAACCCCTAATTTTACCAGGTATTTTTTGGTAAAACAGGAGGCTGTTAAGTGTAAATAAATGAATTTTTAATTAATATAGTTTACACCACACAAGTTTATTTCTTTTTGCATAAATACACCCATTGCTAATAGGTATTAACTTGGGAAAAATTTTAACTTTTTGATTTAATAATGAGCAAAAATATGGTCAAAGAATCTCGTATTTTAGTAATGAATTATTACAAACTTTCGGTATACACTAAAACCTCGTTTATCCGGAATTGATGGGACCAGAGTGATTTCGGATAAATGAAATTCCGGAAAAACCAAATTTAATGGTATTTTGATTGCAAAATTGTAATACGAGTAAAACGAATACAGTACAATGGTTTTAAGAATACAATATGAACGCGCTCTCAGCGTCCGTAGGCACAGTACAGTGAATACAACCAAGCCGCTCGCAACGCACGCAGTTCCACCGTAAACTGTATTTTAGACCCAAAAAAACCTATATACAGGTACTATAATTTGGTTTCGTTTCGGATAAACTGGAGATTCGGTTAGTCGAATACCGGATAAACGAGGTTTTAGTGTACGTTAAAATACATAATTTAGAAAGAAAAAATACACTGCAACCCCCCATTCCACATGATTTACCGATATCTATGCAAATCTTATTTACTTATTTATTTATTTTTATCTATACAATTATCAATATTTTAACCTCTGGATGTCTATGGATCTTGACACTGGAAACAATTCATCAGATCATTTTCGGATAATGTAATTCTAAATGAGTATATGATGTTGATTTACATCGCCGTAACATTATTCCTAAGCTTCAGTCTCTAGCTCACAATCAGTTTTCGTCGCCTCATTTTCAAAATTTGTTTAAGCATGGATGGTATAAAAGTGAATATATTGACCAACGACCAGAAAGTTTTGAAAATTATGAAACATATTGCTTTTTCAAAGGAGAAAGAGACGCACCAAAGTGTAGTGTATGTGGTAAACCGGTTTTTAAAAGATGTGCTTGGTGTGGACAATATTTTTGCTTTGAACATTTTTATGAACAACATTATTATTGTGTAGATTTCAAATCTTAAAGTATTGACAATTGTATACGCATAAATAAAAACAAATAAATAAGTAAATAAGATTTGTATGGATATTAGGGATGTTATGGACATCCGTAACCGTAACCGAAACTACCGGATATCCGAAATAATTATATATCCGAAACCGAAACCGAAACCGTATCCGAAAATAAAAGTTTCGAATTTGTTTCGGATAATAACAGACAACTGCCGTTGGAAAATTGAGTTTAAATCGAAGCAAGTTTTTGCTGTATATGTTTCTCTTGATAGATTTCCGTTGATTCGTTTTTGAGGTTCACTTTTTGAGTTAAAACTTTCCCCTTTCTTTCCTAAAAAATATGTTCAGTGAAAGCAATTATTCGTAACCAAACCGTATCCCGAACATTATCCGATGTTTTTACCTATCCGTAACCGAAACCGAAACCGAAAAAAAATGTATTAAAATATCCGTATCCGTATCCGTATCCGAAATTTCATATCCATAACATCCCTAATAGATATCCGTAAAGCATGAGGGGAGCGTATTTTTTTCTTCTAAATTATGTACTTTATAGTATATCGGAAGTTGGTAACAATTTGTGACTAAAATACGAGATTTTTTGACCATATTTTTGCTCATTATTAAATCAAAAAGTTAAAATTTTTCCTAAGTTAATATTAAAATAGATGTATTCTTTCAACAGAAATAAACTGGTGTGGTATAAAATATACATTAATTAAAAATTATTTTATTTGCACATAACAGCCTCCTCTTTTACCAAAAAATACCTGATAAAATTAGGGGTTTGGGGGTGGGGGATGAAACCCGAATGATTTTGTAACTTTAATTTTGGCATCATAATAAAGACCTTAGAGTGCCATTTACAAATATATATAGTTTCCCTATCAAAGCTCTTACCATTTCCAAGATATTTAAGAAAATTGAAAAAAACTCAAATTTTCAGGGGTGAGTTTCACCCCCTTAAAGCTTTTATGGGCACGAACGAAATTTGACTCGTGATTAGTTTTAATAAGATCTACAATCCACCAAAGTTTCAAAAATTTCTGAGACATACATTTGGATACCTTTCCTGGTAAGCATAACGGTTACACTTTGTCTGGTGGACAAATAACAACCCCATCTTGGTGCAATGGTTAACAACTCTGCTCTTGTCTGATGGTGCGTGAAATCGAAACCGGTTGACGAAAATACATCATCACCAATATTACTTTATGTTTAGTTTCATCAGTTTCCAATCTCAAACTCAATAGTAGGGGAAATCCTTGTACCTTGGGTCACTTTTTTTCTTTAAGTAAATATTTCAAAATTAAGTGTGTTTTTTAAAATTTTTTATTTGCATTGGATTAATCGCATTCTTAAGATCCTATGTTAATTTTTTAAAAATTTTAATTTAATATTTTTAGCTTTTCTATATAAAAAAGTAAAGTTATTAACTGGTCTAAGGTACAATAACATTCAGTGCACCTTGGACCACCCTATATTGAACCTTGGGCCAACCCCTATACCTTGAGTCAAAACAAAATATATGATCAGGAATATGAAGAAATTAACACTAAATTAAATTTCAATTTACATTTAATCATATAAAATGTACAAAACCCATAAAATTTCTCGTTTTCAAATTATTACATAGTTCTATGTTATTATTATTTCGGAATTTGAGAAATTACATTCTGTTTGGAATTTTTTTTTTTAATTAACAAGCATTATATCCTGAGAAGGATACAGGAAAGGATAATTGGCCCTTCTTCCTAACAACTGGTGAAGGAAGAAAAACTACCATATCTTTTCGCTGTATTTCACCTTCATTATTCTCTTGGGGCCGTAGATAATCTCGTACAGACTGCTCTTCTTCTTTAGAAAAAACCTGCTGAATCGAATAGTTATTTTTGTATGAAAATTCAGCATCCCCACTCTCTATGTATGCACTTGCAAGTGCCTTTGGAGGGTTGTGCGAGACACACTACATTGTTTTGCTGCTGTTCTAACAGATAGCCCATTCTCCTGGACAAACTTTACAGCTTCATGTAAATTTTTTATTTTATTTATGTAGGTTTTATCTAAAATAAAAGATAAAACCTACATAAAAATCAATTAATTGGTATGCCCAAGGTACAAGAGATGATTGTGGCCCATAGTACAATAATGCGACGGAACATTTTTAGGTTGTGTGTACTAAAAAATTAGTGCACACAATGATTAGATTATAATGTCATTATAAGCCTAAGAGAATGCTAATTACTAATAAAGTATTAACTTATTCAAATATACACATACCTCAATAACTATAAAGTCTTAAATATATAGAAAAATATTTACTTTTTCACTAACTAAACAAACTTTCATTAACGGTTTCCAAAAAAAGTACCTTAGAGTTACAGTTGTTAGCTGGAAAAGGTTCTAGCAGTGCAGCTAATACAATGTTACCACTAAAAACTAAATTCCCTCTGAGAATATAATTTTAACCATGGTGGTCCAAGGTACATTGTGGTCCAAGGTACAAGGATCTCCCCTACTATACCAAACGATGCATGTGATAAAAAATATTATTTAACTATACATACACTTGACTCGTATCCGCAGAATTTTCTTGTAGATTCCGATTGCGATCTCCATACCTGCAGTTATGTACACATCTGACGTCAGTATAATATATTCAAATATAAAAGCTATCATGTCTTAAAATAATTATAAAACTCGTAAAACGTTAACATTAGTGCGTTTAGGTTTTCATCACGGTGTATAAGAAAATAGGAGATACTTAAAATTACAATTTATATTATGTAATATATGCTGAGTCATGTAATTATTTTCACATTGTTTCTGTCTGCCTTTTGTTACATATGCCCCCCCAACACCCCACCCTCATATAGGTATGTACGTATCTGTATGTAATGTCATGTGTAAAAGAGTTACATATATAAATACTACATATGTAATGGTTTGTGTGGTGTTTGTGTTTTGACCCACTTTTATGTTCAATTTTAAAGTCTCTTCAAAATATTACTACATTAATTCCGTACTAGTACCGACAACAGTTTCCATTAACTCTTAATGAAATTTGTTATAAACTATTTACAATATATTATAAATTTTATTCACTATTGTACACTTTGTATTGTCTTATAACTTTCATATGAACCCGCATTAAAGACCATAATAATAATATGATTGCTTGCAAAATTTTAAGTATATAGTGTAGTAAATTCAGGAGCTTCTGTTCGCGTAATGGATTCATCTATAAAAGTACATAATACCTTTTACGGGACGCAATTTATTTTATGACTTGTGTGGAAAAAATCCTTTTATTCAGCCTAAATTTTTAAATATATTTAAGTTCTTACTTACAATATTATGGAAAAATTGTAATTTTTGCCTGAAGAGATTTAAATACAAGATTCCTCTTTTACGAAGTGCTTACAGGTTCTAAACACAAATTGGCGAGATCGCGGAGGTATGCTTTAGCCCCATCTTGGATTTCAATTTTTGCCAAGTAGGTTATTGAAACGGTGTTTCTAATAAGAGAAATGGTCAGAATTTATCTTATAGAAAATTAAGATTTACATCATTTTTGTTCGAAATATTTTTTGATGAAATTTGTACATGGAGAGAAAATTCCTATAAAAATTACTGTGCTCAGCACTACAATCGACGTGTAAAAGGCGAACATATTCAATTCTGTAAGGTAAAAATATAAAGATTATAATTAATCATAAAAAATTTAAAGGATGGAATGTTCTTTTCGTAATATTATCTCCGTAAAATTTGTAAAACAGTACAGTAAAAAGTTCCATTACCGACAAAAAAATAATTTTTAATTGTTTTTATTAAAAAAATTACCATGCTAACATGCTAATAATAGAAAGAAAAAAAAACAGAAAGAAGGTTGGTTGTGTTGGGAACGCTGTAATGAAATGTACCTCACTGCGAGTTACATGCGAACCATAGGTGTGGACTGTGGAAGAAACTTTGTCAGACAGTTCGCACCAAGCACCTTCATTTATCAGACTATGTTACAAGCAGCTAGCACAGCTAGTAGTCAGTTGCCATTACACTCTCTTAGGATGATGTCATCGTTTAATTCATCTTTTTGTTATTTACCTATCTTTAGTATATGTATTAGAATATATCGTTGGCAATCATTTGTGTATACATGTTTTTACAGGTACAGTGCAACCAATATAAGGTCGCGAGTCAGATGCGCAAATGAAAGAGTACGACAACAAGAATTAAACTATAATATACATGCATAAGAGTGTGATAAAAGTTGTGTTAGCACCACATTAAATTTTACCATGCTAGCACATATTTTTTATTTTGGTCGTCGATCGCGCACGGATTATAGGGGAGCATGGTAATTTTTCTGAAATTTTCTCTACAAAAATTATAGGATTTTTCTCTCCGTGTATTTCTTGATACAATAGCAATATTACCAATACCGATTTTTTACCAATAGGTATCTCCTTAAGGATACCTTACACATTAAAATCAGTTATTGTCAAACTTTTAGAACGTTTTCTCTACAATTTTTACTAGAATTGTTTTGACGTACTTCCAATAGTTCGGAAGTTATAGACTTCTAAACGTCAAAATTGTCGGTAATAATCGCGGTTGTGAATACCTAAATGAGATAGACAGTACCCCCTGAAAATATGGTTGACAAAATTTGTAACTTAAATTTTTTGAATATTGTTAAGGAATATTCCATGAGTCAAAATACAAAATTAGAGAGGTGGTGGGAGCATCCCTGGCACCGGTTCATCCAACAAAGAATAAGTTCAGAATAGGTGTTATTCAGAGTTCGGAGCTAAGAGTTAGAATTTATAGCGTAATTTCCAGCAATAACGGATATTGTTGGCAGTACCTATACCTATATGAAGCTAATGAAGTATGGAATACTGAAAACGATGTGCGTAATTGTCACTTCTTTTCTAAGAAACTTTTAGTAGGTAACGGATGAACATAAATGCAATTTGGTGGGGCGATAAGAACTATGTTTTATGCAATTCCATTTCCAAGGAGCATCAAACGAGAAAAATATTAAGAATGAGGAGAATATACAGAAAACAGTGGTATCCCCAACAACCATATTTATGCGATACAACCAATTTTAATTCAATTCAACGAAGAAAAAAGCAATATGAAATGTTTACAAAAGTGTACACTTTTAAAATTTGATAACAATTTTCTTTACCGCATGCACAGTTAAAGAAATTGTTTAAAATCAATGGTCGTTAGTTGGTATTAGTACCTACCTACTATGTTATCAAAAATTGAAAATTTATTTTTTATTACTCATGCTGGAGAAGTACTAACTTGGCGCACACATTTCTGTACGCAAAATAGCTGTTTGCCCACTGTACTTTTCCTGCATACTTTCTTGCGTGTGGAAAGTAACTTTCCACACGCAAATTGACAATAAAACACGCAAAATTTAATCAAAACACGCAAAGCCGCCCCTTAATTTTTCAATAAATAAATATTTCATAATTATTTCTATAGAAACCACCAATAAAGTAATTTAAACGATAATTAATTCAGAAAAAAAAGACGAACACTTAAAAATATTAATTTAAAAAGTAATAAAAATGTCAGAAATAGTGATAATAATAGAAAAAAGTATGTGGAATTCGTAATAAAAAATAGTATGTGCAACTCGTGCGGGATTGTCGATTGCCCCACTCAAGCGAATGAGCACACTCACTACGTTCGTGCGCTCAACTTCGCTTTCGTGGGCAATCGACAATTTCCCGCACTTATTGCACAATATACAATACCTATATAATACCTATATTCCGCCCTTAATGTCTTTAAGATAAAATTATAATCAATATTCGAGCCTTATTTTTATTAAATTAAAAAATATAACCTAGATAATATTAACATTTTGACGGTCACTGACGTCACTAGACGACAAATGAAACCTTATTAACTTATACATAACGTCGTACGACGTCAACAATCCCATATAAAGTGTATTAATTGTCAAAATAGTGTACCAGTCGGGCGTTTTGTCATTATAGGTTAGGACCGTCATAGTGTTAACAATACAAAACTAACCTAAATGAAAATCATCGGCTTTGTTATTGCCTTAAATTTCAATTACAAATTAAGACTTCTAAAAATATTTACAGTTTGATTTTTGCAAATGCCAACAGAAAAGAATTTTTTTCTGATTTTAAGTACTGTCATTTTCGTTATTCTTATTATCTGTACTTACCACACCTATCATTAACAAATGTGTACATTCTATCAACTTTATTATAGTTCTTAGACGTAATCTATTAAACCTACACATGTAAATTAATGAACTCTCCTAGGTATAAGTAGATATATGTCAGTGATGTCAGAGCCACACTTCAAATTTAATTAAGTTGACACTTTTGATTGTGTCTGTCACTTTTACTAACAATTATTTTAAAAAGATTAAATCCAAATTATTTCGAAGATGTACATAAATCTTAAAACTGGTTAGGTAATTGGTCTATGATAGCTAACGAACTTTATTTTTTGATATTTTACTGTTTAGGTAAGTGTTTAGAAACAACACTGAAAAAAGGTTTTTCTATCGATATTTTCTGAGAAACAATGAGTTTCTGTCAATTCATAAGTTTCTAACAACCTGAAAGATAGACGCTTGACAGAAAAAAAAATCAGAACCTCTTCATACCCTCTTCTATATTCAACACAATAAGTGTACGTCTCTACTTTAGTGATATACCAACATGAATTGATAATAATATTTTTGAAATTCTGAATTAAAAAATTAACTTTTAGTTATCTAGTTATCTGTAACATTGACAAATGGCTTACTTTTTTTCACGTCTGAAAAGGAGTATTTTTCCTTCTTCTCTTCACCTCACTGTTAATATTCTCCTGTCGTTTCTGTCATTTCACATTATTTCCAATTGTTGCAAGCTTGCATATACAAATTTATCCAAGGAACAATTTATCTTAAGTACTGTGAGTTTTTAGAAGTAGGTATTTGTCAATGACTCGCTTTTGCTGTTAATTTTTCTTAAGCTTTATTGAATGCTGCAAACCCTCTTTCTTGTTTGTGGAGATTGCAGCCGTTCGCAAAAACTTAAGTTAGGTAAGAAAAATTTGCTGTTTGATACTTCATTTCTCTAATTAGGTATAATTTAAATTTTGCCTATTTTACCTAATAAGTACATGAATCTCAAGCAGTTACCTCGAAAAAGTAACAGGAGATTTGTGAATATGGAAATTTGTGAACACATAATATTACCTAATATTACTTTTGTGAGATACAAAGAATTATAATAGATGTCATTTCACAATGGAAAATAACAAGATAAGAAATAAGAGTAGTAATAGCACGTGAACTATTTTTATAGTTGATTTTTTGATATACATAACTTTCATTACTTGTTTTAGTTATCAAATGTTATAAATTCACACCAATGGTGTATACAGGGGGGAGGGAGTCAAGGGGTCATTTCCATGGTTATTTTCCTATTGTGAAATGACATGCATTATAGTTCTTTATATTTCACAAAAATAATATTAATGTGTATAACGTGTTCGCAAATTTCCATATTCACAAATCTCCGGTTACTTTTTCAAGCTGCCAGCTTGAGATTCATAATAAGTAGGGGAGAAGTGGCATGAAAGGGACGTTTTTGTTTTAAGCGTTCTAATCAATAAACGAGATAACAAATTAAGTGGTTACGAACGGAATTAAAAACTTCAGTTATCTATACTCTTAAAAAAATTTTCAATAATAAAAATTTCTTTGTTATTTGTTGCAATTTTCTTCAGTTTTTAAAAAAGTGCACTTTGTCCCTTTTATCAATAGACTGTATTCAAAGGGTCATGACAATTTATGAAAGGGACAATACTAAATATCATTAATTTGTTCAAATTTCAACCTTATGCACAAAACACATACGGTTCATACTATTGCGCAGATCATATTACTGAACTTTATATATCAATGAATTTGATTCAATAATGGAAATAAACAAATGATTTCAGTAATCAATGATTATTAATCTCGTGTTTTTAGTAATCGATAATTAAAATCATTGTTTTTCATTTGATTATTTTTATTCGAAATTTTTAAACGAGAAGAAAGTTTAAAAAAATTAATTATTGACACTAAGAAAACACGATAATAGGAAAAAAATGGACATGTGGGTGTTTGCTCTGTCCCATTCATAAATATCACACTCAAATTAAAAATTTGACCTTTAAATCTACAATTTTCTTTAAAAGATATCTGATCTGTTGTTTTCCTCTGCTTGAAAGAATAACTAAGTGTATGCAATTACAAACATTTCAAAAAATACTTACATATATATATATATATATATATATATATATATATATATATATATATATATATATAATATATATATATATATATATATATATATATATATATATATATATATATATATATATATATATATATATATATATATAAATTTTAGCGAATATTATTAAGTAAATCAAAGCTGAACAGTACAGATTTAAGTACACTAGTAATCAAACTAGTAATCAAAAGCCCAGTTTTTTAATACATTTTGATTGTACCATAAGATGCACATGCCAAATGAAGATAATATGATTATACGATTTACTCGTACAATGTATGGTGCCCAGAAAGTATCGATAAATTCATTACATATGTCCACAACACAGAAAGTATCAATCAATTATAAAAATATCAAAATTGAGTTGTAAGAATTCAAAAAATTGGTAACACGAATTATTTGATTATATCTTCTTCCAAAATTAATTCCCAATTGACCGCTTAGTCAAGTCTCTTTTTCAATAAATGCTTACAATATTATTATTGCTTATTTTTTTTGAAAGGAATAATTCTCTGTGGAATCATTCAAAAAAATTTGTACTTTCATTCATAAGATGAACTTTAACAGTCAAATTTAATTGATACCAACTTATTGCTACCAACTTGAAAATATCTATATTCTTATTTAGTTGACATTGAAATCTCCATGGGGATTCGTCCGTTTATTTGTCAATGAATAAGAAATATAATTGTACGTATTGGTTTTATATTGTTAAAATTTTTTATAAAGATGTCTGAATTTAACTGTCGTGTTATGCATTCTATGCTACCTCATATGTGTAAAAAATATTTTAAGATTATTAATGATACACTGGTATAGTTAGTAAGGTTTAATTTTTGTACAAAAGTACTCTTGTCAAAATATTAATATACTTATTATTAATTGAAAATAATAAATATTTGTAATTCCTGAAATTCCAATATTGTTAATAAATATGTCATTCAGGGCCGTGGAGAGAAATGGCCGGCCCCGGGAATAAAGCACATCTCTCAAAAATTTTCCTCCAAAAAATTAGAGTGATGAGCAAGAAAAAGTTTTTACCTTTTCCTGGGCTCCTATGGACCGCGACGGACCCCCTTTTTTAGCCCGGACCCTGGGGCTACAACGCCCGCTATCCCACCCTCTTGTTGGGCCTGGTGACATTTAATACTTCAATATACAGGAAAATTTGCACAGACTGGAGAGAACCAAGCAATTCATACGTTTAACTTCTATGAATGTATGATTCAATATAAAATTTTTATAAACCTATTCAAATAAAAAATATTTATGTTTTTCTTATAAATTTTCATGAAGTTGTTCAGCTATCAGACTAAAAAAACCCTTTCTTTTAACATTTGAAGTACATGCATACTAATTTACATATAAATCAATTTTTAATCAATTTTTCATAGGCTTAATACTCTACACGTATTAACATGATATCATAATTTCAAACATCACACGTGCGAAACCGCGGGTAAATGCTAGTCTATTTATAAATAAAAAATATAAAAATCTTGGGAAATTTTTTATTTCAAAGTCTAAAGTTGTTGTCACAAGAAAATCATATGGTAATTTGATTTAAACGTAACTGAAGAGTGTTCTTGAAAATATTTAACTTTTTGGAATTTGTATTCATTTCTGGAGATAATTACCTACTTACAAGTAAATGTACCGAGGCCGGACCTATCGATTTTGATGAAACTTAAATATGTTGTAGAACATTAAAAACTAAGGGACACGTATTTTTTTTTTAACTGTGGAAAAACGGTTTGAAGGGGTGAAATCGCCCTTCAAGAATTGGGGTAAAAATTAAATTTTTCAAATATCTCGAAAACAGTAGGAGATGGAGCAAATGCTTAAGTTGGTGGTATTGCTCTTTTTTAAAGAGCTATCTATTGGTATGCACTTTGTTTAAATTACATCCACAGGGGTGGCTGGGGGTTAAAATTTGGTGGTTATTTTTACAAAAAGGGCGTGAAAAATAAACAATATAAAAATTTTGTTTACAGATTTGAAATCTACGTCAAAAAATCTGATTGATCTGTTTTTGCTCAATGTCCTAATATTAAGTCTAGGGGTAGTTAACTAGGGGATGACTGTGTCGAATAATCGTACTATTTGGGTAGTTCAAGAAGTTCTTCTTCATAGAAAATAGTTTAAGACAATTAGAAAAGTGTAGAAATGGAATTCTCGAATTTAAAATTCAGTTTGAACAACATTGGTGAGGGGTTGGTCACCATCTTAAATTACGTACTAGTTTCCATACACCAATTTTTACTTTATAACACACTGATAATGGGTAATAATGTCACAATAAAGTGGTTCTGAAGTTATCCATCCATTTTGAAAATATCTTTATTTTCGATATCGATAATTTTCGATAACGAAAACTACAATATCCATCAAAACAAACCTAATAACAACCTTACATAAGAGACTCCAACTTCAGAACCACTTATTGATATTATTACCCACTGTCAGTGTGTTAATAGTAAAAATGAGTGTATGTAAAATAGTATGTAATTTAAGAGGGTGACTCACCCCCTTTACAATGTTACTCAAACTGTATTCTGAATTCGAGTATTTTATTTCTACTAATCTAATTATCTTAAACTATTTCTGTTAATCTAATTGTCTTAAACTATTTTCTGTGAAGAAGAACTTCTTGAACTACCCAAATAGTACGATTATTCGACACAGTCATCCCCTAGTTAACTAACCCTAGACTTAATATTAGGATATTGAGAAGAAACAGGTCAATTAGATTTTTTGACGTAGATTTCAAATCTGTAAACAAATTTTTTATATTGTTTATTTTTTATCCCCCTTTTGCAAAATTAACCACCAAATTTTAACCCCCCACCTTCCCTGTTGATGTAATTTGAACAAAGTAGATCAAAAATCAATAGATAGCTCTTTAAAAAAGAGCAACATCGCCAATTTAAACTTTTGCTCTATCTCTTACTGTTTTCGAGATATTTGAAAAATTAAATTTTTACCCCAATTTTTGAAGGGCGATTTCACCTCTTCAAACCGTTTTTCCGCAGATAAAAAGAAATACGTGTCCCTTAGTATTTAGTATTCTGCAACATATTTACGTTTCATCAAAATCGATAGGTTTGGCCTCGGGACCTTTACTTGTTAGTTATATCTATTCCGGAACATTTAATGTCCACTGTGTAATATGGTTAGGTATTTTAATATTTAAAAAAAAAATACAGAAGCTAATATTTAAACAAATTATTGACATACTACCTTGTAAATATAAATAACGTCCCTTCTATTGTTTCCTTCCAGTATGTAAATATTTACGAAAAGTTTGTTTATCATGTTTGTTTACAAATCAGTTCTTATTGTATCAATAGGGTAGACCTATAGGGTACACGTATCGAGATCATTCAATTTTCATACATTTTTAGGGTTTCGTAAAAAATGTAGAAAAGGAAGTTGAATCTAGAATTCTAGAAGTTTGTACGTAATTCGCGTACATGCAAAACTCTGCTTGTCATTTTATTATACATATACAGGATGAGTTTTCTGAGAGTTACCATTTTGATTATGGCTAAACTATTGACTTAATCAAAAAATTGTTCAAATAAAAATTGTAGCCGCTGGCGGGAGACATTGATTTATATACTTCGGAGCTTTATAGCTCTTTTGGTTTTCGAGATACGAAACAAACTTACCTTTTTTAAATGGAATAGTATACTTATTTGTTGATAAATATTATTCAATAAAGCAACAGAAACAAAAAATAAAGAAAAAATTTTTAATTTCAAATTTTTCAAATTTTACAACTTCTACTCTTAAAAGTGATTTATTGAATTGAATTTTGGTGAGTTTAAGGCCGCTTAGTTCAAGTTAGCCTCATAAGTTACGGAAAATAATTGTAGCAGCTAAACATTAATTGTATTTATGCTACGTAGATGGCTAGCTAGTTACTCGTGTTTCCAGGTAGGTAAAACAGAAATTTTTAACTGATTTGAATTTATTTGAATATGACGTCATCTGACATGTAGAAAAATATTTCTATATTTTGCATATTAACTTTAAAAAAAAATTATTACCTTCGTTTGCGTAATTTAGATTCGTTATTTAAAAATACTAATTGCTTTTAATTTTAAAAATATTATTTTTTAGGCTGGTGTGATATGAAATATTTGTCAGGTTATGCAGATATAAAAGCACTTCGGTGCCCGCACATTTTAAGGAAGGTATTCAAACAGTACTATCTGTAAATCTACGGATGCTTTGCTTTCGAGTTACGGCTTCATGCTTCTGTGTCACTCACACCAACACAGCAAAAATATATTCAGGTCGAAAAAGAATTATTAGCTTTGGTGTTTGGTTTTAACTATTTTCTGTTTGGAAATGATAATATGATCACTGAAACTGATCATCGTCCATTACTTGATTTAAATCTCATAATTGATACAGATAGTTGAGACTCCGATGATAAGGATGTTGAGAATGACAACTAATGTCCGACCGAAACTAGTTTTTCAACCGAAACCGAAACCGAAACTGAATTTCGGTTGCTGTCACAATTTCGGCCGAAATCGAAACTCTCTTTTAAAGCAATTTCTTACTACCTTATTTTAATTTCAGTGTGTTTAAAAAGCCTGTATTTGAGTAATAATTAGTTATTTAATAAAAATAAAGAAAAATCAATAAAAATAGTTTTTACTTGCTATTTTTTCTTTGAGTAACTTGGATTAGAACCAGATTAACCCACTCCTAGGCCCTAGATATTTTCTTCTTGCCGAGCCCCCTTTCTCTTTTCCCATGGCCGGATTTATCTATGGAAGGCGTTGGGGCGTTAGGGCGTCTCTCACGTGAAAGATTTTCACCACTACTTCTGTCAAAATTTCCCCTAAAAGTGGAGTTGACGAACAGAAAAGAAAACAAACTTATTCTTTCTATTCTACTCCTGTTTTGAAAGATTCACTAATATTTTGAGCGGCTCCTACCTATCGATTGTGTAAAAAACAACTAAAACAAATCTTAAATATTGACTAAAATATTCAAAATAGATAGGTCTGTTGCAGATGACGCTAGTGACTTACTAAATGTCCGACGCTCTGCAAGAGTTAAGAGTGAATTAAAGATAAAATATTTTTAATAAAAACTTTATTATTTTTTTAAATAAACTTTATTATTATTAGTAAAGTCTGTTTCATTACAACATTTGTTTGAATGACAGAAACCATTTTTGTCTTTTAAAATACAGAATGAATTTTTTTATTAAAATGACAGTTTGTATACTCGAAAAGTTTTTGGCAATCAAAACTTTTCATCGGGTTCTTTTTTACATGAGCATTATTTACATGAGTAAATTTCGTTTCAAATGGGAATGTTTTTTCCCTTCATCATCAGTGATCAACTGATTTTTACTAGTGTCCACGGAACAGCAAATTTTGATACTTTGATACTATTTTTCCTATTGAAGTTGACAGAGGTTGAAGCAAATGCTCCAATTTTACACATCGCACAGTGGGGCCAAATACCATTAAAGGCGGCAAAAATACAAAAAATTAAATTATAAGCTACAATTTATATAACCGCTTAAATCAATAGCTAAAATATTCTAGCAACGATCTCTGTAATTAACTTATGTAAAATAGCGCGGGGGGTGCAAATATATCGACTATTATTTGTTATTTCTATAAATGGTTAGCTTTTTAAACGATATCATTGTATGTAAAGTAGTGATTTGCGGGACCGTTATTTAAGTTATAAAATTAGAAATTAAAATCGGTTATAATGGGCGATGTTCCCCATGGTATGTTATTTTTTTTATGTATCTTATTTGTTAAAATCAGTACTCGTATTGATACTATCAAGCTTTAATGAAACATGGTTGAATTATCTAGAAAAATTCTGTAAAAATTAATTTCTCAAAGAATTTTAGTTACGTATCCAATCGAATCCAACGGATATATTTGTGGCATTTGATAAAGCAACTAGTCTATTTTTGTATTATGATTCCAGAGTTTGCACCAAATTGCACCTTTTTTCAAAATTTGCTGATTTTCTTTTCATTTTGTTTGAGCAAAAATCATCAATAAGAAGCTTAGAAAGTTCATATAAGCTCTCAGTGGTGCATAAAAATATCAAATAATTAAATAAAACACTCGAATTTATGAGATTTATGTAAGTACCGAATATTCCAGTTAAGTTGAAGCTAAAATTAAGCGTATCATCGAAAGTCGTTGTCAAAAATTCCATATTCCATTTAAAATTTATAAGTTGATACCACGTGGCTAGAAACCAGTAACCGGAAATGAAATCGAGTTGCATGAAAAAAAGTCTCAACCTAGAGTCAAACAAGATCTGCAAATTTCAAATTCATGCGACGAGTGGTTTTTGATATATCATTTGACTAGCCGTTATGGGACATCCTGTATAGTGGGACACCCAGTATTTTATTAATAAATATCAAGTAAAAGTAAAATATATTGTTATATAACTATTCTGTAGTCAATAAAAAGACTAAATAATTTTTGCCATCTTTTACCTACTTTGGCCCCACTGTGCATCGGATGAAATGAGCTGTGTAAATTTTTGTTGATTTAGAAAAAATTGTTTGAATTCTTACTGCAAAAGAACATAAGATTAGGAAAATGATTATTTACTACATTAAAACTATTGAAATTATCGAAAATAAAAAAATATATATTGACTGCATCACATGGGGACATGAGTTTTGTGATTTTTTTCGTAGAGTTGACAAATCTTTCTATTTTCTCTAGTATGTAATACACGATACACTTATGGAAATGAATAAAACCATATTTTTTCCTTTTTAGACATTCTGAAAGCTCAAAATACTTTTTTGGGCAATTTTCTTACTTTTTCTTTAAACACGATTAAAATATTGACAACTTGACAAATAAATGACAACTTATGCCCTCTATACATTTCGATAAGGAGTTACAAATAATATAAGAGAATACCGGTTCCATATTTATTACTACGTTTTAAAAAGTTTAGTAAGTACATAATGACTTTTTCAAACCTAGTTAATTTTGATTCCTAGTGTGGTCTAATATTAAATATTAAAAATTAAAACTACAGCTGTGATTTAATGATTTTTTACTGAATACTGAGTTAAATATTTGAGCGGAAACTACAAATTACTTTGATAATAATTAATGTATTTAATTAATAAATTTTGTTTTATTGTAAGAGGTTAATGTGAACATACCATCACAATTTATTTTGTGTTTTTTTTTAACGTAAAAAAAATTAACCGTATTTTTTGCGTTCAATTAAAGAGACCTGACCACGAGTTTTGAAAATTAAAATTGATAAATGCAATTTCTCAGAAATATGGAATAAAGTAATGAAAATTTTAGCATATTGGTAATTTGAAGTAGTAAACTAATTTTTAAAAAACATCTCAACATACATATATTATGTTTCTATTTTAAAACAATTATTTTCTATTCCAAAAAAACCGTAGGTCCTAGAACTCTGGAACAATTTTTCGTGAATAGCCCCCTCTATTTTGAATATTTTTTGTATAAATTTTTTTTCGATTAGATGCATATTTTAGGAATAAATCGAATGGCAACTCTCAGAAAACTCATACTGTATAATATATAGGTAAAACATAGTAATAATACAGACTACAGATTGTTTTGTTCGTGTGTCAGACTCGCATTTTATCGAACATGTTTTTACTTAATTCAGATATGTAATTTCCAACTCTCACACCTTAACATACGTAAGAATCAGGGTCGGGTTTATCCTAAGTGTCGCTCTAGGGCTCCGTGAAAAGTGCCGCAACTGGGAAATTTCTTTCTTCACTAAAGAAATAAGTGACGAGCGAAAAAAAACAGACAACTTTTCGTTAAAAAAATAAATGACGAGCAAATAAAGATGACAAGGTTGCGAAATATAGTACCCGAGCCTCTACGTTCTCACGTTCCAAATTTTGCCACCCTGGACATTAGCCTCTAGTGCTCTTAGTGTAAATCTACTGTTGATTATTGTATTGTATTGTATCTAGTGTTGATTATTGATTATTGATAGTGTAAATGTATTGTTGATTATTTTCTGTAACTGATCCTTATAATTATATAATATCAATTTCTTCAAATTTTGTAATCATCAGTTGCAGACGTACGTGGGAATAAATTTGTATTGCGGAAAAGTGGAATTTTGGATGAGAGCACTCCTCTGCGCTACGACTCTCGTGAACCTATAGTCTCTTATTCTAAAGCCCGTTCTACACGATGCTACGAACACCTTCCAACATTGAACGTTTGATGATTCGTGTGGCCGTTGTTTGAACCCACGAGCGTCCAATGTCGAGCGTCGAACGTTCGCATTTGGCCATGTTCCAGCCAATGTCGGTATTCTTGCACTGAGTCAAAGGGATGCTTCGGACGTTTGAAGGACAATGTTCCTTGGTTCGACTCAACGGCTACACGACTCGTTCATATGAAGAGAGACAACATCACTGTATAACATTAGAGATAACATCAGATAAATGACATCCTCGTCCACTGAATAAACGTTTGTACCACGTGGTACCAACACATCATCATCATATGAATTGGATCAAACATTCGATTCACCGTGTAGCAGGAACATTCGCAGCACCAACTGTCGAACTTACTTGCATCAAACGTTCGTAGCATCGTGTAGAACCGGCTTAATACTTCAGTTGGTTCAGATGTTCGGAACGATATTCTTCGATTTCGTTTCTCGTAAAAACTCTAAAATTTGAAATAGACCTACAGCAGGCGTATCCCTTTTGGTCACTGCCTATGCATTCGATAAGTCTAAATATAAATTTCGATTTCGAAAAAAAAAATTGAAATTGACATTTTTTGCGAAGTCCGCCATTTTGTTATTTTTCAATAAAATTTCCTAATTCTACTTCCGACCAGAATGACATATCTATAGATTGGGACTAATTAAGAATTTTTGATTTCAGATGTCCCCAAGAGTCAAAATCACGCGGGCCATCCAGGTGCTTTGTTTTTATTTCTTTTCATTTGTTCTTTCTCAAAAAAAAAAAAAATGCTCCTAAAAATAGGTATGAAAAACAGAGCGAGTTACTAGACTACTACCTTAAATTCTAATGGTACAACAATCATTATTAATCAGTTTTATTAATTCAATACTCAATAGTAGTTAGTTATTGCTCTTTTTCTTTTAAAATTGAGTTATAAAACTCTTTACAAGTCAAAATTTTAAAATTAAGTTGCACCACCAACATTTTGACTATAGTATCGACATTTAATTTGTTGCTTTCTTTTGACCATTGTTGCCCTATTAAGGAAAAAACTCTTTCAATATTTGTATTATGACCCGGAATGGAAAAATAATATTGACAAATAGTAAGGAATTCTGAAAAGCAATCTGAATGACTAGTCAATTTAAAATAATCTACCCATTTTAAAAATGATTCATGAATTTTGACTGATGAAAATTAAAAAGGATTCATGAATCAAATCACTGGCGGAGCGGAAGCCGACACATGACAACTGTAAAAAAAAAAAATGGTCAAATTTAAAAAGCCTAACAAGGCCCGAGACGCAATCAAAAAGCCTGACTGTGTCCGGCTTTATCCGGACGCCTGGCAACCGTATACGGGCTTATAATTCCGCAATCGGTGCAATAAAATCATCTCCTAATATAATTAAGTAGTAATGGAGTGAACTGGCATCAAAAAAGTATTCACACTGTCAGTGGAAATTCGGAATTGAATTATGGCGATGATTCGAATTCACTCATTGTTTCACTTGTAAGAATATTTTATCGAACTGAGAGGAAACCTACATAGACACAACACACAATATAGTGTGGAACGAGCATTATCTTTCACAAGATTAGTATCTTTTTTTTTTTTTTTTTTTAAATAAAATAAACTCTGTAACATACAGTAGCAACAATATATCTTCACATATATTGTTAGCGGAAAATAAACTATTCATACGTACAATGACGGATTTCACAAGCACGTTCGTATCCAACTATCCAGAACTCTTGTTGTGTGCCGAAGTTGTCTAAAAAAAAAAAAGAAAAACGCCGAGAAAGAATGGGAAAAAGAAAAAAACGAAGGCAATTGATCAATCGTTATTGAATAAACGTTGTGTATGGTTTGTAGTATGTGTACAAGTATGTAGCTGGGTAGGTGACATATTGTTTGTTTTACAGTAGATATTTTGAATGACATTGTCAGGATATTGAAGACAGATAGCTGCTTTGGGAATTATACACTTAAATTGAACAAGTGTGTCTTTTAATAAACATTTTATGTTGGTTATGGAGATACAAGATCCACATAAGTTATAGGTATATTAGAATTAAGATATGGAATTATATTGGCTGGCATTCTGGCTTACAGGTATGTAATAGTTACTCCTGGTTCTTTTGAAGCTATGACTAAATTTCGTTTTTTGCTTAAACACGAAACTTAGTATTTCAGAAGCTGCAGTTATAATTGGCATTTTATCTCTAACAACACCGAACAAAAAAAGAATTTATAGAATTTGTTAGGTAAAACTAATTACGAAATAAATTGAAAAAATAATATTGCATGTTGTTAAACTGGATTAAATAACTTATCTTAAAACATAAGGTCACCTCCGATTGTTCAGAGAGACTCTAATTGTAGGTTAAAATTTTAGAAAATTATAATTATTTGCAACAAGAAACTTGACTCATCGATATTTTGCAAAGGAGAGAGTTACCTGTTGCCAATAAACAGTCACTAGTGAGAGCAAATTACATGGCACTGGCCGGACTTATTCTTTTATTTCTAAATATTTTCGAAGTATTTAAATCGTTTGGGTACACTTACCACATATGACTCTTACATTTTTAATAAAACTAAATTATTAAGGACTACCAAAAAAAAAGCTCCCATAGGAACATAGCGGTTTACCTACAGATTGATAACCTATTTGATATTTTTTCGGATAAAAACTGCGGCCGTAATCGTAGGCATCAAATTTCTCCCACTTTTAGACATTTTTTTCAAAAAATTATAATAATTATAAATAATAAATAAAAATAAATAAAAAAAATATTTTTGTATTGCCAAATAGTGGTATTAATCGTAGGTAAAAAAAAATTGTGAAAATTGACTACTGGTGCAAATGGTGAAAAAAAATTCAAAATCAGTTGGGTAGTTTATTTTTTGCGCTCTCGGTATTCTAAGACCTTGGCAGACTTCATAAAGCATAACTTATATCGATCTAAAATAGTTTAGCTCTTTAACAGTGAACCAATTTTCAAAATCGGTTATGGCGCGTTTTTGAAAAGTAAATTAATTTTTATTTTGAAAAATGAAACAGTACAGGCAAAAGCAATGAAGCTTGAAGAATTTTTCTCAAAAACTAGATCACTAGAACAATGGTTCGAAAGGTTATCTTATGTAATTTTTTACGTTCTTTTCGATGGTATCAAAAATTTTAAAAACTAATTCACGGCTGTGTGCTAGAACCAAAGAAAAATTTAATGTTTTTGCAGTCTGAAATGAAAATATTTCTTAATTATTTTCTTAATCTTTAAAGAACAGTCAATATATATTTTTTTTCTATTCTTGGCTACGTTTTAAGTAGCAATAACCAATTAAAATCAAACAATTATTCTTTTTAAAACATGGGTTCTATTAAAGCAATTTACATTTGAAAAAATATACATATACTTAACTGACCTTTTTTATTCACAAAGCTTTATTTAATTCTCTTTTAATGAAAAAATAAAGAATCAGTGAAATATTTGCAAACGAATGAATAAACCACACGCAAACTGTGCTTTACGCAAAGTGAAATTAAAGTGACATTTTATTGTTTTTCATATTAATTAGATTTTTAATTAAAAATGCCGTTGAATAAGGAAACTAGAAAATTAAATATTGAAATTTCGGATCAACACCATAAATGCCCACATAATTTTTATTTACAGTGACAGTGTTTTATTATATCTCGATATACATATGTAGGTATACTACATGTTATGAAATGTTATACTAGTGTTACCATTTTAGAATGAAAATATGTATGTAAGAGTGATTTATGAATGTAAATAATTAATGTAAATACAAAAAAATATACCTAGTTATTTCATTACAGATGTATAATATGAAGGGTACAGGAACAAAACAAGAAATGTTACAAAAACAAAAAATTTCGTAGGTAATTAAGGATTTATTACTGTTTTTCTAATCTATATCGACGTGTAAAATTTTCTTTTAAAAAATATGTTATATATTGGATAATCCCGCGGCTGGCTATGCTTGTGAAGGTTTTCTGCAGTTTCTTTTCATAATTCCCGATGAATATCGGCATAGTTCCTTGAGAAGGCGGCTGCAGACGCATACCTACCAAATCCTAGCCCTCACACCACTTTCCTTGTCCTCCACCCACATCATAAATGTATAATATAAAGGATATTGTAATAAAATGTTAAAATAATAAATAAAACAAAAACGGACGTTAAACACATTATTATTATTATTATTATTATTTTTTTTTTTCCTTGTCCTCCACCCACATCATAAATGTATAATATAAAGGATATTGTAATAAAATGTTAAAATAATAAATAAAACAAAAACGGACGTTAAACACATTATTATTATTATTATTATTATTTTTTTTTTTTTTTGTTAAAATTGGGGTACTGCTGCCGGTGGATGGCGCGGTCAGCAGCACCCGGCGGCATCGCCTACTAAGGGCATGCGCCGCTGAAACGAGAGATATAAATAAAAACAACACGTAAAGACAGGGACACATAAATGCAGTAGACAACGGACAAACATACACATAATAAAATGCAACGATGAGCCCTGCCATCCCAGGGCTTAAATAGAGCGGACAGTCCTTGGTGACGGTACGGTAAGTACTAGACAAAGCGTCCGGTCACCAAGGCCTGAAGACCATCGCTGCGACTCCCCCCAGGGTGTAAAGACCCCGGGGTGGAGGAACCTGACTAGACAATACACAGAATTAAATATCACAGAAAACTATCACAGAAAGATATCACAGACGATACTTATTACGTCACTGGGAGGCCACGGGCTGACCAGTGACGCAGTAAGGGCTTAAAACAATACCGCTGTGGAGCCATAACAACAGGCCCACAGCGGCATAACAAAATATCACAGGTAAATAAAACAATTGATGTACCACCTCGGGTGTAAAGAGACGTCAGTGGTACATCGATAAAAAATAATAACAAAAACAACAAAACATGTATAAATAACAACAGTACCACTAAGGGTGTAAAAGGCCCTTAGTGGCATAACGACAATACTAAAAGTACCCTGCCAGACCAGCTGGAACAGGGTATCGGTAATAAATAAGACGAACACAATACTTTTTTAACACATAAAATAAAAAACGAGACTGTAATTAAAATTCTATCGGGGGAGATTAAACGAGACGACTTGTAAAATCTGAGATGGTATGCCCCTAAAGCCTCTGAAGAAGATGCGAATTTCGGAGAAATTCAAGCATCTTTCTTTCAGAGGCAGCATCATAAGCTAAAGCTTCGGCTACACTATCTGGGAGCTGCAACCTCTGGCGCAATGGCGCAAAGGTTACACATTCCTCAACTATATGCCTCACGGTCAGCGCCGTCCCGCAGGCGGCGCACCTTGGCTGATCCTCACCGGCGAGAAGATGACGATGTGTTAACGCCGTGTGGCCCAAGCGTAAACGCGTCAGGGCCACACTCTCTCGCCGGCTCAAATTTACAGTATCGGCGGAACCCACATTGATGTTTAGGAATGAGATTGTGGGATTCCAGCCACCAGACGAGACGGTTGTTCACCATTTTTTCCAATACCTTGCTGAAACAGCAAGTCAAGGATATTGGACGGTAGCTAGATAGTTGCGATGAATCTTTACCCTCTTTTAGTAGCGGAATGATGGTAGCTTCCCGCCACTGCGGAGGGTAAACGCCTTGCCTAAAAATTTCGTTGTACAGATCCAGTAACCTACACTTACCAGGATAAGGCAGGTTCCGGATCATGGCGTAGGGGATCTCATCAGGTGCAGGGGAGGTGTCCCCAGATCCCCGAAGCGCCTCCAGTAATTCTTGCATAGAAAACGGTTGGTTATACTGGAGGGATTCATCTGAGAAAAAATCAAGATCATTTCGCTCATGTTCGATCTTGATCCGCAGGAAGTCCGGGTCATAATTTTGGGAGCCACTGACGCGCTCAAAGTGCTTAGCTAAGCAATTTGCTATTTCTGCGCGTTCAGTGATGTTCCGACCGTCGACGACGAGAAGGGAGGGCATTGGTGAACGGGAGGATTTCCCTGTAATGGCCCTCACTCTTCTCCATACCTCTGAGGTTGTTGTTGAGGTATTAATGGCCGAAACATATTGCTCCCATGATAGCCTTTTCTGTTCTTTAATTGTGCGTTTACAGCGTGCTTGCGCACGCTTGTAGGCTATCACATTTTCTTGCGTGGGGCGACGTCTGAGTTCGTGGTATGCCCGCTTTTTCTCAGCAACTGCTACTCTCACGACTTCATTCCACCATGGTAAGCGACGTTTAGGTGGAATGTTGGACGACATAGGTATACTCTTATGTGCTGCTTCAATGACACTGGAGGACATTTGCTCCACATCATCTTCTACGTCTCCAGTCAGCTCGGGTGTACGGAATGAATCGACGTACATGTCCCAGTCAGCTTGACGGAGACGCAATCTCGGCGAAGATGATTGTGGAGTCATCGGCGTGGTACTATTCAAAATAATGGGTATATGGTCGCTACCGTATGAGTCTGACGCCAGCGCCCACTCATAACGGTGCGCCATGACCGGTGAGTCAAGTGATAAGTCGATAGCCGACAGCTCACCGGTTCTTGCGTTAATGAAAGTACCTTGACCGGAATTCAACAAGACCGCTTCAGACTCGTCTAGAAACCGTTCTATGAGTCTTCCACGGGCGTCTCTTGTGCTACAGCCCCACATGGGGCTGTGAGCATTAAAATCTCCTAGTAACAAAAATGGTCGTGGTAACTGTATTGTAAGCTCGGTCAAGTCTTCGACGTTCCAGTCGAAGTTTGGTAAATAGACCGAGCATACTGTGAATTGGGGCGGTTTTAAAAATTTTACTGCGATAGCTTGTAGGGGGGTGTTTAATGGGTGGTCCCGGAAGGGGACGCCATCTCTGATTATGATGGCAACACCACCCCCTCGCCCTGATGTCTGGCTGTACGTCGTGCCGGCGGATTTGATGATGTTTGATGTTAAATTGTTCCGCCGGCTTTAAATGTGTTTCTTGTAAGCACACGCACATAGGCGTGTGCTCAGCCAAAAGCATCTGCAATTCACAGTAATGGTGCTTAACACCATTGCAGTTCCACTGTACGATAGCCATTTTTGTTACTACTTAGGGTTGCTCCCTAGGAAGTGTGGCTACTTCCTAGGTTTCCCCTTTGGCCAGCCTTTCTTTTTTTTAATTACTTGAACCTCGGCATCGGAGTTATCGGACTCCGTGGCCGAGGTGTTTGTGTACGCGTCGGTCGTAGGGCGTTTAACACCTGTCCGTACCGACGCGGTCGACATGTCCGAGTCGCTCACTGCTGTTGTTATTGAGCGACTCGGGAGGGGGGTGATCGGGCGGGTCGGTGTGCCCGATCGGGACGGCCGCTGTGGTAGCGGTGCCGTCGTTTGTGGAGGCAGCATTGACTCTGCCTCCGAGGTGGAGGTGGTCGGTCCCTTTTTCGGGGACCGTTGTTGTGCCACCTCCTTCTCCCCCTCGCTGTGGCGTCTTCTACCTTTCGGTGATTTTCGAGGTGACGAAGACTTCTTTGGAGAAGAAGTCACAGTTCTTACGATGGGTCCCTGAGGGGTTGTCTTAATAACCCTTTTGGTCTCAGGGACCCCGGCTGGGGCAGCGGTTGGAGCGAGTGTAGAACTAACTACACCTGCTGAGCGCATGAGGCTCTCTTGCATTCGTTGCATGGTTACTTGCATCTGCCTCATCGCTTCTTTAATCTCACGTATTTCATTGTTCTTCTCAACCGCTGTGGGGACAGGGGCTGCAGCAGTGCGTGCGTAGCCATCCAAGGCGGAACGGCGAGGCATGTTGCCCAGTAGTTTACGCCTTGCCTCTGGGTATGTAAGCTGTTCCAGGGCTCTCAGCTCTTGGATGGCTGATTCTTGCTTAAATATGGGGCAATTCCTCGACTTCGCCGAGTGATTGCCCCCGCAGTTAACACACTTTATAGGCTCGTCACACTGTCTTCCCTCGTGTAACGGCCTTCCACAAACGCAAATCTGCTGCTCGACGCTACATTTCTGAGATACGTGTCCATATCTCTGGCACCTGTAACAGCGCATTGGTGCCGGAATATATGGACGAACGTCGATTTTCTCGAAAAGGCCTAGGACCACCTCTTTTGGTAAGGTGGTCTTATTGAATGTAAGCAAAATTAGTGGGGAATTAGGATATTTATTCCCCCTATTGAATTTAAGCCTTTTCGCCTCTATAACCCCTTGTGGAGACATCTCCGACACTATCTCTTCAAGGTCGCAGTACGCTAGTGAAGGGTGCATGATCACGCCCCGGGAGTAATTCAATACTCCATGGGGGCTCACCTCCACCGCGTACTGTCCAAGACTCTTCAGGTTTAGTATTTTCTCTGATTGTGCCGCTGAGAATGCCTCGACGAGCAACCCTTTGCCCGATAGTTTAGCATTCTTAACATGCCCAATACACTCTTTTACAAGTTTAGCCAGCTGGAAGGGACTCATTTTACTGAAATCTCCTTCCGTTGGCTTCAAAACAATAAACTTGATGAAACTAGCAACTTCCATTCTTGGGGCATCAAATGGCATTTGACGCCCACGACGATTCCCTTTTTTTGGGGGAGGGTTACCCCTTTTCGAAGTTACACTCGCTCCGCTAGGCTGCGGTGCCGGTGCACTTAAAGGAGTGGCGGGACCAGCCACGCTACTTTGGCTCACGCCAGATGACGACGGCGGAGCTTGGTTCGCGTCCGGTTTGGGGGGCCCGGACTCGCCCGAAGAAATATTGTTTTTTATATCCATAAATTGTAATACAATAAAACCCCCACTCCGCTCCCCACCCTCTACGGAGCCTCATAAGGGACGTGGGGCTCCCACGCCAGGGTACGGAAATGAGGGGCCCTAGGGACAAGCCCATTGCCCCAGTGACACGCACGACCCCGGGGCGCTCGAAGTTACTGCGGCCGGTGCATAACCGCAGCCACGGTCTATGCTTGAAGCCAGGGCCGAAGTGAAGTGTTGTTCCACCGTACTCGCAAGTACGGCTTCCCTCAGTCACCAGGATCCCCTTTTCCAAACAACGCCGCTAAGCCACACACGAGCTAGTGTGGGTCCCCAAGATGACTTTAAGTTGGGACAACATTGAAAAAACGAAAACAAAACAAAACCAAAAACAAAAAAGAAACAAAAGATAAAAGAAAATCTGAAACAAAAAGAAATAAAATAACGAAAACAAAAACAATAAAAACGAAAAGAAATAAAAACAAAGGTTGAAAAAATGAACATTCGAGGATTACTCCTCTAGATCCGGCATCTTTTGTGAAAACAGTGGTACCTCGAGAAGGAAAGGTGCCGATCTTGGGTAGTCAGAGGCTAATGGAATCCGAAGATTACTGTATTGCGCATAAACTACCCCTGGAACCCTTAGCCTCCTTGACACCAATGGGGGAAAAATATCTCTCACGGGTGCCAAGGGCAGCTGCTATAGGTGTCCTCACCACCATTATTATTATTATTATTATTATTATTATTATTATTATTATTATTATTATTATTATATTAGAGTGATCAATCTTTCAAGATAAAAAAAATTTTGGGCACAAATACTCTAAACCACAGAATACAGAACGAACGGTAGTATCTCTATACTACTGAAACCAGTGTAACGCTAAAGGATAAAAAATACCCCACCACTACGTTATATATGTGCACGCGGAGTTGTGTGTGGTAGTGCGAGAGATGGTTGTGTGTATGCGTGTCTTGCATACGCATATGCTAAAAAAATACATAATATGTATGTGGTACGTACATGCAGCATACCGTTTCAACACAACGGCAACAATATGACAATAATTGAAACACACCCATTGGTAGCTAGTAAGTGAATGACAACATAGTTTTATAAAATGCACATACTTGCCCATAAGTGATTGCAGAAAAGAGATAGTTGTATTCCTTCCAGTGTTCCATGCTCTAAACAATTTAAAAAAATAAATTATATTAAGTACTTAGCTCTGTTTTTACAAATAAGACAGAAACATAAGACTGAGAATGACTTTATCTGTGTTTACATATCGGTAGTTTGATTTCATTGTTAAGGTTTTTGTGTAAACTCGATTTCCCTTTCTTGTCAGTCGGAGTAACATCAATACTTTTCAAGATACTTAAGTTTTCTTTTTATATTAAAAACTGACAAAAAGGCAATGCAGAACGTATTGGAATATCCTTTATATTATCGTTTTCTGTAATCTCTATAAGTGAAATGAGTTTAATGATAATTTGTATTCGATTCATCTTTCCTGTTGTGCTTTCATTTAACGAATAAAACATTGGTTAGTCCACATAAATATATATATATATATATATATATATATATATATATATATATATATATATATATATATATATATATATATTTCAAATTACTGGGAGAATTTTCAATAATATTGCAAGAGTTTCGTTTGGTATTTTTTCTAAACACCAATGTTTTACACTTACAACATTTAGACCGAAATTTTCATTTTTCTCATAACATCTTTGTTTTTCTCAGTTTTTGTTTTAGAAAATTAAATAGTTGGAGTCCATAGTAATTCCGTTTTACGTTCCCAATTTTGAAACTCATGTAGGATAGGAGGTCCAAGATGAGGAAAGATTTGAAATTTTTCAAATAAATGCCTAAAATTCTTAAGCACAAATGAAGGCACAATTTTAAAGGATTTAAAAATTTTTGATTTTTTATTTAAATTTTTATACTTTTTAATGGTGACAAAGTATTCTATAAATGTTCTTGCATCAATATATGCTCCCTGTTGTTAGATACAAATATTTTCTGTACGATTTTCTCTTTGATGGCATTCTGTCTTACCAGCTCTTCCAGTATTTTACCTTCACAGCTCTGATTTCCCATATTAGCAGATGATTTCCTTTACGGGGAGCACTCCTATCATATTTGATATAGGGTAAATGAGGGAGAGATGCCGCAGTAGTTATAATTCGTTTGCTGATTAATAGATAGCGCTAATAATGGACAATATGGTTACAACAGGTTGTTAAATTATGCTGTATATGGTTACATTTATGATCAGTGCATCAGTTTAGAAGTTATCCAACTTTTTATCATTGAAATGTAAGTTTTTTACATAAATATTTTATTAAGCATTTAATTCATTGGAAATTAAGAATGTATACTTCATTATTTTAAGGAAAATGACTTTTGTTGTTAATTTAGGAATATTTTAAAAGTACTGTATAAAATTTTAGGTTAGAATTCCGCACTATGCTTGCTATAGCAACATGCGGCGTTTATCTTAACAAAAAGGAGAGATGCCGCATTTAAAGTTGGTACAGATGCCGCATATTACATATGAAAAACATATACCTTAAATGTCCTTAATTATACAGTTTTATTTTTGGCTGTAAGTTATACCACGTAAATATAAAAGATCTGGTAATGGGTTAGGAAGAGCTCTGATATTAGTGAAGATAACGAAAATAATCATAATTTTCTGTATATCGAATGTTTTGGGTGGTGCTCAGTTATACAGCGAAAAAAATTAACTGGTTGAGATGTATAAAGTGCCAAAAATGGTTACATATGACATGCACTATGTATGGAGCTGTGTGTAATATATGTTCCAAAGAATCGCTGCGCCCAAAAAGTGCAAAATTTTAATATTACCTATGCGGCGTCTCTCCTTCTTTGATGCGGCATCTCTCCCATAGGTGTGGGAGAGACGCCGCTTTGCAGGCTCTACAAAAATGTTGATTATGAATCCTTTACGACTGAGAGTTTATTTGTAAATAATTTTAAAGAACAATATTTACATTTCCTATGTACCAAATTTCAAATCAATTAAATGCATACTTAAATAATTATTAAATGTTTTCAAAATGTGCGGCATCTCTCCCGCATTCACCCTACCTACTTCAGCTGGCACGGATTTGAAAAAGTAATAGTGGTATCTTCAGCTTCTTACCTTAATTGATAAATAGAGTGAATAATACTGCTTTTTACATGTTAAAACTGTAATTTATTTGATGCTTTTGATATTTTTCTGAAACATAATGCTTAAATAAACATTTGAACCAGAGTGTTTACTAAATGTACAAGTTACGAAAATCAGAATATTTTCAAAATTCCAGTGATATGCCATTCTGGGGACATATTCAATAAAATTTAAATATGTACCTATATTTGTTAATATGTAACATCCAATATCGTTTTGCGGTATTGCGGTGTGGTGACTAAAATTTGAAGCTTATTTGAATATCTTTTTCCTAACAAAATAAAATTGTAAAAAAATATTTTTAGTAAATTTTAAAATGCTTTATGTTTTTTGAGCTTAAAATAACTTCTTCGGAAAAAAGGTGAATTGGTGGCGGAAAGCACATCTCCCCACTTATAGTTATCTGAAAAAAAAATCAAATTTATTTTTATTTTTTATTTTTCAAAAATGTTGGTTTTGTATGATTATCGAAAAAAATCGATTCAGTAGTAATACACGAACTAGTATGGGTATTTAAAAAAAAAAGTTAAAATGTATAAAAGGGTTAAATGTTTAATCATAATAACAAGTCATAAAGAAAAAGTGACAAGAAAATTCTATAAAATTTTTTTAAGCAATATAAAAAATATTTAAACTTCTTGTTTCTGTGCAGTATTTATGCGTAAACAATAATAAAGGTGAGAGAAATGAAACATTAAATTTTCGTGGACAAAATTAACAAAATACCTTAAATTCAGTAAGCTTGGTCTGACGTCATCTATATACATATAATAAAACTGTAACGAAGCCGTTTCTGTACATGTAATATTTTTTGAAAATTGTACTGGTACTGCAAATAGTTATTGATGTAAATATCAAAACAGCGATTTTTCAAATTTTTGTCTGTCTGTCTGTTCACGCATCACGCAAATACTATTGGGCGGATTTTAATGAAATTTGGTGTGATGATAACTTAGGGTAAGTCCAAATCAAATCAACCAATAAAAACATGACTTTAAACATCAATGTTCTTAAAATGCATGATATCTGGGGAATATAGTTTTTTCAAATCAATGTGGCCAAAAATACCAAGTTTTATATTTTTTTGAGTATTCGTATTTGAGTTATAACAATTTTTAAAATCCAAAAACCGCAATTTTTCGGAGCGCTTTGAAAAACTTAAACACATAGCTAAAAGACTAATTGCCCTAGAAAGTTGAAACTGGTACCATTAATTTCAGTATTAGAAGGGCTTTAATTTGACATATGACATGATAATACAATTCAAATGTAACCCTTTGTCCACAATCCAAAAAACTGATTTTTATAAAAAATCCAAAATCGGAATTTCTAATTTTTTTGAAAAAAAAAAAAAAAAAAAATAGTTATATATTACTTATATAAAATTACTTATAAAAAATATTACTTATATAAAAAAATAAATAAAATAAGAATTTATAAACAAAATATTTTAACAAAACATTATCACAAAAGTTTTGTTATATTTCGTTACTGATCTTTCCGCAGGTTCACCTACGGAAACCTTGTTACGAATTTTACTTTCTCTAAATGATCAAGTTTGGTCATCTTTCCAGCATCATCGGCAATGTCTTTTAAAACATTGCCGCGCACCAATCTGAAGACCTCACTAAATCATTCAATCGGTAGTAACGACGGGCGGTGTGTACAAAGGGCAGCGACGTAATCAACGCGAGCTTATGACTCGCTCTTACTGGGAATTCCTCGTTCATGGGGAATAATTGCAAGCCCCAGTCCCTAGCACGAAGGAGGTTCAGCGGGCTACCCGGACCTTTCGGCCAAAGGAAAACACGCTGATTCCTTCAGTGTAGCGCGCGTGCGGCCCAGAACATCTAAGGGCATCACAGACCTGTTATTGCTCAATCTCGTGCGGCTAGAAGCCGCCTGTCCTTCTAAGAAGAATTATTTGTACGCCGGCACTAAAAACCACATCAAAAAACTGATGTCACTTTAGTTAATGTATCATGTTAAATATATCATTTATGCAGATTAAGTAATTACACATAGAAATTTATCCCCAAAGAAATAAAAAAACATAAATAAATATTATCAATCATACATATTATAAATATATTAAAACAAAATATACAAATAACATTCAGTAACAATACAGCCGATGGGCCTTGAGATGTCGGTAATAAAGTACGTCTATTTAGTAGGCTAGAGTCTCGTTCGTTATCGGAATTAACCAGACAAATAGCTTCACCAACTAAGAACGGCCATGCACCACCACCCACTGAATCAAGAAAGAGCTCTCAATCTGTCAATCCTTCCGGTATACGGGCCTGGTGAGGTTCCCCGTGTTGAGTCAAATTAAGCCGCAGGCTCCACTCCTGGTGGTGCCTTTCCGTCAATTCCTTTAAGTTAGAGCTTTGCAACCATACTTCCCCCGGAACCCAAAAGCTTTGGTTTCCCGGAAGCTGCCCGCTAAGTCATCGGAGGAACTTTGGCGGATCGCTAGCTAGCATCGTTTATGGTTACAACTAGGGCGGTATCTGATCACCTTTGAACCTCTAGCTTTCGTTCTATGTTATACCCAACCTCCTAAGTAAGTTGTATACAAAGTTTCATTATGGTATTCCAATGGTGATTATATTTTTTTATAAACAAATTGTTATAAACAATATTTATAGTAATAATTTATGCAAAATTTTAGGTATATGCAAAGGCCAATATCTTAAAGAATATGTGTTCAAAATTTCAAGTTAATACCTTAATAAGTTTTTAAGTTATGTTCCACGGCGCGGAAAAAAACCTGTTTTGAGAAAAACGCTATTAAAAAGCTTTCGTTCTTGAAAAGTAGAGTTAAAAGCAGTTTATCGTTATCAAAGTTAATCCTTCTGTTGGGATTAAAACATTAGAAATATATTCCTTAAGGCTCAATTGAATTTTTAAAGCAAAACAAAAAATGAAAAATTTGAAAATTCTGGAGGACCTTCCCCCCTTAAGGGGTGAAACATCCCCTCAAAGTTGGAACTCAAAAATTTAAAAATCGTTTATACGTACCTTAAAAAGTTCTAGTAACAAATATAGCATTATTTTTTGCATTTACACATTTTTAGGGGTTGAAATCACCCCTTCATATATGTACTTAAAAATTTAAAAATTGATGATATTTTGTTTAAATATACTGTATAGAGCTCTAGTAATAAATATACTATTATTTTTTGCATCTACAAATCTTTAGGGCTTGAAAGCACCCCTTCAAGTGTGTGCTTAGAAAATTTAAAATTGACGGAATTTTATATATATATATATATATATATATATATATATATATATATATATATATATATATATATATATATACACTATTAAGATTTTGAGTAATAAATATAATATTATTTTTTATACCTACACATTTTTAAGAGAGTGAAACCACCCTTTCAGCTGTCGACTTGAAAATTTAAAAATTCCGAGATTTTATTCACATAATAGATCACATAAAAATGGATTCATAATTTTTCTTTCTGCTTCTATACATTTATAGGGGTGAAATATCCTTTCCAAATTAGAAATTAGAAACAAAAAATTGACGAAATTTTGTTTTATGTACTACACAGTAGTCTAGTACACTATTTAAAAGCTATTTGTATTGCTAATTTTACACATTATTATTGTATTTATTGTAAGATGGTTGTGTTTGTTGTATATGTAAACAAAATTTTGTCAGTTTTGAAATTTTTAATTTACAACTTGGAGGAGGTGTTTCACCCCCTAGAACTGTGTGAAAGAATATGTTTATAATATATTTATCGTTAGGTCTCTATGTAAGCACAATATCACCAATTTTTAAATTTTTAGGTACGCACTTGAAGGGGTGGTTTGAAAATTTGAGGATGCAAAAAATAATGTTATATTTATTACTAGAGCTCTCTCTATATAGTATATATAAACAAAATATCAATTTTTAAATTTTTAAGTACACATATGAAGGGATGGCTTCAAACCCTAAAAATTTGTAAATGCGGAAAATAATGTTATATTTATTATTAGAGCTCTGTATAGTATATATAAACAAAATATCATCAATTTTTAAATTTTTAAGTACACAGTTGAGGGGTGGCTTCAACCCTTAAAAATGTGTAAATGCAAAAAATAATGTTATATTTGTAACTAGAACTTTTTAAGGTAGGTATAAACAAAATTTCATCGATTTTTAAATTTTTGTGTTCCAAATTTGAGGGGGTGGTTCACCCCTTAAAAAGTTTTTTAGCTGCAACTGATATTTTTTATGTTATTAGGTAGCCGCCCTCTATATACTGACAAAGTTTCAGATTTTTTTGAATTTTCGGCTTCTTGCCCTTTCCTTGTAAGTTTAGTTAATATCACCTAGGTATATCATAGTATTCCGTCAACAATTTTTTTATCAGCAAAAATTAATGGAATATTTTCTCAGTGTACATACGTGTCACAATCATATAGTTTGAAATATGTGACAATCATTCAGAAAATTGATCGCAAACTACTAATTAAAAATTTGACGCAATAATTATTGCAATACAATTTTCATTAACTGGGTCCACAAAAATGGTAATTTAATATTTTGAACAGGCTTGAAATTTTCATTAATCTATTTATTATGCCTACTAACGTGCTGTTAATTGTACAGTGACGTCATGATGCAACAAAAAAAATTAGAGCGTCAACAAGTAAAATAATACGTAAGCAATCTTTGTAAATAATGTATTTATTTGGGTGTTTAAGAAAGAGATGTAAAATCATTGCGACTGTTATCGGACGCATATACCTAAATATACGTACCACTATATGCGGTTTCTCTTTTCAATTTCAAAGTGCCCTTTGTCGGTGTAGCTAATCTAATAAGACAAGTCATCTATTATTATACGTGTATTGTATTTGATTTAAAGGGGGCATGAATTAGGAGGTAGGAACAAGCATTTAGCAGCAGCATTGAGGACTGAGGAGACCACCTGGTCCGTGTACATGGTCGATGATATTCCCATTCAATGTTCAATTCAAAAACACAGTACACATAAGGGTCTACTATTATAATTACTGTTCATATGTTTAATATACTATGTGTATTTTATAACATATAAAGAATTTTAAATGTGGTAGGTAGGTATATTATCATGTTGATAAATCTGCTCAACACGAAATGTGTGTTGAAAGCTACCTAGTGTTTTATGAATGTGCAGTTATAAATAAAAATAGTGAGTATTATTTTTCAACCCGATTCACAAGTAAATATTTATGATATCACGACGTTTATTTTCATTCAGCCATTAGCGCAACAACAACCATTAGACATACGCATTTGTGCTTAGAAAATTTTCAAAAAATATTCTAGTAGAATATCTATAATAACTAGCGGTGTGCGAATTATTCGAAATGTCGAATAACTCGCACCGAATCGAATAGTAATATTCGATACGAATTCCGAATCGAATAATTCGATTTTTCGAGTAATTCGTAAAATCGAATTATTCGTTTTTTTCGAATAGCTTGAATTTTTGTGTCTTCTTTTGATTCTTAGAGATTTTTAAATACTTCATTGAAATAAAAAACAAATTCGGATCCATTGCAATAAATTCATAAATGAAAAGTTACATTATGCCTAAATAACAGGATAAATCAATCAGTGATAATAAAAGTTTATTGTCACAAAAACTTATGTATAGTTATGTAACGATTAGTGATGAGCAAAATTAGTCTTGGTCTTGCAGTCTTGTCTTGGTCTTGCATTTTTGCAAGGCCAAGACCAAGACTATGTATACCAAGAGCAAGACCAAGACCAAGATTATAAGTA
This sequence comes from Brachynemurus nebulosus, assembly GCA_035578155.1. Taxonomy (NCBI): domain Eukaryota; kingdom Metazoa; phylum Arthropoda; class Insecta; order Neuroptera; family Myrmeleontidae; genus Brachynemurus; species Brachynemurus nebulosus. The sequence continues at coordinate 293,721 of JAPWDM010000018.1, read as the reverse complement.
TGACTGCAAGACCAATACCAAGACTCAAGTGAGCAAGACCAAGACAATAGCAAGGAAAAAGCAAGACTCTTGATAAATTATTTAAATAGTTTAAAAGTATAATTAATACCGTAAAGAGAGAAAATTCTGATTTTAGAAGGAAAAAATTCGCTAATAAAAAAATGCAAGAAAGTGCAAGATTCTTTAGCAATACCGAGACCAAGACCAAGACGAATACCAAGACTGCATTTTGCAAGACCAAGACTCAAACTGCTCTAGCAAGACCAAGACCAAGATCCTTAATGCAAGAACAAGACCAAGACCAAGACTGCCAAGTCTTGGTTTTGGTCTTGCATTTACTCATCACTATAGTAACGATGGATTAATAATTATATTATACAGCTATATAAATTTTAGTGAATATCATTTTCGAGTTTCAGGGACCTCAAAGCAAATTTTTGCCATTGTTTCGGGCTTAAGTAGTCCCATGACAGTGGCTGTAATAGCTGAATTTTCGATTCGAAAATTCGTTAAAACAAAAATAAAAATGCGACAAAAGAACCCACTGTAAGTTAAAAATACTTATTTTTTGGATGAATCTGCTCTCTAAATCAAACTATATAATAGATATAAATTATATTATTAAAGTTCTTAATATGTTTGAGTCTTAGAAATAAAAGAAATAATTCGAGCTATCCGAAAAAATGAAACGAGTAATTCGATTTTTTTTCGAATAATTCGATTTTTTGAATTATTCGAAAAGTCGAATTATTCGATTCGAAATCGACACACCCCTACTAATAACTAATTCGTAGAATATACATATTGGAACAATTACAATAAAATTCAAGCAATGGTGGAGGCGCCAGGTAATTACACGAATGATCATTTTAGTGGTTTGCATGAAGAAAAAAATATTACGATGGGGACACTGAGAAGAATAATTTCATCAGCTGTTCACCTTTCTTTTCCGTATAAAATTCATCCTTGCCCTACAGAAGAATACCAGGGTTTAATACTATAGGCTTAAATCTATATATTTTTACATTAACCCTAAAGAGCATAAACTAACTTAAAGCTAAATTAGGCTTTAAAATAAAGATCCAAAAATTTAAATATCTGCAGCACCTTGTACTATAGGATAAAGTTGCCAAATGTGTACCTACCGGTATAGATATTATTTAGGTATAGATAGATACCTTTTATAAAAACAATACAAAGCAATATTGCAGTCATCTACCTGTAGACATTTAAAAGAGTGTTCAAAGGAACTTTAATTCACAAAATGTCAGCACTGAATTTCCAGTTAATATTTTTAAAAATTTAAAGTGTCAAAGAATTGCTATGTATATTTTTAACAATTTTTATGATTAATTTAAAAAATGGTAAGTTATCTTGTGTTAGTAAGTCTTCTATAATTACATAATACATTTAATTTACGTATTTGAGTTCATAAAACTTTTAAAATTTGCTTTTTATACTTAACCTTAAGTTTTAAGTAAAATATAAATTGTTGCTTAAGTTATACCGCAGAGAGTATCCTCATATGTACATGCTAAATGTTAGTGATGAGCAAATGCAAGACCAAGACCAAGACTTGGCAGTCTTGGTCTTGGTCTCGTTCTTGCATTAAGAATCTTGGTCTTGGTCTTGCTAGAGCAGTTTGAATCTTGGTCTTGGTCTTGTTCTTGCAAAATGCAGTCTTGGTCTTGGTCCTGGTATTGCTAAAGCATCTTGCACTGTCTTGCATTTTTTTATTAGCGAATTTTTTCGTTCTAAAACCAGAATTTTCTCTGTTTACGTATTAATTATACTTTCAAACTATTTAAATAGTTTAGCAAGAGTCTTGCTTTTTTCTTGCTTTTGTCTTGGTCTTGCTCACTTGAGTCTTGGTATTGGTCTTGCAGCCATACCTATAGTCTTGGTCTTGGCCCTGCTCTTGGTATACATAGTCTTGGTCTTGCAAAAAATGCAAGACCAAGACTAATTTTGCTCATCACTACTAAATGTTCATATATGCCTACAAAAAAAAAAAAAAAAAAAAAACATAATATGAGAACCTAACGTGCTACAATTTTTGACCAGCAGCCCCTATAAAAACAAAATCGGAAAATAGAAAATTAATTTTAGAGAAGAATGCAATCGAAAAAAATCATGACACTCCTCAGAAAAGAGTAACGTAGAGAATTTTTATTGAAATATACGAAACGGATTTGTATTGTAGGATATATACTACTACAAACAATTAAGGGAGCAAAAAAAAATTGTTAATTTTTTAGTGATATTTGAAGGGCTGTATCTACGTGAAAAGTGGTCGTATCGAGATGTTTAAAAGTTTTTGCAAATTTTTTGATCTTTTTTCTTTTGGTCTACGGGCTTGAAAATTTTTTTAAAGTAAAATCATGGTAGTAGCCTGATAGCCGGTTTATTCAGCTTCAAATTCCTTTTTAAAATTTTTCTCTACGTTGATTTGTTCCGGAGGGATCCAACTTTGAATGCAAAAAGATCCTTTTTGCTTTAATCATCGATATCTCAGTAGCCAGTGATCGGACAGAAAATTGAAGGGCAGTTTTGGAATATGGAATAAATTTCCTACAAGTCTGTGCCGCGTACTTTAGGAAAAAAAATTTTTTTCATCCTTAATTTGAAAAATGTGAAAAAAGGGACTTTTTTCCTTGTTGCGAAAAATCGTCCGCATTCCTGCGAATATTGATAAGGAGTCTAATGTTTGTACGAATGTTTATACCTCAATGTACCCCCCCCCCCCCAATGACCCTGTAAATCGACAGATCGATCTATCGAATGGTTTTTCTAAACCGTTTGTTCAAAATTTCAGAATTAAAAAATAAAGGAGCAAAATTGAATGAAAAATTCAATTTTTTTTTTCAAATTTTTTCAGAAGGCATATTTTATCCATTAAAATTTAAAAAATAAGAAAAAAAATTTTTTTTTAAAATTTTTTTATAAAATAATAGTCTTTATTAATTTCGTTATTCAAAAAAACTCAACCGACTTAGATTGTTTGCTTGTAAATGGCCATCGAACGATCGAACGAATTTTGTGAACTAACCAGAGAAAAATCAATTTCTTCACGATTTTTAACCCAAAATGGATTGTTAAATTATTTGTATGATACACTGTTAAATAAATATCTATTATTACAATAAAAAATATGGTAATTTTTTACAATATTTGTCTTGAAAATTACAATGTGTTAGTAAATTTAAATAATTTAGCTGTAAAATATGAAATTTTGTGTAAAAATAAATATTCACTGTAATTTTAAATACTTTGATACTAAAATTACATATAAAAGTGGTATTTCACATGTTAAAATAGTAAAATTACATTTCGAAACGAAAATTTATTGTAATTGTATGTAAATTACCGGTCTCTTTGATGTAAATTACCGGTATCACGTGATTGATTCTGCGCAATTGACGGCGTCAGTTGAGTTGACAATGTAATTTTACATGTCGTACGTAATTAATTTACATTGAGTGGCGTAAAGTTACAGCCGAAATGTAAGGTAAAACATTCTACAATGTAATTTTACATAGAAAAATGTTCTAAACATTTCGAAATGTAACTTTACAATATTTAATGTTGGCAACTAAATGCCAACATTAAATGTTGTAAAATTTTTTAACAGTGTACTATTAAAGAAAATAAAGAAAATGTAGTTTTTACCAGCATTCTAAAATCGATTACAAAGCGATAAGGAATTTTTTTTACATAATCGATAATTTGAACAATAGTTTGTGTTGTCAAAACCATACTTACATTTGTTACAGCATATCATTATTTTCGAAGATCTCAAAAACTGAAATTAAAAGTACTAGGAACTAAAATTAATAGTAATTTTTTGTTTAACTACAAATACTTAACATTGAGAGTATTGATCGTAGAAAAGCTTTTAAATAAAGAAAATCAAGTTAAAGGCATTCCTTAAAAAGTACGACACATTTTGTTCAAACAATTTGCTGCATCTTCTGCAAAACTTGAGGTAAAAATGTTCCCTGTTTTTCTTGGACTATTATCATTTAATAGAAGCATTATACCTACTACAGACGAAAAATTTCTGAATCTCTGCATTAAAATATAAGTCTTCAAGTCTTAAAATGCTTATTTCAAAATCATATTCGGAATGTTTTTTTATTAAGATACAATCATCTTGCAAAAGACAAAAGTTCCTTTAATTTTTTTAATTATCGTATTTTTTTACATTTGTTGAAAAATATCATTTTTTTGACACAAATAGCTTTACTTGAGAGTCTAGAAAGAGCAAGAAACACTATTGAACAGCAGAATGCTTATTATTCCCTGCGCTTTCACCATAATTCTGTACAATTTTATTGCAGTGAATGTTTCAAATTTATATTTGGGTACGGAATTTTTTGGAAAAAAAATCACCAGTTTACTAAGGATTATTTAGTTTTTATTTTTTTAGCAGCGTCTCAAAACGTTGCTAAAAAATAAAAACTAAAAAAATAAAAACTAAATAATCCTTAGTAAACTGGTGATTTTTTTCCAAAAAATTCCGTACCTAATAATACGTCACCAAAAAATCCTTGATAAATTTATATTTATTAACAATTTTATTTGTACTAATAACACGATTACTTTAATAGAATTTAAAAATTTGAGTTATAACAGTTGCTCGGCCAGATATAAGAAAATTACCATCTCGCTATAACTCTATTTCCTCGATTAACTAACAATCGTAATTACAATTACAATAAATCAAATACCTCGTCAAACAGTCAAATTATCTACAATATTTTAACTGTAATAGCATTTTAAAATATTCCAAGAAAGTACCGCATTTATCTACAAGCTAATGTATATCACCATTCTTTCTGATTGTAACTGTGTTTTTTTTAACAGTTACTTATCTTATTGTTAGAAATAAATTTTTTATACTAATTAAAACGAACAATATACAAAGTAGGTATATAATTTAATTAGTGGATAAGCAGATTATATAAATTCATTGTTAAAATAATATTTATAAATAATAATAGAAAATATTTAACACAACAATAGTAAATAAATAAGTATATAAATAAATTTTAAAAAAAAAAGGAGTTAAAGAAATGCTTAATACAATCAAATACGTAACATAATATGTACACGCACTTAAATAACAATAACAAAAGAAAAACTCAAGTAAAATAATGTTAAGGGAAAAGTAGGTAGTGGCATTAACATGCACCTAAATAATACACTCCCATTAAAAAGGTTGTACCATATACAAACACTGAATACACCCAACATTCTACTTAAAACATTTTATATCATAAACTGACTTAACTTAAGCCACGCCTAATAAAAATACAGCTAAGTGAATATTGTTTTCTACTACATTCATAAAACTTACACATTCAGCGAACTTGAGTGAAACCTTATTGAAATTTTGAAATAATATTAATAATTGTAATCGTGGTAGAAAAATCATAATCGTATGAAAAAATATTGCACCAATCAAATTGACGTTTTGATTATGTACCAGAGGTACCTATCGTGTGTGTGTGTGAATCTTTTCGGGATAGAATGATTAAACATTGTTGTTGAGGAATGCTGGTAATCCGTAATCGTTTGATTATGACGCGATTTGTTTATGGCGATTTTTTTTAATCGTTTTGTTTTTGTGATCGATGATCGATTACGGCGATCGATCGTCGGCTAAGTATTAAACGATTTCCGATTGATTCACGCGATGTGATTATTTACGTGGAAATTAATTTTCAGTTTATGATTTTTGATTAATTTTTGTTTTTTTTTTGTTTTGTTTTTGTTTTGTTTTGTTTGTGATGTTTTCTAAAAGTGACGTAACAAAATAGCTGGCGGTACTTTTTGCGGTGTGCAGTGCGAAAATGGATATGCGACCTATTTTTGGTGGATATCCATTTCAAGGTACACTTTGATAGCTTAACTTTTCAAAAATTTTTTAATTAAAATTATTTTATTTAACAGAAAATGAGTTTAAATATGTTATTGGGAATTTGAGAAAAGAAATTTTAGGTATTTTTTTTTGTAAAAATGTAATCAATTTGATTTAGCTGGAACTATTAAAACGCCGGTTTGCCTTTAGGCTATTTTATTTTCATTAAAGAAACAACTTTTTTTATTTTGATTAAAAATATAAATTATATTGCGGCATGGTCATTCTTTATTTTAAAAATATTTTTGAAGTGTCAACGTTAATTTTTTCTGTTTTTTTTCTTTGTTTTGAATTTTTTGCTCTTTTTCGGAATGTTTCAAAATGATAAATGATCAAAACTTAGATTATCTACAGTATCAAATAAGTTAAATATAGATGATTTTTAAGTTACTATTCATTAGTGATTGGATAGGTATATCGAAAAATTATACCTATGACTGCAATTAGGTATTTTATTGTAAAATATTTGCAATTAGGGAGTCTGGAATTTGTAGTCTCGAAGTATCACCCATGCTACTGAATCACGTCTGTTTTTTGATAATATTGATAAATTACTATAGGTAATATTGATAAATAATTGATAAATTACTGTTCAGTATTTCAAATATGGAGCAATGCTTAGATCATAAGATTTTTGTTACGAAAATGTTTTTAAAAGATATCTTTTTATTTTTAAAATCAAATCAGTTACTCGTACCTCCACTAACACTGTATCCTGTACATAATTGCTACATTGCGGAAATTTTCTCCAGATAGATGCACATATAAGTACACGGAGAGAAAATTTCTATAAAAATTACTGTGCTCATACTACAATCGACATGTAACATATCCAATTTTACCGTACAAAAATTGGATATGTTCGCCTGTTACACGTCGATTGTAGTATGAGCACAGTAATTTTTATAGGAATTTTCTCTTCGTGTACCTATAGCTTTCTACTAGAAGCTGCAAAGGCAAGCTTTATTTTATAGAAACAGCACCATTGCAATCGCTAATTATATTTTCGAAATAAATAATAAAAATAGAAAAATTATTAGACGACGATTAACTGTGTCCAATGACTTTTATACGGAGTGAATTGAGTCACAAATCTTTTAGTAAACTGAATGAACTGAACTGCAACCTCTGTTAAATCTGCCACAAAAGGAAGCATAATCTTAGTGTATTTACACTACTCTACAAAAATCTACGAACAGTAAAATTGATGCGCATTATACAATAATTTAACCGGAAAGAAGTTAGCGCCGAAAGTTGAAAAATCTTTTTGTTTTTTATATGGTTAAATTGCTCCCAAATTGCTCCTTTAAAATCAGTAATTGCCCCACATGAAACTTAATTATTTAATTAGTTATTTATAAAGAAAAAAAATTTTTTCCGTTATTCAAGTTATCAAAATCTCCCAAAAATTCAATTATCCTTAAATATATGCAAACAACTTAAAGAGTATGTTGGATTGCCTATACGTTTTAATAAGACATAACCTAATTCTAAATATTTTTTATTTTAATATATTTTAATTATTATTCAGAAAAATTAATATTTAACTTTTAAATTAGATGGAGCAAATTAGGAGCAATTTTTTGATATAAAGTAATTATATAAAAATGCATTATTTGACAAGATTTTGATCATCGAAATAGTGAAACAAAAAAGCTTTTTTGTTTGTAAATAACTAATTAAATAACTACGTTTCAGGTGGAGCAATTATTGATTCCAAAGGAGCAATTTGGGAGCAATTTAGTCATATAACAAACAAAAAGATTTTTCAACTTTCGGCGCCAACTTCTTTCCGGTAATAATTTATACAAGGTGTTAGTGAATAATTGCAAAAGATTTTAATAGGTATTTTCTGTGTAAAAACTCTCTTAAAATGATTTCTTTGTTCAAAGATTAAAAATTTCTTTGAATTGTTGTTTCTTTGAATAAAAAATTTTTTTTTTGATTCAAAGAAATGGTTCTTTGACTAATATAAAAAATTCAAGAAAATGTTTCTTTGAATCAAAAAAGTAATTTTTTTAACTCAGAGAAATATTTTTTTGATCCAAAGAAAATTTTAATCTTTGAACAAAGAAATCATTTTGAGGGTGTACGTACACCTAAATCCAGGTCCGTATAGTTTACAAGATCCAGAGTAAATGGGCTACTAGATAGCCCATACCGGTTTTGTGATAGGAACAATAACTGAAAATTATTTTCCATTTTGAAAATGGCTGCATTTTTGTCAACAATTTATGGAACATTTAAAACAAATACTTTTGAATTGGAAAAAATCATTGGCAAAATATTCTTCATAAGGAACAATAAAGTGTATTCACATAATCGCTCCAATGTCGCTCCGATATCAGTCGCGGTCTAGTTCCGCTCCAGTACCGCTCCAGTGCCAATGCCACGCAGAAATATTTTATTGGAGAGATATCAGACTTGTTATGACTTGTATCTATAGTGTAAACACTTTTTTCTACAATCTTAGTGGAAAGTAGGCTTTTGCGCTCTGTGAAGAGAGCGCAAAATGTGTATTTGCTGAAGACCCTAGTTGCCGAGCAACAAATTACTACATTTCGCTTTAAAGCGGAAAATCAATACTTTGTCGCTCGCTCAACGTATATTTAATTATAAATCGGGTAGGCGTTGTTTATATTTTCTATGGTAACAAATAAACAGATTCTAAAATTATTTTATTTTTATCTTAATCAAGTGAAATATTAAGCTTATTTAATTTCAAAATAACTACAAAATATTAATTAAAAATAATAAATAACTATAATTAATAAATAATAAGAATCAAAAATTAAAAAAAAAAAATGTACGAAAATATTGATGGAAATATGTAATAGTGACAGTGATTTCTCAAGTACACGTCCAGATATTTCTGAAATTGCGAAAATTATAATATTACAGTAAAATTAACGTCTATTAATATTTTTTCAAGTATCTTTTGAATAAAAAATACATTTTATAAGATGGCAGAAAAAATTTTGTGTGTAATTCGAGCACAAAATGACATTGCCGCTCTTATGAGAATAACGCGCTCCATTTTGCGCTCTTAATACACAAATAACTATTTTGATTCCACTCCGGTCCGCTCGCATTTAGTTGTTATGAAAAGATATTTGTATCAAACTGATTGTGAGACCGAATTGGGAGCGTACCGAGAGCGGCATTATAATGTGAACGGAGGACGAATAGATACCAGCAATGTAATGTGAACAGAATCATATCGGAGCGAGACCGAAGCGGGAGCGCACCGATATCGGCACTATACTGTGGATCGGGTCTAAAAGTTTTCAGTTCAGTTAAAAAAACAAAAAATTTCATTTAGTTAAATGAAAACGTCGAAAATTTAATGTAAGATTTTTTACAAATTTTATGAATCTCTGGCCTTCTCCGCCTCCACCCCTTGGCGACGCCGCGCCGTTTCACGCACTGCAGTACATTACTCTTCATTTTAAATTGTAAATAGTAGTAAATAACAATTATTATTAACTATTAAACAGTAATTGTTAATTTTCTCCAGTTAGTACTTCTCTACCGCTCAAATCTACTTAATTTCATGTCTATTAATAAAGCAATGATTTAACTAAAACAAGTGTAACTGACAGCTGCTCACGGGCCCACGTCCATACTAAAGTAATTGATTTCTTAAACATTTTTTTTTTTTAACAAAATAAAAACCTATTATCAATTTGCAAATACGATATTTATAAATTTTTTTAGCAAGGCATAGGTGTATGTATATATTTACGGTATATCGAGAAAGTACACATTGTTATATAAGAAAGTAATAGGTAAATAGTTAAAAAATCCGTCGATATCAAAAATTAATTTTGCTAAGCAAAAAATTTATAAATGAGAAAAGTATTTAAATTGAATTTCATGTTAAGGTTATTTACTTTTCTAATTATTTAAAAAATTCAATTTTCAAGATGTTGATTTATAAATGTTTAGCGTACCTATGTAGGGGAGCAGGGGATAATTGTAGCCTAATAAGGAAAAACAAAAATATATCGAACCGTTCTAACAATTTATTTATTTTTTAAATTAAAACGCATAGCTTGTCTATTTGACCAACAAATAAGCTGAATTGTAGTCAGCAAAACAATATTTTTCTGGTTGAAAAATTTTTTTGCCTAAAGATTACCATCTCCCATTGCCCAACAGGTCGGGAAATGGGAGCCAGAAATTTATTTTAAAAATTGTAAAAACAAAATCAGTCTTCCAAAACAAAATAAGTGCAAAAATACAGCAAATAAAGGTATTTTTACAATGAAATTTAATTTGAAAATAAAATAAAAGAATTATTCTAAGCATTCTAAAGGTTTCGATTCGAAAGATCAGGGCAAAGGACACAAATATAATCAGCTACGCTGTTGAAGTCAAAACATTCTCCGTGTGTCCAGTTTCCACCGCCTCTGCAACAATACCATATAACTATCTTTGAAAAAAAGCCTTACACTTAATCTTTTCCAGAAGAGAGCCACATACGCTCTCATTTCCCAAAATCCACCATATTTTGTAAAAGATGGCTATACCTATATTTCGATATTCATTTGGTATCACAATTCTGGTAATCATAACAAAAAATAGACAAGCTTAGCTTTATAATTAGTGATAATTATAATAAAAAATTCAATTTTGTTCTTACTTTGACATCGTTAAAATTATTTTGTTATAAGCACCGACCACAAAAAACAAAACTTCTCTTAACAACTGAATGTGTGCAAAGTGCAACTACCGGAAAATGCGCATGATAGAAGTTTAGCCGACAAGTACCTACTGAAGACATTAAGTCTTCCCGCTTTAAATCTTCTGCCATTACTCGCAGGCTCCCATTACCCCTCGCTCCCTTGTGCATGAGTAGAGTAAAGCTACCAATAGTTGATGCTTCTTTTTATGCATTTTTTAATATTTGGCTTCGTAAACTTCGCACAAACATTAGAAATAGAAATTTATAGGACATTGAAAAATTGCTAAATTCTTTAAAGAGTTAATTCCTGAATTATAAAACTTTAAATTTTTAAATTCTACACTGAAAAGAAAATGCTGGTTATCACAATCACAAAGTTACTATAATTATTTTTTAGTGAAATACTCTCCAAATATTTGGGAAAAGTAGACGCCTAGAGTGGGCGCTTGATTAAAGCCGCTCCAGGGCACAAAATTTGCAGTTACGTGTCTGTGCAAAATTACACTTTTTCAGCGTAACTATTCTTTATTGTGTAAGTATGGTCTAATATTGGGAAAAGCATGACGAAACATTTCAGTTTGTTTTATAAATAGAAAACGATTAAGTATTACGTAGCGTATTTATTACTCAAAAATTAGAACAAGATGACAATTTTAAAAAATCTTCCTACCAAATAAACAAATACTTTACTTTGCAAAATACCACGTTTATTTTAAATACCACAAAAAAAAAATAAACGTGGTATTTTGCAAAGTAAAGTATTTGTTTATTATTTACAAATATGGAATACCATAAAGTAACGCTCAAATCTATTAATACTTCCTACCAAATGTTAAAAAAATACCCCTGTCGCAGCATCTGCATAACATAGCGAATTTCTATTTACAAAAATCCGTTTTTTTGTGATTTTTCATCCTTCTAAGTGATTTTTCCTCTTCTTTCTAATGGTGTAAATAAATGTCGGAAAAATTTTTTAACTTGAGACAATTTTGGCAAAAAACTAATTTTTGTCACTAAAAATTACCAAAAAAAACCATGTTCCAGGCATCCAACATGGCTGGCTAACGAACTTGTCCAACGGTGTGGGACTAAATACAAATGTAATACATAAATTTTAGTGAATATTATTTTTTGTTTGTAGGGACCTCAAAACAAATTTCTCAAGTCGCATCATGAGAGTGGCTGTAATAGCTAAATTCCATTCTGGAAATTCGCTAAAACCACCCATAAAATCTATAAGTCTAGCAAGTACTTAACACATTAATATTTTTTGTATATATCAACACCTAAAAACATTTCAGTCCCTTTTTGACAATCTTGCCAGAACTTTTTAAATTTTTTTTTTATTGTTAAAATCGAAACGTTATTTTGAAGACGGTTAAAATTACTATATTTTACATCAAAGTGTCAACAACAATCACCCCCTAGTTAATTAACCCTAGACTTGGTGCTAGAAAATTGAGAAAAAACAGGTCATATAGATTTTTTTAATTTAGATTTTATTTGTAATGATTGAGTTACGAAATTCAAAAGGACATTTTAAAAATATGTGTATTCGCTATGAGTCTTTGTCTGGAGAGAATTCAGCTCCTCAAAATCGGCTCCAGCGCTCAAGATGGACAGAACGTATCAGTTTATCAGGACGGCATTTGTACATAATTTTAATATTTAAGAAAGAGTATTTTGTTCTAAATACTTGTTTGATTTTTTCAAGGTGAGTATTTATCACGGTTTCTGTTTACCAGCTTCTACAAAATAAAAAAAAATCATTTGTAACACTACTATCAAACGTTATTTTATTTTAAAATTTAAAAGAAATATATAAAAGTTACCTCTTATATGCTTTTTTTGGGTTAATTTTTGAAAAAATTTTATATTTTCCGACATTTTTGAGGTAAAATGAGCAGATGTATGGTTTTTATTAAACAAATTTCAGCTTTTTAATATATTTTCGCCTTAAAATATTTAATATTTTCAAAAATGTATGATAGAATTTGTCAAAATTTAAAATTATTTGTTTTGTTGTCAAAAGAAAAAACAAAATAAAAAAAAAATGAATGTGCATATTTATTTACGAGTAAAATGCTATGTTTATACATAATAATTATAACAGTATTGTAATTTGGATAAAAAATTACGTAAAAATACTATTGTTTGAAAATGATTTAACGTAATTTTTATGCGATTGTAGCAAACTCTTCTTAATTTTAGTAAAGTGTAAACATAATCTAAATTCTGACCGTATCACATAAAACAAATTTTCTTGGTAATTTTCCTATAAAAAAATGGAATAGATAGATTATAAAGATTTACTCAACTGAGAGAAATAAAATATAACTGAATCGTTAAATTGGATTAAAAAAATTATGACACGTCTCTTATAAAAAGCCGTGTTTTTTTTTAATGTAGCATCGCAAAAAATGAGACAGAAAAAAAAAGATTGTGAGTGCGAGTGTAATAAAAAATGATTCCTTCCAACATATATTCTAACTTTTCTCAAAATGTAATTAATTTAGAGCAATTGTGTTAAAACATTTTTTACGCATATTGCATTTTACTTTAGCTTAGTGTAAAAAAAAAATTTGAAAAATTGCTTAATGCTGGCAAAAAACTCATTTTGTTGACAAAAAATGCCCGAAATACCTACTTCTGGGCATCCGATGTGTCTGGCTAACGAACTTAGCCGAGCCAATCTAGTCTTCAGTACGCACACAAAATTTCATAAGCATTAAACGTTTCGTTCGAGAGTTATCGGGCGGATAATTCTTTAGAAAATACTTTTATAAAATCGATAAGTTCCACCTCGGAATCTTTTCTCGCAAGATAAAAGTATTTTCTTTTAGCGAATTTCGAAAACTCGAAATTCAGCTATTACAGTAGGTGTCAGGACGCGACCTAAGCCCGGGACCATAACAGAAATATGTTTTTAGTTCCCTAGAATACGAAAATGATATTCGCTAAAAATTTATATATATATATATATATATATATATATATATATATATTATATATATTATATATATATATATATATATATATATATATATATATATATATATATATATATATATATATATATATATATATATTATAATACTTTTATCTTGCGAGAAAAGATTCCGAGGTGGAACTTATCGATTTTATAAAAGTTCAGTATGTAGTAAAATAGTAAAAGTGGCTCTGTTGTTCTATTTTAAAGTGTTTTCTATCAGCATACAATCTGTTTAAATGGCTGAGAGTTAAAATTTAGTAGTAAATTTTACAAAAACAGGATTATTATAATTAAGAGTTATTATAATTTTTGTACTTTGTTGTGAAATATCAAATCTAGGGGTAGGTTGAGTAGGGGAGGCTACTAATTTCATGATAGGTACTGCTTGAAGAGTGAAAGAATTTTCTTTACAATAAAAAGATTAAAATAGTAGTTAGCATTTCTTAGAAGTGTAATTTTTAGATTCAAAATTCAGTTTGGGCAACTTTGCGACAGTGGCACGCATCCGGTTAAGCTTACTTAGTACCCACTTTTATCACTAACACATTGGCAATTATCACAATAAGTGTTTCTGACACTTATTGTGATAATAAGACAAGTGTCTAACTTTTACAATGGTAGTTTTTAAATTATACTATTTTTAGCGAAAATTTTCGTCCGCAAATATCACAAACGTTGCATTGTAGAAAAAAATTACGAAAATTCTAAAAATTTAACCAGACTATTACAAACATGTACTGTGACTGCGTTAAAACGTACTATTTGTTATTGAAAATTATTTATAAGGAATTGATATGGTAATTTTCGATCGATAATTTTACTCTTCTTCAAACATATTGAAGTTTTACTAATATCGATAGATTAGTCTGGGGATCGTTACTTGTTGGATATTTTATATACGGTAGAAATGGAGACTTTTTTTTTATTTATAACTGAAGTAGACAAGCATAACAAATTTTTCGGTGGTAAAAACAAACATGAAGAAATTACAGGTTTTTAAACGCACGAAATATAAAAAAAAAAAAGTTAAAAATTATATTGAGTAAATGAATACAAGATATTTACTTATTTTATAAAATAGAAAAATTAAAGTAATAAAGTCAGAACAATTAAAATCGAGTTCCTCAGTCGCATATTGTAGGTGTGACTCAAAAAAAAAAAAAAAAAAAATGAAAAAATATTAGTAGTGTTTGTTTATAGGAAAACTAGACGCAGAAATTTAATAAAAATATCAGTAAATACTTAATAATTAATTCTTTGAATTTCATACTGATTTACGTGATCTACTTGTGGCCCCAACATAAATTTCTAACTGTGTCATATCGAAATATTTTTCCAAACAGATAAGTTTGGAAAGATAACAGTGTCCATGATCATGTATAATGGATTTATCAATCTTGCTTTCAGATTACTTGTGATTTAAGTATTAGGTTGGTCTAAATGAAATGGCCATTTATAAAGTTGAAACATGTATTTTTCAAACTTAAACTTCCATAGTGATGAGCAAATGCAAGACCAAGACCAAGACTTGGCAGTCTTGGTCTTGGTCTTGTTCTTGCATTAAGAATCTTGGTCTTGGTGTTGCTAGAGCAGTTTGAGTCTTGGTCTTGGTCTTGGTCTTGCAAAATGCAGTCTTGGTCTTGGTCTTGGTATTGCTAAAGAATCTTGCACTTTCTTGCATTTTTTTATTACCGAATTTTTTCCTTCTAAAATCAGAATTTTCTCTCTTTACGGTATTAATTATACTTTTAAACTATTTAAATAATTTAGCAAGAGTCTTGCTTTTTTCTTGCGATAGTCTTGGTCTTGCTCACTTGAGTCTTGGTATTGGTCTTGTAGCCGTACTTATAGTCTTGGTCTTGGTCTTGGTCTTGGTCTTGCAAAAAATGCAAGACCAAGACAAGACTGCAAGACCAAGACTAATTTTGCTCGTCACTAAACTTCCACAACTAATCAAAATGGTCATCTACTTTCATTATACTTCTGCCAACGTGACCCAAGTGCATCAACGTCCTTCTCCAAAAAATCTGGAGAACGTGAATCGATAAATTTTTTAAATGCATTTTTCACACTTTTTTTCCATCGAAATTTTATCCTTCGAAAAACACTCTCAGATGTTTGGAAAGATGATAACCTATTGGTGGGATCTGCAGCCGGATCTCTTAGTTGGATGACCAAGAGATCCAGGTTCGAGTCCCAGCCGATCAAGTTTGACAATTTTAATGTGAACACTATTTGAATTTTAATTAATATAATGGATTGGCCATACATGCCAATAAGTAAATCGAGTGTTCAAGTATAAGCTAAGCTGGACATCAAGTGAACATGAATGTTGGTGTACCTATGTATAAATACGAACAAAAGTTCGTCTTACATTAATAATGTTTCACAGGTACTCGATAACATTTGAAATTAAAAATATTGGGGAGATGTCTGGAGAATAAAATTAAAATGAAATTCCTTCTCTATTCGATCGAACTGCAAAGAATTATGGATCTCAAAACGTCTCAATTTGTCTTTCTCTATGATTTCATGGTGCATGTATTTATCCAATTTTTTCACTTTTTCCAACGTATCTAAATATCAAACGATGGTTGAATGATCAACTTCGAGTCTTTTTGAAATCTTTCGGACTATTAAACTCAGATCCGCTTCAACTATCTTCTTTAAAACAACGTCATCAGTGGTAGAAGGTGCGTTACCGCTAGGCAAATTGTCTCGCGTTGTCTCGGCTGCAGTATGACTAAGTTTGAATTTGTAAAATTAATTATAGGAATTTCTTTATTTTCCGTCACGGCGTTAATACAAACTTCTAAGACAAACAGTACAATATAAAAATACGATTATGCGCACTAAATCACGTATGGATAATGTACTTTTCACAAAATATACATACACCACCTGTATGAAACAAGAGTGCAGAATACAGGTAATCTGCAGAACAAGTAATCTGCAGAAGTGTCAAGTTCTAAATACTGAAAACGACCATTTCATTTGCACCAACCTAATGCCAAATGATGATCATGTCAGAAAATTCATAGATGCAATTGCGTCGCGAGTATAGACGAACAAGATTTATTCCAACACAAAAATTTTTTATTCAGTTTTATTTTTCACATATTTTAAAATCATTCTTAGGAAAAATAGTTTTAAAAAAGACATTCGAACTTCATCATTTTATTACTTCTTTACTACTCAGAAAAATGCTCTTGGCTTGTTATTCTTCTTTTACTTTCTTTCTTTAAGAAAGGAAGTTGTAATATGAAAAAATTATGTAATATTACTTGTAAAAATACCATTTCTTTCAGAAAGAATTATTTCATCTGTAAACTGTCCTTCATGAACAGTTTACAGTTTTGCTGTTTCGAATATACAGGCGTCACTCTCTCGTGCTTTTTCCACACCTATCATCACGCTGTACAATTGCCTTCCCTGCTTCCTTTTGGCGTACATATTGTATGGGTAGTCCCTTATCAGTAAGGAAATGTACCTTTTTTATGTATTAACATAACAACTTATTTGAGATTAAAATTATTGATTCACCTTTGCTATAGGATCCCAAGTAGGTGCAAATTTTAACAATACATGTTATAAGGCAATTGAATACGAAATAAATAAAATGCAGCATTTCAATATAGGTAAGCTACATTTATAACATGTAGAGTAAGCTACATTTATGTGCAGCTTACTAAAATGAGCAATTGTTAGAAAACAAAAATATATATATTTTACAAAAAATATTTTTTTTTCACTTTGTTCATGTAAAGACGTGTTTGTTAAAAATATGTATACTAATAATAGTTACCTACGATAATATAACGTCATAGAATTAACATCTGTCAAAAGCATAGCGAATTTGCCTTACTTACTGAAGCTAACAGTAAAAATAAAAGCGTTTGAAACTGATGCGACATTTGACGTCTTGTTACAAGCAGTCAGAAAAAATTTTTTTTGATAAAAACTATAATTATGTGAAACTTAAAAGCAAACAAACAAGAAAAAAAATTTGCATCGACAGTCTAAATATTTTAGTAGCGTTTTAAATTTTTCTAAATAAACATGCTTATAACAGACTTCGTTGTTACCAGTGCCGAAAAAACTACACCCACCGAGTTGATCTAATAGTTAGGAGCTCCGATTCTTATTTGAGTGGAAAACTAAATTGTAGAAAATCCGTCGTCAGTATTACCAATACACCATGCATTCATTACAATATAGCAGTGTTTTTCAACCTTTTCCATGGCGCGACCCCCTACTCTCCGCTATTACCAACTTTTATTTTTTTATGTTATAAATATCGAATCCGTTCATCATTATTAATTATTTTCATAGTTAGGTATCGATTAAATACGTAATTAAAGACTTGAAACGGACGCACAGAGGAGTATTTAGGTTTAATTTCTGGCCAAAATTATATTAATGTATTTTTGTACTATCAATTGGTAAAAGATACAATTTTGAAGTAAATAAACGGTTTATTATTAAAAAAAATTGTATAAAAAATTAGTTAAAACCGTCATCTTTTATCGTCATTTCTATAACTTTTTCTTCCATAAATGAAATTTTTTATCCAAATTCTTCATGGAGCATTGTTTAATAAAACCATAAGACCATTCGAGAGAAAGCTTTCACTTCCCATGATAAATCTGAAAGTGAAAATACGAAATTAGAAATGCAACATTTGAAATTCAACATTGTTAGAAATTTAACAACTGAAGTGCATATTTTTACTTAAAAATGAGCCTAAAAAAAATAGCGCAAGTATGCGCAAAATTTTCTTTCATGAACTAAATGTAGAATAGTTAAACTTTGTACTACTATAATAAATTTTGGGTGATCTAACCCGACACATGAACAAAAAGCTTCAAGTTTAAAAAATTCTATATAAATTACGTTATTTTGTTAAGAGTAACATAGACTACAAATATTTAAGTATATTAGACAATTGCATTAAAATTAAACATTAATAAATATAAGTACATACCTCGATCTTCAATATCTGTCATGAATTTTCACTTAATATTACCAACAGACATCGCAAACGCAAATTAAAAACACGGTATATTGAAAGTAACAAAAACAATAAAGTGAGTAGTTTTTTAAACAGTGGATTGCGATTGTCGTAAACAGACCAGCGTGGTAGTCTGGTAGTCTAATTGTTCTGTTTATGACGCAATGGTAATCTAAATACATAAAAAAAACAACTTTAAACGCAAAGTAATAGAGTTGAGAATGTCGACTTTTGGCCAGGTTTGACCATACAATACTCCACTGTGAGGCGTATTTTTATATCGACATCAAAATTGACGACTTATAGTAGTTTCTTAAGACGCACGTGGCGTAAAAAGTGACATGCGCACGCACGACGGTCGTCACCGTTTAACACTTCCAAGAGTAATCCCTTTGAATTCTTTGAATTGTGAACTCGCGTTAGTGTTTAAATTTATTGAATTGCCTTGCTTAGTAGTTGATCATTGTAATTACTGGAAATGGATTATTGGATTGGTATGGCTGGATGTTTTTGGAAACATATGCACAACCGTCAACTTCAAGTTCCAATGAGAGTAATAAAACAAAACCAAAGAAAAAGTGTCTATATGACGACAATTATTTAAAATTCGGATTTACTGTTATTGAAAATAAGTCGCAATTTTGAAACTTTATCGCGCAAAAGTATGAAACTCGCATATTAATGTAACCATTAATTAACCTTCTCTTTATTAAATATCATGAACTAGGGTGGTTTTATTTTTAAAGCACTGCGACCCTCTTAGAAAGGCTTCGCGACCCCCCAGGGGGTCGCGACCCATAGGTTAAAAAACACTGCAATATAGAATCATTCTAAATCCAACAAAGAAATAATTTTCAAATTTTTAAATCTGCCATAATTTTTCAATAATTTTGCATAATTGACTAAATCGCTTCAGATACTAAAAAATGTCTCTATCACACAATAAATACACAAATTTTTTTTTTAGAACTGATGGTTGATGGCAAAGCGGATATTGATCCTGAATATTTTTATTTTTCAAGTGTATTGAAAAGTAATATACTTTCCCGAGCTTATTGACGCACGAGTCACTCGTAGTAATAAAGCAGAATTTTTCTCAAATGATTTATATTTTGTGATATTTATTACTTTCTTAATTTATAATATTGCTAGAGAAGAAAGTCTTAAGTAGCCTCCACATTCTCGCCGAGGTTGGACGAGTCGAGAATGTAGAGGGTCATTTCGTTGTGCTTCGCGGTTGGTGTTTCAATTCTATTCTTATGCCTCGGCCAACCTCGCGAGGAACTACTTCGTCCAACTTCGGCGAGAATGTGGAGGCTGCTTTATATTTAATATATTCGAGTGTTATGTTAAAGTATTTCAGTCTGTAAATTAGAAACACAGATTTTACTTTATACCCTTTACACTACTACTTTAGTTTCAGCTTAAAACTTCTGTGTCATGTTTCGGCTTAAATTTTTTGACTATTCGTTAATGCCTTATGTCTTACAAGTAAAGGTCCCGAGGCCGGACCTATCGATTTCGATGAAACTTAAATATATTGTAGAACAATAAAAACTAAGGGACACGTATTTTTTTTTATCTGCGGAAAAACGGTTTGAAGGGGTGAAATCGCCCTTCAAAAATTGGGGTAAAAATTTAATTTTTCAAATATCTCGAAAACAGTAAGAGATAGAGCAAAAGTTTAAATTGGCGATATTGCTCTTTTTTAAAGAGCTATCTATTGATATGCAATTTGTTCATATTACATCAACAGGGTGGTTGGGGGTTAAAATTTGGGGGTTAATTTTGCAAAAAGGGGGTGAAAAATAAACAATATAAAAATTTTGTTTACAGATTTGAAATCTACGTCAAAAAATCTAATTGACCTATTTTTGCTCAATGTCCTAATATTAAGTCTAGGGGTAGTTAACTAGAGGGTGACTATGTCGAATAGTCGTACAATTTGGGTATTTCAAGAAGTTCTTCTTCGTGGAAAATAGCTTAAGATAATTAGAATAACGTAAAAATGAAATTCTGGAATTCAAAATTGAGTTTGAGCAACATTGGAGAGGGGGTGAGTCACCCTCTTAAATTACATACTAGTTTATATAAACTAATTTTTGCTATTAACACACTGATAGTGGGTAAAATAATGTCACAATAAGTGGTTCTGAAGTTGGACTAAAATGAAATTCTCGAATTCAAAATTGATTTTAAGCAACATTGGAGAGGGGGTGAGTCACCCTCTTGAATTACATACTAGTTTACATACACTAATTTTTGCAATTAACACACTGACAGGGGGTAATAATGTCACAATAGATGGTTCTGAAGTTAGACTATCGTATGTAAGGTTTTTATTAGGTTTCGTTATTTTAGGTTAGGTTATGTAATTTTCGGTATCGATAATTTTCGATAAGGAAAACTATAATATCCATTAAAAAACAAACCTAATAAAGACCTTACATATGATAGTCCAACTTCAGAACCACTTATTGTGACATTATTTTACCCACTATCAGTGTGTTAAATTAAAAAATTAGTGTATATAAACTAGTATGTAATTTAAGAGGGTGACTCACCCCCTCTCCAATGTTACTCAAACTCAATTTTGAATTCGAGAATTTCATTTCTACGTTATTTTAATTGTCCTAAGCTATTTTCTATGAAGAAGAACTTCTTGAAATACCCAAATAGTACGATTATTCGACATAGTCACCCTCTAGTTAACTACCCCTAGACTTAATATTAGGATATTGAGCAAAAACAGGTCAATTAGATTTTTTGACGTAGATTTCAAATCTGTAAACAAAATTTTTATATTGTTTATTTTTCACCCCCTTTTTGTAAAATTAACCCCCAAATTTTAACCCCCAACCACCCCTGCTGATGTAATTTGAACAAATTGCATATCAATAGATAGCTCTTTAAAAAAGAGTAATATCGCCAATTTAAACTTTTGCTCTATCTCTTACTGTTTTCGAGATATTTGAAAAATTAAATTTTTACCCCAATTTTTGGAGGGCGATTTCACCCCTTCAAACCGTTTTTCCGCAGATAAAAAAAAATACGTGTCCCTTAGTTTTTAGTGTTCTACAACATATTTAAGTTTCATCAAAATCGATAGGTCCGGCCTCGGGACCTTTACTTGTTAGTTCGGCTTATATGAGCCGTAAGATGTCATTGCAGTTTTAAAAAGTTTTAAGTAACTATTAAATTATACTTTTGATATCTAAATTATTCTTAGAACAGTTAAATTAAACGAAGATGAACTGTTTGGACATTTTATTCAGAAATTTGAACATGACTTACCTGGTTTCTTTAGTTTTTTTGTTTTTTTTACTGAGCCTCTGGGAAATTTTTGCATGCATTCAAAGTTGTTGATAAAAGGTACAATTTTTCTTTTATTTTATTTAATAAAATTTATTTTTTAAGTACTTATACAGAATTTCATGATCAATTGAATCAATTTTTTTAATGTCTAGGAAAATTGTGGATTCTATAAAAAGATTTATAAAAAATTTCATTAAGATTTTATAAAAAATTTCATTTTAAAAGTGTCATAAATATTTAAGCATACAGTAATCGACTGAAAGCTGATTCGTTCAAACAAATGACCCCAGTGCTTTAAAATTACTAGAATTTTTCGTAATGTTTAACTAATTTTACATAAAATTCAATAATAGTTGAATATAATGGAAATTGCTAGTAGTTTTAAGGGACTGAAGTTAAAACGTACTGAAATAACGAGCCACGGGAAAGAATGGTAATATTTTTATTTCGCTAAGATTTAGAAAATTATTTTGAATTTCGTGCGACTGAAAGTAGCATTTTAGAAAACTATATTTCTGGTCTTTATTTTTGTAGATATAATATTTAGGTATCGGAACATGTTTACTAGACTTAAGTTTGATATGATGCCAACATTTTATGAGGAAGTTACTAATAATTTTTAGATTATAACCATTTTTCATAATCCGCAATATTGAAATTATCGATTCCTTGCCAAATAGTTAGCGACAGGGGAGAGGGGCGTAAGATGTCTTTGGCTAATTTTTCATTTCAAGCGATGTACCAACTAATCCCGCTAAAATATTTTTCAAAAATCAACAGGAAGAAAGGTTTCTTTATATGGCGCGAGCTTTATGCAACACACCGTATAATTAATTATCAGAGTATTAATAGTTGCTACTCTGTTATAGTTAAGTGAAGATTTTATAATAATATTAATAGTGATAAGTTTACATCATTTATTGCTTGAAGTGATCTTGCACTCCCTATATCGGTGGAATTTTTTCCTGGGATAATATTTCAAGCACTAAACTCGAACTTTTTCATCTATAACTTACTATAAGGTACTTATTACAATCGGATGAATAATTATCTAATGTAGGTAGATAACTAACTATATTAATTAATCTATAGGGTAGAAGGAACTAAATTTATCCCCCTTTACATGACTGTTCGTTCTTGCAAATTTTTTAAAAACATTTTAA
The DNA here is from genome assembly GCA_035578155.1 of Brachynemurus nebulosus. NCBI lineage: Eukaryota > Metazoa > Arthropoda > Insecta > Neuroptera > Myrmeleontidae > Brachynemurus > Brachynemurus nebulosus. Next base: position 270,630 of record JAPWDM010000018.1, on the reverse strand, counting down.
CTGCAAATTACACTGAGCCATATTAAGTAGGGTAAGTGCGGGAGAGACGCCGCGTTGGGAGACATGCGGCAGTAGCAATAGTTCGTCCCTTGATTGATAGATAGCAATATTAATGGATTATATGTTTAAAATAAGTTACTTATTTAAGCTGTATATGATAACTTTTATGATTAGTCCATCAGTTTAGTAATTATCCAACTTTTTATTATTGAAAAGTAAGTTTTAATAATGTATATTTCATTGTTTTAACGAAAATGAGTTATGTTATTAGTTTACGTATATTTTAAAAGTACTATATAAAATTTTAGGTTAGAATTCCGCACTATGCTTGCTACAGCAACATGCGGCATCTATCCCAACAAAAAGGAGAGCTACCGCATCATATTACATATTAAAAACATAGAATTATACCTTAATTATACAATTTTTCTGGACTGTAAATTATGCCACGTAAATATAAAAGATCCATTAATGGATCAGGAAGAGCTCTCATATTAGTGAAGATAACGAAAATAATGACGATTGCCTGTGTATTGAATGTTTTGAAAAGTACTCAGAAACAAAAAAAAAATTGACTGGTTAAAATGTATAAAGGGCCACAAATGGTTACATATGACATGCATTACGTATGGAGATGTGTGTAATATATGTTCAAGAGGGGCGCTGCGCCAAAAAATGCAAAATTTTTAATATGAACTATGCGGCGTCTCTGCTTCTTTGATGCGGCATCTCTCCCGTAGATGTGGGAGAGACGCCGCTTTGCAGTCTCTACAAAAATGTGAATCCTGAATCCTTTATGACTCAAAATTTAAAATTGCTTATAAATAATTTTAAAGAACAATATTTACGTTTATTGTGTACGAAATTTCAGATCATTTAAATGCATACTTAAAGAACTATCAAGTGTTTTCAAAATGTGCGGCATGTCTCCCGCATTCACCCTAAAACAACTTTTTTAACCATTTTTTTAATGCCAAAATTGTTAGAAAATTTACTCAAGAATAGAAAAAATTTAACAAGAAATTTGTGAGATAGTTCTTTTTATCTTATTTTCAGAGAAAAGAGAAACGATCATATCGGTCCTAACGCGCGCATGTACCTAACGGTACCGCGTCTTTCATCAGGCACCTCTTACCATATTGATATATCTAATTGTGTTTAAAGAGAGGAAAGCTAATGTCCCCTGGGAGAGGGTGCAATTTTTTTTTACAAAAACTTGAATCACGTTCTGCGACGGCCAATATGAGTTAAATACGTCCATCCGTCTTCAAATTTGAAATGCTTATTCATTAACGATTTTTTCGCAACATGAATTTTCTTATTAATAAATGTTGCTCCTGTGACGCCATTTTAAATGTTTTCACTAGCAAAAAATTTCTATAGCTTAAATTGTCAAGCATATGTTTCAATTCAATAAAGTTTGTCATTTCTGGAAGAAAAGTTCAATATAAAAGGATCATAAACAAATACTTTGCAAAATACTACTTTTATTTTTGAAACTGTGACAATATTGTTTCGAACCGTTAGTTCATTTTCAAACAGAAATTTTCAAACAAAATCAAACATTCTGTTTGGAAATGAACTAACGTTTCGAAACAATATTGTCAGAGTTTCAAAAATAAAAGTGGTATTATTGCAAAGTAAAGTATTTGTTTATTATTTACAAAAATGGAATACCATAAAGTAACGCTCAAATCTATTAATATAAAAGGATCATTTACACACGATAGTCTAGGAATTCATTTGTTCTGAAAGTTTTCTATTCTTAGTTCAAATTTCACAATCTTCCTCAAAATTTTATTTCAATTTTTAAAAATTTGGATTCATTGCTTTTATATTTGTATATGCTTCATATAGGTATACCTATGCTGCAGTGTTGTAGAAAAACAACATATCTGCATTAATAGTAAAACTGAGAAAATGGCGTTCAAAAAATTTAGTATTTTTTTTCTGGGCACACTTTGTAATACAAAGAATTTTTATTTGGTATTAAAATAGTATCAATTTTTGCTAGAAAACTTATTTTTAGGCAAATACTTCTAATTTGTCTAAATCTTTCAAATACCCCTGTCGCAGCATCTGCATAACATAGCGAATTTCCAAATATTGGGTACTGGCGGATCTCATCAAAGGCCTGTACTCATTTAAAATAATTCAGCTTTCTAAGAGTGAAAAGATGTTCAAAATCAGTTGAGTAGTTAATTTTTGGCGCTTTTTCACATGAGGCGCTTGGCGCATATATCCATTTAAAACAGTTTAGTCAAAATCGGCTGGGTAATTTATTTTTGGTAATTTTGGGACTCAAGACCCCGAACGGACTTTGTACAGCATAGTGCTATCCACCTCAAATAACTTAGTTTTCGCGCAATGAGAAAATTTTGAGAATCGGTTCGGTAGCTTATTTCTGGTTTCCAGATCTGCAAGATTCCGGTGGACCTCATTATATATATATATATATATATATATATATATATATATATATATATATATATATATATATATATATATATATATTAATAGTGAAAAACTTTCATAATCGATCCAGTTCTTTAAAAGATTTTTTCCTGGCATACCAACATAATTATTATGTTATCTTTCTATAATATATAATAATATTATATTATGACATTACGTTCATTATCTTGTTCATTTAAAATTCAATAAAAAAAAAAATCTTTATTACATATGCTTAAAATACCTGGTTAATTTTAATTAAAAAAAAAAAAATGAGACAGCGATAAGGTATTATAATACATTGATTTTGAATAACTAGCGTTTGTTTTACGCAAAAAAATGAAATTTTTCTATATTTTATAATGAATTGAGACAGAAATATAAATTACTTATTACACTGACAAAGAGAGCAAAGTAAGGCAAGAGTGAAAAATTACGATTTTCTCGAAAACTACTGAGGATAGAAAGAAAATTATTAAAAACATTTTCTTCATAATTTTTTTTCCTTTTCAACGATGTCAAAATCGAACTGTCTTATGGGAGGATCGTCTTATGATAGGATCGAATGACAAAAAATGGCCAGAAAACCTATTTTTGGGCATCTGACGTGTCTAGCTAACGAACTTAGTCGAGCCAATTCGGAATCCAGTTCGCACAGAAAATTTCATAAGCATTAAACGTTTCGTTCGAGAGTTATCGCGCGGATACATATACATATATACAGGGTGTAAAGTAAATAAGTTTCATCCTTTTGAGAGATGGTTTATCTCGGTGTAAAATTGCCGAAGACATAAAAATTTTTTCGGAATTCGCTATCTGAGAAAATCGCATCCCAGCCAGCTCATCGTTTAATATGAATTTCTCTGAATACGCCTCTGACCAAACTAAAATTATTCGCACCCTGTATAATAAAAATTTTTTAAAAATAAAAATAAATTTTTTTTTTATTTTACGACAATATGTAAACATCTGCCGACTTTTGAATTGATAGGTACTGTATAGTAAAAAAAAAAACCGAACACTGTTTTTCATAAATTTTGGTTAAAATATGTTTGAAATATTTTTGTATGTTTTTATTTCACAGGACGTTATGAATATTGCAAGAACCGTAACTCTGGTATTGTTGCATTTCTTTAATTACAAATATTTAGTTGCATTACTTTAATTACAAGTATTAATTTAATTAAAAATTACATTAAAAATTACACTTGAATTTTTAAACAAAAAAAAATAAAAACTGTCCTTTAACTGTCATAAAACATTGTTGTTAATATTGTTGGTACACAACACAGATTAAAAAGTGAATTTTTATTCATAAGTGAGTAACTTTAGCGGAAAACTGTAACAGAGAATTCCAAACTTCGGCATTAATTATCATTATTGTAAAATTATTTTACCAAATTTGTTCTATTATACCAACAAGCTGATACAAAACACATTTAAAAATTTATGTACTATAAACATACATAGTAGTCCGTCTATTGTGTAAGCAAATATACAGTAAGGTAAATGTCCCAAATTCCGACACTTTAAGGAAGAACCAAACATATTTTCCTAAAATAATTTAAAATTCGTTGGAAAGGCTGAAAGTCTTTTGTCAACAACCAGACCAAAATTTTTACTTTAGATAAATTATCACCTAAGAAAAATAGAAAGATAAAATACAAAAAATAAGAATTTTTGTACTACTGCAATGGCACATAATTTCGACATCTACCATAAGAACTTAGCTCTAAATTCAATACCTTTGTGAACTTATTTTCGTGTTTTTAAATTCAACAGTGTCCATAATTTTGACTATAAACGCTTTAGCTCAAATAAAAAAGAAAAAAAAAATGATAAAGATGCATTTAAGTATAATTTATTGAAAAATTGCTTTATTTATTACACGTACATATTAGTTAATAATGTACTTTTCCAATTTCTGCTAATATGAAAATTAATACTGTTTTGTTGTATATTTCGCAAAATAACTAATTGATCATTAATTTTAGTACAATATTTGTTAAAAATAAATCGAAATATACAAAAGGTAGTATTGCCTAATGTTCATAGATATCTCTGATATACAAAACGAACGTTTTAAAAGCAGAATTTTTTTAAATTCTTTAAAATAATATAAACGTTTGATTTTAAGACACTGTCTGATTTTGGGTCATTTACCTTATCTATTGATTCATTCAAATTGATAAATATTCCTTTTCATTTCCCAGTGTGTCAAAATCGTCAAAACATTTTTTTTAAATAAACAATTACAGACATACTCACATACATATGTACTTGGGGATTCACAGACAATCATGATGATATCATCACATCAACCATCGATAATCAAGGAGTTGGCCAAGTGCGTATTTAACACACATTAAGCCGAGTTCCTGAGTTATTTGCGTTTTTGTATTTTTGGAGATAAGATACATCGCATAGCATATTTTTTTACGGTTTACTGTGAAAATAAATAAATATATTTGTACTTGTGTTACTTAAGGGTCAATTAAGTGGTAATTGGATTCCTTACAAACCACATGGACTTCGACATACAATATTTCTGAAACAAGGTGTAAAGATTAGAAGTTGTTAAAAGAACCTTAACTTGATTTTAAAAGATTTTTTTAATGATATGCTGCAAACAATTATTTTTGAAGGAACTTACGAAAAAAAATTTTCGTAAGTTCTCTTCTCTTCTAAATTTCTCTTAATAATTTTGATTTGAATTTTTGGAAATGTTATCTAATATCAGAATATACTTTGACGTAAAATTTCACTTACTGAGTGTACTAAAAGTGTTTATGCCCAGCTTTAAATACGGAAGATGGGTACCATAAGAAATTAAGAAAGAAATTGTTTTACTGACGGTTAATTGAGATATCTATCTGTAGCATGTATTGTATTTGCAAAATTTCGTTTTCATACATGCAAAGGCGTGGAAATTCTGAAAATGTTACAATCAAAAAATTATAAGAACTTCCAGAGTTCTTCGGAACCCTAATTTTTGAAAATTATTTTTTAAAGACATACATAAACATAATATTTTATTACCTGTCAAACTGAATATATTTATGTGTTTTGGAAACACCAGTAACCTATTTATTTTATAAGTATGTATATGCATTTGTAGTTGAATGTGTATGTGTGATTATGTGAATATGTGATCCAGAATAAAGATGGAACAATGTGATTGTTGTATGAATTAACTGTGTGAAAATAAATTAGCGATTTATAATTTTTTTAAATCAAAGTATTAAAATTAAAAGTATGTGTATGTGCGTGAATAATAAACCAATTGTATATTTTAGAAATGTTTTAAAATTTAATTGTTGTGTCATAATTCATAAATACTTCAACTTAATGTACTTGCTCTGAGATAGTCAGGTACAAAAGTTTATCTCAGCAAAAAAACTTTATTTTATCAAAAATTAAATAATGTATTGATATTCTTCAGTTATTATATTTGTATACCACTTGTTTTTTTGTATTTCCGCGCACTTATGTTGTAGCAATTTAAAAGAATTGTTGAAAAAATGTTGTAAAAACGTAGTAAAATGATGTTTTTAAATTATATTTCAAAATCGGCGTGGTCAATAATTTTTATTTCTTATTAAATATGGTTTGTAACTTTGTATTAAATAACATTCAATTTTTATCAAATTCCTTTGACACGTTTTCATTTTATTCTAAAAAAATAGAATTTTCCCATAAGAACCCGTGTTAAAATTACAAAACTTTGAAATCGTTTTTCTCAAAATTGGGGTGGTCAATTTTTTTTTTCGGTAAGGGCTCGTATTATTGGTATTGGAGAAAATAAATATCTAGTGAACTTTGTTAAATTTCCAAATAATTTAATGAGATTTGACGAAATCGATCTATTTGATATGTGACGTAAATTGTCTCATTAAAAATTATGTTTAAATTTTTATGGACACTACTGTATAACTATTTTCAAAAGATTCCGTAAACAAGCAGGTAAAAATATTTTGTTGACAAAAAAATTTACATTCAAAAAAGCAAAGGAAAAAAATGATAAGTAATCAGAGCCTGATTAAGTTTTTTTTTCTAGGGGCCATTTTTTAACACGTTTTTGACAATCGAAAATTTCTGAAATGAAACTTGATCGGTAAAATTTAACTAGCAATACTTAATTTAATTAGTAGACTGAGACCTTTCTCTCCTGCAAATTATGAAACTTATTTACTTTACACCCTGTATATATATATATATATATATATATATATATATATATATATATATATATATATATATATATATATATATATTAGTGATGGGCTTTATAGTTACTTTTAGGTACCAGTAACTATTAGTTACTTTCAGTATAAATACTAGTTATTTTATGTAGTTAGTTAGTTAGTTACTTTTGCATTGTACTTATACGTATCTCAAATAGTACCTAAATACAAACATCCTGATACTATGTAACTATCTTATGTATGGTGAAGATCGTTTACCAGTTACAAGGATTATCGGTTACAATGAAATAAATACTCAATATGTAACCGTAGTATATATAATAAGTAGTGTAATGAGTAGGCAGGACAACATAAAATAATAAAAAATCCACAACTCAGGGACAAAAATATAATTTATTTGCCATGCTTTTGTTAAGTATTTCTTTTTTCTTAAAATTTATTTTTTCTTAAAATTGTAAACTCTTTTACCTCAGATGTGAAACATCTGGACTCATCATAAACTGATAAATCGTTCAAGTCAGTCTTGTCCAGAATCCTTATGAAAATGAACAAACATGCCATACATACATATTGGAAATACGTACACAGGCTAGAAGGTGCTATAAGTAACTTATACATACTGTGCTATAAGGACTATAAGTAACTAACTATTGTGCAGGTATGTCAGATATGTATATACATAATTTATTGTATAATACATCCATGGTAACTACCTAAGTAACTAAGGGTATTCAAATGGCATCGCTAGTTAGTTAGTTACTTTACAAGTAACTGGTATTTTTTAACAGTTAGTTAGTTACTAGCCCATCACTAATATATATATATATATATATATATATATAATATTTCATTTTATATAATACTTTTTCATTATTTTATTCCTAAAGGACCTGTCCATAAAGCTGAGTATGGGTTTCAAGTAATTTTAAAAATTAACTATAAAATTGTAATCCCAAAGCTCTAGAAATTATAAAACCCAATTTTTTATTTAAAAAAAAATGTTTAAAAATAGTTACAATTGTTCAAATGGAAAAAGCATACTCCACTTTATGCGCAATATGTGTATGAACAAAATAAAAAAATTTAAGTCTCTATCTTTTCTTAAATCTCTATCTTAACTTGAGATATAATTTTCCTTGTCGGGAAAAACACAAGTTTCGGGAAACGGTAAAAAACAAAAATAATAACAAAAGAAGCGGTTTACTCACTGTTTATTAAAACGTCTACAAAGGCATACAAATAAAATAACATTATCTCAGTGCATACTATAACTCGTGTACACACCAAAATTAAATATTAATGATCAAATCGCGAGGGGGGGGGGCGAGCGTTATCTGCAAAGAAGCAGCAACTTGGCTGTGCAGCGGCTCACAAATAAATATTTTTCTACTTGAAAAAAAATTTTTTGGCCATGTTTTATATATCACCGTTTTTGTAAAGAACCACAGAACGAAATAAAAACAAGAAACGAGATTCGAAAAAAATTAGTTTATTAGCCGTTTCTAGCGTGAACTACCCCCTTAATAGAAAGTATTTAAAATAAGCCATCCGATGGTATTTGATAAAAATGTCACATACGTTGTTTTTTTATAACACGGCAGTATAGTATGTTTAAAAATTATATTAAGAATACAGTTTACGTTTCTACAGCTAAAATTCTCCCTTTTACTGTACATGGTTTTTAATTTACTGTGTTGGTTATAGTTGGGGAGAAAGAAAATGACATAGTAAAAGACTGAAAAATTGTTGATAAAACTTATGTAACCTCAAATTTTAGCATGTCACCTGCCATGTGGAAGAATTCTTTAAACGTGTACATTTATTTTTGGTTTTATCTTTATACTTATTTTATTTTTTTTTTTTTTTACTCCTGAAAAATATAAAGTTAACAAAAAAAATAAAAGAACAATAGCTTATCCTGATAACACAAACAAGTTACGAATGATGCTGTTCACATTTTCCACGAATCTATGTTAGAGGAGATAAATATTACTGGTATATAGAATATCAATTTTTTTTTTTTTTAAAAAAAGCTAGATTCATAAAACGAAATATGAAAATAATCACATTTTGTGAAATTTGGTTTGATTAATATTAATACAATAATAGAAACAATAGTGAAAAATATTCACGAAATAATTCTTGATAAAATCAAGCCTTCATTTACCTAATTTTATCATTGAATGGCAAATGACATGTCAGATATAAGGTGTGTTTGGTAGCTTGCATTAGTGTATACTTTATTGCATTTTGTAGTGAAAATGCGTTTGGTATTATTTAGTGTAGATAAAAACAACTGTTTGGTATGCTAGTGTAGTGTAATTTATACTGCACGAATTACACCAGGGTTTGAAAAAGAGCAACTAGTGTAGTGAGTGTAAATTCATAGTTAGCTTGGTTTTGACAGTTTTGACATTAAATTGGTATCATTTCACTTTAAATTTTTTTTTAAATTCTATTTCAAAAATAATTACCAAAGAAATACTTATTAAAGCAGCAGAAAAGTATAATCATTAATGAAATTAATAGTGATGATAGTGATAATAATTCGGAAATCGACGAAGAAAACAGTAGTGACAGCAGTAGATGACGAAGAAAGCAGTAGTAGAATTGCAGTTTTTTATTAAAGAGAATGTAAAAAAAATATATAAATATAAAAAATGTATAAATAAATAGTATAAAAAGAAAATATTTATTATAAATTTGATAAATTTAATTAAGTATTCCTTATTAAAATAATAAAAAATGAAATTTCAACAGTTTTATATGTCACTTGTCCGGTCAATGACTACGTTCAGCAGAACGCAACAGTTGCAAGACGGTTTATGATTTTCTGCTGAATGGTATTTTTTTTCCGTTGATTTGCAACATGTTTACTCAGCGGTCGCCATGTTTTCCATCATATTTAAAGTGCGCTGCAAAGAAGCGGAATGTGTTGTCGGAAATAGTCAGCACTGATTGGTTGATTGCTTGTCAAACGTTAACTGTCATCGTCCTTGTATAAAAAACGTTTACCAGAATAAAAAAACTGTTGCAATTAATCACTAATCGCTTATTGAGCGCTGAAATCTGCTGAACGTAACCAATTTAAACTTTAATCCTGTAACTACAGTAACTATTAATTGATTCCTATTAAAAGAATTTAAATTTTTAATTTATTCAGGTTTATCTTTAACTTGAACAAATTTGTATGTCCAACAAACTCAACAAATTTTAAATTATTGCGCCACTTTCGGTTGCACCAAGTACACTAAAAACGTTTGTTACCAACTGTTGCACTGTTTACACTGCTTACACTTATGGTCTTACACTCATTTCAATTGACATAGTGTAGGCTACCAAACACAGCTATATAATCAAGTTTCCCTAGAAGAAAATAAAATTATTCTAAAATTGTCTTGGATACAACTTGGAATTTTAAAATTTTCAAAGTGACTTTTAAATGTTATAAAGAGACGATATAACAGAAACAGTATTTACTGTTTATGGTAGCTATTACAGAAGCCGACATGGATTAAGCTAGGGTTACTCAGTGGCTAAAGATTTTCACATTTTTCGGCATAAAATTTTTTACGATTTATCATAAAAATCTAGATAAATACACATAACTGCGCCTTAGCAAATGCTATACTAATCAATTCCAAAATCAACGGACGACTAGCATGGAAGGGGGGTATAGGGGCGCCAAAATAAAAGGACGAGTCCGGATAAGGCCCATTTTTCACCCATCGGTGTTTGGATGTGATTATATTTTCTATTGAATCTAGTGACCTTCCTATTTAAGAAGGCAACATACTTTTCAATTATTCTTCTTTATTAAGCAAAAGAAATATGCAGTTCATAATAATAAATTAAATAATATAAAAACCAAAATTTTTGAGATTTAACTTTTTTTTTAAATTTAAAAATCCCTTTTATTTATAAGAGTATAATAATCATCGGAAAGCTGAATGATCTGGTGAATCAAAATCTAAACGTCTTTTTTGCAATAGATCTAATGTCGTCCAAAAGAGACACTATATCTTTTGTAGTTAAAAACGTCTCAGTGTTTACAGAGTGTAACGAATTCATAGCTGATTCGATGAAGATTTTATTATTAAGGTGATTTTTACAAGATCTCTTTCCCGACGAAATATAAAGTCCATTCTCGATGAATACCTGATTTCTAGAAGTTATGCTTATACACAATACATGAGTGATTTGAGTTATGACATCGAGGAATGGGTAGATGGATTTTTTCTTGTTCTGGTTTAGAAGTTACGCAGAATTCTGAATTTTTCAGTGTTGCATAACTTTCCGTAATATCTGAAATCGAAAGAACAATTTGATCTCTTATAATATCTGATGTAGACGCGCCAGAAGTTTTTTTTTCTTTTTAATATTTTTGAAGTAAAACTTCGGCAAGTAGGACACACATGAGCACCACTTTTTAAAATTTCGAAGAATAGATAAAATTCTTTTATTAGTACTAATACGAAAACTACAAATATTTTTTATCCATTTTTTACAACAATCACATTGTTTAGCAGGCATTGTTTTCAATTTATATATAGACAAAATAGTCAAAAACACTTTAAAGTGAAAAATTAATCGTTTACTGAAGTGTTTATTATTATTTGTCCGTGTCGCGACATGCATGCATTATATGATGCTGTGTTTAACGTATCACTTGCGATATTTATTTCAACTATTTTTTTCCCACAGAAGCGCACAAAGTACCAACTTCAAATTAATTTCATTCAACAGTATATTGAACGTAAATTAACATGTGTTAATTTGAATTTGATACCTTGAACTCTTCTTCCTGAAATAAAGGCCTATTTGTTAAAAAAATATGAAAAATGCTAAAAAATACGTGAAGAACCCAACTTTAGGACGTAATTATGACATTAAAGAAATTTAACTATGAAATAAAAATTACACCACGTTAAAGCATACATCTTGTACAAAAAAACCACAATTAGATCTCTGTAATTTGAAAATTTTTTTCAGACGTATATTATGGGCGAAAAATGGGCCTTACCCGGACTCGTCCTTTTTGTTTTAATAGTTGCGTTCAGTAATTGTGTTAAACATTTCAACAGTTATACATACATTCATAGAATAATTTATTCGCTAAACACAATAAACAGGAAACACATGAACTTGGAAGTTCAACATTTCACAAATGGGCTTAAAAAATCTTGAAAGAGACAATCAACTTCATTATAAAGATTTTTCTGACGATATTCCACACGAATTATTTCTGGAATTATTTACAAAAGAACGCAAACTTGTGTTTGGAATTTTTTATTGTAATATGTCTTACCGGATCAGATCTCGATGTAAAATTTTAGTTACTAGGGTTCATTTTCTTCACTTCAAATTTCTATTTGAATTTTTAACAATTCGGTTGCCTATATCTCTGCTGAAAATTACCTTCACAATTTATGTCGTTAGATAAAATATTTAGTTTATGACGTCCAAATAATCGGAATATGGAAAATTTCACAACAGATGAATCGGTTTTTCTATTCTTAAAGAAATTAAAATAGTAATATTAAGATGTATGTATTTTGCACTGGAGCGTTAGAAATTTATCGTAATAATTTAATAAGTGTGGACGTAAAATAATTTACAGTAGAGTTTAAAAATTATGTAAATGGGGATTCATATATCGTTTATATAATGAACCGAAAAATAAATCCCGTTTGACAATTCGAATTTAATAATTGACGGTGCATTCCAATATTATTATTATAATCATTGTATTTATTTTAATATCACTTTATAATATGAATTGTTTTGATTAGTAAATCCATTATGAAAATTTTATATAAATAAAACTGTTATAGGCTATTTATGTATTTGTTGTATTAATATAGCAATAAAACTTTTACAATAAAGCCACATTAAGCAAACCAGTCTATGGGTATTATTCGTGTGATTTGGTTCGTGTATCATTTGGTATTGAAATTGTCGGACAATTGAATTTTTTAAATGATTCAGCATAGTTTCTGTATTTAAATAAATTAATACCTGTATAAGTATAGATTTATGTCCGTACATGTAACTATGTATATGAAAGTCAAAAATCATTATATAATGAGTAGAAAATTGGCTGTATCATCATCGACATATAGTGTTAGATAATAATATCTGATAAATTTGTATACAGATGTCATCATCTTCATGGGTTGTTACTGATGTCAATAAAAAATAAAAATGAATAAAATATCAAATCAATTTGTTTTTGAAGAAAACCGAAAAATGAAAGTGTAAGGTCCAACTTTTAAAAATATAGGTACATATATTTCTGTGTATATGTATAATTACTAACATATGAATTCCTAGATAAATTAAATAGCGTATACATAAATATATTAGTTTAAAGCAGGTGGTTTGGACGCAGTCGATTCGAACTTTTTTGCCGAAATCAGTTCAAAAAACAATTCCAATTGTGGAGTGACAATTCAAAACGTGTTTTGTTATAGTTATCAAAATTTTAAAAAATCACCAAAAACTATAAGCCATTTTCTCAAAATATGTAACAGTCTGTCACCAGGGCGGCGACACAGGTAATTGGGACTACATCTCTATGATCGAGATATTAATTTTAACTTTGATTTTGACCACAGAGTAATAGAGACAACATGCTATCTCTATACTACTGGAATCAGTGCAACTAGTAAGAGATAGAAAATATGTTATATACGTGCACGGTGTTTACTTTGTATTGATGCGATATTGTGTATTTGTGTTAGTAATCATTGGTAGTAGCGGCCGTCACGTGACCGTGCTTCGCATACATATGTATGATACTACAACGCTCCGTGTGGGGACGTAACAATGCCAATGACAATCAAATCCATTGTCTTGTAATTGACCTGCACTCATCGAGTGCCAGTGAGAAAGTGACTACTAAGAGGCCTAAGGTACACAAAAATGCACACTGCAGATTTCACGATAGAGATAGTTGCTGTGCCTCTATTACTCTAGGATTTTGACCAACCAAAAATTATCTGCTGTTAATTCCACTTTAATAACAAAATTTTCCAATTCGGTTACCTAGAAATATTGTTTACGTAATGAAAGTACTTATTCAAACATGAAGAGTTGAGCTACTTACTAATTTTAAAAACTTCGTATAACGGTTTACACATTATCAATAATTCACTGTTTACTTAGGTATGTATAAAATTCAAATCATTATTTACCAGTTCTCTATATAATTACTTCGATGTTATCAATACACGATCAATATTACTGTTAGCGTTGTTGTACCTACAGACTGCCCATGAGAACTCTAAATAACAGACGAAATTAGCCTATTTGCTTTAAAATATTCGGTTGATTTTAATTGATTTTTATATGATGATGGTGAACGCGCGGGATACTAAATATAAATAAATAAGTACATAGGTATATACCCACTTGCTAATTTCCGTTCATCGTGATCAGTTCATGGAGATATAAATATAATAAATAATAAATAAAGAGATATATAGCTATACAGATATAGAGCTGTGATCCGACATTCGAATTTCCATCTAAAACTTATATCGGAATTTTGTACTTTTTTTGTACCTTTTTGTACCACAAAAAGAAAATTTTGTACCCTTTTTATTTACGAGTAAAAACATACCGTAAAACCGCCTAGATCCGGATACTTTGCACCAATCTTCAAATCAAATAATTTCTACATTAACCTGCAACAATAAACATTGGTTCTTGACGTCATTAGAGAGAGAAAAACATCCTCTAAACAGCTGTACCAATAAATACTACAGATTTCAACATTTACTATCTCATTTTACAGGATTACTATCCTACAGTTTTTCAAAGAAATAAAATGTGTATCTAACTTAGGCATGTAATTTTTGTCATAATTGTTATATTGTTTTAGTTTTGACATGTATTAAGTTTTGACATGTATTGTCATGTATTGTATATTCGATGTATATATAAAAAAATACATAAATCCGTTTAGACCCGGACACATCAGTTTATTACACTATGGCTGTGATTCGCACCAGTTGTAATTCCCACTGTCCATACGTTAATATTCCCCCCAGAATTACGCGGTTTATGCCTCCTTCTGGTGTCATATCGTATGTTTACTTTATAGAGAGGCATACTATGCATTTCCCCCTCTCCCTTCCCACAAAATATTTTGAAGTCTTTGACAGGTTCAAAGACATCAGACGATATAAAGCACTGTGCTAAACCCGACGGGAGACGTTAGTTTGCATGTTGTTACATTATTTAAGTAAGTGTCCGGGTCAAGACGGATTTGGGGTGTAGACCCGGACACTTACGAATTATTTTTTATTTTTTTTATTTTTACTTATAATGAAACAAATGGGTCAGGGATATAAAAAATAATATTCGCTCTTTCTAATGGTAATACTTTTATTGGTAATATCTATGAAGGAAACATGTATAAACATAAAACTATACCAAAAAATGTAAAAAGTGTCCGGGTCTAGACGGTTTTACGGTATACAAAAATCGGATCCCAGGTTGACACGAAAAACACAAGTACTCCAAAATGACAAAAAAATTATATCACATTTTTGGAATATTTTTGTACTTTTTTGTACCACTAAAAATAAAATTTACACCCCTAAGGTAACGGTAGTACAATAAAAATTAAGTCGGATTCCAGGTCGACGCCTGGAAACACAACTTGTAATAATTGAAAAATGAACTATGCCATATTATTGTACTATTTTTGTACCCTTCAAAAATATCAATAGAAATTTTTGTACCCTCAAGCAAACGGCTGTACGATCAAAACAAACTTGGATTCCAGGTCTACGCCAAAAACACAACTTGGAGTAATTGAAAAATTAACTATGCCATATTATTTTGGAGTACCTTTTTTGTGTCAACCTGGGATCCGACTTTTGTAGGTATATGTTTTTACTCGTAACCGAAAATGGTACGAAATTTCCTTTTTGCGGTACAAAAAGGTACAAAAAAAAGTACAAAATTCTGATATAAGTTTTACGTTGAAATTCGAAGTTCGGATGACAGCTCTATATAGCTGAGATATATTAACATATCAATATTAACATGTCAATTATATATGAATATGGTATATTTCGGTAAACAGAACGCCCATAATACTACTGACTTGAGATAAATGGAAAATTGATAGTGTTGATCTGAAGTAAATCTTACTTTAAGTAATCAAACTAATCTATAAATGTAAAATTTGGAAAAAAAAACATAGAAGTCGGAATGCTCAATGAAAATTAGGAAAAGTGTTTACCAATGGTAAAATATATTTTAGATGTGTAATATTTAAAAGTATTTCTCAGCGGTTTATTTCCACTAAGCCTTTGGAAGACTATTTGGTTTTGGCAGACCGGTAATTTCTACATTCGTAAAAATTTAGGTATGTGCTACAAATTTCTGTGAAAATTCTATCTTTTTTAACTATTCCTAGGAGAGAAAAACTACTTTTAGAAAACTAAGTATTTTTATAAATACAACTAATAACCACAGTGACCCGTAATAATAAAATAATAATAATTATAGTGTGATTTAAAAATGTGTTAAAGTTTTATAACGCATTGTTAGTCATATCAAAACACTAATATTAAACACTTCACGAAACAAAAAATAATACGTACTCAAGATGAGAAGATAATGACAATTTAATGATATACAAGGGTGGGCTTTAGTGTAATTTGGAAGCCCGAAACTAATCATAACTACTATAATTTAAACAAAAATAAAAAAAAGTACAAAATGACGAATCCGCCTCAAGTGATTTTTTTCATATCTTTCATTCAACAAAATAACATTGTAGATTTAAACGTGTTGGTATCCAGAGGATTCTCTATCTATTACAGTTGTCTTAATTTTGATGGATGACATTATTTCTCAAAAAATTAATTATGATATTTCTTTATTGGAAAAAAAATCTTTAGTTCTGTAGCTATTATTCTCCGTATTCTATATACAGTGTGTCTAAAAAAATCGACTCCTATATTATCTATGTACTTAGTTATATAAATTTTAGAACGCTCTGATATTATTCTAAGGAGACTAAGAAATAATTCAGGTTCAAGTGGAACGTGATTTTATTTCAGAATTTTTGGAAAATGTTCGTTAACCAGCAATGGTTATTCTTGTAAATATATAAACAGAAAAAAATGGAGTTTTTGGAATTGATATTCGTAAATGTAATATTTTACTTGATAATTTCAAAGAATACGAAAGAAACTACGATGAAACTGCACACTGGCTTACTGGAATTGATAAATTGATAAGTATATGAAAATACTATATTGATGATATTATTATTGGCTAGACTGTGGTTTAAGAGAGAGGGTCTTTTGGTATTTCTCTCGTAGGGAAAGATTGGTCTCTATTTAAAAATTTAATCGCATTCTTCTCAATACACTATTTTTAAAGTCTGTGAACACGATTTCTCAAAAACTATTGTTTCGATCTTATTGAAAATTTGCACACTTCTTCAAAATACCATTGACTAGTGATTGAATGAAGGATCTTTTTTCTTCGATTACAACTAATTTTACAAGGCTATTATACATAGTGAAAATTATACGAAAAATTGAATTATTTTGAGTACAATTCTGCCAAAAATTCCAATTTCAATTTTTTAAAAAATCTTTCGTTTGATCACGAGCTGTACTTACCAACTGACAAAAAAATTTGGTTTTTAAGTTTCCAATAAATCTATGATAAGTTATCGTGACCACCGGGAGGACACTTTTTTTTAGGGGTCTCCGAAAACCAGTTCCCACCGGTTGGATTTCCCAAATTTTTAAACGAAAATTTTTTGAAATATGTTGAAATGTGGCTCTTTTATGTGCTTAGCATTTTGAATAAAATAATTTAGGTACTAACATAAGTCTAAATTACAAAATCAATTTATGATATGGTAAAAAGTACGTACCTATGTTATAGATTCTGACGGTTATTTTTCGCCGAGAATCACTCTGTATATTATTAAAATAAGATAATTATAGGTTTCCTATATATAGGGATGTGTGTGTATGTATATATTTGTATGAATTAGTTTGTGATCGCTGCAAGGTACCTTTCTTTAATACGTAAAGACGAAATACCTATTGCTTCTCTGGTGTTTCATCTTTTACCGCCCGTCATTCGATCTGCTGTTACAAAGCCACAACAGTGTCGAATGAGTAATATAAGCTTTTAATAGTGTTCTTTATGAGTTTTTCGGATGTAACATATTTCATTATAAATCAGTAGTATTAAATCGGTTCTTACATTTTTTCGCTTTGTTTTGACTGTTCCAGTTTTTTTGCTTTGTTTTGTAATGTGTGCGATCTTTAAAATTGAAACTTTGTGGAACAAATCAATGAAATTTTTATTATTGCATATTATTTTTACATTATATAAATTCTTCTGGATGTATGTAAATTTTCAATTTAACAGTTGAATTTTGGAAAACGCAAAAACAAATAAACAAAATCGTTTAGAATGAAATTATATTGTGAAATAAAATAACTGGTGCGAGTATTTAACTTGAACAAAAATCAAAATTACTTTACAAAAATATCTGACCTTTTTGTCAGGCGACTGTGCGTAATCGAATGTGTAATATGTTCTAACAAGAGCGTAACCAGGACTTTCTCTAAAGTTGGGCATTCATTATTCATTTATGAAATCATGTCTTATAATTAGACAAGCGGTCATTATTTAAATAAAGCTTTAGTATTGATCAAAAATTAGGAAACTTCTTTTTAATGTTAAAAACTGTTTAAAAAAATTCTCTCTTAAGTGGGGGAGGGTAAGGTTCTTTTTTTACAAAATTTGTCATGTGGATGTTACAACAAGATTATTTTGTTAAAATTTGAAGTCAATCGGCACAAAACTAACGGTAATATAGAGTTGTAAGTCTCCGTCCTTCCAACCCGACACAGAGCTGCAGTGAACAGTTGCCCGACACATACGCAACGGGAATACCTGACAGTGGTTCCGCTTTCTGCTTACCTAAAAGCTCTTTGTTTTATGGAGCTGGTATCGATGATTTTGCGTAAATGTAGAAAAAAACACTCACCTACTGATTTTTAACTTTTAATTTTCTAGTATATAAAACTCAACATTTAAAAACGCGTTCTTGTCATATATAATTAACATTTTCAAAGTCGGCGAACTCTCTAACTCAAAAGTCAAAATCTAACGAACCGATTCTTCCGAAACTTTACATACTCTTTCTACATATAATTTCGAGGTAAAACTATCGAATTTTTTATTTTTTATGATTATTTAATTTATATTTTACAATAAAAAATAGCAGCCGAATTTTTAATTAGAGACCGGTATCTTAATTTTTAAGTTTTGCCAAAAATAAAAGAATGAATTTACAAAAGAAAAGCTTCGTGGTGTTTTACTTTGGGAAACTTACCAAATAACGCAATCTTTTTGGTTTATCGACTTCGGATGAGTTATGCGGTTCACCGCAAAGCGTCTTTAAAAATCTGCTACTATTGATCTGCCAATCAATGAAATTTTTACCGAATACTTCTCAAATATCATTCTGTTATGTACCAATTATACGAATAAATTTATACTAACCGTATCTCCAAAAAACTCCAGAAAATATGCTTATTTTATAGTGAATTAACCTTTTGACTTTTCGATTAATCTATCCAAGGTCAAAATTTCTAGACTTCAATGTGATATGTTACAATTATATAACCTATGAATAATTTAAAAATTAGTTTCAAAATATCGTAATATTAAGAAAGTCCTGGTTAATGTAAATCAGTTCAATTAATTTGATTCTGTAATTAGTTCACCAGCTTTATTCAGTGTTTTAAAAAAATTGATATTATTACTCTAGATTCAAGAAAATCGATTTATAGATTAGTTGATCTCAAAACGATATTCTTGTTAAACTATTAAAATTTCGTTATAGTTTAATTACAGCCTGCAAAGATTAACACAATTAGTTCTTATTTTAATTTACTTTAATTGCATTAACTTTTAAGATTATTGATATTGCAGGTTTTTCCGTAACCACTAGATGAATACGAGATAGCTAGGTACTATTGTTTTTTGAGACAATTTTATACCGATTCTTAAAGTCAGTTTTGATGAAACAACTTCTTGGATTCTGCAAAATGTGTGTAGTAGAAATTGAATTAAAAACATATAGTACACGAAAAGTACTAAAATCTTCTAGAATCTAAAAACAAAAACAATAAAATGTTTCCCTAGCGCATACACGAGACCATTGTTTATCAGTCACTGCTCTAATTTAATACATTTTCAACATAGCGACTGAAAGTCTAGGAAGATTACAGTCGGCCAATGATAATAATAATGATGATGATGCTGCTAGCTGATGATGTTGAACCCAAAAAAAGACACAAAACTATACACAACAAATAGAAAGAAGAGAAACGAATATATCCGAGCAAATTGTCGATCAAAACTGTGTTGAAAAGAAACAGTGGATTCCATCTATCCACGGATGAGATGATATTCTACACTGGTGTTGGATAAAATGTTAAAAAAAAAGTGTATTAAACAATAAAATACATTAGAAATAGGAATTCCTGCGTTGTTTTTTTCCTATACACAAGACGGTACAAAATAATTTTTATAACATTATGAGAATTTTTTAATAAAATTTAAAAAAAAGGCAGAAATATTTTTTTTTTGTACTTTTGTTGCATTGCAGACGTTTGATTTGTTATGATTGATTAACTTACACATATACATCGTACTATTATTGTATATTTTTCGAGGAAAAGTAATATAATTATTATTATTCTGTATAATATTAAAGGTGTAAATACACATCGGTACAAAAATGTTTTACGAGTTGTAAATTTATTGCTTCATAAATTTAATAAAATGAATACTCTTTTCTCAAAAGTGACCGACGGAGTATTCGCTTTCAAAAAGATTAACATATTTCTTTATACGAACCATTAGTTTAAAATTGATTTTTTGATATGGATATGGGAAGTTTATAAATTATTGAAATTTTTTGACCTGTGGAACAGTTTCGCAACTACACTAAAGTTAATTATTCTCAGTACCTTATTTTCGAGGTATCAACTTTCATGAATTTTGCCCGTTTTATCGCATTCAACCATAATATTTTGGAGAATTGTGGATTATTTGTGTGTGTATTTTGTATCACTAAACAATGTGACTTCGACTTTATTGCATAAATCTTTGTTAAAATTCGAAATTCTATAATAAATTAAAGAACTGAGGGCTACCTTTACATATAAATTTTCAGTATATTCGCAATATAAATACCTATCAAGCTTTATCGTAGTCTGTTCAATATTTTTTGCTTCCGAGACTACTAAAGTAATGGAAGCATTGTGATCACTTTTGAAAAATAAAAAATTGTTTCCCTCCAAAATAAAATTTTTTACGCACATTTTAGAGCTTCTTGAACAATTTTGGTTTGGTGTCGGTCCGTCCGTCCGTCTGTCTGTCCGTCTGTGTCACCGGTTTACACCAAGTGGCATAACTTCTGAACTATTCGATTGTTTTTAATGAAATCTTCAGAAATTTTGCAGTTTGGTTCCTGGATGGTCCCCTGTAAATTTAATCGAAATCGAAGCAACGATAGCTACCCCGCTACCATGTCATTCCATTAAGATACTAAATTGCACCAAGTGGCATAACTTCTGAACTATTCAATTCTTTTTTATGAAATTGTCAGAAATTATACGGTCTGATTCCTAGATGATCCCCTACAAATTTCATTGCATTCGGAGTAATAGTATTCACGGCGCTATCATGAAATCCCATTAATTGTCAATATTTTATTTACTGCTAGTCCCACTTCGCTCAATTTTTTATGAATCGTTTTGTTTATTTATTTTTATTAATTTATACACCTATACTAAATTATACAAAGATATATTAGGCACTAAATTACCAAGGTGCTTTTACGAGTAGGTACGAGGAAGCTGTGTGCCACACTCAATTGGCAGCGTATTTTTTTTATACCTAGGGTGTACGCCTGTCCTCTCTAAAATAAAATTTATAAACAGTACCGCGATCTGATCTGATAGTGACATTACTTACTGTTTAGTTGATATTGACAGTGTCACCTATAGTGTGAGGACAGACCGGTACGGCTGCCCTGGACCCGTATTTCCGTTTGCGTGTTCAATAGGAGGCTTTGGTGCCTCGAAACACGCACGGTTTTGTAACGCTAGGCTCTTCTTCCAAACACGTGCCTAATTCAAGTCCCCCGTCCTCTAAGCCCGTACGGGTTTGTAACACACAGTGTTCTTTCAAAAATGTGTTCAGGGAATCGCTATGATTTGAAGGTTAGTCATTAGGGCAGGTAGCCAACATTAATAGTCATAAAGGTCACACATTTCAGCCTAGTACAAAAATTGCCACAGAGGGTCTGATGAAAAAAAAGTAATTGTTTATCTTTAGATTTTTTTTAAATGAACACCCACGTTGGATAGAATATAATATTATAAGCTTGTACTCAAATTTAAGACTCCTCTTTTCTTCTAACCTATGAATTTTTCAACATATTCAAATTGAATTTATATGTCCAATGGATAAAATGAAAGCTTTTATAAATTTTTGTGATGAATCATGTTATCGACTACGAAAAATTATAAGCACTAATAACTTAAAAAAATTATTACTTGAACCTAATAACGTTAATTTTTTGATAAATCAGTTTTTATCTGAAGATGACGAGACCAAAGATGAAGAATTAGGCCAAGAAGAAAAAGTGAAGGTGTTTTTAAGATGTGTCAGAAAATACTGGATTTTTTTGTTGGTAAAAGTTCTTTCTATCTTTTTTTGTTCCCAATTATTTATTTTAATTGGCTTGTTGACTATAACTTTGACATAAGCTTTGTTTTCACTATTGCTTTTATTCTTCGGAATACTGGGCTATATAGAAAGTATTTTGCCAATGTTTTGGACATGAAACTTTTGGGCCGTAATTCAAGCTTTTATTACCTTTGCAAAACTATCCTTCTAATCATCGTGTTCCCTTGAACACGTGTTTGGAAGAGCATTCTACATTACAAACCCGTGTGCGTTTAGAGGACGGGAGACTTGAATTGTAAACGTGTTTTGTATGTTACAAAATCCTACGGATTTCGAGGCAACAGTGCCTCTTAATGAAGGCGCAAACGGAAATACGCGCCCGGGACCGTAATTAAGAAATTATATTGCATATTTGACATAAGAGCCAAAACGTGACACACTGGCCAAAACATGTATTACATTTCCTTTGTCAAAATTTAAATCCACTTGACTTTAATTGTGATCGAAAATTATTGCCTACTTGAATGTTTGGGTATAAGTAAGGTGACCAGATTTGCAAAGAGTCAAAACGGGACAGCCGACCTTACCGGGGGGTTTGGGTGTACGAAGTACCCCCCATGAGAAAATTTCGGGTTCCCCCGAAAAATTTATGAAAATTTAAGTCAATAAGTTTTTAAAGTCATTTAGAGTGTTAATTTTTCTTTCTACCATAAAATTAATTTGATGGCGGATGATATCACCACCACTAGAGCATGAAACATTTGATAATGAAACGATAATTTGGATAGAATAATTTGTGTTAGGAGTAGGAAGTAGAAAAACAAAAGGATATTATCGAATAAATCATAGCCAAACCTCTTACACCAGGGATAATATTTTATTCAGAATAATAAACAAGTTCATTTTATCATCAGAATATGAATAATATTTGGGAAAAAACGAAAGATCCCAACTAAAGGATTTTAAAGGCAGTTAAAAATTATTTTAGTTAATGAATAAAACTTTTTATAAAATAGCGTATAAGTTCAAATATGGCCAAAATGGGACAAATGGGCGCCCCGAGAGGTTTAGTCAGGACACCGGGATATGTCTCCGAAAAACGGGACTGTCCCGTTGAAAACGGGACGTCTGGTCATCTTAGGTATAAGTCAAGTAGTGCAATTATATGACATCCACTTAATCCGCAAAATGACCGTTTCGGCCTGACCGGTTCTATTGATTTTCCGTAGTTTTGAAGTTATAAAATAGTGGCCATATTACTTCCACATTTTATTTCAAAAAAATTTTTAAAGTTTTGAATACTTCAAAATTAATTAAAAATTTTTGATATGTTTACTTCGACTAAATAAACATTATATATCGTAGGGGTAATTTTTCTTCTTAAAACTGCCAATTAAAAACTAAATCTGAGCTTGCGAATAATAATAATCTCCGTAACAGAATTAAATATCCCTTACTACCATGTTTGATCAATCCTGAAAACCTACCGTTTATATTATTACACCGAAATCACGTTACTTCCAGGAAGAGGTGGTGTAAACCACACTAAAACAATTACCTAAAATTATCATTTTTAAGGACAATAAGCAGACATTACTCAAGTTTTCGTCCCATTTGTCTCCATTTCTGTGCAACCGCGTAGGTATACAAGGGAGGTGCTAAGGGGTCATGACACCCCCCGAGAATTAAAAATATACATTAAATATTATTTAATTTTAAACACCATGTCGGTAAATTTACCAATTGACGCTTTTTTTTCTTTTAGTCGTCAACGGTATAGAAGTTCAATTTTTTTATTTTTTTTTTTTTGGTTAATTTTGTCTCAAAATTTTTTTTAGTCCTATTATTTTCCTCGTGACCTCCCCCAAGAAGCTTGGCTGTATACGCCTCTGTTTCTGTGAATGCCTTAATTTATCACTGACTCAAATTTTTTAAATAACAAACCAAGTTGCTTGGCTTATCCATCTCTTTATTATAAATACACGTTTTTTTTTATCAAATCTGTAATTATTATGAATGAAATTTTCTCATTCTAAAAAAATCCAAGTGGGTACCTAATTATTATATAATATACCATGACCAATAACGGATTTTATTAGAAAAAGAGCCCATCACCGTCTTCGTGAACACCAATGAACGTATACAGTCGCCTATACACATATACACTTATTCACAATAAAGTTGTACCCACGTTGCTTTTATTCGTTTTTATAAGCACGAATGAATTCACCAAGATATAAATAACACGGAGCCGCTAAATCGTCAACAAATAGATACACCTATAAACAAGCAATAATGATTATCAAAATACAATAAATTGTGTTGGTAAAACAGTGTGCGGTATTATCATTATTAATGTTCATTTCTCACTATAAATTACACAACATTGTAATCGGCAGGAAATGAACAATTATCTAATAATAAATTGTTATGGGCAACCCTTATCGCGGATAATCAACGAATTGCTACCGATATTGCCTTTTTTTCCTTTTAATTTTGAAGGGGTTGTGTTGGTTATAGTCAATTATTGAATTTAAATAATGATATTTTTATTCTATTTGTATTGTAGTTTATAGCTATTTGGAACAGCTGATGAATACTTATAAAACCGAAAAAAAATAATTGAGTCGAACGTTATAGCTTTCCTTCTTTTTTGTATTTCAGAATTGCACACAGAGATAATAAGCGCAATTTTGTTATAATTACTCCTTTTAAATAGCATAAGTAACTTCTATAATATTTGTTTTTGTGCGAGGACGCGTATTTGGAAAATATACCCGTATTCAGAGCTCAATGTATCTGAACTAGGGTATACATTCAATGTTTAATAAGCATAGTTCGATACTTGAAAATATACCCATTAAAAGCGCTGAGCTCGGGTATATTTTCATACTCAATATTTAATAAGAATAGTATGAAAACATACCCACTTTCAATTTATTGGTAAACAAATGGTTCAATCAAGTCGTTAAGGAAAAAAGCAGCACTGTGACGCCGCAAAAAATTGACAATTTTAGCGAATTTTTTTTGCAAATGTGAATAAATACCTATATGAGGGTCGAATTAAAAAGACTTTAATGAGTACCCATTTGTTCATATAAAATTGTATAGAATAATATTAAATATTTGCAAACTTAATAATGCAAATGCACCTAAAAAAATTGCAAATTATACCAACGATATTGCAATGATGAATCATTTCAAATTAAAAAAAAAAAAAAATATTAAAGTACATAATTGTAGCTATCGTTATGCATAGGTTTTTTTTTACATTTTTTTCATAAAGTAGCAACGGATTCAAATATTTTTCGTTTTGTTTTGTTTTCGTTGAATTTTGGTCTAAAATTTTCACAGTATATTCTCAATATGTTGTACTTTCGAATTAAACAAAAAAAAAAAATTTCGATTTTTTCAATCCAAGTTACCAGACTACTACCTTAATTGCACCAAATATTTTTCAGCGGATTCGAATTCAAATAATTTTGTTCATATTCATACGCTTTTGTAAAAAACCCTTCTAAATCTGTCTTATTAATCATTATTTAATTTTAAGCAAATTTTTCACGTTTAACTCACATACTAATAATTAAGAATTAAGATAATAAGAAGCTTTAAAAAATTATAACGATAGTAACGATTTTTAGTAAGAAATTGTAACGATTTTTTTTATTTGCAACAAAGTAAGTCTTGTTTTAAATCATATGTGCATATTTTTTCTTTTTATGAAGATCAAGTATAAATTACAGTTGAAATAAGTTGGAAAATATACCTTATTAGTAACTATATAAGATTACACTAATTTATTGTCGGGTATATATCCAAATTCTCATAGTAGTATTCTTGTACTTGAAAATATACCCGATTTTGGCTCTGAAATGAGGTATATTTTAAAGAGTCATTTTGTTAGTTTCTGTTTTGTAAATTATACCCGATCCTAGATCGGTCAGTGACGTCACAAGCTCTGACTTCGGGTATATTTTCAAAATACGCTGCGAGGACAGATCGTTCTGGCCTACCGTTAAAGGCATATAATTCTATTGCACTACTTGACTTATACATACCGAAATACTCTAGTATAGATAATAATTGCTGAACACAACTAAAGTCAAGTAGATATTAGATTTTGACAAAGAAAATTTAATACGTGTTTTAGTCAATTTTCCACGTTTTAGCTTTTATGTCACGTATACAATATAATTACTTTACTGTTGTAACAGTCGCACGGGCACGAACCAGTCTGCTCAATTCTTTATCGTTCCGTGGCAAGACCATATGACCAGGCGCACATTGAGACGCAGTTAACGCAGGCAAGGCAGCGCAATTTCTGTGACTCTTGCTGAAGAACGAGACAGCGCGAATTGAAACGCAGAGCAGGGCAGCACTACGTCGCATGAGACCGATGTGGCACTCGTGAATGTAAGACAGAAATTGCGCGACATTGTAGGTAACACGTTCTCGAGTTTTAGTTGGTTTTATTTCGCCGAAATGAATACAATTGAAGAAATGGTTAAACTGAAGAAAAACAGTGCTGTTCTGCTCTGCTCGGCTTTTAAATTCGCTCTATCTCGTTCTACAACAAGAATCACAGAAACTGCGTTGCCCCGCCTGCGTTAACTGCGTCTCAAGGTGCGCCCGGCCACACAGTTTATTTCTCATGCTTTCCTGCCTTGCCCTGCTCTGTTCTGCTCTGCCCTACGTTTACTACGTGACAAAGCTCAATGTGCGCCTGGCCTAGTTATCATGTGTACCTACTAGGATACCAGTTCAATTGTGTGACCCACACTCAGTAACATTTTTGTACCTACTTAGATGAAATTTGCTATGGTGGGAGATATTGACAACTAATCAGCTATATACGGGCTAAAAAGTTTTTCTTTAAGCCGATTTTCCGTACTGAAATGATAAAATGAATTTTTTTATACTTCGATGTATGATTAAACACCACTGTCGCAGCATCCTGCATAACATAGCGAATCTCTGTTTATAAAAACTAGCTTTTTCCGGAAACAAGTTTATATAGAATAATGTTTCAAAACCCCTTTTTATGTAATATTTTTTCCTCTTTCCAATGGTGTAAAAAATGTAGCAAAAACTTTTAAACTTTGAGAAATTTTGAAAGAAATCTTTGAAATCTTTTACGAAAAGTGCCCAAAAACCCTTGTTCCGGGTACTGAGCGGATCTAGCTTAAGAACTCATCCAATATTTTTGGACTTCCAACATTTTCTCTAAAATAAAAATAGAATGTTTTGTTCTTGAGTTAAAGAAAACTTTCATATCCACTGATTTCATTAACAGAAGCACTGATATAAAATTCCAGAAATCATTAATTTCTTTGACCAAAAGACAACTGTCAAAAATTTTCTTATTGTACACAAATTTCATCATGGAATATTTTAATATTTTAAGGATATATTCGTTGATATATAATAAATTCTTGATAAAATTTTTGGACCAAAAAGTTGAAAATTCAGTGAGTTATTCGCGATCTCCCACTGGCTCCAAAAAAAGTTCACCCACTGCTGCAGTGATAGCGGCCTTCACAGTGCCTGAAATCAAAAAAACCAAAAAGTCTATTAAACTAGAAGATATGATCCGTAACCTGAACCTCAATTGAAAAAAAAATTGAAATTTAACAAAATGGCGGAGTTTTTTAAAAAATGTTTCAAAATTTGCGTGAAAATTTGATGATTTTTGGCTTGCAAAAATTACATTTTTTATCCGATCGGAAAACTGGAGGTTCATGGCACGAAGGAACGTATATAAAAGAAGCTGCAATAAAAATCAACTCGATCGTATGAGTTGTCTTCGAGTTATAACTGCAGCAAATTTGAAAATGTAGTTGTTCTTTATTTAACCTTTCAGTTTTAATCACTGAGAATTTTTACTAAAATTATTTACGATGTACTCACTACAACGGTCATAGTAGAACTAGATGAGTCGTCTAAATGTGCCAGCATCTCTAGCTTCTTGACACCGTGTGACTCGCAGCCACATCCAGAAACTCTCGAACTATCAACCTTCATACATTTCTCAATACCTCAAAGTTAACAACGAAAATCAGAATCCGCTCTTCGAATGGCTGTAACTCAAAAACTATTTGAGATATGCACTTGAAATTTTAGTATGTTATTTTTAAAAGTATAGACTATCGAAACATGCAAAAAGATTTTCCAATTTTTTCAAAATGTCACACTAGTGGTCCCCCTGAAGTACACTTACATTCATGTGTATCTATGCAAATTATCTCTACTACCTAAAGTTCTTTTACGTCGTATTTGAAGACATGAGTTTATGAAGTTGTTATGTGACATTTTTTCAAAAAGTCATTTTTTGCAAAATTTTGGAATATTCTATGCTGAAGTATCATATATTACAATTTGGTTTTGGTAGCGATTAAACTGGATACGAATTCATCCGAAAATTCATTCGTACGAATTCGTTCGAATTTATCCGAGCTAATACGAATTAAACAAATGCATACATTTAGACATGCGTGGTTACACTGCTTACGACTCTTTCGTACGAGCTCGTACGACTTCTTGATACGACTAAAATATTTTGTTTTTTGATGCGAATTCGTACGAAAAAAATGATGGATTTAGAAAAAATAATTATTTTTATTCAACAAAGGCGGTCTTTAAGGGATGAAAAACATAAATATTATCATAATAGAAAGTTAAATAAAAATTTGTGAAATGAGGTGGCAGAGAAAATGGTTAGATAATTTTTTAATTAAACATATTAAGACATAACAAAGCTAACCTAACTTAACAAAAACATTTTAAGTATGTGTATTGTAAATTTAACTAAATATTGAAGTTGAAATTCAGTAGATTTTAAAATATCATTGAATATGTCTTGCGGTATGTTCAAGAACTCAAAAAATTTCTGTTCGTCTTGAAGAATTTCTTCAATGCAATTCCAGAGTTCAGTTTTTTTTGCTCTACATGAATAATAATCGTTTATCCAGAATTGTCTGTTGTCTATTATTAGAAATTTTGAAAACGGTGATTCTAATATATAAAATTCGGTAGTTGGATCCATTGTTTGATATCATACAGTATATTGTATTAACGGTTTTCAGTTTAAATTTAAATATGAATTCGTATCACGATTCCGTATCCAATGTAATCACCCAGTCGTATTAATGTAAGAATCGAATACTTTGAAGAATCGAATACTGTGAATATGAATACCCACCTAATTCATTTTTATTAGGTTTCCATTCATTTTGAAAATATCGTTATTTTCGGTATCGATAATTTTCGATAACGAAAACTATAACACCCATTAAAAAACAAACCTTATAAAAACCTTACATACGACAGTCAAACTTCAGAACCACTTATTGTGAGATTATTACCCACTGTCAGTGTGTTAATATTAAAAATGTGTGTATCTTAACTAGTATGTAATTTAAGAGGGTGACTCACCCCCTCTCCGATGTTGCTAAAACTGAATTTTGAAATCGAAAATTTCATTTCTACGATATTCTAAATGTCTTAAACTATTTTCCATGAAGGAAAACTTCTGGAACTACCCAAGTAGTACGACTATTCGACACAGTCACCCCCTAGTTAACTACCCCTAGACTTAATATCAGGACATTGAGCAAAAAGAGGTCAGTTAGATTTTCTGACGTAGATTTCAAATCTGTAAACAGAATTTTTATATTATTTAATTTTCATCCCCTTTTTGCAAAATTAACCCCTAAATTTTACCCCCCAGCCACCCCTGTTGACACAATTTGAACGAATTGCATACCAGTAGATAGCTCTTTAAAAAAGAGCAATATCGCCAATTTAAAGTTTTGCTCTATCTCTTACCGTTTTCGAGATATTTAAAAAATGAAAGTTTTACCCCAATTTTTGGAGGGCGATTTCAGCCCTTCAAACCGTTTTTCCGGCGATAAAAAAAATATGTGTGGCTTATTTTTTAGTGTTCTACAACATATCTAAGTTTCATCAAAATCGATAGGTCCGGCCTCGGGCCCTTTACTTGTTAGTATTTTTCGCTGATGTAGCCGTTTTCAATTATATAATTTTCAATTATTGTTCTTACTATACAAAACCTGTATGAGCTAGCTAGTAGCCCGTCTACTCTATATTTTGAAAACTAAGCGTTTTCGGACCTGAGTTTATATGAACTTTCCTATACAAAAGAACCTCACCAATCAGCTGTTAAAATCTTTCGCACTTATTCACTAACACTCTGTATAATTCGAGACGTAAAGTATATTATTTGTATTATATATGATATATTTATAGTTTATTTAATTTATGAAAATTGTGACCTAATAAAGCTGAAGACTAGTCAGCAAAACTTTTTTTTCATTTGTTTTAGCTACCGTAAATGCGGATTACTTGGGCCCAAATTTGCAAATCATCTGATAATTTCAAAAATTGAGCGTAACTATTATATTTATTTGGGATAGGAAATTCAGTATATTAATTTATATATGACTACGGTTAGTTTATTATATAATATGAATCTTTTTCTTATGGTTCATAAATTTTACAGCTTTTTAGATTTTGGGCTCAAGTTAACCTCAAGATCGGGTTACTTGAGCCCAAACCTAAATTTCCAGGTGATTTTCATTTGAAAACATTTTGAGACCATGTAGGATGTTGGTTACTAATTAAAACATTGCACAAACATATAAGAGACTTTATTTATTCAATACTCCTATCGCAGCATCCTGCATAACATAGCGAATTTCCGTTTACAAAAATTAAATCTCGTTTCAATATAGTGTAAAAATTTTTGAATAAGGAGAAATTTTGGAAAAAAGTTAACTTTTTTCACGAAAATTTCCAAAAATAACATGTTTTAGACATCGGACGTGCCTGGTTAACGAACTTGTCCAACGGTTTGGGACTTTTGGGAATTTCTGCTATAGTTTTGCACCATTTTATACCAAAGTTATAATGGGCTCAATTTTAAGGTTATTTTAAGGTTATCTTACTGATTTATCGAAATCTTAATTTAAAAAATTAACGAAATAGTTGGCATATGAACATATCTGAATTTAGTTTAATAATGAACAAAATATTAAAATTATACACTTACCTTCCTTTGTAGGCTATCACAATTATTATTACAATCAAAAGTTAGCAACGTAACAAAACATCAATTTCAAACAGAGAGTAAACAACACTTGCCTCACCTCTAGTGTCAATTTTCAGAACTACCTAAACTTAAACACCGTAAACATACTGCTGTTACCTATTAGCTAAACTTACTTCTACTACTGAATAATATAAGCACAAAACAGAAATAATACTTTTTCCGTTTTGGGCTCAAGTTACACCCCAAATCTCAAGTAATCCGCATCTACGGTACACGAAGTAAATATATATATTTTTTTTAAATGAAATATTAAATTATTATTAATACTGACAATACAGTAATCCAATTTATTAATATAGGAAAAATATAGAAAAACGTTTTTCGGTGAAAAGATAATATCTTTATAATAATATTTGATAAATCTAACGAAATAATTTTTTTAATAAAATCGTGACAAGAAAAACTACGTTTATATTGATAAATCTTGACAGTATTATATCTACTTATACTCCATTGATTTTGATAACACATACATACATGTATGACTGTCTACTATCGGGTTATCTTTATTGAAAATTTATTAAGGAAAATCTTTTTTATTTAGCTTATATGAATTAACAGATACCTAACAACTGGTTAATATTTACTATATAGGAAAATTTTTTTTTATCAATACGAAACGAAGGCATTTTTTCTTTTTTTTGGACATAATTTTCTTGAGATAATTTTTTTTAAACACCTATAATGGTGAGTCAAAAACTTTATCAACTCTTTAGAAGTTTGATGGAAGATAATCGATGAAGCAACCAAATTTTAATATAATTTTATTGTGATACTTCGGCATAGCACCTTTCTAAATTTTACAAAATATGGCTTTTTGAAAAAATGTCACCCCAAATACGCAAACTAAAGTTAGACAATGGTTATATCCGTTGTATAACATTGGTTATAAAACCGTCAATGTTATAAATTAGTTATAATAACGTTTCACTAACGTTTGACAAACGTTGTCATAATCGATTTTGCTCAGTATTTTTACAACCGTGGTTATATTCTAGGTTAATTCTAACGTTAGATTAACGTTGTGTGAAAACGTTAAGCTAACGGTATTTTTAAATGTTAGATTAAAGTTTATTAACAACTTTAAAGTAACGTTATTTACTAACGTTAGATTAACGTTTAATTAGATCTTTAAACTATGGTTATCTTCTAACGTTACTCTAAGGTTTAAATATAACCTTAAAGTAAAGGGGTTATATATTAGTTATAATAACGTATCACGAACGTTTGACAAACGTTGTCATAACCGTTTTTGCCCAGTTTTCTTACAACCTTGGTTATTTTTTGGATTGTTCCTAATGTTAGAATAAAGTTTAATAGTAATTTTTACTATTAAATCCGACGATTTTAAATTACGAAAAGACAATTCCAATTTACAAGATAAATTTATTTTAAATTCAATTATGAAAGTAACAATCTTTGGTACAAATTAGTTTTTACAAGTAACAAAAATACGTATTTCTTATACCATATGCAATATATTTAATACATTAATTACGTATAAAGTTTTCTGAATTAAAAAATATATTTTATTATAAACAATGGAAAACATTTGTATTATAACGAATTGAAAAATTAGAGATATTTTTTAATAGAGATAGGAACATTTAATTAATTATTTATTAATTTTTGAAATAAATTTAATATGTAATAGTTATATTTAATGTAATAATATCTGAAATCCTTTATTTTTAGCAATTTTTTTTACTGAAACTTCAAAGTAAATATATTCAATAAATAATCTAATAACAGTTTAGTTATCATTTATACTGACTTTATTTAAAACTTCTACATTTTGTTTCAGAGAAATAAAAACATATAAATTCTAACATGTAAAAAAAATTGTTAGCAGTAGAGTATGCTTACTTTTTATAGATGTAATTTTTATGTAGTACCCGCAGGGCTATAGTATTTAATTTTAAAATAATATTTTTTCAAAAAAAAAAATATGTAACTGTAGAAAAAAAGTATAACTATAAAAAAATATAAAAATTTTTACTAAATTGATGTTATCTGCGTTATTAAATAGTAAAGTTCTATATTAAGTTGACATTTACTTATAATTAATATAATTTTGCTGAAAAGCATTTAACGTTGCAGTTGGTATATAATGTTTTAAGGACCAATCCCTAATTTCATCTTTAAGTGGTTTGTCATCATTTTGCAACCCTCCAGATGAAATACTTGCAACCACTTCATAATTTTCACTAACAAAACATTCAAAAGTATTTTCTGAATTTAGCAAAATATTATACACAAACATGGCAGCACTATTTTCATTTTAGAAAATATTATTATGAGTATTATTTTGAACGATTTCACTGCTTTTCACATTATTATTTAATACTGATTTGACTTTTCTTTTTAATATGTTTTATTTTAAACAACGATTTCTTTTTTTATAGATAATATATTTATATGTGAAAATTGCTTGTAATAAAACCCATCACTTATATATAACAGTTATAACCAAACTGACGCTAAATATATGGACGCGTGTGGTTCAGCACAACTTATGGTTTGAAATTAATTATAAAATGGTTAGATTAGAGCCGTTGTTGTAAAATTATTATATTATAACCGTTAAATTAAAATAATCTGTAAAATGGTTATATTGTAACCAGAAGTTTAAAATATGTTGTAAAATGGTTATATTATAACCAGAAGTTTAAAATACGTTGTATAATAGTTCAATGTAGGTAAAATTTCAAACTATCTATTTCATTCTGTATAACTACAGAAATTTTTTAGGTTAATCTAAGATTAATGATACAAACAATTTACGAAAATTATTCATACTTTTTATGTACATAAATAAAGAAATCCTTATTGTTGAATTTCGATAGCAAAAAAAGTAAAATCTAAAATTTGTTATAACAATTTAAAATAAGATATAAGGTGGTTCTGGTATAACTTTTAGTTTATAATGGCTATATTATAATCAATTTCATAAATAAACTTTAGTTAAAAATAAGTTATAATATTGCTATATCGTAACCTTTAATTTAAAATAAGCTATAAAATGGTTGCATTATACCTTTAAGTTTGGAATAGGTTACGAAGTTACAAGTTCCTCTTCAACTGAAAAATAACCAAATGTTATGAATCAGTTCTTAAAGCGATGTTAAGAAACGTTTGTATTCTGGTTATATTATAGTTTTAAATCAACGTTAAAAAAACGATAGAAGTTAACTAATTTATTGTAAAGTTTAATTCTAACTTGTGATTAACCCTTCAATACCTACGAGGAATGTTCTAACCAGTTTAAAACTGATTTAATATTATCGGCAAAAGTTAGGATCTAACCTCGGTTATAAGTTGTGTATTTGGGACATAACCCCTTCAAAAGTACCTACTACTAAAAGCAAAGCAAAATTTTTACAAACCCTTCGTTTACAGCCTCTTAATAAGAGATTTCAAAACAATTGTTATAGCAACTTTTGAGAAATTATGTTCACCACAAGCTACCCCTAAAAAAAGATATGTATTTAAGAACTTCGTTACCACAAGGCAAGACTTATGTAGTGACAAAAAATTCAAAATGAACTCAGTATTGAATATTTTGTTTAATAAAAAAGCCGCCATTAATTGTTGAAATGTCAATTACAAAATATCTACTTACTTGGAATCTATTTATATTAACGGCTATCAGATGACCTAATACATTTAAAAGGTAACAATTTAATGCTAATATAACAAAACCATCCATTTGTTTTTAATTAATAATCTAATATAAATTTTAAGATTATATACAAGAAAATTAACCACAAATTGTGGTCAGTTATGTATTATACCTCTGTTTATCGTCTAGGTATATCTCGGTTAGATAGGTATTAAAATTTATTTGTAAGGCAATATAAATAAATTTAAAATAATAACATTTCAAAGATCCATCACTGGCAGACAAACCGGCATTCATTTTTATTATTATTAATAATTTCAACACTTTTAAAAGAGAAATACATTTACTTTTTTAGCACCTGTGTCGAAGAACACCTGATTTATTTTAGATACACTCACTGACAGTAAAATTCAAACATATAATCTTTATTCTTTCATTAAATAGTAATTTCAAAATAGAAATTGTGAATATTATTAGACTAACTGTACCCGCGACGTCGTTCGCGCGACTAATTTTTATAAAATAAATGAGAAGTATATAAGTATAATCATTATCTAGAACTTGCATAAAACAATAATTTTTGCGGAATGCATGCACATGTTTAAAATAGTTCTTATATTTCCCCAAGGGGAGGAGACATTTTACCGTAATTAGAAGTCTTTTATATGGTGACCTAGATAATAAGTTAACATTAGACCAAATTTCATAAAAATCCGTTAAATGGTTTTTTTCCCGTGCGAATGAGACATTTTCTCGGGGTACAAGGTATCTTAGATTTTTACCCAGGTAAAAAGTTATCACTACACCAAATTTCATAAAAATCCGTTCAATAGTTTTTGCGTAATGTGTGCACTTGCTCAAGATGGTTTTATTGTTTTCTCGTGGGAATGAGACATTTTCCTGGAGTAAAAAGTATCGTACATGTTGACCCAGGTAATAAGTTATCATCACACTAAATTTCATTCAAATCCGTCCAATAGTTTTTGCGTGATGCATGAACAGACAGACAGATAAAAATTTTAAAAATCGTTGTTTTGATATCTACATCGATAACTATTTACAGTAGCAGTACAATTTTCAAAAAATATTCCATGTACAGAAATGGTCTCCTTATAGTTTTATTTGTATTTAATTTAACCTGAATATGTATTCGGTGATATACGTTAAGCTTTAGTATTCATCTAGCATGTTTAGATTTTAGACACAAAAAAAAAAAAAATTTAAAACATATTAAAACAAATATTAATCAGGAAACAATGGTATTTGATTACAAAAAATCAAATTGATAAAATATTTTAAAAAAAATTCTTTTAATACTCTTAAATTCTATAATGAATTGCAGCGGATTTAATAATGGACTATTGGTTTTTTTTTAAATTATTATGAAAGCTTTTAAATACATATCCTTACTGAGCAGAACACATATCATGACTATCTACCTGCATGTGCGTGTATTTATACATACATAATTTATTCATGGATCATACGCAATCAGGTGTCAAAAAAATAAATATGACGTTTTTGGAGTATCAAATTATGACTTTTGAGTAACTCGGCAATTCCCAAGCCGCGATCTATCGACAAAATATCCTTATTTTGTGCTAGTTTTTATCTTTAGGTACTCAACATATAAAAAATAAATAATTGAAAAAAAAAATATACCCTTTAATTTTTCTTTAAATGGAGTGTCATCTATAGGTGACACTAGGCGTTATTTGTAGTATGAACTGAGTAAAACGGTATGAAATTACCGGCAAAAAATCACTTTTATTATAAGCTTGATTCTTAAATAATAATTTGTTATAACAGTAATAACAGTAACTACTCTTTAGACATTTTTATAACAGCGAAAATACCACAAGATACACTCACGCGCAATAAAATAGCAAATGGTTTGAAACAACAGAATTAATTTAACCGTTAACATAACTCCAGTGTTCCCAAATTAAAACCATGAATACTAGTACTAAGTATTAACATTTTAGTCGTAACACATTTATTTTTAAAATTTGTTATATTGTCTGAAAAAAAAAGTTCACAAATCACTGTCACCTAGAGGTGACACTGAAAATTCTCGAGTTAAAAAGGGTATAGCAAGATAAGCATAAGGAAATGGTCCCCATAGCCGATCTTTGTAATAATATACGTAGTAACACTGGTACCCCAACTGATTACCAAATATAGCGTCATTGACCCTTAACCTTGATTTGTCCTTGAGATATTAACCAAAATATGTATGAGTGCTGTAATTTTTCAGACTGAATTTTCTCAAAGGCACTAATATCTAGGAAAATAAAACCGACGCAAACATTTAGGGACTATATTATCAAAGCTCATTAAAATTAAAAGGTGTTTTGCTTTTTGAGTAATAGTTAATTTATTAATTGTCTATCTTATCTTCTTACACCACATCAAAGCACCCTTTTGATTTTAATAAGCGTTGATGCGATGTAAGTAGATAAGATACGCAACTCCTATAATTAGAAAATATTGCTGTAATTGCGTACTATATTAATATTCGATAAGTGAATTATTATTAAAAAAGAGCAAAATCTATTATGATGAGCTTTAATAAGTAGATAGGCTAAACAATATACTGCATTTCTTTGAACGATGTAAGTATTGGGATCTGTACTATGGATGGAGTTTCAAAAAAAATGGCTAAAAAAAAGTGCATTAAAAGGAATTTTCTTGAAGGGGAGAAAATTTTACATTTCTAAAACAGTCAAAATGTGGTTAAAATATGAAAAAATGTGTGAATGAGTTAACGAATATTACAATTTACGGCATACAAACGTCAAATTTAAATAGCAAACGTCATAAAATAACTGAAAAACTGTAAATGAATGGAAAAATTAAATCTATTGCATGTATTTTCAGATTTACAAAATTCAGCTCATAAATGACATTTGAGAAAATGCACTTTAATAATAGTCTGATTTTTCAACACCAGATGTCATACCGCCATTCGACAGATCCCAATACTAAAAAATCAAAAAATTAAATAAATAAACAGTTACTTTTAAGCACTCTTTTCTACGGTTAATACGTATCATATACTTAATAAATTATTTATTACTCAAAAAGCGCCTCTTCGATTTTGCTGAAATTTGGTGTGTTTTAAGTACATAAGGTAAGCATTATTCTGTATTTTTTGGTGTAAGTGTACTAGAACCATACTAAAAAATAAAATATATATTTTATGCAATTATTTGGAACTTTTAAAATTTAGGGAAAAATGTCATAAAAATATATAATATAGTCCCAAGTATTACCTAAATTCTGCCGTCAGTTTTATTTTCCTAGGTGTTATAGTTTTTGAGAAAATACACGGAGAGAAAATTCATAGAAAAATTACTGTGCTCAGCACTACAATCGACGTGTAAAAGGCGAACATATTCAATTTTGTACGGTAAAAATATAAAAATTATAATTAATCATAGAAAATTTAAAGGATAGAATGTTCTTTTCGTAATATTAGCTCCGTAAAATTTGTAAAACAGCACAGTAAAAAGTTCCATTCCCGACAAAAAAATATTTTTAATTGTTTTTCTTACAAAAATTACCATACTGTCTTATAATATTTCAAATGCTATCTGCTAATAGTAGAAAGAAAGAAAGAGAAGGTATCAACGCTGTCACATAGCGAGGCAGGCTGCAGAAGGTATCAACCACAATCATACATGAAGGTCAAATAGCCAGGCTGGTGTAGCAAGTAACATAGTCAGGCTGGTTGTGTGTCGTGGGCAAACAGTATTCATTAGAATGTCTTACAGGACGGTCACCGTTTAATTCATCATTTTACTACTTCACTATATTCAGTATTAGAATATATTGTTGCCAATCATTTTGTATGCAACATAATGAATTGAAGGTCGGAAAAGATCGATTGTTCCTCAGTGCGTACAGCCCAGGCAACATAAGGTCGCGGGTCAGATGCGCAAATGAAAGAGTACGACAACAAGAATTAAACTACAACATGTATGCATAAGAGTGTGATAGAAATTGTGTTAGCACATTAAATTTTACCATGCTAGCAGAACAATTTTTATGAAGCCATGACTAATACTTTTTACGTTTCAATTTAATAATATTTACATGATCGTAAAATATTTTTTACTTTGGTCGTCGATCGCGCACGCATTATAAGAGAGCATGGTAATTATTCTAAAATTTTATCTACAAAAATTATATGATTTTTCTCTCCGTGTAGAGTTTGAAAAATTGTAGCACTCACACATATTTTGGTTAATATCTCAAGGACAAATCAAGGTTAAGGGTCAATGACGCTATATTTCGTAATCACTTGGGGTGCCAATGTTACTACATATATTATTTATTACAGGTATCAGCTATGGGAGCCATTTCCCTACGCTTATCTTGCTATACCCTTTAAAATATACGTAATTTAGGAATATATTTCGCATAATTTAAGTAAAAAGTCAGTCAAATTTAATTTTTCTTCACTATTCGATATTCGACCGAATATCAAAAAATGTCCCAATAGGTCGAATACCGAAGAGTTGCCAAATCTTCCGAATCAAGAATATCCAGGTTAAAATCCACTTATGTTAGCTAGAATTATAGATATTTTCCATTTTCTTTCTTTTTTTTGCAAATGTGAAAACCTCAGATGACTTCTCTGCGCTCACACCACCGTTGAAAATGTATAACAACGTTTTATTATTATTATTTTTTTTTTATTTTAACACCGCATAGAATTACAAAATAGTCCAGTAGCTAAGTAGCTGAGTATGTTAAGACACTGATGCTAGGGCTGGATGGTTGTGAGTTCGATTTACGCAGACAGCTATGCCCATAAAGCTTTTTCTGCAATTTACTTTCACAATGCTGAGTGAAAACTGACGTAGCTTCCATAAAAAGACGGCTGCAACCACACCATTTCTTTCGTTTTTCAGTCAAAAAAAACTCTCCGATGTCAGTTCTGGATTTTGCTGAAATTTGACACATGTACACTTATACAGTGTAAGTAAAATTACCACTGTCATCATTTAAGAGGCCACCCTATGACATTAGGAAAAAATTTGGCCCTTGTTAAATTACACGAATATTTCAGCAGAGAAAGGAAAACTACCGAAGGCGTTGTGCAGATAAAATTGAGGGTGAAAGTTGAAGTATGGTAAATATTCTTTGGCATTTAAAAATTTCAGTAGCATAAATGGGAAACTTCACCATGCAAGAAGCAACTGTTACTGCTAAGGTAAATGATGTATAAATCAAATCCTACACGTAATAAACAATTAAATACTTTCTTTTTCAAATCCTCAACATTGTTCAGAAGGAGTAAAGCGAATGTGACGGTGGAGTTCATAGCGACAACAGAAGTCACATTTCTCTTGTTTTATTTTCAATTTTTATTTCTGTGTGAAATTCTATCTCCACCACTGTATGAGATATTACAGTAATTTTTTTTTCTTTTCCACTAAAAAATAAATCACTATTATTATTTTAAAGAGTACAACAAAAATAAATATATATGATGCAGTAATTATTTATTTATTTATGAACCTTCAATGGCCGACCTATTGTTATTATATTTTAATATTGTTCAAATATTTTTAGTCGAATTTTCTCCGAAAAATTAGACTTATACAGTCTATACGATAAGAGCTGCGAGAGGCGAGAGTAGGGGCGCTATCCGTTTTCGGACCCGTAGAACACGAATATGTAGAAAAAAAAAATGTCTGATATATATATATATATATATATATATATATATATATATATATATATATATATATATATATATATATATATATATATATATATATATTTTCCCGCCACCTTTTAATTTGTGTAGGGCCTCCCTATGGAAGTTAAGAGATTAAATTTGGTAAATGGGGCTCATTTTGGAGGCACCTCATACTATCAAAGTGGGGTCAAATTTTGGGCAAATTTTTTTTCTGACCCGACCTTTAAGGGGGTGGTGGGGGGCGGAAAAGCAATAAAACTTTTCCAAACCGGTTTTAAATAATGTTTCGGTCAATTATCTACAACATATCCAAAATTCAGCTTCCTAGGATGATATGGTGGGAGTAGAGGGGGGAAAAACGATTTTCGCTGGATCTAACAGGCCCCCAGCCCCCCAGAATTAACGTAGAGGGTTGAAATTTTGTGTGTTGATAAAGTTCGTACCTAGGTTGTGCTTTTTGGAGGTTTTAATATTTTACCCCTACCCCCCTCATTTTTAAGCTACAATTTCATGCATTTTCGACGTTTTCGAAGTTTGTACCACTCGCACAGGTCACCCGAATAAACCTAGAGGGCTGAAATTTTGTATTCGGATTGAGTTAGTATCAAGGGGGTGCCTTTTGGGGGTCTCGACTTTTAACCCCTACCCCCACCAGTTTTATACCCAAAAGAACATGATTTTTCTTGTTTTTTAACAGTTTCGTTCGGGTCAAAATCTCCCCAAATAAACCTAGAGGGCTGAAATTTGGTGTACAGGTTAAGCTAATAGCCAGACACTGTTTTTTGGAGGTTTCAACTTTTAACCCTTACCCCCACGATTTTTACGCCAATATTTCCTTAATTTTTTTGCTTGTTTTCTAACACGTCTAGAGACTCCATAAGGAAACCTAGAGGGCTGAAATTTTGTACGTGTATTCAGTTAGTATCCAGCTAGTACCTTGTAGGGAGTCCGCATCACTTTTCCCCCACTTCTCCCATCTTTACATCGGAATTGAATGCTATTGTTAAATGTGTTTTAAAAGCATTATGTTTATTCTAAATACAAGTAGGCGAATAGTAATTTTAAAAAATTTAAAAAAAAGTGAACTTACTTTTATGACAAATGAAATACATACATATTAAGTAATTTAAAAATGTTATTAAAGTCACTGTTTATTTATAAATTAGGAATTTTGGATTTTTAGTATTTATAAAATAGAAATTTTGAATTTTTTTGGAAAGAAAAAATATCTTTATAAAGGCCTTCCAGTTTACTATTTAAGGTCCTTTTTTAATTTTTAAAACTAAAACATATAGGCAATTAGCGGATAAACATGGGCAGGAATGTCCTCGTACGAATTAAGTTGGCTTTTTTTCTGCTACCTGTTTTCGGCACAAAATTGAAATTTACTGAGATACAGCCCTTAAATACTTAAAACCTTTTTTTAAAGCCTCGATCAGCCGAATACTCATCACCAGTTTTGAAACCAACAAAATGACAATTCGGTTGTAGACTTTCAATCACATTTCGCTTGTAGACATTCAATACCGAAGATGAAGGGGAAAATTCGACTACCGTGATGGGGCCCCGCTGCTCACGGCGTTTTTTAAATATAAAATTATTATTGTTATTTTATTTCACTCAGTTTGGTGATGGTTGGAAATTTTTTTTCTTATTTCTTTCATGGAATTTGAGTTTATGATTTCGTAACATTTGCGCAGAGTACCTATTTTTTTTTTTTATTAATGTGTAGCTATATTTATACAGTAGAACCTCTTTTACGGACACCTATCTTAACCGGAGCCCTCCTATAGTTGTACGAATTTTTATGACGGTGGAATGCCATATTAAAACCAATGCATTCAGCACTCTCTTAAGCGGCGCCTCTGTTAACCGGACGCTGACACAATATTTTTTGACGAAGACATTATTTTGTGCATTATTACCTCCATTAAACGGACAAGAGTACGTCTAGTGCATATGTATATCTATAAGGGTTAGGTAGGTATATTTGTTCATGTTTTAACTTGTTAACAATGATTCAAATGTGACAATGCATTTGTAAACGTTATATTTTCGCATAAATACTTAAATTCGTTCAT
This sequence comes from Brachynemurus nebulosus, assembly GCA_035578155.1. Taxonomy (NCBI): domain Eukaryota; kingdom Metazoa; phylum Arthropoda; class Insecta; order Neuroptera; family Myrmeleontidae; genus Brachynemurus; species Brachynemurus nebulosus. The sequence continues at coordinate 227,663 of JAPWDM010000018.1, read as the reverse complement.
GAAATTGATTTAAAGTAAGAAATTAAAAAAAAAAAAAAATTGAAAAACAAATTAGTTATGAATACTACATTATTTAATGCTGTTATTTATTCTGCCTCTGTTAAGCGGACACCTCTGTTAGCCGGAGAAATTTTTTCGTAACCCTGCTGTCCGATTAATGGAGGCTCTACTGTACCATACATTTAGAGCTCCATTTCGCTGACAAGTTAGTCGTTCGTTTTCTCTATTGTTCACACAAAAAAATCTAAGGTTAATAAAAAATAAATTTGTGAATAGAAGTTTATATAATAATTATTATTAGTGAATTACACGTTCTTTGCAACCACTTGTATCAATTTTTTTCTTCTTTTTGTTGTAAGTGACTCATGCTGAAATTATGGGATTTTTATTATCTAAAGTTAGGTATTGATAAAATTGTAATTGTAATCATAATTTAAAATGGACTTTCTCAGGTGATTTTGTTATTTGGTAAGGAAGATAATTTTTAACTTTTACGAACCAAATTTTGTCACCTTACATACTGTAGGTCTACTCACAAGGGGGGGAAGGTCCATGTTCGAGTCGCCAATTTGGACCAGTTTTGTTCTACAAGTTGATCTCTGTGAGTAAAATAAAACCCAAGAGCGGTGCGTTCCAATGCAGCCTCGTTTGCAAAAAAATTATTTTTTTTTTTTCAATTTTTTGAAATTTTCATTTTTTGTTTATTATTTTACATACATTTTATTAGTAAAATGTATGGAAATAGGCCGGATTTACTTCTGTGCGGGCTCTGGGACACTTCTCACGTGGTAGCCCCTAAATAGACATCCTTTTGTGTGAGTCTTTTTAGAGAATTTTCGCGAAAATTGTTTTTTTAAGGTCTTTTTTGTATGGAGACCTCTAGCACGTGCTCCAAGTGCCCTTATGCAATAGTTTACAATAATTTTGAAGACTTAAAGCTTGCACTGAAGACGGTTACATAGGTCACTAGATAAGTTCTGCAATACATAATTTTTATAAATTCAGGGTATTTTACATTTATTTATTTTTTTATAAAGTTCAACTCAAAACTAGACGGTAGCTACACAATAAGTCCCCGTAAACCATCTGTTTGCAGAGTTAAACCTTTAACTCATCTACTGCACCAGACTGAAGTTTATTATTATACGTATGTTAGGGACAAGCTTCTGATAATCTAATTTAGACACAAAAAATCAGCATACATTTCATTGCAAATCCATTGGCGAGAAAACATCAATACCCATAGCAACTGTGTCAAAAATAATATTATAACATTTACCGGGTCAATCGGGTACTATTTAAAAAATGAGCCGACACAGTACCTACACAGAGAGAAAAATCCTATAATTTTTGTAGAGAAAATTTCAGAAAAATTACCATGCTCCCCTATAATCCGTGCGCGATCGACGACCAAAATAAAAAATATGTGCTAGCATGGTAAAATTTAATGTGGTGCTAACACAACTTTTATCACACTCTTATGCATGTATATTATAGTTTAATTCTTGTTGTCGTACTCTTTCATTTGCGCATCTGACTCGCGACCTTATATTGGGTGCACTGTACCTGTAAAAAACATGTATACAAAAATGATTGCCAACAATATATTCTAATACATAATTATACTAAAGATAGGTAAATAACAAAAAGATGAGTTAAACGATGACATCATCCTAAGAGAGTGTAAAAGCAACTGACTACTAGCTGCATCAAGGTGCTTGGTGCGAGCTGTCTGACAAAGTTTCTTCCACAGTCCACACCTATGGTTCGCATGTAACCCATGTAACTCGCTGATTGAGGTACATTTCATTACAGCGTTCCCAACACAACCAACCTTCTTTCTGTTTTTTTCTTTCTATTATTAGCATGTTAGCATGGTAATTTTTTTAATAAACACAATTAAAAATTATTTTTTTGTCGGTAATGGAACTTTTTACTGTGCTGTTTTACAAATTTTACGGAGATAATATTACGAAAAGAACATTCCATCCTTTAAATTTTTTATGATTAATTATAATCTTTATATTTTTACCTTACAGAATTTAATATGTTCGCCTTTTATACGTCGATTGTAGTGCTGAGCACAGTAATTTTTATAGGAATTTTCTCTCCGTGTAGTAATTTATTTTACTAGAAAAATAAATTGAAGGAACAAAAGGTTTCATTAATATTACTATTAAATCATAATTTTTTCCTTGAAATAGCCAATCAACGTCATTTCACCAGGTCGGACCAACTGGAAAGCAGTTCACGGGGCATTTGCTCAGTTTGCCGTATATGGCCAGTTTGGGCCTGTCTAGTACTAATGGGATGGCATTGAGCTATCAATGAGTTAAATCGACATTAAATTTATTGTATTAAAACAATACAACCATTTTGTCAAACAACTACGTAACAAAAATATTTGCGAATACCAAATTTCTTTGAAAACATTTTTAATACAAAATATTACGTCATTTTCTTCCAGTGGCCTATCTTTACTCGATCTACTCTTTTTAGAGGAAAATAAATAATACCTACGTTTTTCTTTTTATAGATAATAAGAAAGTATTTATAGATCTTTTTCGAAATCGACAAAAGAATTATTTCGTAAATTGTTTGCCTCGAAATTCGGCTTTTTCTGAAGAATTCCTAGAAATTGTCTTTTAGCATACGTTTAGCATGCATATTTCAAACAGCTAAATGAATTACGTAATGGATAAAAATATGCCGATATGGTGGTCTAGCGCAGTGCCACCCTGCGGGTGGGCGGTGTTCTTGTGTATAAAAAGTTTTTTTCCGCCCTCCAAGTTTTCTTTAAATAATTATTAATTTTTTTTTTAAATTGTGCTTTTGTTAAAGTACTAATGTATACAGAAAGTTGTCTAAAGTAATATAAATTATTTTTTTGTTTATGGAAAATAAAATCGAAACAATTTTTGCTGCTTTTTAATAAATAAATATGAACAACGAAATGGGGAAGCTAGGTGAAAAATTGCCTTACCTTATAGGCTATGTAGTTGAGTAAGGAACTAATTCGTAACAGCTGTTTTATTGTTTCATATGGTAAGTTGTACTTAGGGTTGCCAACTGTTCCGATTTAATATGGATGTCCCGATTTTAGGCCTATGTGTCCCGCGTCCCGACAACAGTAGTAGCGGGATGCTAATTGTCCCGATTTTGAATATCTACAATTTTTTTACATTTTTAGCCCCTCCAATCTCGCTATTCTTGTTTCCAAATTATCGCGCTTGCAAGTGATGACGGCTAAAGAAGAAAAAGTATTTGCTGCTACCGATAAAGTGTACTCTGTCTACTGATTTATAACTTATACAGCTTACAGTGTTGGCAGATTAACTCATTAAAATCCCTCCAAAAAATAGGAGAAATTATTTGACGTACATGAAATACGTAAGCGGCGTTCGAGTAGCCTAAAAATAATCAATGCCAAAGACGGTCAACTTTATGAAAAATGTTTTTCTCCAAAAATAATACAGTTGATAAGTTTTAGATAATTTTAGAACAGTTATAGATAAATTAGAACAGTTATAAATTAGTGCAATATTAAAGTTTTTTTTTTTTTTTTTTTTTTTTTTTTTTATACGTAAGATCATATGAGTATCAAAATTTTCAACAAATACTTTTATCATTACCTCTGATAAAGCAGAAATAATTTTTGTACTAAAAAGGAAAAAAATTTTTGCGTGTAAAAATTACAAATAACTTGATATAAAAGTAAAAAGTAATAATATTGTAAAAAAGTAGGTAACTTTGAACGACTGTATTTCAGCCAGTTTTTATCAAAAATATTTTTATCGGTCACCATTCTGATGGGAATTGCATTAGCTTTCTTTTCTGTGAACCAATATCTATACCTAAATTCACTCTTATACCTAAAAGAAGTGCTGCACAAAAATTAAAAAAAAAAAGAAAAATTGAAAAATTTTCGCTTTTTTTAAAATAGTTTTTTTGACTTATTTTAATAGAGAAAAAAGTTCTTTGAGTTCATAAACTTTCACTTCGATAGGAAATTTAATTCTCTACAAAAAATCATATCATGTGTATTTACGAAAAATGCATAGTTTTTTGAGTTATAGTTAAAAAACTTAAGAGTCGATTCCCCCTGTTTTTTGTACATAGTCAATAGCCCCTTAATTGTATAAGTTGGTTTTTATAAAAAAAATTGTCAAGTTAAACTATTTTTACTGGTATACGTATTTTTTAGTTCTAGTCCTTAACTACCGGAGTATTTTAACACCTAGACGGTCATTAACGTCATAAGACTCAAGCGAAATCTTATTGACTCATACATCACGTTGCAAAACGTCAGCAATTCCATACAAACTGCATTAGCTGTCAAAATAAAGTACCAATAGGGAGTTTTGTCATTATAGGTTATGACCATCAAGGTGTTAGTAGTCTTTTACTGTCAAAAACCGGGATATTCAAAGCGTAGTCCTCGAGGCTTAAGGCTAATGTTGCCCATATATTTTTATAATTTTAATATCTGCACCGTAAACCCAAAATATAGCCAGAAAACTTATCTTTTTGCGAATTTGAATTGCGATGGAATTTTTGGGATTAAATATAACCTATGTAACTTATGTTAATCTATATAGGTATATAAAAGTCAAATACCACTCATTCACTCATTTATCACAAAATCTCCGTAACTATAATACCTACAAACTTGAAATTTGGCATGTAGGTCCCTATTGGGTCGTAGGCGCTCGCTAAAAAAGGGTTTTGCAAAATTTTTTGTCTAAACGTCGAAATTTACGAAAAACCGTAACTTATCAATTTTTTATTACTGTATACCACATTCTATAAAGTAATTTAAAAAATCATGCAAATTAGTTATAGTTGCTAAGCATTTGTGAAAAATTAATTTTGGAATTTTTTTGTCATCGTAATCTTGTAATTGGGTATTTGATAATTTTCGAAACAGGGTTTTTAAATATTCCAAATGACCTAAATATAATCCCAGTAATTGATTTTTGTTTAAAAAAAAAAGCGATTTAAGGGAAAAAAAGTTTCTTTTTATTCAGTTGAATTTTAGTGCGAAAACACTTGGTCACGTGTCAGTGACGTAACATCACGAACCAGTTAGCTTTTTGTATTATATAATTATGTAGTAGGTATAGTAAGTATGAGGAGTTTATTTTTAAAAAGCAATTTCGAAGAAAAAACGGATTTTGATATTAATATAGAATTATAAACTTGATTTTACAAAATCATTATTTTAAACGGCATTTTTTCCCAAAACTAATTACAAAGTACCGAAAAAGGACATCAAATTTTTTTTCAAAAAATTTAGAAATTGCCTTTTTTGAAAACAATTTTTTAAACTGAAATATCTTTAATTCCTTAATTACTTTATGCTATTTCATATTTTGAATTATAAAGCAAAAAAATTACGTTCATTTTTTAAATGTGACAATTATTGTTTCAAGCTTAAAAGCCCATTTTTAAACAAAGTAAGATAACGTTATTTATATGATAAAGGTTAAAAGATTTTTTAAAATTTAAATTTTACAAATAATTTCTAGAAAGCAATAACAAAAATACTAAAATCAAGTCAAAGATGAAAAAAAAGGTGGCAAAATGAGATTGCATTGAGGAAAACTGTACGGTTAAAATAAAACGTAATACTAATTGTGTGGGAAAAAATGGAATATTATTCACTAATTTATTTTGTGAAAATCCATAATGAATATGGTGACAAAATTAAAAATTTTTTCGGAATATCTCATATGGAAAATCTCATTTTATTAGAAAATTACATTTTGTTAGAAACTGCTTTCTGAAAATAAGCTTGATTAATGTCGTATCTATGACATTAAATTATTTTATATATATTTTCTGTTGATTTGTCACTAATTACATATTATTTCATTCTTAATTTAATAAAAATGGAATAATAAAATGGAATAATAGATTCGTTTGTGCTAGCAAACCTATTTGCTTCGAATCCCAAATTTTGTTCAGCAAAATTTAAAAATGTAAAAACTAAAATATATCTTTTTTATAAGTATCTTTTTGCAATATTATAATGCTTTCGTGCTGTGACATCACATGCCAAAATAAATCTTTTTAAACATTTCAACCGCTAATTCCAAATTCGTAACTTTTATTTAGAAAAATAAAATATTTTATTTATTTTTTAAATTAATATAAATGGGTAATCATTATCACTGAATCATACGTTATGTTATTCACTATATTTTACTATCAATTGCTACATCAGTCAAATACCCAATTATACGTATCCCTTATCGATATTTAATATCTAAATGTTTTTGATTGATTGTTAATTGATTGTCTTTTTAATAAAATAAAGGATCAAATTATTCAATGTATAGATTTGGAATAATTAATTTCTTTTAAACAAATCGAGGTAAGAGATAAGAAAAGCGTGAATCTAACGTCTTCCAAAGCATTGGAATTCCCCCAAAAATTTAAATAAGTCGTTTGATGAATTTTGACTAAATGTTACTCAAACCCTTTTAAAATTTTGGAATAAATAAATGTCAGTCTAAAATTGATCCCCAGGAGTCTGAAGCAATAAAAATTACGCAAATCTAAATGACCAAAAGTACTCCACTCCTAAAAATCTAAATTAGTATGGTTATCTACAGAAAAGTCACAAGCTGTTAAAATTAGGTACCTATATTTCGGAAATAAGAATACGGCTACCCTGGAGTCGTTTGACGAGCAGAGCAACTTTCAAAAATTGGTTCACTGGTGGATACGTGATACCCTATGTTCTAATATAGACTATTCTAAAGTAAATGGCTGGACGAATCGCTACCAGATTTTGCTAAAATAGTATTGAGATCCTAAAAAATGAAAGCTCGGCTAATTGTCAAATTACGTGCCAACGGAAAAATAAAGTTGTCAAATTTTTTATTTTCTTTTTGATTAATTTAGTATTAAAACAAATAAAATGACGACAAAAGTTTATGCACAGATTTAATTTTCATTAAAAAATATTAAAAACTTAATTTTTTATTTATAGGAAATTTAGGTTATGTTAATATGATTTCATTATTCCTTTTAGAAATTATATTATTTAGTAATAAATAAATATGATAATTAAATCAAATTGTTTGTTTTCTTTCTAGCATTTCCCTTTGCTCAAATTTAAAAAAAAGAAAGGAAAATGGGTTATTTACTTACTAAACGCAATGCTTAATATATTAAATTTTAATGCTTTTTAACGGAAATTAGACGTGTCCCCCAATTTTTATCTCCTTTCTTACTTGTTTTACTTGCAAATCAATCAAGAAAAACAAAAAAAAAAAACTACAAAATTTCGTTGACACTTAATTTGGGAAATTACCGAAAGCTCTCTAGAATGGATGGATCTTTACCAAAATGTTGCACAAACATTACTAAGGTCATGAAATAAACGAACGTGAAATTGAAGTGACCCCCTAGGGTGCTGGGGACCCAAAAGTGGTCTGAAAAAACGGCCAATCTTGACTAAATTTTACTTAAACAATATTGATATTTTGAAAAGTTAAGTAAAATTAAAATTATTGCCTAGGATTCTGGAGTAATGCAAAACGCAATAAATTAATGGCTGGACGAATTAATGCAGGTTCAGAAATGTTCTCCAAAACACTCGGACTTCAAAAAAGGTTCGAAATTCAAATGCTTCTAAAGTTATCAATATGGGTATCTACGGAAAGGTCTCAAGACATGAAATTTTTTTTTTTTTTTTTTTATTACTATTTTAGGCTGTGTTTTCGACTGCTTGGTCATATACACAGCATAGGATTTAAATTTACATATTTGGTAATGACATGATTTGTTTAGTTATGAATTTTAAATTTTCCCTATTAGTTTGGTAGTATCTAAGAATTTAAATAGTTTGTTTATTGTTTCGGGATTATCGCTTAATGTTTGTTCCAGCGTTGACGGAAGTCCGATGGTTTGGCGTTGGAGCTGATACTTTGGGCAGTGGATTAACAGGTGCTCTACAGTGAGTCGGGTATTGCAGAGTTCACATATAGCGGGATCGGTTCTGTTCATTAGATGGGCGTGTGTGATCTTTGTGTGGCCGTTTCTTAGCCGTGTTGAAGCTACTTCTCGTTGTCTGTTTGTTTGTAGTGATGTTGTCCATAGCTGAGTGTCATTTTTTATGCGCCGTAAATGATTGTTGGTTATTAGCTGCCACTCTTGGTTTCTTGCGTGTGTGAGACGTTTTCGTACTTCGTTAAGTATGTCTTCTAGTGGTAATTCGTTGATAATTTCTCCGTCCTCATGTGCTTCATTGGCTAGGGTATCAGCTAGCTCGTTGCCTCTTATTCCAACATGACTGGGGATCCATAGAAGTGTTATTTTTTTTTCCTTTTCCGTCTCTTTTTGGATCGATGTAATAATGTTTTGTGTGATAGTTCTTGAGTTTTTTGTTTTTACTGCTTGAATTACACTTAACGAGTCTGTTATGATTACGTGTTGATTTTCTACTTTTGTGGATATGTGTTTGATGGCTTGAGATACGGCTAGAGCTTCTGCTGTGAAGTTGCTGCATATTGAGTGAAGTTTGTATTTGTGTGCAGTGTCATCAGTGACTAGTGCACATGCTGTCGATTCGTTTTTCTTCGATCCGTCGGTGTAGATTTTTTGGTGGAGATCGTATTTCGTGTGTATGATTTCATTGAAGTTTTGTAGGTGGTATCGTGCACTTGCCATGTTTTTGTTTGAATCATTCAAGGTAATATCTACTTCTATCTTAAAAGGATTCCAAGGAGGGCATCTTGGAAGGCTTTTGGGGATGATGTTAGAGATTAGTTGCGGATCTATATTAATTTTGGTTAGTGCTTTTTCGAAAATGAGCGATATTGGTTTTGGAATGTTTTGTCTGACTTGGAATATATGATTGTAAGGAGAGGTTTTCACACAGTTGTTTAATTGTGGGATATTTTTTTCTAGTGTTCTCACACAGTGCTTTATTGTTTGATACGTTCTTCTTTTTTCTAAGCTGGTTGAACCAGTTTCGCTTAGGATGCTTTTAATCGGGGTGGTTCTGAATGCACCAGAGGATAGTCTCAATCCGGTATTGTGAATTGGTTCTAGTTTTTTTAGTAAGCTAGGACTGGCAGAGTTGTATATCACGCATCCGTAGTCCAGTTTCGATAGAACCAATGATGTGTACACCTTAATAATATTTTTCCTGTCTGCGCCAGTGTTTTTGTTTGACAATATTTTTGTTATGTTCATTTTTTTTTGACAGCTTGATTTCAGTTGTGTTATGTGTTTTTCCCATGTTAGGCGATCGTCATAAGTTAAGCCCAGCACTTTGTGATGTGTTGTATATTCTAACCGAGTGTCCTCTATCATTAATTTTAGTGTATGTTTGTTTTTTCTGTGGAAGGAGGTGTATTTGGTTTTGGAAACGGATATTTGAAGGCCGCTATCTTTGCACCAGTTGTTTATCTTATTTAAATTATTTTGGAGTTTGTGTTGGCTGTATTTTCTGTTTGAGGAAGCTAGATATAATATTACATCGTCTGCGTAGAGAAGAACTTGTGATGGTTTTTCGATTTGTTCCGCTAGGTCGCTTAAGGCTATGTTGAATAGGATCGCTGACAGTACAGAACCTTGGGGAATTCCGTGTTTGCTCTCATATGTGTATGATAAAGTGTCCTGGATTTTTACACATAATGTTCTGTCTGTAAGAAAATTTTTTATGAATAATGCAAGGTTTCCTTTTATGCCCCATGATGCGATTTTTTTTAGAATTTTTGTTCTGCTGATGTTGTCAATTGCTTGCTTAAAATCTAGAAACACAGTGTCCAGGTTTTGCTTACAGCAAAGTGCATTTTTGATGGCTGTGTCAAGTATGGTGAGGCAATCTATGGTTGAGCGGTTCTTCCTAAAGCCAAATTGTTGGTATTTTAGATATTCATTTTTTTCTATTAGCCATACAAGTCGTTTGGCGATCATGCGTTCCATTAGTTTGCAAACGTGGTTCGTCAGCGAGATAGGTCTGTAGTTAGCGACGTCTAGTTTATTCGTGCCTGGTTTGTGTATAGGAATAATGATTGATTTTTTCCATTCTTTTGGAATGACATGGTTGCTCCAGATTTCATTGTAAATGCTTAGTAAGTATCGCTTTGCAGTAGGATGTAAGTGTTTTATTGTTTGTATGTGGACGCTATCCGGACCGGGAGCAGAGATTTTGGTTTCGTATATTGCCAAGTTTAGTTCTTCGATTGTGAAGTTACAATTGTATTCGGACTGGTGCTCTTCGAATTCTATTTCATCTTCATTTGTGTAGCTATGGTTTGGTATTTGGGAGTAATATTTAGCGAATTCTGTTGCAATTTTTGTTATTTCCGTAGTGGTGGTATTATCTACATTTATTGCAGTAATTGATTCTGTTTGGTTAAATCCTGTGCTAATTCGTTTCATATTGTTCCAGATTTCTTGTTCACTGGATTCTGAGTTTATGGATTGTATGAATTTGGTCCAGGTGTTTTTCTTCTGTGTCAGGATTTCTCTTCTTGCTAATGCTCTTGATTTCTTGAATTCTATTAATGTTTCTATTGTCTTTGTTTTTTTGTATTTTCTCAGCGCTTTTTTTCTATTTTTTATTAGTTGCTCTATTTCATTACTCCACCAAGGGACTTGTCGGATATGTGTCGGTGTGGTTTTTACTGGAATTGTATTTCTTGTTGCGTTTTCTATTTTATTGTAAAATGTGTTCAGTTTTCTTTCTATATCGTATGTATCCGGTTCTATCTGTGTGAGAGCTTGAAATGCGTCCCAGTTTGCACTTTCGAAGTTGAGTTTGGTTTTTGTGGCTTGTAGTCTATCTGATGGAAATTTTATAATGATGGGAAAATGGTCGCTAGAGCATAGATCGTTATGAGTATACCAATTTAGTTTTGTTGTTAGGGCGGTTGTTGACAAACTAATGTCGATACAGGAGTACGTTCCAGAACTTATTGAGAAATGCGTCGGTGATCCATCATTTAGGATTTGGATGTTGTCGTTATCGGCCAATAGTTTTTCTATTTTGAGTCCTCTTGTGTCTGTTCGGTTACTTCCTATCATTGTAGTATGAGTGTTTAGGTCACCGATTAGTAGGAATGGTTTTTCTAGCTGATTTATGATGTTTTGTATATCTTGTGTCTTAAAATTTTTATTTGGGGGAATGTAAAGGTTACAGATTGTTATGTTATGTTTGTGATTCAAAAATGCCTGTACTGTTATTGATTGAATTTCTGTCTTTATTGGTATTATCTTAGAGTGGGTATTTTTGTGGATGAATGTCGCTACCCCTCCTGAAGCTTTGATTCCCTCTTGGTGGTCATAACGATATTGAGTATACTGGTTGATTGTAGCCGCGTGTGTTCCTTTTAGATGGGTTTCCTGAAAGCAAAGGATCTTCGGTTGGAATTCTCTGATGAGTGCTTGAATTTCATCCATTCTCTGATAGAAGCCGTTGATGTTCCATTGTATAATGGTATTTTCCATGTTGATAGCGCTTTAGCCGTGTGTTTGTTTATTTTAGTTACTGTTTTTTCCCTTTTTACTAAAAGAAGAGAGAGCTTTTTTGCTAGGTTTAGGAATTATTCTATATCTGATGAGTCCGGAGTGGTCGCTTTCTGAAGTTTCAGTAGTTTCTTGGTTAGTTTGGTAAGTGATGCTTTAGCGAACTGATCTTTTACTATGAAATAGACATTGTTTAATACTTGCGTCAGGTCTTCCGCTGATATTCTGTGTTTCTCCAGTATGGGTGTAATGTCCTTTTTTCCTTGCGCTTCGCTTATGAGTTGCATTAAATTGTCAAAGCTTATAGGAAGGTGTGGTATTTGTTGAATTTTGTTTTTCTCGCTTTCCAATTTTTCTAATAGATAGGATTGTCTTTTCTGGTTTTGCGGAGTTTCTGAGTTTTCTGCCTTTGGGGTGCTGGGGTTAGTATTTTGTTCTGTAATTTTGTTCGTTGTTGTTGATTTTTGTTTTTTCTGTGATGATTGTTTTTCTGTATTCATTGTTTTGTTTTGTTTTGAGTGAAGTTCTGTATCAGATTGCGAGTTACTTAGTGAAGAGTGATTCCTTTTTTTATTGGTCGTGTCTTCGCTGGTTTTTGAATCTTCATTTTCTGACATGTCGGATTGTGCTTGTTGTTCTACGACGTTTTCAGTTGTTCTATTTTGGGATGTTTCTGTCTGAAGTGGGTGTATATGTGAATTTGGGGTTGGTTGTGGGGATGAGATTTCTTGTGTAATGGGAAAATCTGGTTTGTTTGTGATATCTTGTGTTGTATTTATTGTTTGTGGGGTGACGGATGTTGGTGTTGGGGTTTGAAGTGGTATTGTTTGTTCTTTGAGTGTATTGTTGTTCTGTTGGCTTCTGCATTGTTCAGTTTGGTGACCGAATTTTTGGCAATGTGTGCATCTGGTGTCGTCAACTGTCAGGAATATTCTGTATATTTCACTCTCGTAATTAATATTTATAAATTCTGGAAGTTGTTGGTGATCTTCTTGTATAAATACAAATCTTCGGAAACTTCTGATGTGTGAAAATTTGTCCTCGTGTAGACCGATTGATATATTGTATATTTCAGATGTTATTTTGAGTTTGAGTTTGTTTAATTCTGTGAGTATTACTTCGTTCGGTATGGTTGGTAGAGCCCAAATCATTAACCGGTGAGTTGGAGTTAGGAAACTTCTTATACTGGTGGTTTGGTTGTTTATCTTTATGTTTTGGTGGTTGTTCAAAAGAGCCGTTATGTCATCTTTTGATCTTAGATATACGCAGATTCTGTTATTTGAGATTTTTGAGGCGTATGTTATTTTATTTGGATTTATAATATTGCTTAATGCAATAATATATTCTTTTAAGTTTGTGTTTGGTATAGGATTAATTATTATTGCTTGGTTTTTTTTTGGGTAACAATGTGTATTTTGTTTCATTGTTTCAGAAAAGGTTAAATTATTTTGTTGTGTTAAATTTGTGTTTGGGAAATGTTTTTGTGTATGTGATGTCATTATGGTAGGATATGTTTGGGTAAGATTATAGAATATATAAGTGAAATAGAAGTAGTTTAAATACCTTGATTTGTATGTTGTGTCCTGCTCACCCGCAGGTGGGCAGATGTTATGTATTTGTTTGTCACTACACTGACTTTATGAAATTTTTAATTGATTTTGCAATTATATAATGAATGTAATTAATTTATTTTTATTTTTACGGATAACAATGATTAACTGTTTATGCTATGATTGTCAGTAAGTCAATCACATGAAAATTAAATACAGTAGGAACTCGACAATTCATCATGCTCGTGACCGGAGGGGTGATGACTTACAGAAATAGACAAATTATGGTATATGTCTGAAAATGAAAAACAAAGAGAAAAATAAATTAAATATTTTTACTTATTTTAAGAAAGATATCCCTTTATTTTAAGTATTTCTTTGTTTGATGGAATTTTTACAACTAGGTACGACACACTTTAATTCTTTTTTATTTAAATTTCAAAAGTTAAGACGAATTTTTATAGAATATGATGAGTTACAGAGTGATGAAATATTGAGTTTCCACTGTACACTATAAATATGAATACATCTATTTTAAGACCATTAGACGAGCGGAGCGGAGCACTACAAGAAACTGATTTTATAAAGAAATATAGTATATCTAATTTAAATGTAAAGTGAGTTCAAAATTAACCGCCAGCGCTATCGAATAGGATTAAAATTAAACAGTTGAATTTTGACAATATTTTATGAAAATTAAATATCCTATGGAAATATGAATATGGTTAATTTAGGGTTGTTAGGCGAGAATTATGCTCAGAATTTTATTATATCAAATTTGAATGAACCTGGAGGTCAGAATTGTCCGTCAAGGCCATCAAATAAGACCCAAATTCAGTAGCGGCGCTAAGGCCTTCGAGGCCCACTCGCAAGATTTTCGTAGTGGCCCTTTTTTAGGGGTGAAAAAATGTTTTTAATCAACAGAATGAGTCGGCAGGAAGGGGGAGCGGTCACAGAAGGGGAAAAAGGCAATAGACCGTTAGGTGAGCCGTGGGGGTAGCTAACGGTACACATCAAATATACATATACAAATGATTCACGTAAATAAAATCTTTAAAGTATTGAGACAAATAATTATATACAGCTGAACTCTTTTTTATACGGTCTTTTTTTGTGCGATTTTTTAATGCGGTTTTAAAAAAATGGACATTAAAATGCATAATGTGAATCAAAATCACGAGACAGTAAGAAACCTAAACAATTACTATAATAGCTTTCTTTGATAAAAATACTTTTTAACGGTTTTTAAGCATTTAATCAATACATTGCATAAGAACATAAGTTATTGCATCATTTAATTTTGTTAAAGATGTATTTTATAAAATTTGGTAATATTATAAAATTGAAATGCAATATTTCTACGTGTAAATTAATGCTTTATCTTGTTTATAGAAGCAACTTCTAAGGAAGTTTCTAAGTTTTAAGCGTTTTGAGTGATGTTTTTTTCTATGAAACTTTTTTTATGCGGTCCCGGCCAATCGCACAAAAAAAGTTTTTTGTACAATCTGGATCGAACTATACTTTTTATAGCTATTTATATTTTCGAATATATTTTTTTTGTGGAATTTTTTTTATGTGGTCTCTATCCACCGCACAAAAAAGAGTTCAGCTGTACTGTTTGATTTTTTTGGCAAGTAAGAAAATTTTACATTCGGTGCATTGTTTAATTTTTAAAATTCTAAATCTACCGCTTTTTTTTCTAGTTATGTATTGCAAATATTATATTTTACCAAAAACGTGTCAAACAAACTTTTTTAGTATCTATTTAGATATGAACAATAAAATGAGAAAGATCTGGAATTTTTATTCAAGGGTATAATAGTCCTTTGAAATTAGCCCATATGCTTGTCATGCTCATGTGTTCTCTTCTTGAAAACTGTAAAATTTGTAAGTGAAATGGATATTTCAACTGATACACCCCGTTGGAGCATTAATGCAATATTTTCATATGCAACTGTTAACTGAAACCGTATAAACACTGTTAGACGTCTCTAAATGACATTTTTTTTATGTACGCCGCAATTACGTTTGTTTGGGGAACTGGAATCTATTAGTAAGAGTTACTGGTTGTCTACCTATTTTCCATGCAAAATAAAAAAAATAATATGAAATAATATGGATCGGTTAAAAAAGATTGAATTGGTACAGTTTGAATACAATAAAATTAAAATCTATAAAATCAGTACAGGTAATATAAAAAAATTATTTTTTCCTGCTGTTTTGGGGGCCCCCAATATGCCCGGGGCCCACCCGCAAAGCGGGCCCTGCGGGCGCGCTATCGCCGCGACTGCCCAAATTAATTGTGATATTAAAATTGTTCCCTACGGTCTTGGTGCTCCAAGCAAGACCTAAAATGGAAATACTCCTGAAACTACCTATTGATGGGAGTATCTAGGTGCATAAAGGTGAAATTAGCCATGCTATTGAAGTATGAAAATTGTTACTTTAGAGTCGTTTGAAGATTGTTACTCGTCCGTCATCAAGCGGAGCCAGGCATTATAAATACCTAATTGATGTTGTACAGAATTTCCGAATATCTAATTTAAAATTTATCTAATCATTGACCCATAATTCAGATAACTTTATGCGAGTGAAACCCCGGCTCGCAGCTAGCTAAGGGCTAATGTCACGTGTGACATTTTGAAAAAATTGTAAAATAATTTTTTGCATGTTTCGATAGTCTATAGTTCTATACCTTTAACAATAACATACTAAAATTTCATAACTGGCACTTGCGACTGGTAGGTCGAGGGTTCGAATCCGACGACCGGCTATGCTCGTGAAGGTTTTCTGCAGTTTCCCTTCACAATTCCAGATGAATATCGGCATAGTTCCTTAAGAAGACGGCTGCAGACGCATACCCACCAAATCCTAGCTCTCACCCCACTTTCCTTCTCCTCCACCCACATCATACTGTAATTTGTAATGTATTAAAAAGTATAAATAAAGTTAGAAAAATAATGATGTGGGTGGCGTCTGTTATAGACTCACTGTCACAAAAACGGACGTTAAACCGCATTATTATTATTATTATTATTAACATACTAAAATTTCAAGTGCATATCTCAAATAGTTTTTGAATTACAACTATCTGAAGAGAGGATTCTGATTTTCATTGTTAACTTTGAGATATTGAGAAATGTATGAAAGTTGATAGTTCGGGAGTTTCTGTTGTGGAGCAGCTAGACCCTAACACATATAAACGATTCGTCTAGTTTTACTATAACCATTATAGTGAGTATATCGTAAATAATTTTAGTAAAAATTCTCAGTGATTAAAACTAAAAGGCAAGGTAAAGGAAAACTGCATTTTTCAAATTTGCTGCAGTTATCACTCGAAGATAAATCATCCGATCGATTTGATTATTATTGCAGCTTCTTTTATATATGTTTCTCCGTGTCATGAACTTCCAGTTTTCCGATCAAATAAAAAATGTAATTTTTGCAGACCAGAAATCATCAAATTTTCGCGCAAAATAACTTTTTCTTAAAAACTCCGCCATTTTGTTAAATTTGAACTATTTTTTTTCGATTGCGGTTCATAGTATGGGCAATACCTTCTAGTATAATAGGCTTTTTGGTTTTTTTTGATTTCAGGCACTGTGAAGGCCGCTATCACTGCAGCAGGGGGAAGAATTTTTTTAGAGCCTTGGAAAATCGCGAATAACTCAATGAATTTTCAATTTTTTTGTCCAAAAATTTTATCATGTATTTACTATATAACAACGTATGAGTCCTTAAAATAGGGTAAGTGCGGGAGAGATGCCGCAGTATAGTTCGTCCGCTGATTGATAGATAGCGCTATTAATGGATTATATGTTTAAAATAAGTTACTTATTTAGGCTGTATATGGTAACATTTATGATTAGTCGATCAGTTTAGTAATTATCCAACTTTTTATTATTGAAAAGTAAGTTTTTTAACATAATATTTTATCAAGCATTTAATTCATTAGAATTTAAGAATGTATATTTCATTGTTTTAATGAAAATGAGTTTTGTTATTAACTTAGGTATATTTTAAAAGCACTGGATAAAATTTTAGGTTGGAAATCCGCACTATGCTTGCTATAGCAACATGCGGTATCTATCCCAACAAAAAGGAGAGATCCGCATTTAAGGTTGGTATAGATGCCGCATTATATTACATGTTGGAAACATAGTCTTATATACCTCAATTATGCAATTTTTTTTGGACTGTAAATTATGCCACGTAAATATAAAAGATCCATTAATGGATCAGGAAGAGCCCTTATATTAGTAAAGATAACGAAAATAATGATGATTGCTTGTGTATTGAATGTTTTAAAAGGTACTCAGAAACAAAAAAAATGTTGACTGGTTAAGATGTATAATGTGCCAAAAATGGTTACATATGGCATGCATCATGTATGGAGATATGTGTAAAATGCAAAATTTTTAATATAAACTATTTCAGCGTTTCACTTTCTTTGATGCGACATCCCATAGGTGTGGGAGAGACGCCGCTTTGCAGGCTCTACAAAAATGTTAATCATGAATCCTTTATGACTCAAAATTTAAAATTATTTATAAATAATTTTATAGAACAATGTTTACACTTATTGAATACCAAATTTCAAATCAATTAAATGCATACTTTAAGAATTATCAAGTGTTTTCAAAATGTGCGGCATCTCTCCCACACTCACCCTATTAAAACATTCCAAACAGTAGTTTTCTTGAAAATAATTCCCAAATTTCACCTTTTTTTCAGACGGTCAAACTCACAGACCAATGAACACTATTTTACGGAGCCTTTCTAAATGACTGAATTGCGAAGGTCATTGCTGAACACAAAACTTATTTCACGGTAACTACATAGAACATATTTTCTATAAAACTACATTCCCTTTTCCAAACAACATGTCACGCTACCCACTGTTATACGTATATATAAT
Organism: Brachynemurus nebulosus; assembly: GCA_035578155.1. Lineage (NCBI taxonomy): Eukaryota > Metazoa > Arthropoda > Insecta > Neuroptera > Myrmeleontidae > Brachynemurus > Brachynemurus nebulosus. The sequence goes on along the minus strand of JAPWDM010000018.1, from coordinate 209,708 downwards.
TTTGATCATTTTTATGAAGAGCGGCAATATTTTTTTTATTTGTACACATTTTTTGTGACCTTGGCACTTCAATCATTTAGAAAGACACGATATTATACTACTAGACAAAGCGTAAAGCCAGTTTCTAGACATTTTTCTTGAAGCAGATAACAGGGTGAGACGGGTGAGATTTAATGAAATAATATAATGTCAATTTTTGAGCAAATGCGACTATAGTCATTGCAGGACATGATTTGTATACGTACGTATTTTGAAAATAAAGCGAATACCACTTTTTTCTTTCAAAATTTTGCAGTTTCTTCTCAAAAAGGTAAAATTTTATTATCAATATCATATTTTGACAATAATTATTTGAAAACGTTACTATGGATACAACGCATTACTATATTATAGAATACTATTAAGGTCGGACCTTGGCCGTCACTGATTTCACATTTACGCCTCAATTACACATTTTTATAATTAGTCTATATAATATAATATATATGTTCACTTGTCTGTGGTCACACTAGTGGTTCCCCTTAATAAATATTTCTATAGATACCACCAATAATATTTTTACCCATGACTACTATGAAATTACTTATTTACTGTACAAAATACTATTTGTATCCTTTAAAAAAAAATAAACAAATAGACTGTCCCTTTATCATCTATTGGGACGTTCGTCTGCTGTTCTCAGCAAATTCCATACAGATGTAGCATGATGTTCTCAGCAATGCCATCGAGCCGGTCTCAGTCATCCTGATATTAAAAATGAAATATGGACTTTACTTATCTGTCCTCAGTAGTTTCGAGAAAACGGTAGCAGGTTTCAAAAAAAATGATGAAACAAGGCTGTAGGTAATATTGGGATACGAACCAAAAAAAAAAAAAAAAAAAAAAACGATCAAAGTTAAAGTTATCTTGTAGGACCTGAGAATCCCCCAGAAAGCCTAAAGGCTCTCCAAAGAAACTCACAATAAATTGCTGGACGGATCTTGACCAAATTTCTCTCGAATAGTACTGAGATTCTGAAAAAAGTGGACATGAGGCTAAAATTCCCCATAGGCTTTTACCCAAAAAAACCTTCAAATGAACGATCAGACGGATCTTATCCAAATTTTTCTCAGATATTATTGAGATTCCGAAATAAATTAATGTGAATTCAGAAATATTCTCCAAAGCCCTGGGATTCAAAATGTCTCACAAATTACAGTGTTCTTAAAATTGTCAATATGAATATCTAACTATCTACGATAAGATCTCAAGGTATGAAAATTAGACATGCTATTGAAATACGAATATAGAGAAGAATTTCAGAATATCTGATTTGAAATTAAGGTGAAGTTGGAATGAATCCTCCAGCGCTCTATACTCTAATTAAAGAACTTGACTGATTCTGATAAAATTTTATGAAAATATATGCTACAAAAATATAAATATGACTTGAAAATATATGAAAATACATATATATATAATACTTTAGAATCGTCGAGCGAGCGAAGCTAAGCACATAAGGAACTGACTTTGTACAAAATTTCAGAATATTTAATTTAAATGGACGTGTGCTCACATTGTCCGTCAGTTACACCAAATAGGGCGCAAATTAAAAAGCTGAAGAAATTTGACAATTTTTACTCAAGTACTGTTGAGATCTCTGTGAAAGATGAAAGTGTCGTTAAAATGATTTCCCGGGACCTTGGTGTCTTGAAGGGCCTAAAATAGAAACAATTCTAAAACTGCTGGTATACGTACCTATACTAAGTTCTTACGGTGCGGACGTTAGCCATGCTAAAAAAATATGAAGATAGTTATTTTGGAGTTATTGGGCGAGCAGGGTCCAGCGCTATAAATAATAGATTTTGCACAGAATTTTGGAATATATGATTGAATTGACCTATAAATTTTACCTATAATTCAGATAATTTTATGCGAGTGAAACCGCGAGTCGCAGCTATTTTTATAATAGTTTTGTTTTTTAACAGTGAAGGAAATTTCAAAATCGATTCACTAGTTTTTTCGTTTGCCTATAATCTATATGTTTTGGGATCTCTTGAATGGCAATACCATATCTGATGTTAAGAAAGCAGGCCCGTGCTTGAAGCTCTCGGTAGAGAGGCCAGGAAAAAAGTTAAGAGTTTTTTTTTGGCTGACCACTCATTTTTTAGGGAGGAAATTTTTAAAAACTGTGGTCTATTCCCGGGGCCAGTCATTTCTTTCCACGGCCCTGTAAGAAAGTCAGGTTATTCTTAAAGTGTATTTGCTAAAATGCCATCTATGAGCTGAATTTTGTAGATTGGCTTAGATCCTATCTGTATTTTAAAATGGTAGAAAAAAAAATTCTTGCTTACAACTAAAAAAAACGCCGTGAGCAGCGGGGCCCCATCACGGTAGTCGAATTTTCCCCTTCATCTTCGGTATTGAATGTCTACAAGCGAAATGTGATTGAAAGTCTACAACCGAATTGTCATTTTGTTGGTTTCAAAACTGGTGATGAGTGTTCGGCTGATCGAGGCTTTAAAAAAAGGTTTTAAGTATTTAAGGGCTGTATCTCAGTAAATTTCAATTTTGTGCCGAAAACAGGTAGCAGAAAAAAAGCCAACACAATTCGTACGAGGACATTCCTGCCCATGTTTATCCGCTAATTGCCTTTATGTTTTAGTTTTAAAAATTAAAAAAGGACCTTAAATAGTAAATTGGAAGGCCTTTATAAAGATATTTTTTCTTTCCAAAAAAATCCAAAATTTCTATTTTATAAATACTAAAAATCCAAAATTCCTAATTTATAAATAAACAGTGACTTTAATAACATTTTTAAATTACTTAATATGTATGTATTTCATTTGTCATAAAAGTAAGTTCACTTTTTAGTCGAATTTTCTCCGAAAAATTAGACTTATACAGTCTATACGATAAGAGCTGCGAGAGGCGAGACCAGGGGCGCTATCCGTTTTCGGACCCGTAGAACACGATTATGTAAAAAAAAAAGATGTCTGATATATATATATATATATATATATATTTTCCCGCAACCTTTTAATATGTGTAGGGCCCCCCTATGGAAGTTAAGAGATGAAATTTGGTAAGTGGGGCTTATTCCGATGCACAACAATACTATCAAAGTGGGGTCAAATTTTGGGCAAATTTTTTTTCGGACCCGACCTTTAAGGGGGTGGTGGGGGGTGGAAAAGCAATAAAACTTTTCCAAACCGGTTTTAAATAATGTTTCGGTCAATTATCTACAACATATCCAAAATTCAGCTTCCTAGGATGATATGGTGGGAGTAGAGGGGGGAAAAACGATTTTCGCTGGATCTAACAGGCCCCCAGCCCCCCAGAATTAACGTAGAGGGTTGAAATTTGGTGTGCTGATAAAGTTCGTACCTAGGTTGTGCTTTTTGGAGGTTTTAATATTTTACCCCCACCCCCCTCATTTTTAAGCTACAATTTCATGCATTTTCGACGTTTTCGAAGTTTGTACCACTCGCATAGGTCACCCGAATAAACCTAGAGGGCTGAAATTTTGTATTCGGATTGAGTTATTATCAAGGGGGTGCCTTTTGGGGGTCTCGACTTTTAACCCCTACCCCCGCCATTTTTATACCCAAAAGAACATGATTTTTCTTGTTTTTTAACAGTTTCGTTCGGGTCAAAATCTCCCCAAATAAACCTAGAGGGCTGAAATTTGGTGTACAGGTAAAGCTAATAGCCAGACACTGTTTTTTGGAGGTTTCAACTTTTAACCCTTACCCCCACGATTTTGACGCCAATATTTCCTTAATTTTTTTGCTTGTTTTCTAACACGTCTAGAGACTCCATAAGGAAACCTAGAGGGCTGAAATTTTGTACGTGTATTCAGTTAGTATCCAGCTAGTACCTTGTAGGGAGTCCGCATCACTTTTCCCCCCACTTCTCCCATTTTTACATCGGAATTGAATTCTATTGTTAAATGTGTTTTAAAAGCATTATGTTTATTCTAAATACAAGTAGGCGAATAGTAATTTTAAAAAATTTAAAAAAAAAAAAGTGAATACAATTTTTTAACAAATGAAATACATATATATTAAGTAATTTGAAAATGTTATTAAAGTCACTGTTTTTATTTATTTATTTAATTATTATTTAGGAATTTTGGATTTTTATTATTTATAAAATAGAAATTTTGGATTTTTTTGGAAAGAAAAAATATCTTCATAAAAGCCTTCCAGTTTACTATTTAAGTTCCTTTTTTAATATTTAAAAATAAAACACAAAGGCAATTGGCGGATAAGCGTGGATAGAAATGCCCTCGTACGAATTGTGTTGGCTTTTTCCCTGTTAACTGCTACCTGTTTTCGGCACAAAATTGAAATTTACTGAGATTCAGCCCTTAAAAACTTAAAATCTTTTTTTAAAGCCCCGATCAACTGGACACTCATTATCAGTTTTGAAACCGACAAAATTACAAATCGCTTGTGGATTTTCAATTATATTTCGCTTGTAGAAACTCAATACCGAAGAAATAATTTTTTATTTTTTATTTTTTTTTCCAAAGAAAAAATATCTTTAAAAAGGCCTTCCAGTTTACTATTTAAGGTCCTTTTTTAATATTTAAAACTAAAACATAAAGGCAATTAGCGGATAAACATGGGCAGGAATGCCCTCGTACGAATTGTGTTAGTTTTTTTTCTGCTACCTGTTTTCGGCACAAAATTGAAATTTACTGAGATACAGCCCTTAAATACTTAAAACCTTTTTTTAAAGCCTCGATCAGCCGAACACTCATCACCAGTTTTGAAACCAACAAAATGACAATTCTGTTGTAGACTTTCAATCACATTTCGCTTGTAGACATTCAATACCGAAGATGAAGGGGAAAATTCGACTACCGTGATGGGGCCCCGCTGCTCACGGCGTTTTTTTTTAATTTTTTAAAATTACTATTCGCCTACTTGTATTTAGAATAAACATAATGCTTTTAAAACACATTTAACAATAGCATTCAATTCCGATGTAAAAATGGGAGAAGTGGGGGAAAAGTGATGCGGATTCCCTACAAGGTACTAGCTGGATACTAACTGAATACACGTACAAAATTTCAGCCCTCTAGGTTTCCTTATGGAGTCTCTAGACGTGTTAGAAAACAAGCAAAAAAATTAAGGAAATATTGGCGTAAAAATCGTGGGGGTAAGGGTTAAAGGTTGAAACCTCCAAAAAACAGTGTCTGGCTATTAGCTTAACCTGTACACTAAATTTCAGCCCTCTAGGTTTATTTGGGGAGATTTTGACCCGAACGAAACTGTTAAAAAACAAGAAAAATCATGTTCTTTTGGGTATAAAAATGGTGGGGGTAGGGGTTAAAAGTCGAGACCCCCAAAAGGCACCCCCTTGATACTAACTCAATCCGAATACAAAATTTCAGTCCTCTAGGTTTATTCGGGTGACCTGTGCGAGTGGTACAAACTTCGAAAACGTCGAAAATGCATGAAATTGTAGCTTAAAAATGAGGGGGGTGGGGGTAAAATATTAAAACCTCCAAAAAGCACAACCTAGGTACGAACTTTATCAACACACCAAATTTCAACCCTCTACGTTAATTCTGGGGGGCTGGGGGCCTGTTAGATCCAGCGAAAATCGTTTTTCCCCCCTCTACTCCCACCATATCATCCTAGGAAGCTGAATTTTGGATATGTTGTAGATAATTGACCGAAACATTATTTAAAACCGGTTTGGAAAAGTTTTATTGCTTTTCCGCTCCCCACCACCCCCTTAAAGGTCGGGTCAGAAAAAAAATTTCCCCAAAATTTGACCCCACTTTGATAGTATGAGGTGCCTCGAAAATGAGCCCCATTTACCAAATTTCATCTCTTAACTTCCATAGGGGGGCCCTACACAAATTAAAAGGTGGCGGGAAAATATATATATATATATATATATATATATATATATATATATATATATATATATATATATATATATATATATATCAGACATTTTTTTTTTCTACATATTCATGTTCTACGGGTCCGAAAACGGATAGCGCCCCTACTCTCGCCTCTCGCAGCTCTTATCGTATAGACTGTATAAGTCTAATTTTTCGGAGAAAATTCGACTAAAAAGAGCCAGAAAACTTATTAATTTCATTCTTTCTTCTTTCAGATACTTTATAGAAACACGGACAGTGAGATTCTTTTTATATAAAATACATATTGCCTTATTTGTATATTATTAACATAAACAGTAAGAATAAGTAGTTAAAAATCTCTACTGTTTGATTTAAATTATAAATCATTGATATATAAAGGGATTTTACTACAGAAGTGATTACAATATCAAATATTTAATTAAATTTTAGATAAATGAATTGTACATTATCAGAAAATAAAATAATGAAATATAGATCAAGCTTATACATAATAATATATAATACTTACTACAATTTATCACAATAATGGCATATACGAGGCTGGGCAAAATAGTTTCATAAAATCATTTATTTGAAATAGAAAATGAAAAATGTTTTTCAGTTTTTCAGAAATACATTACAATAGAAAGAGTTACTATTTATTTTTATTTTTATACTCAGTACAAAATTAATTATTAATAAAATATTAATTTTCAATTTCTCTTAAATCATATAGTCTATTGCCTTACGGCAGTGTTTTTCAACCTTTTCATGGCGCGACCCCGCTAGTATGTAAAAATATTTCGTTACCCCCCTACCCTCTGCTATTTCTAACTTTTATTCTATGTTATAAATATCGAATCCGTTCATCATTACTGATTATTTTCAGTTAGGTGTTGACGAAGTTGACGACTTATAGTAGCTTCGGAACGCGCGCGTGACTTGTGACTCAGACATAACGCAACGTAATGAGCGCTGCGTGGATCGTCAGGCGAGTAAAGGATGACATTTTTGAATTCTTTGAATTATGAATTCGCTTTGATTTGTATCTAAATTTATTTAATTGAGTTGTTGTTTGTTTAGTAGTTGCTCATTGTCTTTTATTGTCTAATATCCAAAATTCAGTCATCATTGTAATTATTGAAAGTTGATGAGTTTCTGGAAGGAAACTTCAAGTTCCAATGAGAGTAATGAAGCAAAAGCAAAGGAAAAGTGTCTGAATGACGACAATTATTTAAGACCCGGATTTACTCTTATTAAAAATAAGCCGCAGTTATTTGTTTTGAAATTTTATCAAGCAAAAGTATGAAACCATCACATTAATGTAAACTTTAATTAACCTTTTCTTTATTAAATATTATATATGGAACTAAAGTGGTTTTATTGTTAAAGTAACTGCGACCTCCTTAAAAAGCTTCGCGTCCCCCACCCCCGGGTGGTCGCGACCCACAGGTTAAAAAACACTGCCTTATGGAATAAAATTATTAATTTTTATTTTTTTTTTCCAGGGCAGGGCCGTGTTAATCAATTAGGTGGTGTATTTATTAATGGACGACCATTACCCAATCATATTCGTTTAAAAATTGTAGAAATGGCTGCGGCTGGTGTTCGACCTTGTGTTATATCGAGACAGTTGCGTGTGTCGCATGGTTGTGTTTCAAAAATTTTAAATCGTTATCAAGAAACTGGTAGTATACGACCGGGAGTGATTGGTGGTTCAAAGCCACGTGTGGCTACCGCTGAAGTAGAGGCACGAATTGAACAATTAAAACGGCAACAACCTGGAATATTTTCGTGGGAAATTCGTGATAAATTAATAAAGGTAAATAATTTAAATTTGGAAATTATAGTTAAGGAAATATTAAATAGCACCTGTGTATCTACTATACAATGTTAGAAACTATGAAACTTTAGGTAACATGTCAACCCAAAACTACCCCAGCTACGCTTTCCTATTTTTTAAAGTTTTTCTCGTTAAATACCTATAGTTATTTAACAAAGAGGTAACAAATTTTCGTTAGACTACACAAATTTATTAGAAAAAAGAATAAAACTTCTCATGTAACAATCAGTAAAAAATTACTTTCTTGTTTTAAGAAAAATCTTTTTAAGTTATTTTGTTTATATTGAATGAAATTATTTTTTTTGAGTCAAAGAACCTTTTCTGAAAATTTTCTTATTTAAAATTTTACTTAACTGGGTAATTCTACTTTTAAAGTAAAATTCAAAAAATTGAGGTTGTCACAACAATAACGAATGTTAAAACTATATACAGAATGAAGAAACTACCATTTATTTTATTTAAAAAAAGTTAATAACTCCTATTTAGATGACCTATCTACATTTTACTTTAAATTTAAGATTTTTATATAAACGGCGTCAAACCGCGTCAAACTTCTATTGTAACATTAAAACGACATATTCCCATTAACTATTCTTTGAAACTATTACCTTTTTTAACGAATTTCAAAATCAGTTTTACGTAAATATGATTTGTAATTATGTAATCTTTACGACAGACTAAACCTTTCGATCTAAATGATCGCTATTCACGCTCAGTGACGATTTTGTTAGAAAAATGTATACTTCATCACACGTAGGTATCCTTCATCATGAAGAATTCCGTCTGAATCCAGTAATCCGCAAAAAATATTGGTTTTAGTAAGAAATTTAATAATTTGCTGGTCTACAGATACCGATCTATGGTAATTTTCCCTACATTTTATTCACTTGAAATACTGAAATGTACTAAATAGCTTTCTCTATTTTGTTATGGTTAAGACAACTTAAAAATAGAACAATCTAATTACATCGTTTTAGTTTAAACTTAGAACAGTAATATAGATTCGATGACTACCCGATGTCCAGTGACATTTGAGGTTTAAATATTTGATGATGACCGGGAAGAAAATTAAGGAAAATTCTACAAATTAAACATTTTAACCAAATATTGATAGATGATTTTTACTCAATTTTAGAATCGATCCCAGAATTCAGAATTGTTTAAATATGTTTCCTAAATAATAAAACAAATATTTTACTTACAAAAAGTACCGGGTTTTTTAATTATGACAATTGTTTTAAGCCTAAAAGCCCATTTTCAAACAAAGTAAAAATTATATCGACTACATGCTTTGTATATTGTATTAATTTCAGTAGTGAGTGATGCGTTTTCTCAAACGGAATCTTTATCTGGAATAACTAAAATCCAGGTGAGTGTTGATTGTTTTCGGAAACATTTTTACTGGAATGTACCGGGGTATTGTGTGTGTATATGTTCAAAAGTGTATAAAACAATGGAGTTAATAAAAAATCAGTGATGATCATTCTTAAGCACAACTTTCATACATTCGTGAAAATACAAAAGTGAAGTATTAATATTCAACATTTAAATTTCTGATAAGTATAGGTAAATATAATACTTTTCCTTAAACGAGGAAACTCTTTTGAAAAAATTCCATTATCCCTCCCTTCTAGTTAACTGAACGATTTTAATTTATTTTTAAATATACAAACATAATTTGATTGAATTTATGTACCCATTTAATAAGACTGGGTCGTTGAAGTAATCTTAATACTTTTCGCAAATCATTCAATTAGCAAATTAACGACAATTTATTTTATGATCCTTACTACCTAATATAATAAATCCTTGATCGAAAGATATTTCACATTGTTTATCACTACAAATGTAAATATGTAATAATAACACAAGCGATGTAAAGCCGCACTTAAATTCTTGAAGTTATTTTTGATTTTTTATATATATTAAGAATTTTTACTACGCATGTTCCATAGCCATATAATATTTAATATTTAAAAACTTATCAGAACATTCATGGTCAATTGTGTGTCTACCCAGCCGCATTGTTTATAAAACTATAAAGCAGTTGTATAGATTGATGCACGTAGACCAGAGGTTCCTAAAGTGCAGTGCGCGAGAAAAATGGAGGTCATGATCACATTTCACGATTTCTAAATAATTTTATTTGTTTCAAAAGTTTACTTTAATTAGGGAAATTAAATAAAGGATAATTGTTATGAATGGTACTCAATAATATTTTTTTGAGAAATTATTAATGACTTGGTGTCATCTAAGAAAGTATAGAAAACAAGGGTAGATCATTTCTCGAGTCAGTCTCAATTTCGTTTTGGATTAGTTAACATAGTTATTTGTACAGCTCAAATGAATTTGTTTATAAAAATTTTGCGGTATAAAATAAAATTAAAAACGGAAAAATATTTAGATATGTAATCAATTTAGCTAAAATTGTGATCAATAGTTAAAACAAAATGTAACTGTAAATACTTATAAATTCAATGGTTCATTATGAATAAAAATAATGACTACATTTGCCTGGTGATTTTCAGAGAATAATTCGGAGTACACTTCATCTTGACTTCATAGTACCGTAAGTAAATACCAAAGCTGGTCTGTTTCATCACCTTAATTAGGCCCAACACTCATTGATAAGGTACTAGACAAGTGTAATAGTGGTCGTCGTGTGTAATGGTGGTAGTCGTGACACCTAGCGGTCGAATTCTGAATTGTTTTTTTATTACGTAAGAGTTCCAGTAGTTCTCATATCGGCTATAACACTTAATTATCAGTTTTTGTAATGACTATGAGCCATCTAGCGGTTAGTAGTTTAAGTATTATCTTTTTAGTCCGTTTATAATGTTATATTTGTGGTTCCCATTTTTTAATGTTTGATATAAAGGGAAAAATAATTAAGTGGTGGGGACTATCGCGAATTGCATATATGATTATGTAAAGTACGGAATAGGAGAGATGAGAATTAGGGAGATTGAAAATAGGAAGTAACAATAAAACAGTTGTTTTTTTAAGTCAGATTTAAAATGTAATTGACCTTTGTTTTAAGCGGTTTTAAATCAATAACCGCAAACATTTCGGAAATGATTATTACGACAAAATTGTTGCTTTATATTTTATATATTTTAAATATTGACTTTTTTGTTAACCAGTGTAAATTGTTGCTTTGGAATTTTCTTTAAAAATATTAAATAAAGTGATTGCGTAAAACACACAGGGAAGTGTAATACTTTCAAGAAACCTGCACCTTTGAACTACTATTATAGGCATCCAATAGCGCTAATCTGTTTGAGACATTTCAATGGGCGCCAATTTCAAGTATTTTAAATATACCTAGTCAAAACCGCACCAACTGTTACACAAGACATACCAGACAATATTTTTACACACTTACATTTGCAGTGTACGTAGTGTACATGTAGTGGTATAGCTTATGGTATCATCTAAAATAATTAAAACTTCATCACACGACAGTCTACAATCACTATAGTTTAGTACATACAGTATACAGTCTGCTAGTTACAATGGTGTTCAGTTGTAGAGACCGAGAGCAGATTGAGAGATGATATCAGTGACAAGGTAATGTTAGTCTGTTTCTCTATTTTCCGTACGTGACATTTTATTTGTTATTTTGTCTAAACGTGCACTACAAATGAATAAACGATCGAGTTTACAAGTTTTACTAACAGTTGTACATTCGCCGAGCATACCAGCAGTTCACTAGATAAGGAGTCATATTACATATCAATTTCATAAAATTAAATGTAAGTACAGTGTGATTCACGTAAAAGTCAAAGGTGAAATTACAGTCAGGATATCCAGCTGATTTACCATATTTTAGGGCATTCTAAGTAAATGGATTTTAAAAATGGTTAAGCTACTTTCAATAAGTTTCTCATATAAAATTCATTAATGATAAATTTATGCCGAATTGAAGAAATAAATTTGTAATCAATCAATATAATATTGTTCATATATAAGGTCATTACACTTACCTTTTTTGATATATATAATTCTTATTTTATTTTCACAAAATATTTCTGAAGGATAATATTATCAAAAAGGCATTTAGCTGAAAAATTGATTTATAAAGATATAATATAACTCATTAAATATTTGAGCGTTACTTTATGGTATTCCATATTTGATATTAGACACAGTTATATTGATCGAAACATGTCATAAGAGCTTCTATATTCAATAAAAGTGGTATTTTGCAAAGTAAAGTGTTTTTATTTACTAATATCAAAAATCATATTGCTCATACCTAGAATCACATTAGATTTAATTCTAGCGTTCTAATCGTAACACTCAAAAATAGTGAATCACTCAGTACTACAACCATTTAATATTATATTATATTATATGAAAACCAATTGTAGAAAGAATCGTGTATAACAAAATTGTTGGTCAGAATATGCACCAGATGGACAACCAAAGATCGTGATCATATATAAATTACTTAATAATAATTCTGACACATTCAGATGACACACTTTCACACATAAGCCCGGTTCACATTATACATAGCAAACTCCCATATCGCACGCTCCCATTTAGCAATTCGTCGCACACAAGATGTGTATAATGGCACCCCTCCGTGTTTTACAGCAAATATGTTTGAATGTCTTAGTGTCTAAGTAATAGTTTGTAACAGTAAATCATACGAATATATAAATCAGAAACATTGACGCCCGTGATTTTGACTTTCTCATTTAGCAATTTGGTCCCAGTTGGTTGCGTAATGAGAGTTTCCTCTGTAACTATTTTAGTAGACACCACTGTCGAAATCAATGATATAACTACAATGAAGCAATTAGAGCATTTTTTTAAGGCTCCCTTTTAAGCAAACTCTTTAAAAAGTTTTCTGTAATCAGCAAACTTTTTACAAATATTATTCTTGAATTATTTATTGTTCACATATCTTAATTTGCTAATTACTCCGTTCTTTGCAAGTTGCAAACTCATAATAACGACGAATCAGTTGATCAAATTATTACTAATGCTTATTTATATATTTTTCTTTACACATGGGGAAGGGAGGGGTGGCAACTGAAATTTTTCACATATCATTACATAATACTATAACAAACAATATAAATTAATTTGGTATTAACACTTTCAGTCCTACGGCTTCGGCATCCGAAAATAAACAAAACAACAGCATAGGCCGATCGCGATCAATGATTAATTGATTACGCATTATGTATGTGTGCGATGTTACTACACCGATGTGTATATACTCTACTAACACAAACACCAACACACACTACTCTTTTAGTTTCTATAACCCTAGAATCATACGTTGGTCTACGGGAAACGCTAATCATATATCGGCGTCATTTTGACGAATGGACTTTTTACGGAGAGTTTTAGAGTTTATTTGCAAAAAACATTTTTTTTTACAAAATAATACCACAAAAGCGAATAAAATATTTAAAAAAAATGCTTTTGAAAAAATTTTTTAATATAAATATTTATTAATTTTTTTGATCTTTTTATCAAAGCATATTTTCATTATAAAAATTAAAAAAATTAAAAAATAGATAAATACATCAATTGTATCATAAGACATTTCTTTAAAATAATTAATTTATGAACTATTATGAGTCGGTGGACATGTGTGACTTTACAAAATGTGAAATTTCTCTGTCACAAATATTCCCGTAGATATGTAGTTATTTTCTCGTTAGGCACATTTGTAAATTTTCTAAAATTTGTTAGTATCTTTTCGAATAAGATCTCAAAAAATAATAACATTAAAATATTTTCCACAAAATAAATTGTTAATCTTTTATTAAGTCACTTGAAACGCATTCTTTAGTTTTCGATTCAATATATTAAAACTTCAGTATTATGTCGTCTCTATAAGTCAAACAGCTGTAATCATCTTTCACGTTACCATTATCATTGAATCAATTAATTATAACATCCATATCTTTAAGAAATTTTAGAAAAATTAGAAAAACTTTTATATGCGAAGTACAAAATCTTTAAAAAAAACATACGTTAATCATACATCGTCGTCCTTTTGATGCACACTATTTCAATATAAACAAAACGACAGCAACTATAAACAAAATTAATACGTCTACTGTGTTATAATAACAAATAAATTAGATAACAGAAGTTTCACAACAAGCAGGCAACGACAAGTTGTAGTATTGGAGAAGGTAGAGAAGTTCGTTCGTCAATTTGACGAGTACTTATGATTCTAGGGATAAAAAATTTTAAACAATACAAAAACTAATAGTATTTGTTTGTTTGTTATTTTATTTATTTTTACAAGTTTGTTATCTAAACTTTCTGTAATTCTCTAATTGATTTGAATGTGTTTGAATGTCAAATATATATGTAGGTACGAATCACATATAGGTATGTACATGTTGAAGCATTTTATGTATTTGTTTATATAAAGTTTCTTTAAAAATATTGTTGGCTTCCGGGGAAGTTTACTGTGAAAGTGCTCGGATCTCATAATGTTAATAGAGAGTTTAGTATTAAATATGTAAAAATAAGTAGTAGGTTATATCCAAATTAACTCCACTGCCAAAATTATTATGCTTCGATAAATTTACAACGTCATTTGTGGAATTTCAAATAAGTATGCTTTTCTACCGATCGTTAAAATACCTAAAATACTTTCTACATAATAATACAAATGTAGGTACTCCTACTGGCAAAAATTACATTATCCAATGTATACATTTTCATAAAGCAATAAACACTATTAGGTATATAGATATATTAGTAAATGGGTACACCTAGCGAGGTGTAATATGAGGGACGATAATGTGCTGTCTGCTATTTAGTAAACAGGAACATATTTAGGTATTGTAAAATTTGTACACATACATACCTATTATATTATATTACACAGATATGTATATATCTCATTTCAGATACAATTGATAAGGAGTTTTCGCTAAAAAATTAAATAATTCTTATATTCGAAACAAATCAATCTTCTATTCTTTTCTAAAAATAAACTGCAAATTTAAAATTTACATAAATGCAATAATAAAATAGATAAAACCAAGAAAACGGAAATTATTTAAATTCAAAGTAACGAAGCATGGTTAAATTTAACTGAAATGAACCACAATAAACTTACAATTTCAGTTAGATATTTTTGGTTTTTATGTCATCGAAGATGACATATTAATATGGTTGTGTGACTGAATAATTATTGAGTTGTACATCCATATTGAATAAACGCAAGAGGGCTGTAGAGTTAACAACTATAGAGTTAACAAAAAATCATAAATTAATACTTTCACTGAGATGACATTACTTAGTGCGTGTCAAAAACACGCATTTGACGAATTTTTAAAAGTTAAGAAAAGTATAAAGTCAATCGAAAAAGAAAACGTTTTGAAATACAGTTTTTGTTGGAATCACAAATTATTGACGTATAAGTGATGCGAAAATGTTAATTAAAATTTCATTTCAACAATCTCTGACACTTTCCGATTCAGTGCTACTTACGTATTTGTTCATTTTGTCACTTTAATTGATTGTATTGAGACAAGTTGATATTATTCTTTCATTAAAGATCTTTTCATGCGACTCCATAGAGTATGTATATGTTTCTTTCTCTTCTATGTTCGTTTCAATCTTCAATTTGTGATTTACAGAGTGTTCACAAATAATAAGTAGGTAGGTTATAGATTTTGTTAAAAATTTTTTAATGTGATAACTGTAAGAAGAAAACATTTCAATTTTTTTTATAGCAGGGAACTGTGCTTATGTTGAGTTTTCACAATCTAGACATAAAATAACTACCTACAAATATCACACAACAGATGGTGTCAGCGCGTCAAATGCTTGCAAAAAAAGATACAGAGTTGACAGAAATGTGCACAGATTTTCAAACGGTTTATGTACAGACTGTCTACAAAATGTTTGACATAAATTAAGTTCCAAGTAGATTTTTTTTACACAAAATATTTTGTATATAATTCAGAAAGAACGAACAAATTAAAATACGAACATTATCGTTGGTTCGATTGATATGCTAAGATTCGATGTAAGCCTTTAGGAATAACGAATCGACGTCCAATACAGTGGAACCTCTCTTAACTGGATGGCATTTTCTCACGAAAATTTCATTTAAATCAAAATATCGGAAATTTTACTAAAAGTCAGTTATTTCTGGTGCTCCATTTCGTTCGTTAATGGGCTGAAAATTAGCCATTTTCATATTTCAATCCCACTGTAGGTGTAAAACTGTGACCGCAGCATTTTTTTGCATGCCAAAATATCAAAAACACGTTCACTATTAAACATAAATCTCTATGGCTATTGTAGATGGATTAACACTGACGTTCCATAACTAATTTTGACTTTTAGGTAAAATAAACTAGAGCAGATGCCCTGGAGATGAAGCTCAATGACACTGATAACAAATAATCTTCCTACACCACTTTATCCTTTCAAGTTCAAGTTATAGCACGGTCATTCATTATAGCCTCGTTTATTGTATTCGGTATAAAATGACTATTCTTGTATTTTACAATTAGTGGGTCCTGTATTGATGTATTGGTGAATTCACGTACCTTAGTGAATTAAACGTGTCATTTGTTAATATACAAATTTTTGGACTTTCATGGTCCTAAATGGCATATGAACACACGTATTATTATTTAAATGACGAAACTTTTCGAGATTTTGTCCACTGAACGAAATAAATTGGTAGATATCTGTAATTAAATCACACGTATTTAAGACAATTCATGTTTTGTGTAAATAGAAAATTCATGTTATCGATTCTGGTTTTTATAGCATTTTTAATCTTGTACTCGGTTTGAAAACAATTTATTATTATTTGTTTTTCGCAATTTTTGTTATTGGCTTCACACGTTCATCATAACCGTAACTCGTTCAATAAAATCCTACCGATGGGTCACAAGATCGTCAAGGAACTTTTCACTTTGGTCGTGCGATCTTTAGCCCGATTAAATGTCTATAAATAAAAACAGTAACATACTACGTTCATAATATACATTCTTAATAGTTAATACCAACTGTAGAACGAATTCTTGGCATTTTTGAAATTTCAATAATTTTTAAGTAAGAGATGCTAGTAACGACACACTGTACTGCCTACGTTAATCGTTTATTCATTAAATAGTATTGGTCATCATCGACAAATACGTCTTTGACTAAACCAACAATTAGTGATGGCTAGTGAGTGAGTGATTCAATTCACTGAGTTAAATCATTCAAGTGACTAACTGAATTGAATCAGTTAAAAAGAATTGAATCAACTTTTTCAACTCGTGAGTTGAAAGAATATAATTATGTTCACACTCACTGATACACTCACTCACCAACTCACTCACTCACTCACTTAAGAGTGTATGACATACATATAAGATTCTATTCAATTTTCAATCTCTGCTTCAGTTTACTTATTATAAAATAGACAGAGATTTATTCAAAAATTTCACAAACATCTGTTTAACTGTATGTAACGTGTATATAATTATATATCGTATATGATATCAGATGATACTAATGATACCTACTATAGGTATGGTAGATATATGCGAATATGTACTAAACATTATATTTTTTTAGATCTAAATATTTTAGATTTTATTATCCCTTTTTTTTAAAAGGCATAAAACAAATGAAATTTAGGCTAAATGCCTAATAAAGTAATAAAGTAATTTAATCTAAATAAAAAACATACCCATTTTATATACACTATAAGTACAGATATTAAAATATTTGATTCTAAGAAAATGTATATTATGTATATTATCTTACAATATTTTCAGGTTTTTAAAATAAAATTTTTCGGTTTATTATCAGATTATCAGGTCTCCAAAAATTAGTTTTTCTTCAAAATAATATTGAGTAGATATCTCCCTACATAATATTACTGTAGTTTTTAACAATCCCTATTTTTCATTCTAATCTATTTTTATATTTTAACTGTATTTTTAATGTTGCATTTTAAAAAAAAAATTTTTTTGTGTTGGTTACGTGCATTAATTTTAACAATAAAATTATTATTATTAGTTAAGTTATTTAATTATTATTTTAAGTACGTATATTAATGTACAAATTTTGTTCCAACTACAGGTAATTTTTTCTAAAATTTTCAAAAACTTTAATTTTATTCCGTTATAATAATTTTACCCAAACACTCATTCACTTGAGTGAGTGTACCACATGAGTGTATTGGTTTGTTGATTCATATTTGAAGTTGTGCCAATCAGTTGTGTAAAGTGTGTAAAGTGAGTGATTCAATTCATAAAGGCAACTGAACCAATAGTATCAAGTGATTCAATTCATTGAATCGATTCATCACAGTGAGCGGATTCAAAAGATTCAACTCACTAAAAAGAATGATTATTCCCATAACTACCAACAATATTATACTTTAACTTTTGTGATATTTTGTTTACATTCGTTTAAATAACGCACGCATTTCAATTTAGTTATTTTTACACATTTTGAAGTAATACATAGACCATTATTATCTTCAAAATTGTATATTATTTAAATTTTTTTGTATAAATTGTATATTATTTAAATCTGGTTATAGAGGAATCGTCTTACTCTCTTCTCTTTTCAAAAGCACATATTATGTTAAAGTGCAGCAGTATTATTCGAAAAATTTTAGGCCGCTTAATTTACTACTGAAAATATGCAACTATTAATTTATTGTTAAAACAGAGCACACTGTATTTAAATTTTACAAGGAATCTTTGATTTTTTATTTTTATAAGACTGTAAGTGAAATGCAATATAATGTCAGACTATGTATTTTCTCAATTTATTGTTTTTCCAATATTTAAATGACATTCCATTGATTCCGTTCATATTACTGGTACATACGCCAACTTCCCCACTGCCAGTCTATGTATCTTGCTTGAATGCTGTACTATACAAATGTCGTGTTATATATTATGTATATTGTACTAACGACATACATAATATGATCACTGATCACAATAAATTTTACATATAAAAATATGTAAAAGAAAATTATTTGTATTCGCCAATAATCATAAGAACTTAACACCAAAATATATATTGATTTTCGTTCTGTCTCTTTCCGCATACGTCATCTACATTTTATATAAATAAATGTTATATATTTAAAATTTACTACCAATTTCGCAATCAAACACTTTTTTTTTCGATTCTCAATTTACAAGAATATTTTGTCAAGTGGTATTTTGTATTCATATTTAATTAAATTTCAATCGTTGCATATTATTGAATTTGAGAATTGAGTGGAATCGATTTACTGACAGGCTAAAGTATGTATTAAAAATTTTAATTAAAAAATGTATTGAGATTTTTTTTTGAACTGATTGAAAAAATTGTGATTTTACCTATAAATATTTTTGTGGTTTCATTTATATATTGCCTGTCCATAACTATAATTTTTTTTAAATTTAAAACTTATGGTTGTACACCGTAGGACAGTGCGAGCAGCGAAGGACCCCTACTTGTTTATTTAAAGGGTCCAGTCCCGTTCCTTTAAAATATTTATTTTTTTCTGTCAAATTAATTTTAAATAATAAATAAATTTTAGTATGTCTAATCTTATAATGAACACATTTTTCCTGAAAATTTTTTCTTCGATCGGACTTCTATCATCTTCGTAATTTTTTGTGATGCTTTGTATCCGTTTGAATGTATAATTTCTTAAAAATCAAAAAGATATTTTTGTTGCCTTAATAATTTTCTGTTTTTGAGCTGCAAATTCAACAAAACTGTTCAGCAGTATGATTAAAAAGTTTCCTTAACCGCATTAATTACCAAATTGTTAAAACTATTTTGACCGCAAAGTGTAATATACCTAGAATGGTTTGAAAGTGAAAGTGAAAATAGTTTGTCCGTGGCTCAAAGTTAACGTAGAATCAGCCCACCACTAAACCTAAGATTGTCATCTCCAGGGCCGGATCTAGAGGGGAGCAGCGGGGGCACGGGCCCCCGCTGTAAGTTTTCAGAGGTGCCAAAACAGTGACAATGCATTTTTAGAGGCTTTTTGGCGTAGTGATATTCTTAAAATTTTTCAATGCAAAAGGAAGTGATGAGCAAAAAAAAAGTCAACACTGTCTATTTCTGATATGAGTCAGCTGAACCGAAAAAATGTAGTGTTGACCTTTTTTTTATTGCTTATAACTTGCTTTTTGCAGGGAAAAATTTTAAAAATATCGCTGCGCCAAAATTTCTTATTTTGCATTTTTGCCGCAGAGGGCACCAACAGCAAAGTTTGCCGGCCCTCCTAATAACTCTAGGCCCGGCCTCGGTCATCCCTACAATAAAATCAGTTAGCTATAAAAGTAGATCTGAGTATGATGATACAATTTTTCTCGTTGTGGTGCCAATTAATATGTAGCTATACTTGTTTACTAATTAAATCTTAATTTTTTTTTCAAGTCCCTTTTGATTTTCGTGAACGATATTTTTTCGTAAATATGTACTAATTTTTTTATTAGTACCTATTTACGAAAAAATATCGTTCACGAAAATAATGAACTTTTTTGATAAGGCACAGATAACTTTGTTTAAATTTTAATGCTATGTAAAGTGATATGGGCTAGATGAAGCTTTCTTAAAATAGGAAGGATCGCACACTTGTTAGAACTGTGATGGATTAGAATTGTGCCCAAAAATACATAACGGAGATGTGATAGAACAAGAAAGAATAAAAAAAATTCTTTATTTTTCCAAAACACTAAAAATTTTCCAAACACTAAATTTTGTTCCTTTTAATGCTGCATATACGAAATTATTTTGGGTACGGTTTAATGTTTCTAGTTACACTAGCTTCGAAGATATTCACTTATTTAAATGCTAAAATTCCTGTATACGTACATATGAATATACATTAACTTCTGAAATTTCTAGAAAATTTTTTGTTTTCTGGATTTCTTAGGCCTTAGAGTCGCAATCGAATATGTTAAAATTAGTCTGATTATTATCAATCTTTTTCCTGCTTATAGTCTACATATGAACTGGAAAGTAAAATTAACCCTAGGTGCAATAATAAACGAATAGTAGTAATAATTTAATTTGGAAAATCAGGGAAATTACTGGGAATTACGGCACTGTAATATATATATATATATATACTTGGTGTAGTAGTCAGACATATTAGCATTGACTCAATACCCATTTTTTCTAATAGTTTACCATACTCGGCATAATTCATGACCCCTTACTGGACAAAGCAATTTCTATTTTGAGCAAGTTTGCTCTAGACATTCATAAAATTTAAATGATAATATTTCAAGGAAAAATTAACTATTTTAGTCTTGATATTATGTATAAGCATTACGCTCTTGAACTCATAAAATTTTTCTCTCTTTTCACTTTTTTTGATAAGACACGGATAACTTTCAAAGCTATGTAAAATGATGGGCTAGATGAAGCTTTTTTAAAATAGGAGGGATCACTTATTAGAACTGTGATGGATTAGAATTGTGCCCAAAAATACATAACGGAGATGTGATAGAACAAGAAAGAATAAAAAAAATTCTTTATTTTTCCAAAACACTAAAAATAATGATAACTCCAAAACCACTGGATATAATGTGACTAAATTTTGTTCTTTTTAATGCTGCATATACGAAATTATTTTGGGTACGGTTTAATGTTTCTAGCTACACTAGCTTCGAAGATATTCACTTATTTAAATGCTAAAATTCCTGTATACGTACATATGAATATACAATAGCTTCTGAAATTTCTAGCCAATTTTTTTGTTTTCTGGATTTCTTAGGCCTTAGAGTCGCAATCGAATATGTTAAAATTAGTTTGATTATTATCATTCTTTTTCCTGCTTATAGTCTACATATGAACTGGAAAGTAAAATTAACCCTAGGTGCAATAATAAATGAATAGTAGTAATAATTTAAATTGGAAAATCAGGGAAATTACTGGGAATTACGGCACTGTAATATATATACTTGGTGTAGTAGTCAGACATATTAGCATTGACTCAATACCCATTTTTTTTAATGGTTTACATACTCGGCATGATTCATGACCCCTTACTGGACAAAGCAATTTCAATTTTGAGCAAGTTTGCTCTAGACATTCATAAAATTTAAATGATAATATTTCAAGGAAAAATTAACTTTTTTAGTCTTGGTATTATGTATAAGCATTACGCTCTTGAACTCATAAAATTTTTCTCTCTTTTAACTTTAACGACCATTGGCCAGCTATTTTCTTTCTGGCCATGAATATTATTCAGACTTCAATGAACATGCATACTATACGGTTCACATAAGTAAAATAAAAATTTAATGTATATGTATTTCTTGACCGGTTTCAATAAAACAGAAATGAAATAAAAAAATGATTTAAGGAAGTTCAAAAAAACACTAAAATATATCATTATATGTAAATTTCATATCCAGTAACGTTTTTATACGCAGCAATACTGAATAATAATATTTTTATTACTATTATCTTCCGATGATAATCTATGGCCTCTGTCTGTCTCAAACTCCGGCAATGTAATATAACGTAACCGTACTGTATGCATTTCAGTATATATTGCTAGCATATAATTTTCTTGTGGCTTTTTTGATATGCATTTTAAAATGGGTACATCTTTTAGAGCAGATTGGATACATATCTAGATG
Source organism: Brachynemurus nebulosus (assembly GCA_035578155.1). Classification (NCBI taxonomy): domain Eukaryota; kingdom Metazoa; phylum Arthropoda; class Insecta; order Neuroptera; family Myrmeleontidae; genus Brachynemurus; species Brachynemurus nebulosus. The sequence continues at coordinate 187,384 of JAPWDM010000018.1, read as the reverse complement.
GTTATATATAGAATGTTTTCATAAAATTTTAGTAGAAAAGTACTAATAAAAAGTAAAAGAGAATCAACTTCACTAAAGTTGTACTTGCATCGCTGTAGTAGCTACTGTTTTCTATTTCATCGAAATGTTAGTAAGTAGTGAAATAAGTGGCGGGAAGAGCAAGACGGGTAAGGAAAGTAAGATGGGGTACCCATATTATTACACCATCTGAACGCATCAATCGTAAACAAGTATTCATGTTCGGTCTGTTTAGTGATGAGCAAAATTAGTCTTGGTCTTGCATTTTTTGCAAGACCAAGACCAAGACCAAGACTGCATTTTGCAAGACCAAGACCAAGACCAAGACTATAAGTATGGCTGCAAGACCAATACCAAGACTCAAGTGAGCAAGACCAAGACTATAGCAAGAAAAAAGCAAGACTCTTGCTAAATTATTTAAATAGTTAAAAAGTATAATTAATACCGTAAAGAGAGAAAATTCTGATTTTAGAATGAAAAAATTCGCTAATAAAAAAATGCAAGAAAGTGCAAGATTCTTTAGCAAGACCAAGACCAATACCAAGACTGCATTTTGCAAGACCAAGACCAAGACCAAGACTCAAACTGCTCTAGCAAGACCAAGACCAAGATTCTCAATGCAAGAACCAGACCAAGACCAAGACTGCCAAGTCAATGCAAGACCAAGATCAAGACTTGGCATGATGAGCAAATGCAAGACCAAGACCAAGACTTGGCAGTCTTGGTCTTGGTCTTGCATTTGCTCATCACTAGGTCTCTCCTTTCAGCAAGGGTTAGTCATAGGATAACGGTAGACACAACTAATCACATTTGTATGTTGGAATCAAAAAAATTTTTATCAAGTGCCTGTTAGACACGCAGTAAGTTATGTTACATTAAGTTAGTAGGCAGAGATTTTCACAAATTTTTAATATAGGACATTTAAACACATCTTTACACGTATTGGATTCGCGTCCCAACGGATCCAGTTTAATAGTTTTTCAATCACTATATGAATTTTAATTTCTATAATTTATCTTGAAAGCTCTAAAGCACTCTATAGTTACTGACTTGGGAACTGTAACTTAAATTGATCTTAAAGGGCACCTATGATTGAACGGGGCCCCAGGCTGTAGTCCACAAAGCTCGTGCCTAAAGTGCCTGAATTAAGTAAGATACTTTCTAATATATCGTAGAACACACGGTATCGTATGTTAGGATAGAAAATTTACATGTATACAATACACGAATGTGATGTATGTAGATATTCAAGAAATGACCAAATGATGGTCAGTTTGTTGAAATGTTACTCGTGCTTTAACTTTGTGGTACGTAAACGTACATATTTCTTATACCGTAAAAATGACTAAATTTTTGTCAAGTTGTTTGCAAGTAAGACTTAATTTATAGATTATTAAAAAATAAATTATTACATTATAATTTGGATATATTAAGATTAAAATTGGGTAATATTAAATAATGACAACTCTCAATGAATTATTGGTATACCGGTAAATTGTGCTACAAAATTACCCTGTGTTTGGAGTAACTTAATGTCACTAAGTAAATCATATGACTCTCAGTCTAAATATTATATTAATGATTTAATTTTACCCCCAAAAACTATTAGAATAGATGTTGATCTAGTGCTATCTATCTCATATAATATAACATACACCCAATTAAAATAGTTAAACTTTTTAACGGTAAAAAAATTTCCCAAATTCGGTTGGGTAGTTTTCTTTTTAACGCCTTTGGAACTCCCCAACTTCGGCGGACGTCATATGAAGGGTACATGGGAAAAACAATCAGAGTCACAAAAAGTAAATTTTTCAGGGAGGCGCATTTTTCAACATAAAAATTTTTTGCCTGAAAACCACGCATAGGATCTGGTTCAAACTTTCGGTGATTATTACCAATATAGTAAGCTAGAAAACGCCATGCCAGCAGAAAATAAACAGCTAGTCGTTTTCGCAAAATTTGACATCGAATCATGTATTATAGGCGAATTTTTCAGCAAAAAAATTTGGACTATGATCGTTCTTTCCCTGCATATCACGGACTATGTTCGATTTTCACGTGTAATGTTAGCACGAGTTCAATATTCTGCATACTGCCAACATATCTGCATGGATTTTGGCATTTTTTATTTTTTTGACTCTGGTCGTTTTTCCCGTGTACCCTTCATATGACGTAACCTATACCTACTTAAAATGGTTTAGTTCTCTAATAGTGAACAAATTTTCAAAATCGGTAATGAGGCGTAATACTCGAAAAGTTGGTTAATTTTTATTTGAAAATGAAACAGATATAAATATTGTTATTGTAATGACAAAAACAGCAAATTTCAGCAAATTTCTTAATTTTTTCAAAAGCTAGTTCAATTGGAACGATGGTTTAGCAGCTTATCTTATGCATTTTTTTACTCTCTTTTCAGTACTGTAAAGATAAATTAAAAAACTCTTGGATTAACCTAACTTTTACAAAAAACCACTGAAAATGGCGAAAAATTTTGGCTTCTAAAAATCAAACGTATATGGCTGACCAACACATCCAAGGACTTAGAACTTTTAACCTTCACAAAAAGCTTCGTTCGAGACTTATCGCGCAGACACATATATGCATACATATATACAAATTTTAGTGAAGGTCATTTTCGGTTTCTGGAAGCCTCAAAACAAAATTTCTGTCATAGTACCGGGCTCAGGTGTTGCCATAATATTTCCACAAGGGTCGGACAAAGGTGGCACAAAGATGTACCGCTGGCACAAAGCTAACCCATTCTACGGTACACAGATATCCGTGATGATTTCAGAAAGAGTTATACAACTACATATACACATACCACATACTCGTACATACCGCATACTTTTGCTGGTGTCTGTTTACTTGTTCTTGATAGTTAGTATCCAACGTGTATTATATACATAGGCATTACAGAAGAGGATATCGACAAATACACAAACATGATTTTTCTGAATGAACACTTGTGGTCGTGCGTTGCGGTATTCGTGTCTCGATCAAAGACTACACATGAATAATATTATATTATGTACTTACATGGAGGATAAATGCCGCAAATGGGTGTCGAAGGTGTCTATTATGAGATAATAGCAGAAGGTGCACGCGTGCTGCCTCAAGCTATATTTACATAATACTGTTTTGCTACATACACTACAACACATACATACGATAATAAAATGTTCATGTGTGTGTGTGTAATGAATATAAAACATAAATTTTATTGAAATTCCTTCGTAGAAATATTTCTTTTATAAAGTATGTAAGCTATTTGTAAATAATAAATTTTGACATTGAAGTTACTATTCGCCTTACGCGCGATGAAATGGAATTTTCACTTTTCTTCCGTATTCACAAAAAATTTATGTTATTAGCTTCTCTTCACTTCGGAAAGACGGAAAGTATACATGTGGAAGATTATGTCTGTTGGCGAACAGTTTACATAAGCAGTTGATAAATTGTTCGTGGACAACGTTTCCAAAAAGTGAAAAGATAGGTTACAGAATACTGAAGAGATTTTTCTTTTTACAAATACAATATTTTATTTTAACCCCCTTTTTCAAAAAATTAATCCCAAAATTTTTACTTCCAACCACCCCTCTTGCTATAATTTGAACAGATTTATCGTTAGTTTAAAAAGCAACAATATCTTCAATTTAAACTTTTGCTCTATCTCTTACCATTTTCGAAATACTTATAAAATTAAATTTTTACCCCAATTTTTGAAAGGCGATTTTATCTCTTCAGACTGGTTTTCCGCAGATAAAAAAAATAGGGGTATGTTAGATTTCGATAATGAAATTCACGATATCATCGAAATCGGAGAGGGACACCTCGGAATATTTCCTTGTAAGTAAAATATTTGTTTTATTATCTTCAAACATTTTAGCATTTTTTGAATACATAATATTTTACTTTTTTCAAAGCAAGTTAACTAATAATTTTTTTTGTATGTCAATAGATTACTTATGTTTTAAAAGGTTAGTAGACTAGTTAAGAATTAATAATTCAACAAAAAAAAGTGTAAATTAGTAAAAGAGTTTTGATAAATTTTCAACCCTAAGTGGCATGGAGTTAATTTAGAACACACATACTTTCAAATAATGCCTTCATAAAAATTAGTAACTTTAAAATGAAGTTTAAGTTGAAGTTAGTAACTTTAAGTTGAAGTTTATTTTTGGTTATATTTACTATAAGGTACTTTTTTCTCCAAACATTAAAAACCAAATGAACCATGTAAAGTAATAATTTTAATTACAGTCTTCCTTCTCAATAGTTCCGCAGAATCAAATGAGGGGAATAGGTTTTCCAGGAAATGTTGTTCTCCCACCAAAGGCCAATCGCTCGCTGGCAAGGTACAAGAATTTTTTTATGTCTAGATTTAAAATTTATAGTTTAATAATTTATGACCCTGTCAAAATTAAAAACTTTTCAGGAGCGTCAAAACAAGTAGGTGGGTCTGAATAATATTTAAAAATTCAAAAATCTAATGATATAATTTTTATTGTAATCACCTATTTATGTATGTGTTAACAAAATCCTGTTTCTTTATTATTCAAAATCGAATTAAAAAGTATTGACTATTGTGTAACATTTTTCGTTTACTGGTAAAATAAAATATGTATCTCCTCATAAAATTTTGCAAAACTATACGCTCGCTTCTCTAAATGTTTTTTCTTAATTTTTATTTTGTATAAACAAATCAATTTTTTATACCTGCTTAAGATTTATGTTTTAATTGTTTACATAATGAATGACAATGAGTGTATCAGTGAATTGAATACACTATCAGCGTATGCAGTAGATCAATATAAGCAATGCTGACTAGTTAGTCGAATAATGATGTTACAAATTTAAGTTGTCTTACTATATTTAATTTAGCTAATTTTTCTTCCACTTAATATAAACAAAACAAACTTTTTGATTTTTAGCTTTGATGAAATAAATAAATAACAAGTGGTAGAGTGGTGGTAACGCTCGAGTCTCAAACTGGGGAAGCGGAACTATTGAGAGCGGAAATATTCAGAATGTGCACTGTAAATTATTATTTGTGTAGTTATATCGGATTGTGAAACTAAGTTTTTGATAATAAATTCTGTCCCTCTAGAAGTTTTAGTACTTGCATATGACTGAGGGGCTCAGAACTATAATGGTGTAAGTCAAAATATGTTGTTTTAAGTTATTTAACGTTAAAGTATGAGTGAAGCATAGAAAGTACACGGAACTAAAGTAAAGTAATGGTCTCTACCGACCTTATTGTATAAGTAATAACTTTGTCGTTTTGGCACTGAATGATCGGGTTAAATAACAATATTTTCACAATATCTCCAATCTTAAAAAAAATTGACTTACACCACTGTAGTTCTGAGTCCCTCATGTATTGACAGTGTAGCATACAACTGTTTCATTAACAATATATAATAATCAATTTATGTTATAAGAAATTATACTACTTTCAATAATGTATGTAAGATATGCAATAATAAATTGAATATTTGTTGTTAATAAAATTATAACTTCTGACGAGTTAGTTGTAATAAAATAACGTTAATAATAATGTATAATGTAAGTATACTGTAACCACACTCTATGAGTAATATTTTACTATAATTTAAGAAATGTAAGTTTATTTGAAATATTTGAAATAAAGGTATCAGTAACTAAAGAAAATTTATAATTTATGTACCTACCCAGGAAGTGTACAACAATGAAGATTAACTGCTAAATATAAGTTGTAATAAGAAAGTACCTATATAATTATGCAAATGATGTGTCTGTGCACGAGAGTATACTTGTATATGCAAGCCGAAGTTTCTGAGAATCTCCATCTTTATTACAAGCAAACTAATTATTTAATCAAACTTTTGTTCAATAAGAGTTGTAGACGCCGATGCAGACAACCGATTGCTATAATCAGAAGCATTATAGGTTTAGGGTTAACATTTTAGCTCAACATGGCTGACCTTCCAAACAAAGGATTTACGAAAAAAAAAAGATTATTACGTTTTCCACTAGAAACTAAAATTTTCAAGGGCCGTTATTATAAACGATAGAATAAATTTATCTCTGGGATAAATCAGTTTATTCTATAGATTTGAGTATTGTAAACGAAAGATAAATATATCTGGTAGTTAAATCTGTGGTATAAATTATCCTTAGAAAATCAAGCTGATAAATTTTATCTTAGAAATTAATTTCCAATATGTCTGCTCTATTCGCTTTATTACTAAGCAATATTCTAGCGAAATAAATATAATTTGTAAGTATTATATCTATTTTTTGTTTTCATTAATATTTTAATATTTTACAATACCTATATAATAAATTTTGCTTTTAAAATTTTCTAATTTTTTCCATACTCAAATTTAAACTGCAATTTTAAATAAGAATCCAACTATAAAATTGCATGTATACACAGAATCTACTCTAGGTGCAGAGTAGCGTTGGGCATAATTATGTTGACATAATTAATTAAACAATATTAATTAAACAATATATTAATTAAACAATATTATGTTTATGGAAAAATAAACCAGCCAATAAATTTAGACCTGTCGTTTCTCACATTAATTCATTATTTAATAGTCCGACTGGTTGGTTTCTGAAAACGATTCGATTTACAGATGTTAATTTTGATCTTACTTTAAACAACTCAGTTGAACTTACCTCTTTTCTTACTCAACTTAAAATTCCAGATAATTGCATTCCTCTATCACTAGATGTCTCTGACCTCTACACGTCTGTTCCGCTCGATGAACTTAAAATACTGTTCCAAAATTTTATCATGCTCAATTCACATTTTTTCCCTGAATCTGTAAATATTGAGTCACTTTTCGGTTGTTTGAGTCTCCTTCTGGACCACAATTATTTTATTTTTAATGATGACATCTATACACAATTGAACGGTTTATCAATGGGCCTGGCTATCGCCCCGGTTATGGCTAATTTTTTCATGGATCACCCAGAGCATATCCTTTTCAATTCTAATTTCAAACTCATTAATAAAATTGTATGTTGGAAACGTTACGTCGACGACATCTTTGTAGTTTGGCCTGGTGCCCATCAGGAGGCCCTCGTCCTCCTTGAATTCATTAATACCCTCCATCTTAGAATAAATTTTACTATAGAATTTGAATCCGAAAACAAATTAAACTTCCTTGATCTTACCATAAGTAAGGATCCTTACTCGAAAGTTTTGCAATGCTCTGTGTATAGGAAACCGACTCACACCGATCACTGTATCCACGTTATCTCTTCTCATCCGCAACAGCACAAAATGGCGTTCTTTAATCATGCATTTCACAGATTGTTTACTTATCCCCTGAACCAACCTAATTTTTGTAGAAAACTTTCCATCATTATCCATATTGGTTGTCGTAACGGCTAGTTTCTTTATAATATCTACAAAAAATTTTTGAACCGTAAATTAGAGTCAACTATTTTTCCTAACCTATCTTCCACTAACCACATAACCCCAAAACAATATGCGTCAATTCCTTTTATCAATGAACAGGCTAGTCTGTTTAATAAAATCTTCCGTCATCACAACATTAAACTTAGTTTTTCTACCTCTAACACTTTGTCATCCTTGTTGGTGAAATCGAAAGACTCGATTCCCAAATTTAACAAATCCGATATCTATAAATATGTCTGTCCTGAATGTAAAATTTCCTACACGGGACAGACGGGCAGAAAATTCATTATCAGATTTAACGAACATGATTTCGAAACCTTGCACATTTGCACAAAAGGTGATTTTATGAATCATTTAGAAACTCTTAGAATAGCAGACGATGTAAACTTGAACACCCCTATTTTAAATGAAACTACTCAACTATTCGATTTCAATACGTCATTGCATATAGTACAGCTCATGCGTGATCGTTTTTGAGTTCCATCTACTCTTTCAGTTTAATCACAAGTTGGCTGGTGTTCATTTGCTGTTCATTTGGTTTACTTTGTGTTACTTATAATTTCATAATGTCGATTTTTTATCACAATTCTTTTTGTCTCTTAATTATTTTATTGTTACTCAGTGATATTTGAGTTTTAACTGTGCTTTATCAGTGTTTTTCTTCTAAATTATAACTTTTATTTTATTTTTCAACGCTTTTTCGCATTTTATTTAAAATGTAATTCATAAAGAATTTTCAATAATTCCATTGTCTGTTTCTTGGGCGTGGTAAATTTGTATTTCTTTGTTTTCAAACCCCGCTAATATTAAAGAAATTAAAAATTTAAAGTGTAATTTACTCTGAATCTTTTTTTATCCATTCATTTTCGTAAGGAAATGGAAAAATTTGATTTTTCACACCAGATACAAATAAAAATTTTTTATTTCTAAAAATTTTTTTTCTTTAACAATTTCAAAACGTTCTCTTAAATGTTGAGTTTGTTGACTGCGATTTTTGAGTCTGCTGTTTTTGAAAATGACTGTTAATATAGTCGAAACTAATCAAACTTGACCTTTTTATTCCTTCTTTATTGTTTAATTTTCTTTTCTTTTTGTTGATAATTTTGATGTGGTGAATTTTATCACTTATTTCGCGGGCTTGTCGTCCTTTCTATTACTCTTATAATATATAATATAATTCCTTATATATATATATATATATATATATATATATATATATATATATATATATATATATATATATATATATATATATATAAGGTGGTCCAGAATTATGTACCGTAATTGGTAGAGCTTGTAGTACGTTCAAAAATAATGGTACCTTTTCATGTACACTTTTTTCAACTCAATAATAAGGGAGATACAACTCTGTAAAGGGGTGAAACGAAAACTATTATTTCTTAAATATTTTCCAAATGCTTTTGAATAACGGATTGATATTTTACGAGTACTTCTTTTGCGTTGGATTGATTAAATTTATGTCAACACTTACTCCACCACTCATGACTAAGGGGTGATTTTGGGTGGTAGGTGTGAGTTATCACGCCTTTTCTTTTTAATTTGCAATTATTTAAACAAAATCCCTGATAATATAATTCCTCACACAATTCCACGCAAAAAAGGTATACTTGTTACATTTCGATAAATATTACCGTTTTCGAGTAATTTAAAGTAGAAGTATCTATTTCCAAATTATCCCCTAATCATAAGTGATCGAGTGATCGAATAATTGATACCATAAATTTAATTATCTGAATGTTCATACGCGCCCCTAAAATATGAATCCAGTAACCAAAAGCGCTCGAAAAATTTTTTCAAAAAAGAAGTCGGTTTCGCTCCGCCCCTCTACATTTTACCCCTCTACTTTATCCCCCTTATTATTGAGTTTTGGAAAAAAGTGTAGATGGAAAGGTACCATTATTTTTGAACATACTATCAGCTCCAGCAGTTACAGTACATAATTCTGGACCGTCCTGTATATATATATATATATATATATATATATATATATATATATATATATATATATATATATATATATAATTATATATATATATATATATATATATATATATATATATATATATATATATATATATATATATATATAGTTGAAGTATTTTTAGCCTATTTCCGAAGAAATTACATTGTAACAGTAATAATGCAAATGTCCTAAAAAACTGGATAATCACCGAAATAAAAAATAAATCATCCAAAAAAAATGATTTGCTTTTATTAATTAAAGATTTACGTAAGAATCAAAACAGTGCAGTAACTATCCATAATTTACAAAATAAATACGCACAAACTTGTAAAGAATTAAATCTATTAGTTTGTAAACAAAAACGTCAATTTTATAATAACAAATTAAATACTTCAAGTAACAAAACCCATACATGCTGGCCATTTGTTAATAATGTAACAAAATAGAATAATCAAAAAGTTAAAAATGTATTTGAAATAAAAGTAAATGACGAAATTATTGTAGATGAGAAGAGAATAGCAAAAAAAATTAATGACGGTTTTATAAACATTACAGAAAATCTAAATCTTAACTTGAATTTGAAATTAAATGTTATTAATTATAGCAACAATTTTTTTCTATATCCCACAGTTTGCTTTCAGGTATATAACGTTTGTATGTGTCTCGCAAATAAACGTTCTACTGGATGGGATGAGGTACCCGTGAAATTAATAAAATCTTGTGCTAAATATATTTGCCAACCCTTGGCTGATATAATAAATAATTGCTTTGAACAAGGAATTTTTCCCACTAAGCTAAAATACTCCATAGTTGTACCAATATATAAAAAAGGCAATGAAAAGGAAATCAAAAATTACAGGACTGTAGCTCTACTTTCAAATTTTGATAAGGTATTTGAAACAATTGTCAACAATAGTCAATAGACTTATTTAATTAAACAAATCAAAACCAACTCTGGCGAAATTACAATGATAAGGAACAAAAATTCAAAAATGACGACAAGCCCACAAAAACAAGTGATAAAAAGAATCACCACATAAAATTCAAAAACAAAGAAATCAAATTTAAAAATCAATAAAGAATCAATAAAGGTTAAGTTTGACTAGTTTCGACCGTATTAACAGTCATTTTCAAAAACAGCAGACCCAAAATCGTAGTCAGAAAACAATTTGTCCGAAAACAAGTAGTAACATTTAAGAAAACGTTTTGAAATTGTCAAAGGTAAAATTCTTTGTATATGGGCAACACTACATTACAACACTACTTTCGAGAGAACTACATTATCATGTTTGAGTTTCTTGCTAAGATTTTTAATAATTTTTAGGCTATGTATAGCTTCACTGTCACACTGTAAGTCATCGAAACTTTCGATGAATTTCAATAGAAAGGACGTATCGATATTGTATTTCTTAAATTGTGAAAGAGTAGCAGCGGTAAATTCAAGTAAATTAGAAAATGTTATAGGAAGTTTCGGGGAGTGTTTCAATCCTTTATTTAAGATTTCAAGTTCATCTCGGCTCAAGTTCATTGAGAATAAGTTCAATACACGTTCGTGAAATTCAATTTCACGGACGTGAATTTGTTGCAATCGTTCCATTAAAACCCGATTGAAAATGAAAAAGCATACAATGACATAAATATTCTTCTGTTGGTTGATTGTCCCCCATTTTGCACTAATGTAATAAAAACTTTAATTTTTATTATGAACACAAAGTTAAGGTCGCGTTTTGCTGTATTTCGCACTAAAACGCGTATTAACAAATCAACACTCTGTTTTAAACTGAAGCAAAACTTTCTAAATAAAAATATAAAATTGTACGTCTAATTTTATTTCATTTGTTTAATACGTCAGTCCAAGTTTAGATAATTTCACCTAAACCTACTTTTAGTAAATTAAATTCTGTCTATCGCATTTCGAAGATAACATGAATTATGTTGACTTTGTGTCAATGTCGTTGGCTAATCAGTATAAATAAGGGACTATTTCCAAGAAAACAATACAATGTTGTTAAATTATGGATTTTGGGAGACAAATTCACTGAATTTCTCTAAATAATGATATTTTGTTTAGTATGTTTTATAATTTGCCATACTTTATAAACGTTATTGCCGTGTTAATAATTTGTTAATCTTTATTAAACATAAATATTGTATCCCGAACAAAAATTCTATGTTTCAATTGAAAACACCTTGTGTAATTTATCGCACAAGTAGTCTACTTCACAAAGGGCATAGCCGGGTAAGATAGGGAAAACGGCCCTTGACGCAAAATTGTTTTTATAGGAAATAATACTTCTTAGCTCCAGACACATTCCTGCCAAATTTCAACCCTCAGAGGCTAATAGTTGATGAATACACAAACAGACAAAAATTTTCAAAAAAAATTTTTTTTGACGAAATTACTGAACCGATTTATTTGAGTTTAATATATATAGTGTATCCACATTAGACGAAGTAATGAAAAAAAAATTAACGTTATATCCCTTTATTATACTAATTTTTTTAAATTTTTAAATTTAAGAAAATTATTTTTGGCACTTAGGCGTTAGCGACACCCACCATTTTTTGTTCAATAATTTGTCTCTTAGTACTCTATAACATATATTTTTATGGAAAAATTTTAGTTGGTAGAACATAGTAATATTTCAATACAAATGCATGCCGTGTTCGGTACTACATATATACATTACTTATGTATAAAAAGGACCATAAAGAAAGCATCTGCCTTATTTCTGAAACACAGTAGAACTCTAAGCAGTGCAATAAAATGTTCTCTTCCCCCCTGAGTCACAGTTCTTGGAGTTCCTGTGACGGTCTAAAAAATATATATTTTGAGCTGTTATAAAAAATATGTTTTAACTTGCTAAAAAATAATTTTCAAGGTTAATTTTACCATGAATCTGAATATTTGAATGAAATCAATAAAATTATCTCAGCATGCTTACAAATTAAAATTATATCTAACTCAACAAAAATTTTAGAAACTTTATTCAAATAAAGATGCTAATAATAACAATAATACGTTTTAAATGTTATATTGCTTTAATAATAATAAACATTAACTTAATAAAATGGAACAAAAAACTTCAACAATGTTTAGTAATAACAACAATCCGGCTAAAACCTGTTGTAGTTATTACATGTACATATAACTAACTTGAAGAAAGTAGTGTACAATTGTACGCAATATGTAGCTCGTCCCTCTCACTTGATGTTTTTGTTGCACTTCTTAAGGAGGTGCAGAAAGTGGATTTTTCTGTACTAAAATTACATACGTTGATAACTACGACAAACAAGCTTAGACAAACGTCTAGCTTTATCTGCCGTCTGTCTTATTTTGTTAACACGATGACGGGTCATGGGGAATTATAACGAAATGACCAACTGGTATACTATTTTGACAGCAAATCAATTTCGTATGAAATTGTTGACATCGTAAGACGTGGTGTATGAGCTGACAAAGTTTCACTTGACGTCTTACAAAGGAAAAAACTCAACAAAGAGAAATCAATGTCTATTTTGTTTTATTGATAAAAAAAAGACAAATGGCGGATAGTGTTGGACTTTTGTAAATTTAAACTAGTTTATCGTAGTTATGAACATATGTAATTATATTATTTTAGAAATAGGGTAGATATTTTACTTTATAGTCCTTTTTATACATAAGTAATATATGTAGTACCGAACATGGCATGCATTTGTATTGAAATATTACGATGTTCTACCAACTAAAATTTTTCCATAAAAATATATGTTATAGAGTACTAAGAGACAAATTATTGAACAAAAAATGGTGGGTGTCGCTAACGCATAAGTGACAAAAAAAATTTTCTTAAATTTAAAAATTTAAAAAAATTAGTACAATAAAGGGATATAACGTTAATTTTTTTTTTATTACTTCGTCTAAGGTGGGTACACAATATATATTAAACTCAAATAAATCGGTTCAGTAATTTCGTCAAAAAAAATTTTTTTTGAAAATTTTTGTCTGTTTGTGTATTCATAAACTATTAGCCTCGGAGGGTTGAAATTTGGCAGGCATGTATCTGGGGCTAAGAAGTATTATTTCCTATAAAAACAATCAATTTTGCGTCAAGAGCCGTTTTCCCTATCTTACCCGGCTATGCCCTTTAAAAATCTTCAAAACGAGCTATACAAGACCAATTTTTTATGAAACTATATCTACGATACATAATTCGTAAAACCATAAATCAGATCTTTGAATAAGATATGTATTGTGTGGATATTTATAAAATAATACAATATAAGATGATGTCTTCGCTCTAACTCGCTTTGTGATCTGTATGATGCAAATTAAGAAAGAAATGAAAACTGATAATGATCAATTGATATATCGATCCGCGTTCACTCCAACATACATCAATCGATCGATCAAAAAACCTCTACATTTATGCATTCATTGTAAAATAATATATGTAGGTTTAATATTTTATATTTAATTTTATATGTATATGTATAATAGGTGGTTAATACCTATATTTTGCTAAGGGCGATATTTTATATTTTATTAAAATAAAATTTATTTAAAGTTTTTATCTTTATACAGCCCACGTGCAGAAAGTCAAGAGTTATGTTTTTTTTATTTCGTAAAACGGTAAGAAAATTACATTGATTTGGGTCTTATGGAAAATAATGAATTAATCTAAAAAATTCTGAACTCACTTTGTAAAAAAATTTAAAAGGTAACGTTTGGTTTTGATTAACTTTGAAAAACAGCATCTAGAAAAATAAGACTATCGTGACGAGAGAAGTCTTTTCGCTGTTCCCTCCGATTTTCACTATTTTATTTAAACAATCGAAGAGAGTCATATTTTATATAGGTGGGCTCGTGAATTTAATTTATATTTTTGTCCTTCAATTTGGATTAAAAATTTTTGTTTTGAATATCTCAAAAATAATACCTATAATAGAATGAATGAGAAGAGTTGAGTGTCAGGTGCAGACTTCCAACATTCATATTTCAGGCTCATGGTAGAATTCAACATTACGAATTTTCTAGAATAGGGCGGCGGTACGGGCGGAGGCGGCCTGGGGCGCGAGACTTGATCGATCCGGATCGGACATAGGTCGGACCGGCCCGGTCCGACCATTGGTCCGATCATTAATCGATCTTTACTCGCGCCCTATGCGGGCCGCCTCCGCCAGTACTGCCGGTGGCGAAGAGAGTCATATTTTATATAGGTGGGCACGTGGATTTAATTTATATTTTTGTCCTTCAGTTTGGATTAAAAATTTTTGTTTTGAATATCTCAAAAATAATACCTATAATAGAATGAATGAGAAGAGTTTAGTGTCTGGTGCAGATTTCTAACATTCATATTTCAGGCTCATGGTAAAATTCAACATTACGAATTTTCTAGAATAGAGAATTTCCTTAAAAGAATACGTGCTATTCGTAGACAAAAGTTAGGACAAGCTTAAGTTGATCTTAGCAAATCAACGTTAAAATTACACTTATCACTGATATTCATAGACCGATTTTAAACTTGCTATTTTGTAATATTTAATTATTTTTGCACTGTTGTAATACTTATATATTATATTTTTATTCGAAACAATTCTTTTAAATTTAATAAAATGTTAAAATGTCCAAAAATTGCATGTAAAAATGTATTTAGGATAGACTTAGGACAGCCATAATTTTTCCGTTTTAAACTGAAGTAAAGTTTAGAATGAACTTAACAATAAATTTAGCTTAAAATCGCCTATGAATAGTTTTGTCCTAATTTAAGTTCAACTTAGCCTTGTTCTAAATCATCTATGAATAGCACACAATAACGCATTTTTGCAGTTCTCATGATTTTCCCTATATCATAAATTTTTGGAGATTCTTTAGATATTTACGAGTAATAAAATTTTGTCGGAGGCGTATATTTGTTCACAGCACGAGAGATTGATTTTATTTAACATAAATAAGAGTAGACGTTTATAGTTTAAAAAGGGTTCATATATTTTTCATACAGTATTATTTTACAGTCTACTTAAATAAAGATACATTTTAAAAGTGTGTTAAAATATTTATCAAAAAATTATTAAGCCACGTTACACATATAATAATATATTTTATCTAAAATATTACATTTATTCAACAGGAAGGGATAACAGATCCACCGAGTGTATCATCCATTAGTCGATTATTACGTGGCGGTCGGAAAGATGATCCCGATGGGAAAAAGGACTACACAATTGACGGTATACTTGGAGGTAAGTTTTATCACTGTTACGTTGTCAAAACATTAAGTAAATATATCTTTATAAAGATAGGTACACCGATATCTGTATGTACTAACAACCTACAGGAACATTATACCCAGTCAATATTTATTGTCGAATGTTTACCGAAAGTAAATTTTACAAAAGTACAAGCATCTTTTAACAAAGTGTAGAGTAAACGTACGTTGGTATGTGTTGTTTACTAACCTTTTCAATATATAAAATATTTCGAAATTGTTTCAAATGTCCTAATATTTTAGCTCTAACTTATATTTACTACAGTGAAGAAAAGTGGGAAATAAATTGTCAAGTTTTAAGCAATGGAAATGAAACACAATGTAGTCGTTTTTCACTATAAATTCAGTGTTTGAGATTTCAGAGTTTTTATATACTAAAAAAAAAAAAAATTATAAAGTTTTGGTCGCTTAATAATCAGAAAGCTGAGAGGCTAAACTATTAATTGAAACGATCGAAAATACTCAGCCTAACCAAGTTTCATCAAATATACAAATTCAGTTACAAGAATGTATTATTGCATGAAAAACAACAACTGCGATATTACTTAGATCAGGTGCAAATAAATGAATAAGATTAATAGATTTGAGCGTTACTTTATGGTATTCCATATTGGTAAATAATAAACAAATATAAAAATGAACTAACGATTCGAAACAATATTGTCACAGTTTCAAAAATAAAAGTGGTATTTACAGAACAAATAGAACGAATACATCTGTCTCTTTTCTGCAATCACTTATGTGCTTTTATGTGCATCTTAGGCTGCTTAGTTCTCATTCATTCGCGACCACTCAATGGGTATATTTCAAATGGTATTATATTGTTACCTCTCGTATTAACACGGTATATGTACGTGGTATACGTACATCATACGTTCTACCACCACGTATATATTATGTATGTATGTATGTATGTATGTAAGACACTAATACACACACCATCCAACGGACTAACACACACAACTCCGCGTGCACATATATAACATAGTGGTGGGTTATTTTCTATCCTTTGTGGTTACGCTCGTTTCCCTAGTACAAACATAGTAATATTCGTTCTCTTTGTTCTCTGGTGGTATTTTGCAAAGTAAAATATTTGTTTATTATTTATAAATGAATAAGTATAGATTTTAAAAAATATTCAGAAAAATAATATTCTTCTAAGTTTTCTTCTGCTCCTTGTATATTGGCTAAAACAATTAAATAATTAAAGACACAGTAAACATTAAGGAAAAATCGATTTTGAGATTCATAAAATTAAAAATCCAAAGAAATGATTCGTTTGCCTTTTTTACATAATCGCATCTGCTTTCATTGTCATATCTGCTTTAGCTAAAAGTAAGGTGGGTGGACCATGGAAGGCCACTCTAATGAGTAAACATTTTTTATTCGTTTATTTACTGGATAAATGAAGGAAACATATTATTAAGTAATACTTTGTTTTATTGTGTACCATATAAATCACTTTTTTTTAACCTAGCTTTAATCACTATTTATTAAACTTAAGTTTTCTGAAGCTCTTCCAAATGGCCTTGCAAGGAACACGGCTCCAAACAAGGCCAATATGATACATCAGTCGTTCAACTTAAAAATAGAGCTGTAACAATTAATATATCCGCTTTTACTAAAGCTACATAATAAGCTTTTTCATTTGAGTGAAACATTAAATGCTCAATATATTTTTATCATCTATAAAAAACTTAACGAACATTACTTGAACACCATCGTATAACTAAGAATACTCGTATATTAATGGAAATTATTTAAAAATAGTAGTAATAAGCATTATATTGATATCAGATAACTTGCCAATGCATTTTATAATGAGGTTAAAAACTTTTTTTTCACCTAAAATGGCCTTCTTATGGGTCTGTTTGGCAATGTTTCTAAGAAGGCCAAACTAACAATTATCTATGACTTTTTGATATTAATTATAATAAAAATAATAGACACTGCAGACTGAGTACTGTAATTATCACAAACTTATCATGGCATGTCAGGAATGTTTAAAATCAACGTTCATATGTTCATGGTTTGTAGGTGTTCCTTGTAAGGTCTATGTACCCTAGCAAGGCCAACCATCGAATTTTTGATTGACCTTATAAGGAACTATCGGCTTTCCTAGGAACACTATCTTTTTTTACTGAAATCGAGGCAAAACTATTTTTTTTCCTTTAGTACCATAAACATTTCCTTATACGACAATTCACAGTACAAAAATATGAGATAGTAATAGGTTATTTAACTAAAAACTTACGTTTTGCTATGCGCGCGAATAACAATTGTAACGTCGACGACCAAAGTCTACGAAGCGTGAAATAGCACTGTCGCAATAGCGGCGCAAGCGACTCGCCACCGCGTCTGTGGTCTTGAGTTTAATGGATTTTAGTATATGTAGAAGGAATATGTCTTTACATGTCAATAACTACGACTTTTTGATAGTTAGCCTTCTAAGGAGCATGGCCTTCTATGGTCCACCCACCTTAAATAAGATGTCCGTTTCTATTTCTGCTTTTGCAATCCAGCTTTTCCATTATATCATAAATATCAATTTAGCATCTAAAATTTTGAAAAAAAATTTTTTAATTAATTTGGTACGTTGGCCTATAAAGAAATTTTCCTGTCTGGGTAACTAACATATAAAAAAATGTTCCCTGCTCGAGAGCCTTCTATAATAGTCGTAAAGGTAACTCTAAACCTCCTGTTTGAAACGAAGCTTAAGGATACGATAAAGAGGCACAATGGCAAGAATTGCAGTGCATATAATATAAACCCTACTGAAATTAAACCTTATTTATTAGAAGTACAACTGTAATTACACTTCCTTATACATATTTTGTTTCCAAAAGTATTCATTTCAAATAATTATCTCAAAAACCCATAAGTTATAACTATATCCACTTTAGTAAATTTATAGTTATTTAACATATTTTTTTTACCTTTAATGTCACAATTTGCAAATTTCTGTTGACTAATATAAAATAATTATATGCATTTATAACAAAATTAATGAGCCTCTTATTTTTTTTTTTAAAGTTGTTCCTAAGTCCATTAATTCAGTAGACAATATTATTTTAGACACGATCCGTGATCATCACTTAAAAAAGTATCCATAAAAAAGAAGAGTGTGTGTCAAATCGAAAACAACTATATCCGGCGTTATTTGTTTCCGGCTTGTAAACACAAAAATTTGTTTTTAGTAATTTGATATGATTATAATCTATTTTACCCGTGTATACGTAGTAAGTATAGGTACATAAGAAATTTGTAAATAAATTTGTTTTGAATTGGCAGACATGTATTTGTGGCCTGCGGCATTTTTGTTTTTGTAAAAAAGTGATTCTGGTGGAACGTTACAGGTTATTATCAGAAATGGGAAGAAAAGGTCCCTAACAGAGTCGCCATATAAAATATTTTGTACTGGGGGGCTACGAATAGAGCTGGAGGGCTGTCATAAAAGGTAAAAATATTATCAATCTTTTTAAAAATCAGTTTTACGTCGTTTTACTACTAATACCACATCGTTAATGTTGTTTTGTGTCTGTTTGTGTTTTTTAATTGCCAATATTATGAATCATTTTGCTTGTAATACGTACATAAATATCTTATATTTTTCTAATGCAAAAACAAAACCATCTTCAATCTTGTAAGCGACCTACTAGAGTGATACAATCTACTAATACAATCAATTTTGTTTACATTAAAGCAGGTATAAAGAATGTGAGATATAGATATTATTTAAATAATCATAAAGTAAATAGAGATATTGTTTACATTATAAATGTTTTGAATTCGTCTAAATTAATTTCTATTACAGTCGACCACTTATTTATTCATCATTAATTTTTTTAAATTATTTTTAAAGTTAAAATTGTATATTAAATTATGAAAAATGGGTAATTTTTGATTTTTACTGATTTGTTCTCAAAAGCTTCCTTAGGCTAATCTTCAAATCCAGAGGAAAATCCTCAGCTTTGTAATAAAATTTATAGCCCCCCAATCCAAAATATTTTATATGGCGATTCTGTTAGGGACCACTGTTTTTCCAAGTCTGGTTATTATTTAGGTACTTTGTATGGATAAAATAAATATTTTGATTTTTTATTAGCGACTCTAATATTTTATTTATATTAATAGTGATGATGTTACCATTTGTTTTCTCAATTTAACCGACCAAAAATGTTAGCTACATGATATTGCCTCCAGTTGTGAGTTTATAGAGTGTATTATATCATTATGAGGGTTGTAGAACATAAATTGATACTGAATTTTTCTCATAAGTAAGTCAAAGTGGTAGGTAATACATAGATCATTATAGGCAAGTTTTGCAACACAAAATAATTTACCAGGAACTTTCAATATAAGTCATGTAAAAATTTGCATCACATCTTGTCGATCCCCTACCTAATATTACGATACAAAACCTGGACCCCCTAAGATTGATTAAACATAATAAAACTCTTTTTTTCTCATTAACCGTAGACAAGTTTTTTAAACATATGACGTCACGTTTACTCTGACGCCTAAATCCTCCTTGCCACGCTTCATCATGCTAAGCCATTACGCCATCCCCTCCTCATGTTTGTGTACCTAATTTAAGAATAGCGCACCGCAGCCTATAGACTTTGCTAAGTAAGCTAATTTGGTAAGTTTCCTTGATTTTTTCCTTTTTTTCTAACACGCCTAGAGACTCTCCGAGTAAAACTAGAGGACTGAAATTTTGTACGTGTAATTGTGTTAGTATCCAGTTAGTGCCTTTTAGGGATTCCACATTACTCTTTTCCCCACTTCTCCCCTTTTAACATCGGAATTCAATGGTATTGTTATACCTGGTTAAAATGAATTATTTTAATACTAATATAAGTAGGCAAGGTAAAGGGCATAGCCGGGTAAGATAGGGAAAACGGCCCTTGACGCAAAATTGATTGTTTTTATAGGAAATAATACTTCTTAACCCTAGATACATTCCTGCCAAATTTCAACCCTCCGAGGCTAATAGTTTATGAATACACAAACAGACAAAAATTTTCAAAAAAAATTTTTTTGACGAAATTACTGAACCGATTTATTTGAGTTTAATATATATTGTGTACCCACCTTAGACGAAGTAACGAAAAAAATATTAACTTTATATCCCTTTATTATACTGATTTTTTTAAATTTTTAAATTTAAGAAAATTTTTTTTTGGCACTTAGGCGTTAGCGACACCCACCATTTTTTGTTCAATAATTTGCCTCTTAGTACTCTATAACATATATTTTTATGGAAAAATTTTAGTTGGTAGAACATAGTAATATTTCAGTACAAATGCATGCCATGTTCGGTACTACATATATTACTTATGTATAACAAGGACTATAACGTAAAATATCTACCCTATTTCTAAAATAATATAATTACATACGTTCATAACTACGATAAACTAGTTTAAATTTACAAAAGTCCAACACTATCTGCCGTTTGTCTTTTTTTATCAATAAAACAAAATAGACATTGATTTCTCTTTTGTTAAAGTTTTTTCTTTTCATTTCATACAAAGTTGATTAGCTATCAAAATAGTATACCAGTTGGTCATTTCGTTATAATTCCCCATGACCCATCATCGTGTTAACAAAATAAGACAGACGGCAGATAATGCTAGACGTTTGTCTAAGCTTGTTTGTCGTAGTTATGAACGTATGTAATTTTATTACAGAAAAAATCCACTTTCTGCACCTCCTTAAGAAGTGCAATAAAAACATCAAGTGAGAGGGACAAGCTACATATTGCGTACAATTGTACACTACTTTCTTCAAGCTAGTTATATGTACATGAAATAACTACAACAGGTTTTAGCCGTATTGTTGTTATTACTATACATTGTTGAAGTTTTTTGTTCCATTTTATTAAGTTAATGTTTATTATTATTAAAGCAATATAACATTTAAGACGTATTATTGTTATTATTAGTATCTTTATTTGAATAAAGTTTCTAAAATTTATAATTTTTGTTGAGTTAGATACAATTTTAATTAGTAAGTATGCTGAGATAATTTTATTGATTTCATTCAAATATTCAGATTCATGGTAAAATTAAACTTGAAAATTATTTTTTAGCAAGTTAAAACATATTTTTTATAACAGCTCAAAGTATATATTTTTTTAGACCGTCACAGGAACTCCAAGAACTGCAACTCAGGGGGGAAGAGAACATTTTATTGCACTGTTTAGAGTTCTACTGTGTTTTAGAAATAAGGCAGATGCTTTACTTTATGGTCCTTTTTATACATAAGTAATATATGTAGTACCGAACATGGCATGCATTTGTATTGAAATATTACTATGTTCTACCAACTAAAATTTTTCCATAAAAATATATGTTATAGAGTACTAAGAGACAAATTATTGAACAAAAAATGGTGGGTGTCGCTAACGCCTAAGTGCCAAAAAAAAATTTTCTTAAATTTTAAAATTTAAAAAAATTATTATAATAAAGGGATATAACGTTAATTTTTTTTTCATTACTTCGCCTAAGGTGGGTACACAATATATATTAAACTCAAATAAATCGGCTCAGTAATTTCGTCAAAAAAAATTTTTTTTTTTAAATTTTTGTCTGTTTGTGTATCCATAAACTATTAGCCTCGGAGGGTTAAAATTTGGCAGGAATGTATCTGGGGCTGAGAAGTATTATTTCCTATAAAAACAATCAATTTTGCGTCAAGGGCCGTTTTTCCTATCTTACCCGGCTATGCCCTTTAGAAAAAAAGTGAAATAATCGTAATAAATATTGTCATTTAAAAAATAGTATATTATTGTACAATAAGCTTTTCCCACGTATTTTACACTATACTTTTTCTACGAGCACATTGTTTTTCGTAAAATTAGCATAAATAATTAAAATAAAATTTAAATAAGTAGCAAAAATTTTTAAAATTTATAATGTCAATGCTAAGATGTTCAAATTTTTGCCAAAGCATACTTTGAAACTATGGAAACAATAATAAATAATCAACAATGTATATTTTTAGTATTATTTCTATATATTATATATTAAACTAACGGAACAGCCTACTTTTTGATTATATTAAGGCGTGGGAAATAATTTCCCACTGTATTTCCGTACAGTGTGGGCAATTGTTAATTTTACATATAGTTAGCCTTGCACAAAATGTTACTTTTAATAGTAGGAGTAGAAAAAAAATATTATTAAATTCAGTTTGTATTTATAAAATATAAATTTTGGATTTTTTGAAAAGAAAAAATATCTTCATAAATGCCTTCCAGTTCACTATTTAAGGTGCTTTTTTAATATTTAAAAATAAAACACAAAAGCGGATAAACATGGGTAGGAATGCCCTCGTACGAATTGTGTTGGCTTTTTTCCTACTAATTGCTATCGACATAAAATTGAAATTTACTGAAATTCACCCCTTAAAAACTTAATCCTTTTTTTAAAGCCCCGATCAGTTGGACACTTATTATCAGTTTTGGAAACATCAAAATGACAATCTGGCAGTACCCTTTCAATCGCATTTAGATATCTTGAAAATACCGAAGATGTAGCAAAAACTTCGACTGCCGTGATGGGGCCCCGCTACTCACAGCGTCTTTTTTCTCATACGATTTAAAAGTTACTCTATTTGTATTTCGGCTTTTTATGTCCCTTGACTTAGTTGTAGGCTGTTTTATACTATTTTGTGAAATTTACAACTGGTAACTTATAACGCAATCGTAAAATATAGTACAAAATTAAAAATTGACAATAAAATTGCCCACTTCAACACTATTAAGGTAGTTACCGTGACATTCAACTTTTCGACAGAATAGTTTCAAATTTTAATAGTATAAAGAAGAATACTATATCTGGTTGTCCTTATAATTTGGGAAAGATTGATCGCTTCTGAGTTAAGATAATTAGGGTTAAAGTTTGTATCTACTCCATGTATTAGATCTCAAAATTCTGACTACGTACCCTTATTTTGTATTTAACAATTCAATAAAAAACTAGGGAAAGAAAGATTTATAAGTTCTGAATGTAAAGAAAAAATTGAATTATTTGTTGATCGTTTTGAATTGAAGATATCATCAGAGAAATTATAGTATTTTAATAAGTACACCAATTTCAAGCAACTGAACCGACGCATTCTGGCAACCCTGTATATTAAATAACTGGTTAGGGTCAAGTGGGGCAATTGCGAGTATAAATAATAGCTGAATTTATAAATTCAGTTGCATACTGCTCATTTACTTCTTAGAAATAAAGAATGAACATACACGTCTGCCATAAAGCACATATGAGGCTATTATTTTAAGTATTGGAAAAAAAAGATATAAGTAGATTTTCATAAACATGAGATTTGAAATTAAGTACCATGTCTCATTATTACATTTACCCAGTCAAAAGGGGCAAATGTAATAATCAATATAAGGAAGGTTTAGGTGATTTTTTAGATAATAATTATAAGGAATATTTTGGAATAAATGATCACCAAGTTACATCAAAAAGTTTTCTTTGTTTTTTATTGGCTACGTACGTTTCGAGAATATAAATCTCTTCTTCAGGCCATAATCTTAAAATATTAGAAACAAACATAATATTAAAATAATAAATGGTAATACAATAAATCAAATACTTACAACTTCTTTTAAAAAACAAATCAAAATGAAAAAATTATTATAGTTATTAAGATAAAAATACACAATCTTTACAGTCAAAAAATAAAAATTTAAATTAAGACAAACAAATTTTTTAAAAAATAAAAAATTATATTGTTGAAAAACTAATAAAATACTTTTTTTAAAATAGTATCACGTCAAACATTGAAATGAATTAAAAATCAAAAATCAAAAAATCAAAAAATCAAAAAACAAAATTGCAAAAAATCAAACAACAAATTGAAATAGACAAAATAGGTCCACAGATGTACTTCATATCTATTATGTTTTATAGAGAATAATAATAATGTGTTTATGTAAGTGCATATTATTTATAGTATATTTAAATTTATTTTTGTTTATGTTTTTGAATATTCAAAAACATAAACAAAAATTTAAATTAAGACAAACAAATTTTTTAAAAAATAAAAAATTATATTGTTGAAAAACTAATAAAATACTTTTTTTAAAATAGTATCACGTCAAACATTGAAATGAATTAAAAATCAAAAATCAAAAAATCAAAAAATCAAAAAACAAAATTGCAAAAAATCAAACAACAAATTGAAATAGACAAAATAGGTCCACAGATGTACTTCATATCTATTATGTTTTATAGAGAATAATAATAATGTGTTTATGTAAGTGCATATTATTTATAGTATATTTAAATTTATTTTTGTTTATGTTTTTGAATATTCAAAAACATAAACAAAAATAAATTTAAATATACTATAAATAATATGCACTTACATAAACACATTATTATTATTCTCTATAAAACATAATAGATATGAAGTACATCTGTGGACCTATTTTGTCTATTTCAATTTGTTGTTTGATTTTTTGCAATTTTGTTTTTTGATTTTTTGATTTTTTGATTTTTGATTTTTAATTCATTTCAATGTTTGACGTGATACTATTTTAAAAAAAGTATTTTATTAGTTTTTCAACAATATAATTTTTTATTTTTTAAAAAATTTGTTTGTCTTAATTTAAATTTTTATTTTTTGACTGTAAAGATTGTGTATTTTTATCTTAATAACTATAATAATTTTTTCATTTTGATTTGTTTTTTAAAAGAAGTTGTAAGTATTTGATTTATTGTATTACCATTTATTATTTTAATATTATGTTTGTTTCTAATATTTTAAGATTATGGCCTGAAGAAGAGATTTATATTCTCGAAACGTACGTAGCCAATAAAAAACAAAGAAAACTTTTTGATGTAACTTGGTGATCATTTATTCCAAAATATTCCTTATAAATGTAATAATCATAACTAATTTTTTAGCAGTGTGTATAGAGTGGATTCTGGTACAATAGCAATAAAAGAGAAAAAAATAACAATTTTTAGTTTTTATTTCAATGAGATCGGACAATTGTGTCACAAGTTATGAACTTTTAAAAAAAAAAATGTTTTCATTTCTTAATTATAGGTAGGAAAATATTTTGAATCAAACTTATGAAATAATCATATTAGGGAACTTAAAATCAAATGATATTATTCCACGTCTAGTTATTTCAAGTTTAGGCAATATCTAAACGATGGAGTCAGACGTAACTAGATTAGTATCGTCCATTATAGGCCATGCAAAAACACTAACCTTGCGTCGTACAAATTTTACCTCTCAACGATCGTTCACTTTTTTTCTGTACAACGCCTACGTAGTGCTTAATTCCTTTTTTAAGTAAATGTAATAATGCCTATATTGCAATTACCCCAAGGTAGCAAATTTCTGGGGCAAATGTAATAGCGGCTGTACCTTGTAAGCTGTAGTAGATATGATAAAAATATATAATTAATTTATCTTTCTAACACAAGACAACACCATTAGACAAAAAAAAAACTAATAAAAAATAAAAAAAATAAAAAACTTACATTAGAAATGTAGATGACACTCGATGAAAAGTTAGATTTTAAATTTTGGAACCACGTTTCTTGAACACCTGTCGCGAAATGTAATGGTTGTTACTCATTCGTCCGTCAGTAAAACAGTGGTATTCGATATGAAGAAATGGCAGTCCCGTTTACAAAACAATATGGCTAGACATAGTATCTTATCACATTTACCCCGTTATTGCAAATGCCCCACTTGACCCTAATTCGTATTTATTGTTTAAACAATTTTAAAAATTAATGAATAGCGTTTTTTAACCTTTCACCGCTTACGGAGCGAAAAAGGTGATAAATACATTAAAAAGTGTTAAGACTTTTTTTGTAGAGAATTCGATTCTCTACAAAAAAGTTTCTGAAAAAGTCTCTGAAATAGTTTCTGAAAAAACAATAGTTAATCCTTGTAAGGAATTTATTCGAGTTATTAAAACACACCTTCAATTTTCTATGTGATCATTGGTTGCTGAGATATCGATGGTCAAAGACGAAATGATCCTTTTCTATTCAAAGTCCGATATCTCAGCGAGAAGTTGTCGTATCAAGGTCTAAAAAAAGCAAATGAAAGCTAAATGAACAAGTTACCCGGTGCATATAGTGGTTAACTCGGAAAATTTTTTTCCAAGTCCGTGGACCAAAAAAAGAAACCGAAAAAATTTCAAAAATTTTTTTTCAGTATATTTATTAGGATTGAGCGATACACGTTGCTTTGAAATATTTTTTATAGTAAGATCTCAAAACTAAAAACTTCCAGCTTTAAATTCCTTTGCTTACGACTCCGATACGACCATTTTTCACGAAGGTACAGCCATTCGACGAATCGCTAAAAATTAGGAATTTCTTTTTGCTCCTTTAATTTTTTGCGCTAGTGTAATTTACAATCTATAACATTTGCAATTATGAATTATTAACAAAAATGCAGAATCATATTATCAAGGATATAATTGGCCTTTTAAATTCACTATGATACTTTACTGCCACAGCTTGTTTAAGGTAGTTACTGTGTGACATGCTAGTAGAAAAAATTGCAAACTAATCTTACTTTATGTCATTATTGTATGTATTAGTGAATAGATGTTGATGCATACTATTTTTCATATGAACGTGCATGCATATATTCAAACATAGTCTGTGCATACACACTTATACTATCAAAGTTTTTTTTTATAATAAATGTTTTGACATCATTGTTATTTACCCAACAAACATATTAAGTGGTATGCATATGAGTTTGGAGCGCTTTATTTTTTCACCTGTATAAGATAGACAGGTGCTCTCGCGGACTTTTGAGATTCCGCGACAAAGCTTTTTTTTAATTGAAAAGCTATTTTTTATTCCGAGTATTGATCATAAAGAATACCTTTCAGCAACTTTTATTCCCATTATTATATACTTTTATTAAGTGTCATTCAATATGATTTCTAAAAAAAATGTACCTAACGCATATTTATAGCAAATTTCAGATGTTCCTATTCTATTTTAAAATTATCAGTAGATCGATAATGTCTTATTAGCTCTGATATTATAACGATATATAGGTAATTTTACCAGAACTTTTACAAAAATTTACAAAAGCAGAAAATAAAAAATATGTTATTTATACCAAAAAAGGACTCTCACTTACTGTGAATAATAGTATAATTGACATAAAATCACATTATAAAAATATATAATTTAAATATAAAACACATTTCCATTAATTTAATTTCAATTATTTTTTTTTTATATGGAAGTTTTATTATATTCACAAATAGAATATAATCTGATCTAATCCTTAAAATCTATATGTAACGTACGATTGGGTACATATGTACATTTGTCATTACGCTAAACAACAAAAATGTTCACAAAGATACTTCCATTATGCAATCACTTAAAACCGTAAACATTTTTCAGTTAGAAGAAGTCGTAGAAAAATTTTTACATTTTAGAAAACCAGCACTTATATGTTTCGTTAATTTGGAAAATGCTTTACGCTCCCAACACTTCAAAAAAACATCTCCAACGAATTAATAGAATATATAAAATACTTTTAAATTTTTTAGTTCCAACTTTGAGTGAGTGTTTCACCCTTTAGAATCGTTTCTTAGCATCAATTTATATTTTTTATGTTATTATAGATAGTCGTCCTCTACATACCGCTAAAGTTTCAGATTTGTCTGCATTTTTTCGAGTTCTGACATCCGATAAAATTTTCTTTTAAAGAGCTTTTTGATTTTATAAAGTGTACGATTATTTTTGTTGAATAGTGTAGCATTGTACATGTATGATATATTTTACTGTTGATACATTTGTTGCTATAGTCGGAACAAGATATTACAAAATGAGAGATTGACGTCAGAGAAAACGAATATAATATTATTAAAGATGATATGATCTGAAAGATATGTGCGACAAATACACCGTAGGGAAAAGTAAAAAGCTAAAGAAGATCAGTTTCGTTATTTTATTTTTTTTTTTTTTATTAATACTTTACCTTCTCTACTGAATGTCGTCGGTTCATTGATTCTTAATACATAAGGTTACATGCGTGTCTACATCATTACATATCAGTATCAGACTTACAAACATATTTGTAAAAATTTGTCATTTGATTTTTTTGAATGTATATGTCTAATATAGTCTGGCAACGTTACTCACGCTTTATATTTACTGTTTGGTCTTATTTCTGTAAATAGTGGAGAAACTACTACTGCAATTATATATATATATAGGTAGGAATCTAATAAAAAGTGGAGTTCGCGAAGTCAAATTATGTACAAGTTGCATACAAAACTTTATGTTAAAATTGTTAAAATTCTAAACTATTGAAAGAAATTTAAATTATAGACCTGACGTCTATATTGTAAATTAACCCTAGAATCATACGTTTCTCTACGAGTCAAGTTAATCATACATTGGCGTCATTTTGACAAGTGGACTTTTTATGGGGAGTTTTAGAGTTTATTCGCAAAAAATATTTTTTTTATATAACAATACTACAAAAGCAAACGAAATATTTAAAAAAATTGGATTTGGAAAAATTTCTTAATATAAATATTTATTAATTTTTTTAATCGTTTTATCAAAGCATATTTTCATTATAAAAATTAAAAAATAGATAAATACATCAATTGTATCATAAAACATGTGTTTCAAATAATTAATTTATGAACTATTATGAGTCAGTGGACATGTGTGACTTTATAGAATGTGAAATTTCTCAGTCATAAATATTCCTATAGATATGTAGTTATTTCCCCATTAGGCACATTTGTAAATTTTGTAAAATTCGTTAGTAATTTTTCGAATAAGATCTCAAAAAATTGTTAATCTTTTATTAAGTCATTCGAAACGCATTCTTTAGTTTTCGATTCAATATATTAAAATTTCAGTATTATGTCGTCTCTATAAGTCAAACAGCTATAATCATCTTTCACATTATCATAATCATTGAATAAATTAATTATAACATCCATATCTTTAATAAATTTTAGAAAAATTAGGAAAACTTTTATATGTGGAGTACAAAATCTTTAAAAAAAATATGGGTTAATCATACATCGTCGTCCTTTTGACGCACGCTATTTCAGTACAAAAAAAACGGCAATAGCTATAAACAAATTTTATACGTCTTATGTGTTATAATAACAAATAAATTAGATAACAGAAGTTTCACAGCAAGTAGGCTACGACAAGTTGTAGTATCGGAGTAGGTAGAGCAGTTCGTTCGTCGTTTTGACGAGTACGTATGATTCTAAGGTTAAAAATTTATGTATACAGCAGAAATCCAAGAAATGCACACTCCAAGAAATGCGACAAACACATCAAGTGAGAGGGGAGGGTTAACACGTCGCTTACACATGTACATGGCTTTCTTAAGTATGTGTTTGTGTTTCCTTCACTGACTGGTTTGACCATGGACGGTCCGTGCACACCGTGTACGCGGTGTACACTTAAGTGAGTTTTACTAACATGGAATTTACCTTCATATTGTTATAATTACAACCGGTTTTAATTGAATTGTTGTCATCGGTACATTGTCGAAGTATATTATTGCAGTTTATTAATATTCGTTATTATGAAAACAATATGACATTTAAGATAAATTATGGTTATTATTATTATTATTATGATTATTTTTTTAATTTAAATAAAGTTTCTAAAAATTATTTTATAATTTTTGTTGAATTGAATGTAATTTTTTTTAGTAAGTAGTTAAGGTAATTATTGATTGCATTCCAATATTCAGATTCATAGTAAAATTAAACTTAAAATGTAAGTACGTAAATACATAAAATATATTTTCTTTGGACCGTCACAGGAACTCCAAGAATTGCAATTCAGTAGGGAAAGGGAACGGTTATGTCGCATTTCTTGGAGTTCGACTGTAGTTAGCATTGAAAATTCATTATGCGTTAAAGTACGCTTTGGTTGTTATTATTAGTCATAATAGTATTAGACTGTATAATTAAATAATTAGCATTAATTATGTATTGTAAATAGGTATGGTATAAGGTATACGGCTATTTCTCTACTAATTGGAAAATTTTGATACAAAACTGTCCCAAGCATATTTTTCTTAAATATTAAGAAAATATGTAAATACAATGGAAGGCATTAATAAACGAAATGTGTATCTTAAAAAGGCTTACCAATTATCCTCTTTATTTGTGAAATCTGGACGATTTTATGAAAAATCGCGACAAAGAACTGTTCCAGGGGAAGAAAAAACATACTTTCGTCGAATAGAAGTAATCAAAATCTTTGTTTTTATTTATTGTAACTTTTAGAATCTATATTACGTACGAATAAATTAAAAATTTCTAAGTTAAACATTATAATGAATTTTCTTAATGCTATAGGACGTTTGTCATTAAAATCAAATTTTTGGTTAAATTGCCTTTTTAAGTAGCTGAACTTATAACTCTAAAATTATATATTATAAAATTAATATTAGAACAAGAAACACACTACCTTCTACTAACTTATTTCACTATGAAATGAGCGATAGTATACTTGCTAAGTAATTATTTTATAAACTTGTTGTAACTTAATCACTTAAAACAACAGAGAAATTGTTTAGCAGGGAACTGTTACAACTAGCGGCCCAGACGTGTAGTTTACTTACAAATGCAGCGGTGACAGTGAACAAAATGATATCAGCGCACTTAACTCTGCAACCGAACGAACTTCACACCGATTGCGTTCCGTTTCATGATATAAACGATCGCGCCAATGCACGGTGTGATTTCAGTACCATTCTCAAATTGTAACAGGGGACTGTTCGAAAAATTTGAGGACAACATTTGATTACTGGTTTTTTAATGAAATTTTTATTTTAAAAATATGATTGCGTTTTACAAAGATACACTATTCTAGTATTATTCATATTCTTTTTTCTTAGACAGTAATGATACGGAAAATAAATATTTGTAATAATACCTCTAATTCTGGAAATGGGACACGACAGGGGACTGTGAATTGACTGTAAAAAGTGATTGTAAATTGAATATTACAATATTATATTACTAAATGGGTTATGGCCTGCCAAGAATATCTAATATACTGTCTTTTTTTTAAAATACATAAAACTTAACAATAATAAGATCTATTATATAAAATCTACCTGGGACAGCGATTTTCCAATTAGTAGAGAAATGGCCATACTAATAAAATTGGCATGTTTTCTGTTAACTGTAAAATTAAAATTAAAATTTACCAAGTAGACTATTCTTTATAGCAGCGTTTCTCAACCTTTTTTCAGTCACGGGGCCGGTAAAATTTCGGATAATTTTGTACGGACCAGTCACATATAGGATCACATATCGCGGTGATCAGTTTTCGAAACTATATACATTTATATTTAATATGAAAAGTAGTTGATGTAATTTAGGTAAATATCGACACTTTCTTTAGCATTTTCAGAAATTTTTAACAGCAAATGGAATTCCTGTAGCTTAGAATCATTTTTGTCATAAGCTGAAATATAATTAAGGCTTCCAATAAGAAATGTCTTTTTTCAACCACCTTTTCACCATGTAAAAATAAATATTGATATAATTGATATAATATTTGTAGATATGGAATACCATAAAGTAACGCTCAAATCTATTAATATTATAATATTTATAATTATTCACAATTTCTGAGCATTAGAGAATAACATTACAAGCTGTCGTAGATTGGAATAACATTACGTCGCGTAATATGAAACGACGTTGTTCGAACACTTGGCTTACCATATATCTTATTTAGATAAATATCGACACTTTCTTAAGCATTAAAGAAGTGTTTAAAAGCCATTCTTTTAGTTAGAATAAAATTTGCCCGTGTATTATGAAATGTCGTTTTCCGAACATTTGCTCGACCATATGTTTTCATCAGGTCAGTTCTGCAATTTTTTTCGAACGAAATTTCGATTTAAACAGAATTGGATCAGATTGCCGTTTTATGTATGGAACGAGATTATGTAAATAAGCTCCGGGCGAATAATGTTGACAGCTCAACTCTCTTCTGAACCTAGACTAACATATAGTATCAATGTAGGTACTACATACATAAATATCAATTTAAAATAACTTAAGTATGTTAATCCTCTTAAACCGAACTATAACAAATGCACACACACAAAAATGGATTCTCGCATCAATGTCATTGTCAAACAAGGTGACTATATTTTTCATATTTATGAATGATCAAAGTGACCCGCGCAAATCTGTTGTGCTGTTTAGAAAATATTACACACATACACACATACCTATGTATAGAAGTTGTACCTTAGCTGACCATGAGCGTTATATTAACATTAACACTATGAGGCCCGAGCACTTTCATAGTAAATTTCCCCGGAAGCCGGCAATATTTAAAAAAAAAACTATATAAACAAATACATAAAATAAAATGATTCAAACACACAACACAGTTCCACACGTATGTATGTGTAAAACTGTAAACAGACGTACTACGTGATACGTACATACATACTACATATACACTGGCATTCAAATCAATTTTATTTAAAAATATAAATTATATTTTTTATGTATTTTTTGTTTATCTTAAAATTTTTTTATACATAGTAGAAACCAAGAGAGTAGTGTTTGTTGGTATGTATGTGTTTGTGTGAATGGGAACACATCCGTGTGATGAAGAATGATAATCATGATAAACATCGCACACATAATGAGTAATCAACTAATCAATTAATCATTGATCGCGGTCGGCCTCTGGGGAAGTTTTGTTTGGTTTCGGATGCCGAAGCCGTGGGACTGAAAGTGTTAATGTTAAATGTACGCATCTTGTCAAGAACTTGTGTTATAAATATTTAATATGCTAGTCGAATTAGTTCTATTATCTACATGCAATCAGAAATATTAAAAATATACAAGTTTTTCGTATTTATCAAATAAACAAACATTTAAATGGATTATTTACATAATATGAATGCAAAATAATGCGTTTAATTTGAAAACATAGATGTTAAGTCGGTTAATTTACTGGCATTTGATTAACAATTATGACTAAAAAAAGACCATTGCGGTTTTTTTGTATTTTATTATTGTTTATTTGTTTTTAAATTATCTGTAATAAACCACTACTCGGCGCGTCCACCAGAATTAGAATCAGAATTGTGAATTCTGCAAGAATATATGACTTTTTCAAGAAAAATATATTATGAAATCCGCTGTAGGCAGTACAATGAACTAAACGTCAGTTTCATGGATTTTTTTAGTTGGTAGAAAATTTCCACAGATTCTTTCAATTGATTAGAAATTTAAAAAAAGTTTCCGAATTGTTGCCTAATGATGAGATGCTTAAAATTAGACTCAGTATCAAATTTCATAAACCTAACTTAAATATTTCTTGAGACATACGCCCCTAAAAATCATTCGTTTTTGGAACGAACTCCATTAATAAATAGATAATCAAAATATTAGCCAAATTCCAGTGGAATTGAAATTTGGTTTATATAGGTCTTTATTCAACAATGAAGTGCAAAAATGAAAATTATATAACATTTTTCGTTATATAATTTACTACCTGCTTCAATATCAAGTATACCTTTTACTCCGGGAAAATGCCTCATTCCCATGGGAAAATATAAAAACCATTTTAAGAATGTATACACATCACGAGTAAACTACTGAACGGGTTTCGATCATATTTGGTCTGCTTAATACCTGGGTCGATATTTAGGATACTGATAACTGCAGGAAA
Organism: Brachynemurus nebulosus; assembly: GCA_035578155.1. Lineage (NCBI taxonomy): Eukaryota > Metazoa > Arthropoda > Insecta > Neuroptera > Myrmeleontidae > Brachynemurus > Brachynemurus nebulosus. Next base: position 152,989 of record JAPWDM010000018.1, on the reverse strand, counting down.
ATGTTTCAGTCCCTTGAGAAAATACCAAATCGATTCGACAACGCATCGCGTGAACGACACCGTGGGTACAGCTAGTTTCATATAAAATGTACCTGCTAGTTTTCAAAATAGTTGTTCCGTCATTATAGATTATGATCGTCAACGTGTTAACTAAATTCATGTTAATTAGGATAAAAATATCTTTATTTATAAATATGTATATGGAATAAAATGTTTATAAATTTTAAACTTATCAATCTAACCATATTATGAGAACATTTAAGTCAGTTACTGGATGGAGAAGGAGTTTTGAATCTTCAAAATGTTTGATACGAATCAATTACTTTTTGATTATAATTGATTTTGCTATTTATGAAGACCAGTATTAATTAAACTATAAATTATGATCGATTGTTCCGAAATAATTTATTCTATTTTCCAAATAGAAAAGAAAAAACGCCGTGAGCAGCGGGGCCCCATTACGGAAGTCGAATTTTTCATTTCATCTTCGGTATTGAATGTCTACAAACGAAATGTAATTGAAAGTCTACAAGCGAATTGTCATTTTGGTGGTTTCAAAACTGATGACGAGTGTCCGGTTGATCGGGGCTTTAAAAAAGGTTGTAACTTTTTAAGGGCTAAATCTCAGTAAATTTCAATTTTGTGCCGATAGCAGTTAGCAGGAAAAAAGCCAACACAGTTCGTACGAGGGCATTCCTACCCATGCTTATCCGCCAATTGCCTTTGTGTTTTATTTTTAAATATTAAAAAAGGAACTTAAATAGTAAACTGCAAGGGCTTTATGAAGATATTTTTTTTTTCAAAAAAATAAAAAATTTCTATTTTATAAATAATAAAAATCCAAAATTCCTACTTTAAATAAACAGTGGCTTTAATAACATTTTTAAATTACTTAATATTTGTGTATTGCATTTGTTATAAAAGTAAGTTTATTTTTTTAAATTTTTTGAAATTACTATCCGCCCACTTGTATTAGAATAAAAATAATGCATTTAAAACACATTTAACAATACCATTGAATTCCGATGTAAAAATGGGAGAATTGGGGGGAAAAGTAATATAGAATCCCTAGAAAGCACTAGCTGGATGCTAACTCAATACACGTACAAAATTTCAGCCCTTCAGGTTTCCTCAGGGAGTCTCTAGACGTGTTAGAAAAAAAGCAAAAAAATTAAGGAAATATTGGCGTAAAAATCGTGGAAGTAAGGGTTTAAAAGTTGAAACCTCCAAAAAGTAGTATCTGGCTATTAATTTAACCTGTACATACACAAAATTTCAGCCCTCTAGGTTTATTTGGGGAGATTTTGACCCGAACGGAACTGTTAAATAACAAGAAAAATCATGTTTTTTGGTATAAAAATGGTGGGGGTAAGGGTTAAAAGCTGAGGCCCCCAAAGGGCACCCGCTTGATGCTAACTCAATCCGAATACAAAATTTCAGCCCTGCAGGTTTAATTAGGTGACCTGTGCGAGTGGTACAAACTTCGAAAACGTCAAAAGAGCAAGAAATGGTAGCTTAAAAATGAGGGGGTGGAGGTAAAATATTAAAACCTCAAAAAAGCACAACCTAGGGACAAACTTTATCAACACACCAAATTTCAACCCTCTGCGTCAATTCTGGGGGGCTGTGGGCTTGTTAGATCCACCCAAAATACTTTTTTCCCCCTCTTTTCTCTTCAAATCATCCTAGGAAGCTGAATTTTGGATATGTTGTAGATAATTGACCATAACATTATCTCCAACCGGTTTGGAAAAGTTTTATTGTTTTACCGACCTTCTATGCCCCACCCCCTCAAAGGTTGGGTCGGATCCAAAATTTACCCAAAATTTGACCCCATTTTGATAGTATTGTTGTGCATCAGAATGAGCCCCATTTATATATATATATATATATATATATATATATATATATATATATATATATATATATATATATATATATATATATATATATACGGGTGTTAGTGAATAAATGCGAAAAATTTTAATGGGTGATTGCTGAGGTTTTTTTATGTAAAAAGTTTATATAGACCCGGGTCCGGAAACGCTTAGTTTCCAAGATACCCTATATATATATATATATATATATATATATATATATATATATATATATATATATATATATATATATATATATATATCAGACATTTTAAGTCTAATTTTTTCAAGGAAAAGTTCGACTAAAAATCAATAAGATATCAATATGAGAAACAGACAAATAAATCAATTATTATCATTTTTCTCTACAAAGGTCGCACTCACGTCAATATTAAAACAGTTTTAAGAAACATCAATTTATTTTTTGTTCTGTTCCATATGAACTGTCACCATTGACAGCCAACATACACAAACATGGGTGTTACTGTCAGACAAAAAGAAGCAAATGAAACAAATGAAAATATAAAATAATTACTAAACGTCACCAGGTACACATGTAACAGACAGAGATAGCGAAACAAAACACAGACAAATCAAAATGTCGGATATATGACAAAAATAAAATGTATTCTTATTATAAGAATGAACGAATATTACATATTATTAGTATTATATACATACAGAGAAAAATATTCTTCCAAATATATAATAATGAGCTATTGTCACTTTGTTACTTTGATAAAGAACCCGAAGCCGAACGATATTTTTTTTTATTAAAATCAAGAAAAAAGGAAAAACGAGAAGAGACTTTCATAATATTTTTTGACGGCACTGAAAGGCTACCTATTCTCTAATATGAAATTATATCTTTTAATAATCTGAATGTGAAATATATTACTTTAGTAATAATTTTCAAAATCTATCACCAAATAAATGTCAAAATTCATTTTAAATAGATAAATAAAATATAAATTTTATATATGTACCTATATGTAACCGGTTGTTTTTTGCTAACAATTGTGTGATTCTAAAAATTGGAAGTTACTTATGAATTCACTGTTTTGACGTGTTTGGATGTAAAAATTCCATTTCTAAACCATTCCTCTTCCAACCCTCTTTTAAAATTTTCTCTCTATAAGTAATAAGTTAACTGCGGGCAACAAGGCTTGTCGGGTAGTAAGGCCTAAAATTCATAAATCGTTGAAATATTCGTACAATCGTACTAATGTTTGACGCATGCAAGCCTCAGACACCAACAAGTTGCAAAGCATGCGCCACTTATCGCCATCTTGCGCCTTGTCTCCAGTAACAAGCCATATATTATAAGATGAGATTTCGTCGCTCGAATAATAAAATTTTAACGAAAATTATTAAGTAGCTATAATATTAATGCTGTTAATTATTTTTCTGGTCACCTAATTTTGTTCTTCAGTTCTTCTTTTTGTTAATTCAGTTCACTAAATAATTTTACATCTGTCAAAATAATTAATTTTTTTTACTTGGGTGTCAGCGGCAAATAAGGCCTATCAAAATTACACATAAGCTTTATAATGTTCCTAATACCTGAAACTGTTTTACACGCTCAATATTGTCCGAAGTTCCAATGACAATGATCCCTGATAATTAAGGGTGAAAAGTCAACTCACCAATGTCGTATTCATCATGTGTGGTATCAACATCTGAAACAAACGCTGATTATGGTCAAATATCAACTAAGCATATTAAAAGAAGCTGCTAGCGTACGGTTTATTCCTTGGATTCTGATAGCAATGATATGGAGATTCTTACCAAATACTGTTTACACAGAGAGAAAATTCATATAAAAATTACTCTGCTCAGCACTACAATCGACGTGTAAAAGGCGAACATATTCAATTTTGTACGGTAAAAATATAAAAATTATAATTAATCATAGAAAATTTAAAGGCTAGAATGTTCTTTCCGTAATATTGGCTCCGTAAAATTTGTAAAACAGCACAGTAAAAAGTTCCATTGCCGACAGTTTAATTGTTTTTCTTACAAAAATTACCATGCTGTCTTAAAATAGGAGAAAAGTAGAAAAGAATAAAAGAAGCTAATAGTAGAAAGAAAGAAAGAGAAGGTATCAACGCTGTCACATAGCGAAGCAAGCTGCAGAAAGTATCAACACAATCATATATGAAGGTCACATAGCAGGACTGTTGGTGTTGCAAGTAGCTGGTTAGCTGGTGTGGTGTCGTGTGGTGTCGAATCAGTGCTCATTAGAATGTCTTGACGGATGGTCATCGTTTAATTCATCATTTTATTACTCCACTATTTTCAGTATTAGAATATATTGTTGCCAATTATTTTTGTATGGATCATAAAGAATCAAAGGTCGAAAAAGATCGGGCATCTTCGAAGTTTTTACAGGTACAGCCGAAGCAACATAGGGTTGCGGGCCAGATGCGCAAATGAAAGAGTACGACAACAAGAATTAAACTATAACATATGTGCATAAGAGTGTGATAGAAGTTGTGTTACAAGATTAAATTTTACCATGCAATAATATATTTTTTACTTTGGTCGTCGATCGCGCACGCATTAAAAGAGAGCATTGTAATTTTTCTGAAATTTTATCTACAAAAATTATATAATTTTTCTCTCCGTGTAGAATGTTAGTTTTTGTTGTTTTCTGTCATTTTTTGTTGGTTTTTTATAATATGCCTTGATACTCGACCATAGTAAATTAATGCCTAAGAACAGTGTTTTTAAAAATGTTAAATATTTTCTAATCCAACATTTTAAGTTCCAATTTAAATTTTTTTGTTGGTTGATTGATACTTTAGGAGTTGATTTATTAATAAAAAAGTTAAGTATCTGCAGTATTTTCAATTTTATTTAAGATCCCCCTTAGCTAGGCCTTATTACCCGCAATTACCTTACTTAAAGTTTTTTATTTTTAGTCTAATAGTCAGTCCCATTCTTAATAGAAGGGAACTCTTTCCTCCTCTCTCCTCGCACATACGCAATGATTCACTGGCTTAAAATAAATGTGACCTTTGAAATATGAGCAATTTTTGTTTTACAATAATTGTTATTGTTCGATTAAGTCAGAATTTGACCGGAAAATTTAAAAATCTATCACTGAAAAATTTGTGAGAAACTTTTTCTTATTAAAAAGGATAGACAATTCAAAAATATATGAAACTCAAAAATATATTTGTCACTATGACAATCTTATATTATAATTTTTTTTTTTTTTGATGAAAATCCACAAGAAACCAAATATAATTTCAAAGATTATTTTTCTTTCCGACATTTTCATTTAAAATAAAAACTGTATGGTTTGTAAATAGAAGATTAATAATAATTCTCTCGGAAGGAAAAGAGGAATGGGTGGCATCAGTTAGTGTAAATAGGTATTCTATTGCGTAACCAAAATTCAAAACAAAAATAAAATTTCGAAAATTCACAGAATAAGAATATCAAACTATCAACATAGGTACTATATAAAAATGTTAAAGGACACAACTATATAAAAAAAGAAATTGGAGCCTTACCTCCGCGAACTAGATTTTTTCTCGTTAATAAAATAAAATACTTTAGAATTATGGAGCAGATACAAAAGCTACCCTGTCAAAACTGCTTCTTTATTCAAAAATTAGAATTTTTTTGTCTTTGACAATTGTCCTTGAATTTTCTTATCTATAATCGGAGAAAAATCTTTTTTTTAACTTTTTTCAGTAATCAAAGAAGTATTCCTGTGAATCAAAAAAATATCTTTTTTTTGAAGCAACAAAATAATATTTTTTTTATTCAACGAAAAAAAAAAACATCGAAGAAATTTATAATCTTTGAACAAAGAAATCGTTTTGAGAAAGTATAGAAAATAAAAATAACAAAAAAAAATCTCGTAAATTCTGTATGCTAAAGCTAATACTTAGTTAGAGACAGCCCATTTTTCTAGTATGGCAAAATTTATTTATATCCTATAAAATATTTACAAGAGTTTTTCTAAATTTCTTTAAGAGAACGTAATTACCTAAAAAGCATGGGCAGGCTAATTAATTCTATATTTAATGTCGTTTATGTTCCATAAAAATCTCAATAAACTGTTCTCAACAAGCAATCTTAAAAAATTATTCCAACCGATACGGGTGCCCGAGTTATTACTTGCAGTGGTTGTAAAATTTGATTGTTTGTAGATTTAATCCAAGCACAAACTCAAGTAATTACTTTGTACTTTTATAACCATCGCAGGCAATTTTCCGGGTGACCGGACTAATGGACCCAGGCTTAAAGGACCGGTCAGACCAGTACCGTATCCCCGCCCACAAAAGTTATATAACTATAAAGTAAATTATATTACATACTTGACATAAGAGGACAAATAAATACGACAGGACATATTTTGTCCAAAATCAATATTCATTTAAATTTCTGTTGTTCAAAAATTATGATCCACTTCGGTTATTATTTAGATCAAATGTTTTGATCAAATGTTCTAATTTGATCAAATGTTCTAATTTATGACTAGTCCGATTAGACGTATTTGTTGGACCAAGCCTTTACTCGAATATAATAACGAACCAGTTTCAATAATAATGTTCTACATCATTACGTTAAAATATATAGATACAGTCATTCACAATCTATTTATACTTATAAATTGTAGGATTTAGCTAATTTATTGCTGAAATAAGTGGCTCGTGGGAGATATTTTTGTCTGATAATGGAAAATCATAATATATTATTGCAATTTCATTGCCACTTATCAAAAGAAATAATACTGAACGTTCATAACTTATGTAGGAAAGAATATTTGTAGGTAATGTTTATTTTCTGCTATAACACTGTAGGATTGAGTATGACTTAATAGAAAATTGAATATTCATATGCTAAATCAAACAATCGAACCAAAATTTGAGATTTGATATTGAAAGTCATAAAAATGTACAACCATTACAACCCTTAGTTTATTTATTCAAATACACTTCTCTGCGAGATTTGCCATATTATCGTACTTACAAATGATGCAATAGTCTTAGATATTAGACGTTTCTAACCAATAGAAAAATTATAATGGATAATGGATATTGGATATAATGGAATTTTTGTCTATTTAATTGCAATAAATCCCTCCACCGTTGCTCTGGCTTTCCGACATCGCTTCTTCCGTGCGATAGAAGCTCCGTGCCTCATTTCCTGCTATTCTTAGAATTCTAGAACGATTTGTCTATTATGTGATCGTCTCATTGCCTTCGTCTTTCAAGTGCTCAATTGTAGACCGTTTGAATATCTAGAACCTTTCATATATCAATGCTTCTTACTCTGTTTCTCAGCGTTTTCCCTAAAATTTGGTTAATGTTTCCATGTCGGTAGTCTCAAGTATCGCACCACGTTTCACACCTATGAGGGCATATACCTAATAATATTCTTAAATAATATTTCTTTATTGTCTTACCCTCCACCAAAAAAAAAAAAGAAAATCATAAATACCCTTTATTTTGGTGGTTACAGTGGCGTTGTCCCGTAAATTTATATTATAACTGCTAATTTAAATTAAAAAAAAAAAAAAAAAAAAAAAAAGCAAAATACTCTAACGAATTTTGATTACCTTTTCTTTTATTAAATTTTTATTTTCATTATAAATATAATTTTTTTTCTTAAATACATTCTCTATCGTAGCTCTCTCTATGTATATAAATAATATAAAATATAGTGGTCAAGAGAACACAGAAGGTGGTGAGACATTATTCACTGTTTCATTTGACAGAAATACATTTGTCAAACGGGACCACCACGGGTTCAACAACAATTTGTTAAATGTCCTCAAGAGGATCTATTATTTTTATATTTAATATTTTTTGATATTTGACATATGTACTTTATTCATACATATATGGATACAAATATACAACTAAAAAATACAATTGAATACAAAACTATTTTATATAATATGTACTCTACACAACTATATGGGTAAATTTACACTATTGGTAAATTCGTCATATTGAGGCTTATGCTACGTAAAATAGGTTGTTTATATTGATTTCATTTATGTATAATAATCGTAAGTAAAAGATTTTATAAGCTACACATTATGGAAATGGAAACAAACAACCCATCTGACGTGTTTCCGACGTCTGACCAAAATTTCCGAAAATTTAAACGGAAAGAACGATTTAAAGTACTTCTATCGGGGGTAATTTACTAAGGAAAATTTTCAAATTTTGTGTATTTATTATTTAAAAAGTTCTGATTAAGACTTGATCTTATAATAAAAAAAAATTTTATTGTGTGGGAACAGAGGAAATTGATGTAAAAGTGTGCGTCTAAATTGATTGTTCCATTTGAATTACACTATAATATATGTAGTTGAATTCATTTATATTTCATATTATGCAAAAATACTCCTGTCGCAGCATCTGCATAACATAGCGAATTTCGAAATATTGGGCACTGGCGGATCTCATCTAAGACCTGTATCCATTTAAAATAATTCAGCTTTTTAAGAGGGAAAAGATTTTCAAAATCAGTTGAGTAGTTAATTTTTGGCGCTTTTTCGCATAAGGCGCTTGACGCATATATCCATTTAAAATAGTTTAGCATTCTGATGGTGAAAAAATTATCAAAATCCACCGGGATCTTGCAGATCTGAAAACGCCAGAAATAAGCTACCGGACCGATTCTAAAAATTTTCTCACTGCTAGAGAACTAAATTATTTTAGATGGATACGACTATGCTGCACAAAATCCGTTCGAGTTCTTGGGTCCCAAAAATACCAAAACTAATTACCCAGCCGATTTTAAAAAATCTTTTACTCTTAGAAAGCTAAACTATTTTAAAGAGGTACAGGTCTTAGATGAGATCCGCCAGTGCTGAATATTTGGAAATTCGGTATGTTATGCAGATGCTGCGACAGGGGTATTTTTTTATATATTTTTTGTGTGATTTTTTTTATGCGGTCTCTATCCACCGCTTAAAAAAAAGTTTACTTGTACAATGGAACAATTGATTACTCAGATTGTATTTATCTAAAATCCCACTTTTTCGAACTTACTATAACCTCCTAAGCAATTTTAATATTTTTTACAAACATTTCGTTGAAAAAGATTTCTTGAACTTTTAAAAAATTAATTAAGAATGCTTTTTTGCGGGTTTTATAGTCAAAATTATGAATGAAGAAGAAATATTACCGGAAAACAATAAGGGAGATAAATATTGAATAAATATGAAACATACAATTTAGAAAACAGATTTTGATTACTTGCAATATTATTGCAAGTTTGCCGATAAAAACTTTAATGCACAAAAATTTCTTGGCTAAATTTAAATTTATTTTATTTATGTAATTGTTTGGGTGAACTGACCTTTTTATCCAATTGTTTCTCTTGTCATTTTTTTTATTACCCATAACTATAACTTATACTTGTTTTCGGAAATTCCCTTAAACTAGTGATGAGCAAAATTAGTCTTGGTCTTGCAGTCTTGTCTTGGTCTTGCATTTTTTGCAAGACCAAGACCAAGACTGCATTTTGCAAGACCAAGACCAAGACCAAGACTATAAGTATGGCTGCAAGACCAATACCAAGACTCAAGTGAGCAAGACCAAGACTATAGCAAGAAAAAAGCAAGACTCTTGCTAAATTATTTAAATAGTTTAAAAGTATAATTAATACCGTAAAGAGAGAAAATTCTGATTTTAGAAGGAAAAAATTCGCTAATAAAAAAATGCAAGAAAGTGCAAGATTTTTAGCAAGACCAAGACCAAAACCAAGACTGCATTTTGCAAGACCAAGACCAAGACCAAGACTCAAACTGCTCTAGCAAGACCAAGACCAAGACTCTTAATGCAAGAACAAGACCAAGACCAAGACTGCCATATTTATCATAATCATTGAAAATGTGCCTCCTCTCGTAGTAAATTAAATATATTACTAAATACATATTTTATTAAATACATTATTAAATATATTGCGTTGTCTTCAAGAATCAACAGATAGTCAAATATCGCAAGTTACTGTATATTTATCGTCCAATCGTAATATTTTTTAGGAGTTTAACGCTGCGTGAGTAGTTACTGAAATCGGTCCCCGCGATTGTTTTTAAGTCTAAATATAATGATAAGTTGCCGTCAAGCTCTCTCCAGTATACAATATTTAATCTCAATAGCACATATTTACCCACTTGTCCAGTATAAATATCTTTAAATTTTATATAAAACACATAGTACTGGGCACATAGATCAACAGATGCAATTACAATCAATTTTCGCATGAATGTATTGATATGTTTTATATATATATATATATATATATATATATATATATATATATATATATATATATATATATATATATATATATATATATATATATATGACATACGGGAGGACATTCACCCCTAAAAATAAAAGAAAAACAAAAATATGAATGAATATAAAATCCTAAAATAAAAGCCGTTTAGCTTTGCTATTATTTGAAATATGTATACATACATATTATGTATGTCTCACAATACTACAGATCTAGCTGCTGTAAATTATTGTTAATGAATATAAATCAAATCAACTAAAATGGGTCTGACGTCATTAACAAACGAAATAAAATTAGACGTACAATTTTAAGTTACTGTAGATAGTTACTCTAATATAAAAATAACAAAAAGAAAAAGAGACAGATAAATAAGAAAGTATCTACGTCTAATTTTACTTCATTTGTTGCATTTGTTTGATAATTTCACACCATTTTTAGTTGATTTTGCCTATACAGTTAGTGTCTGTATGGAAATATAAAAATAAAATAGTTTTGATTGTCAAATTTTTAATGACTATTTCGCTTATAGAACGTTCTTTTAACCCAGTCAGTACAGATTTTTGTAAAACATTCTTAGCAAGATTTAAAATATTTTGTAATTAATTTGTATAAACATACCTACGCTCTCAAAACGATTTCTTTATTCAAAGATTACAAATTTCTTTAATTTTATTTTTTTTTTATTGTTTTTCTTTTTTTGTTTTTTTTTAATTCAAGAACATATTTTTTTGATTTAAAGAAATATTTCATTAACTACTAAAAAAAGAAAGTTAAAAATACACTTAACTTTGAATTAAAAAAAAAATATTTTATTTTATTCCAGGAAATATTTTTTTTGATTCAAAGAAAACAGAATCAAAGAAATTTGTAATCTTTGAACAAAGAAATCGTTTTGAGAGAGCAGGGCATAGAGAGTGTAATATATTTTTTTAGTTTAGAAATGACGTCTGTATCATCTCTTTTTAATTTATGATACTAGCTGTCCTTTAAAAAAATTATATGATACTGATCCTTAAAATAGTTAAATCAAGTTTATTTTCATCTTTTCTTTTTCTCACTTATTTCAATTGCCAAATTATATAAGATTTCAGTTACGGATTTGTGTATACTGAAAGTTAGAAAGAGATAACATACCATTAAATTAGGTATTATTAAATAATTTTTACCAATAATTTGTTATTTAATCCACTCATTTTAGTTCATATTTTTATGATACCTTACTGTGATACCTTATTACCTAATCCTTATTGTCAGTAGTAGTATTAACATATTTGGTAATAATTAATTATCTTTTTTAGTTAATTGAGCACATCAAGATGATACAAAATGTGTATGATAGTGCATGTTCAGATGTGCCTAAACTGAAAATATAATTACTACAATTAATTGTGTGTTGACTCTCACTAAACAAAACAAAAAACTATTTAATTTAGCGAATCGCTTAATAACTTGCTTTAGCTACTAACATGTGAAAATTCGACATAACTGTGTGTAGGTTCTCACTAAACAAAAACAATATTTAGTTAACCGCTACTTGTATTAATAACTTGCTTTAGCTACCAGATACATGTGAACTCGGCATTACCAAAGTATAAACATTCAAGAAAAAGTAATATTAGAGAAACGGGCCAGGCGAAAAAAGTCTGATTATTATTAACCACCTTTTTTGCCATTATTTGCCAGGCCAAAATTTTCACTGTATGTCATCTTTGAAGTGCGTAATGTATTTTGCAAATACTAGTTAAAAATTTTTCTGTGATCACTGGAATTATACCGTAAACTAAGTTTAAGGCTGCGGTTACATTGGATACGAATTCGTATGAAAATTGATTCGTACGAGCTCGTGCGAAATTCATTCGTACGACTGTGTGGTTACATTGGATACGGAATCGTAATACGAATTCGTATTTAAATTTAAGCTGAAAACCGTTAGTACATATTGCATGATATCAAACAATGGATCCACCTACCGTATCTTATTTATTAGAATCACCGTTTACAAAATTTCTAATTATAGAAAACAAACAATTTTGGGTAAACGATTCTTTATTATTCATGTGGAGCCAAAAAAGCTGGGTTCTGGAATTGCGTTGAACAAATTTTTCAAGACGAACAAAAATTTTTTGAGTATTTGAACATGTCGCAAGTCACATTCAATTATATTTTAAAATCTACTGAATTTCAGATTCAATATTTAGCTAATTAATTTTTCATTACACATACTTTAAATGTTTTTGTTAGGTTAAGTTAGCTTTGTTATATTATAATTAAAAAATTATCTTAACATTTCTTCTGCCACCTTATTCAACAATTTTTATTTAACTTTCTATTATGATAATATTTATGTTTTTGATCCCTTAAAGATCGCCTTTGTTCAACAAAAATAATTATTTTTTCTATATCCATCATTTTTTTCGTACGAATTCGCATCAAAAAACAAAATATTTTGGTCGTATCAAAAAGTCGTACGAGCTCGTACGAAAGAGTCGTAAGCAGTGTAACCACTCATGTCTAAATTAATGGTTTTGTTTAATTCGTATTAACTCGGATAAACTCGTACGAATTCGTACGAATGAATTTTCGGATGAATTCGTAACCAGTGTAACCGCTACCTAACTGTTTCCTCGGTAACTTCTAATGTTTCAAAGCAGAAAGATTCTATATTATAGTGACTTTTTGTTGCGAAATATCCAACTCAAATTTTACCCAATTCCAAAATCTTTCAGATTTAAGTAAAATATTAGTTTATTTGATAAAATATAATATCAATAATGCAAACCTTCTAAGCCGGATTTCACTTATTTGTTACCGTCTACCGCCTTCAAACATTACATAATAACAAAGAAGTGCAGAAAATAAAAAAAGCAACAAACAATTTAACAAAAGTATGACGAAGAATATGCGGCATGTTTTTACGTTATTGTGTACACAAAAACATCAACAACAATTATCGTTGTTCAAAAGTCAATATTTTCACCTTCCCTATTGTGAATAATAAAATTTTATCTATTATTTGTGTGTTTGTCGGTACAAGACGAATAATAAATGTTCTTATTTTATTTTAACATCAATTCTCAATCTCACAGTGTTGTTCATTACATTGACTTTTTCTTCACATTTGAAGAATAATTTTGAACTATTTGTCAATGAGTTGCAGAGAAAAAATATTATTCTTTAAATTATTTTGATAAAAGTACACATTTATGTACTATGCCAACAATAATATTGTCTCATATAACGTAAAAGCCTCCATTATGGAACGATATCTAATACTGGAACAGTCTTGACATTTACATATTTATTTCTTTAATTTAGTAAGGAAACACTAAATGCGAGGTGAATTTAAATTAAAAAACAATCATTCTATTAATAATAATTTTTGTTATCAGACGTTTCTGTCAGAAATAACTTCATTAATATGTAAATGTCAAAACTGTTCCAGTATTAGATACCGTTCCATAATGGGGGCTTTTAGGTTATATGTATTTTTTTAGTTTCTTTTTTTGCGGTTGACAGAAATACCCCAACACTAAATACTTTTACTGTTGAAATTTTGTTTACAACGCTTACGTCACTAATTGATTTTGAAGTCTGACGTCACATAGATCTTAAATCAGCAATTGCTATTATAGATAAGTATAATTGGAAACATGACGTTTTCTGTGGCGACGCCTTTTGAATTTCGATAAAACGTCCCAAGATAAAACGAAAATAAAGTATAACATTTTTCAATATCTTGCTTAGTTTTCGAGATATCGATACTTAAAATTTTAACCCTAAATACACTAAATGTGATATATACCTTTGAGGCGTTCCAATTGTCAATGATTACCCTTTGCCTGAAAATCAGGTTTGCTCTCCCTCAATTTTTTTACGTATTTTCTATCAACAATATTTTTAATCACAACACATAAAAAAGATTCGTCAAGTGCGTGGTAAACACGCATTATGTCAACGTTTCGCAGTGAATAGCCAGAGTTCATCACAATTCTTAGGATAAAATATACTATAAGTACATTATAAGAAATTTAAGTATATTTGTTTATTACGGTTCATCATTCTCATAATTTCCTTTGAAACGATTACGAAATCCAAATTTTGCGGATTCACGCACAGAAATTTTAAATTTGGCATGTTAGATCTTGATGACGCGCACATATATCACCAGTCGACAATTAGAAAATTTTTTTTAGGACAAGGAGTTATGGGTTAGAACAACAATAACCCTAATTTAATGCGTGTCAAATACGCACTTCGCGAATTTATTTATAGTTTATTAATAAATAGATTAGGGTAAAAGCCCCCTTTGTGGAACGGTATCTAATACTGGAACAGTTTTGACATTTACATATTTATTTCTTTAATTAAGTAAGGAAACTTTAAATGCGAGGTGAATTTAAATTGAAAAACAATCATTGTATTAATAATAATTTTTGTTATCAGACGTTTCTTTCAGAAATAACTTCATTAATATGTAAATGTTCATAATTAGATACCGTTCCACAAAGGGGGCTTTTACCCTATATTAATATTAAATAAATATTTATGGTTTATTAATAAATAGATTATATTAATAAATAGATTATAGTCGCGTCAGCGAAGGTTTTTCCTCGGAAGTCCTCGGAACCAGCTCCGATTTTGATGATTCTTTTTTTAAATTTCTGTTTTTTTATAGTATTTAAAATCAGAAACCTTTTAGGGGAGGGGGAAATATTTATTTATATTGTTTAAACAATACATATTCTTTTTATGTTTTTTTGTTACATAACGAAAGATTAAAACTATTATTTGTGTTATGCTCTATGGGATTAAAGTCGGGGCTCTTTGTTGGCCATTCCATAACAGGAATTTCGACCTCGCGTAGGTATTGAAAAACCGATGCGGCTATATGTGGACGGGCGTTATCCTGCATAAGCGTGAAACGTTCGCCTATAAAGCCAGCGTATGGCATGACGTGTTGTTGTAGCACCTTCTCAATGTATCGGTCGGCAGCCAGAGTGCCGAAACGAGGCCCGGATTTCGAACTCAAGATCAGTTTTTCCTTCAAAAGAAATGCCTCCCCAAACAGTCCATAAACACCCTCCAAATGCCACTCGTTCTTTAATACAGGCCTGTGCAAATCGCTCGCCTTCTCTTCGGTACACTTTTCTCCGGGCATCGTTTCTGTGAAGGTTGATTTTATATTCATCCGAAAACATCACGAGCTTCCATTGTTCAAGTGACCAATTAACATGTGCACGAGCAAACTGAAGTCGTATTTGACGGTGAGCAGCAGTTAATTTTGGACCGTTAGCAGGTTTATGTGGATGTAATTCCCTTTCTGCAAGTCTTCGCCGTACTGTCCACTCACTTACTGTGACATTACGAACATTACGAAGTTATTGTTGCACTTGAACACCTGTGAGATGTCGATTTCGCAGCGATGCTGATACAATAAAGCGATCATCTCGTTCAGATGTGATCCGATGTCTTCCAGAACCCGATCGCCGATTAAAACTTCTAGTCTCTAAAAACCGTTGGTACACTCGTCTAACTGCTGATCGATTTAATTGAAGTCGTCTGGCTACGACACGTTGGCTAAAGCCAGCCTGGATCAGTGCCACTACTTGAGCGGCCTCAGATGGAGTAGTATCCATTTTCACAGAGATTAATCACACTTAAACTCAAATTAAATTATCAATAAACAAACAGCAATAATCAAATTTCAAGTAAATAAAAACAACAATAACCAAATTTCAAGTAAGCAAAAATTTTATGAATTTTAAAGACATAGCAAAGTTACAACGGTTTATGTTTTTATCACCAATAATGAAGGTATCTGAAGATTTAGCTCAAACCTATAAACATCATTACTTTTATCAAAGTTTATGACATGTGCAAATGAAGCTACTAACTACCCTCCTACACCCAGGTAAAAAATTATTTGTTTACTAATCTTATTATTTAAATAATCGTGTTCCAAATCGAAACTTACAGGGTGGGTCGATTTTTTTGCACGCAAGTTTATTTTACAACATGAGAGGGCATTTTATTTATGTGTTTTTGGATTTAATATTAAAATTTGCTTTTAATTCGTTTAATTATTATATGAAATTCGTTAGTAAATGTCATTATTAGTTTCTTTTTTTTTTTTTTTTTTTAAATGTAGCGTTCATAGAATAAAAATAATCCTCTAAACAAAATAAGAATGCGCTATGCCTCAACTTTCAGATCTGAGGTACATGCATACTATTATCCCATACAGAACAACATACAGAACAATTTTAATAGCGTTACGCTTTTGCATATATAGCGAAATGCTAATAATGCAAAAAAGAATATAAAATGGAAAAAGATTTGGTAGGTACCTTCGAGTTAGGATATGTGCGGACATCATATCATATGACACGTAGGGATATGATAAAAAAAGAGATATGTGATACCTACTTTTCAAGAACTCAAACTGTAAATAATTACCCTTGGCTCGAATATGTGTAGTATCGATATCTCGAAAAGCTAAGCAAGATATCGAAAAAGCTTATTAAACTTTTTGTTTTATTTTGGACGGTTTTATCGAAATTCTTTATTAAATAGCGAAACTATGGAAATCGTAATCGTGGCGTATGACATTAATTTAAGCCATTTTCTGAATATGAAAATAATCTATTCCACTTATTTATGGTTAATGAATTAAAAACCATTGTTGCTTTTTTAAAAAGTTGGCAAGAAATATCATGTAAGTAAACACACCGGCATAATTAGCGGAACATAAAAAAAATATAAAAAAATATAAAATCCTATTTATTAAACAAATTGGCTGTTTCTTTTTTTATTTTCACTTAAAATAATATTGAAGTAATGAATCAATTGACTTTTCATAGAATTGTTCTTATTCATTATTGATGCAAATCTTTTTAAGAGGTCTGTCACTTTCGAACTCAAATGCCGTTTCTTCTCAATGTAGTCGAGCTTCAGACTGTCGTAATTAAAGAAGGGCAAAGATTGCCTCAGGAGACTATAGATAACATCATTCTGAGTATAGTAAGACAAATGGAAGCTTTGACAAGAGCACGGGAGAAACCACGCGGTATTAAAACGCTGTATTTCATTTTCTATTTGTTAAATAATATTTAACATAAATGATTATTAGACGACATAAGATTCCAAAAAGTTGGCATTTCATATGGTTAATTGCTTTCGCTAACAAAAATAAAGGTATATCAACTTGTGAACATGTAATTTTAAGTGAATAATTAAATAAGACTAATAGTTTCTTAAAATTAAATGGTTTGTTTGAGTTTTAGAGATATTTTGTATGTTCCGCTAATTATGCCGGTGTGTGTATTATTAGTATCATTAATATTATTATTAATGGTTAAATTTTAAAAACGAATGCATACCAACATGACCTAGAAAAAATACTATATAGGTTAGTTATGTAAATTATCGCATAAAACAGAAAATTCGGGGTCTTACTAAGTAGCTCTCTCTCTCTCTTTACTCTCTACATACTTGCTTTTATTGGCAATACTAAAAAAAAAACTTAGGGTTATCATTTTTTATAACTTTTTTTAATATTATATATTAAAAATTTTATATCTACCTATAAAACACCTACATAGGTAGGCACTCTACACTGTTGCGTTTAAATTGTGGCAAAACTTTTATAATTCTATTTGTGTCATGTACATATATGCCTACAATCATATATAAAAACAAAATCAAACAAAAAAGAAAATACAAATTTTGTAAGCTTTAGTTAAATACATCACAAACACACATATAAAATGTCTAGAAAGATTACTGTCACAAATGCCAGAACATTTAACTTGCGGTTTTATTCAATATACTTTTATTTTTCGTCAATGCTGAAATAAGTAGATGTGTGTTGTGTTTGTTCGTGTACAGACTACAATCAACTTTTCTTACCCTCTTTCTTTGTTTAATACACTTTGTTTATTTCTTTCTGTTGGATTTAAAAAAAACTAAATGTTCGTTGTCGCATTAACGTTACAATATTTTTTTTGCTGTTTTTGCTTCTGGCTCAAACATCATGACAATTTAATATTGGTGTCAAATATAATACTATTTGAAATTCCAAAAAAAAAAAATTTCTTAATCAAAAGTGTAACTTTCTGTAACAATAAACTGACGGATCAATGTGACTAGCGGAGATTTGCAAAGATGAAGATTTGCATACACCGAAGATATACGTACGTTACGGATTGTTTCTACCCTAGATTAACTTGACTAAATTATAAATGTATTTTTGTCGCAAAGATTTGTCTACGCTTTCAATTTTTGTTTAGTCATCTCAAAATTTGATAAGGTGTTCTTAACGCCTTCCGATAAAATGGCGAGTATAGCTCGTCATCGTTTTTCATCATACAGGTTCTTCGTGTTATACGGCACAATGGCGAGCTATACTCGTCATGCGACTAAAGTTTTGCTTTGAATTTTTTTGTTTTGTTTTTTTCTTTTTTTTTGCAAATAATATAATTTTAATTAACAGTAAGTGATAATTATAAAATGAAACAAATTTTGTTAAATAAATATTAAATAGTCCTTTCATGCAAAATTTTTAATGATTAAATCATTCCGGAAGGGGTTAATAAGAACGTCCAACCGATAATAGTTTCGTTTCTTCGTTTCGTCAGTCAATTCGACCAATTATTTTTTACATCTGCAGAAACTAAAACAATTTGTTATCAAAAAAGAATCGTAAACTAATTTTGAGAAAGTACCTAGGTATCAGTAGGTAGTTTCGTTTTGCATAAATGAACTTATTTCAGTCCTCTAAAACTAAGAATTAAAATGCTCTCTGTGAAGCAACTGCCACAAACGAATTTGAAAAAAATTATACAAAATAAGTATAATGGATACCTTGTCTCCAAGTATGTATATGTTTTCAGTTAGTTTCCAAAATGGTACAGAAAGATATTTTTTTATTAGATAATCTGAAATGTTCTCAATGATTTTAGAACATAACTTTAGAAATATTTAGTATTTAAAATAATTGAATTTAAACCAAATTGTAGTTCAAACGATTAAATTTAAAATTTTTGTAGATGTAATAGTGATTATGTTTTTTTTTCTTTTTTTTTTTTTTTTTTTTTTAAAAAAAAAAGACAAATTTAACCATTTTATAGGGTAAAGGGTTTTAATAATTTTAAGCTTTCTTTGGATGATGCTATACTTTTCCTTAAAGTATTATACGTATTATTTGCTGGTAGTAGGTGGGTGGTTCTACTTTTAAAGTACTTCAAAAATTAAGATTGTCTCCACAATAACGAAGATTAAAACTATATACAAAATGAAGAAACTGTGATTTATTTTATTTAAATAAAGTTAATAAGGCCTATTTAGATGACCTATCTTCATTTTACTTTAAATTTAATTTAACTTTTTTTATAAAAATGGCGTCAAACTTTTATTGCGGCATGTCCCCATTAGGTATTGCTTGGAACTATTACGTTTTTTAATGAATTTCAAATCGCTTTTGCGTAAATATGATTTGCAATTATGTAATCTTTACAATAAATTAAAGTTTTCAATCTAAATGATCGCTATTCACGATTAGTTACAATCTTGTTGGAGAATTGTATCCTTCGTCACGAATCCTTTGTCACTAGTGATGAGCAAATGCAAGACCAAGAGCAAGACTTGGCAGTCTTGGTCTTGGTCTTGTTCTTGCATTAAGAGTCTTGGTATTGGTCTTGCTAGAGCAGTTTGAGTCTTGGTCTTGGTCTTGGTCTTGCAAAATGCAGTCTTGGTCTTGGTCTTGTTATTGCCAAAAAATCTTGCACTTTCTTGCATTTTTTTATTAGCGAATTTTTTTCCTCTAAAATCAGAATTTTTACTATCTTTGCGTATTAATTATACTTTCCGACTATTTAAATAGTTAAGCAAGAGTTTTGCTTTTTTCTCGCTTTTGTCTTGGTCTTGCTCACTTGAGTCTTGGTATTGGTCTTGCAGCCATAATTATAGTCTTGGTCTTGGTCTTGCTCTTGGTATACATAGTCTTGGTCTTGGTCTTGCAAAAAATGCAAAACCAAGACAAGACTGCAAGACCAAGAATAATTTTGCTCATCACTATTTGTCACGAAGAATTCCGTCTGAATCCAGTAATCCGCAAAAAAAAATATTGGTTTTAATAAGAAATATAATAATCTGTTGGCCTGCAGATACCGAATCTATATACTTAATTTTCCTACATTTTAGTCACACGAAATGTATTAAATAGCTATTTTGTTTTATGGTTAGGAAATCTGAAAAGTAGAACCACCTAGGTATTACTTTTAATTTTTTAGATTATTTGAATTTCAGATTTATTTTTTAACTTTTGTAACTTTCAAAGCTATCAGTCGAAACTATATTACGAAGAAATAATTTTAATTGAGTGTTTTTAATAACTAAGTGCTAGTAGGTACTTGTAATTTTTTCAGATTTTTAAATAAATAATTAACAGCTTACAGGTCGGCGACAAACGACCACAATTTTTTGTGAACGAGACCTCAAAATGAAAAATAATAAGAAAAGCCTCAGCTTCGTTTTAAGAGCTCTTCCTAATGGTATCCAATTCGATGTAGTACACGAAAAAAATATTT
The DNA here is from genome assembly GCA_035578155.1 of Brachynemurus nebulosus. Lineage (NCBI taxonomy): Eukaryota > Metazoa > Arthropoda > Insecta > Neuroptera > Myrmeleontidae > Brachynemurus > Brachynemurus nebulosus. The sequence continues at coordinate 132,246 of JAPWDM010000018.1, read as the reverse complement.
TATTTCTACCTTTTAATCCATGAAAGCGCCTAAAGATGTTAAGAAAAAAAATTTTTCACCTAAGATAAATTGAAACCTACATCAGCAAGGAATTAGTACGAAGGATGGACATTCCCGAAGGAAAAGGGACAGTTGATAGCTTGCTAAAAGGGAACAAAAACAATTGATATTGCCAATATATTGGAAAACCTAGAAAGAACCAATGGAGGAGCTTTTTCAATTTTTTAAACTAACCTGTCCTAATATTATCCTACCATAAGGTACCTAACATATTTCGAGTTATGGCGCCCCAAAGGAGCCCACTCGTCTAGATACTTATCGCCTATTACCAATCCAGCATACAATAACTAATTAAAATTAAAAAATTGAATTTTCCCTTTAGCAAAAGTTTTCCAGCCTTTCATGTCGATATCTAGTCCTTTTTTCTTAATTAATCTCCCGCAATGCCGAACATTTAAAAATAAATATTATTCAAATCGGACTCTACTATTATACTTATAACCAGAAATAGATCGAAACTAAACTCTAAATTATTACCGAAAAAAAAAATTATCTTTCTTGTCCGATAAAGTTTGATAACACCGACTGATTTAACGATTCATTTGTAAAGGGATTACCTTTGAAAACCACAAATTAGCCGATTAGCCGAAGTGACAAAGGAGTACGGGAAATTTAATGACTCTGTTGACAAAAAAAGTTGAAAATCTATACGGTTACGTAAACTAATAAACACAAGTCTTTACAAAAAAATATTAAATATCACAAAATATAATATTTATTACAATTCAGACTGAATTGTCCGTCGGGAAATGACAAAAATCTCCACATTACAACACACGTATATATATGCATAATGTCCTTTCTGATATATTACGTAGCCTAATGATGTAGATAATTCTAGCCAACATTTTCTTATAAATATTTTAATTTGACTACCGATCTACTGAACGGAGCTGAGGTTAACATCAATGCACACTCAAACCCAATGAGCCATATTATGGTGTTGCATGTTTTCAAAGTTGCGGCTTGTACACACATCCACATTAATAAAAACACGCACAATGAATGGTGTTTGTGATATTATGTACAAGGTGCCCGGTGAAGGCGGTACACTTTTGGCGGCACTTGTGTCACCGTTAAAGACCACCCTCTAACAAAAAACACACTTGAACGGTGAAATGATATATGTGTTCTCATACATGTAGGTACGAATAATAACACACATATATTTATGTGTTGAGGTGATGTATTGCTTTATTTTTTCTATAAACCAACATACAGTTCAATAAAAATGATTGTAAGAATTTTTCCTTTAATATGTGAATACGTATTTAAATCCACTTTCATCTAAAATTACTTTTTTAACTTTTATTCACGAAATTAATTGACGAATGTTTTCTGATTATGACTAATATGTTATGTTAAAGGGTTATATACAGTTGTGATAGACAGAAAAATTTATTTATTGCATATTCTTTAAGTAGATTACCTCAAGAATAGTCTCACCAAATTTCATAACGATCGGAAAATTAGATCCGAAGTTATAGCTATTTATAGCGTACTACCTTGAGTAGCATTCGCGGCTACTCCTGAATTATTGTTGTCGCTGAATTATGCTTATAAATATAATAAAGTGGTACGTCGACTTTCGCCGCTCTATTATATTGTTCCAAATGTATGGTCTTGAAATTTTGGAGCAGTTGTGTATATAGACTTTCGAGCGTTCAACTTCGAATATGAAAGAAACAAACTTGTCATTTTAAACAGGATTATCTCACAATTGTATTTTTTTAAAAATCTTTTTGCGGTAGACACGATTACTAAATAACTATTGATCCGATCAGTACCAAATTTGAGTATCGTAAAATATGTATTTAATCAATGCCATTAAATATTTATTTTGCTGTTGAAAAAATAGTCTAGAAATTGTCATTTCGCCCGCTGCAACTGTATATAACCCCTTAATACAGGTGGTTTTTTTGAGTGGTGTCATTTTTATTTCGGTCGAACCAAATTGATTTAATTAAAATATTAATATATTAAAATAAATTAAAATATATATAAAAAAAATTAAAATATATTAAAATATTGATACAATACTAACTTATACTTTTTTTAAATGAGACAATCATCAGTTGAGAATATTATCAAAAAAAATTCTTATCCAATTTCATTTTTGAATTTTTTTCTGATGACATTCAGATATTCTGATAAAAGAAATCGACGGCAGCGAAATTTAACTTTTCTACGTATACCTAATTCAGTTCAGGATTCTTTTTTTTTTTTTCAGTAAAAACATTTATTTTTTGTTAGCGTTGTCTCGCGTATATTAAGAGAACTACAGCTATTCTTCACGAAGTAGCGAAGTACACACAAATAAATTTTGAGTTCCAAAAACGCAAAATTTTTCAAATAGCCATATATTCGTTCCTGCCGTCGTAATAACCGTTTTTTACCCGTAGTGATTTTAGTTTAGGCTAAGATAGGTATATACTTCAAATCAACCTAAATTTCTATATCGTTTGAAATCACATATGTATGAATCTTAAATCTCGTGATTTTTAAAACGTAATTACTCAAAAGTATGAGACAAGGCAACGAAAATTTGAGTGTTATTGGTAGTTTTAAAGCATAAACCAATCTGCATCAGAGCTTGAAAACCAAAAGAGCTCCTGACTATGGCAATCGGTTACTCCTATAGACATCTACAAGTTTTATTTGAACAATTGTTGATAGAACCCACGGCTTAGCCCAATTTTTAAAAAATGCTTTACATCTATAATTCCTTCGAAATATTATTTTTAGATAAATTTATATGCATCATTTATGTTATGCAAAAATTTTTTTTGGGCGACGTAATAACATTTTATGGCCAGTCACTGTTTTTAAATTCTTGACATCAATGGATCGTATCTTCCAAACCAATAAAATAAACATACTGTATACAGAATAAATTAATTTGCAAGAAAAAAGAAAATTTAATGTGATATTTATGCAAGATAACAAATTAAATCAAACTTGCGAGTGCTTTTGTATAATAATTCTGTGATTATAAATGCAATATAATTGTTTAAATGCAATAAAAACCTCTGTACTTAACTATCAGAACCGAGTACAATTTCCTAATAAATCTTTCACTTCTATAAATAACAAATTCGAACAAATATGTCTTTATTCCTTATAATAAATTTCTCAAATCCCTTACTTTATATCCTTCTGGCATGTAGCAATGGAGATTGGGGACAACAAATTTCCTCTCTTTGTGAAGAGCAATGCCACTAATGTTGTAATTTATAGACCCGGTAATGGATCATTACAAATTTACAATTCCCTGAAGATAAGGAAGGGAATTTATACTGATACAAAATGATGGAAAATTATAACAATCATTTTTTCCTAATTTTAGTTTATATTAACGTGTAATAATTAGTGCAAATTGCATCTTGTGTTTCGTTTAAACTTTCTTTTCTAGAAAGTTTAATGAAAGGGGGACCACCGCCCCCTTTAGTAAAGAACAGAAATTTTAACGCCCCTCTTTTTTACTCGTCAGTTGTACAAATGCCGCCCTTTTTTCTATTTTTCACAACCGACGACCTTTCTTTTTGCTCGTCGGCTAAATGCCTAATTTATCTTTTTATTATATATAAAAAGATGTATATTATTAATTTACTTATTTGACCACCCTTATTTGCTAACTTCCCCCTTGGAAGGCTCCAGCGCCCACTGGGGGGCGATATCGCCCCCGTTGGGAATCGATGTTCTAGAGGATAGTTCTTTTGGGGGGAAGGGCTGGGGAACAACTTCCGTGGAGTTTCAAATATAATTGTTTTTTAACCATAATTAGCGCACTGATGTTCGCAGTCGAAAATGACAATCAATAATTGAGCGTTATATGACTGCAACGCACCAATTCAGCTAATGTGCTGAAAACATAATAGCTAATGTACTGAAAACGTAATAGCTATCATGAATGACCACGTCGTGTAGTGGTCAAACACTAGAAAAGCTACAACGTGAGTCGGACGTTATGGCATACTTGTGCTAGTAAGAACGCGTTTTGGCTATTTTTACAAGTGCCACAATACGAATTTTGGATTGTGGATCAATGAGATTTTTTGTTTTTTGAGCCTAATAAATACATATCTATCTGCGGACCTGTTTCAATTTACCCGATTTCTTTTCTTTTTTCTGATTGGACCATAAACCATTGTTTTTCAATTATTCCAAAATCGAATTAATATTTCGAATTCGTTCGACCTCTATGACGATTAATAACAAAGACATTCCGTAATTTTCAGAAAAAAATAATATTAAGTCTAACACACAGTGGGAGCGCTGTGTGTAACGATCTTAAGGTTTTTCACACCTTATCATATTTCTTGTTGGAGCGCTGAAAACGTTAAGCAGCTTCCACATTCTCGCCGAAGTTGGACGAAGTAGTTCCTCGCGAGGTTGGTCGAGGCATAAGAATAGCATTGAAACACCAACCGCGAAGCACAACGAAATGACCCTCTACATTCTCGACTCGTCCAACCTCGGCGAGAATGTGGAAGCTGCTTAAGAGAGACGTTTGAAACTTTTCTACTCAGTTACATAATAAAATGTATAAAATTCAACAAACAGCGGAAGCAGTGTGTATAACGTTTAAAGCGTTATACACAGCGCTCCCATAATTTAAAATATTTTACAAAACTTTTCTTGTAACTAGAACGCTTAAGTTTTAGTTAGCTAGGATAAACACAATAGGGTGGAATCGCCTAATGTCAGCTGGTGCCCTAAGGTTGGTAACTGGTTGCTTTTTTTAAAAAAATAAGACCTTAAGAAATAAAAAATGCTTGACAAACATGTAGAAACAGAAGGTTCGCGAGAAAATATGTTTCTATATGTTTGTTAAGCATTTTTTATTTTTAAGATCTTATTTTTTTAAATAAGCAACCAGTGTCCGACCCTAGGGCACCGGTCGATATTAGGCGATTCCACCCTAAATGACAAAATTAATAATCTGTAATAAACATTTATCATTTTATTTTGTAAGTAAGTAAGAGCAAAGTTTTCCGGTTGAAAGTTAGTTGTAATGTTATTTAACACCAAAAAAATTCGTATTCAAAGAAATGTCCGAGTTTCATGTCCGAAAATGCGGTGTTTTTGAGCTTATTGACACAAGGTTTAATGATTCTAATGATGACAACCCTAAACTTATAAAATTATTTATGTTAAATACTTTCTCAAATTATATTAAGAGATATGTATAAAAATGTGTATATTTTTTTTATACTGTACCAATAGCACGCAGTAATTAGCGAAAATATGTGCATCATTGTATTGAATACCCACTTATTTATTTAACAGTATCGGTATAGGTGTCGACGACCGATTGTTGAATCAGCCAGATCATAATGTGCCTACTTACAATTAGTTATACACAAGCATTTCATGAAATTTCCAATTTCAAGTCAAACAGTTTCATGAAAAAAGCTAATTCAAAATCAGGCAAATCGAATAAAATTTGATATGCGACGAATATGGTTGATTTAAGAGGGTATTCTAGTCTAGAGGCTGGATTTTGTGGTGATTTTTCGGGTGTAATAAAAAAAAAAACAACAGTAAACATTTTTAGTATCCATTTTGTTAACAGTTTTTTTATTGATATTTGAAAAGTATAATAATGTTTAAAAATTTACAAAAAATTCAAAATTGAAATCGGTACAGGCCGGCAAGGGGGGTCTCAAAAATTAAAGGTGTCTTCTGGTTAACCTGATTCCAACCCTCATGGTGATCTGAAACGTAAAATTTTAATTAATTCTTTCACAAACAAAGATGTAGAATTAGTTGGACATAGCCGATTTGATAAATTTTTTAAATTGGAAAAAAAAATTCTAGAAACCCCTACGTCTGACCAATTTTGGTAGTATTAAGAAAATCTGTACCAAATTTCAAGTAAATCGGTGCATTGGAACTTGAGATATCATGGCAACCGGATCGAAAAAAGTAGTTTCCAGTATTTTATATTAAAAATTTGAATTTAACACTAAAACGATACACAGTACACAGGATAAATTAACCATAACTCCGAAAATAATTCGAATTTCCGTAAATCCTTTTAGAGGCTTATTCTTAAAGGTCTGAATTTTGAAAATATTAAAAAAAAGAAAATCGATTTTTTCGAATTTCTAGACTAGAGTACCCCCTTAAACTATAATTTTGCTAGGCAGTTTGAAAAATAAATATTGGACATCCTATAATATCAAAGGTAAACAGCTGACAGTGTTTATGATTCTACTGTCATACACAAAAATTGGCATGTTTTTGGTACCTACCCGGCACACGAACAAGTAAATACTAAAAAAATGGACTTTACTTTTACTAGAAGAAATAATAATATTGATTAATAAATCAGTGTCTTAAATAAAATATTTTAATTTTTTTTTGGAGCATTTCCCTTTGACCGAAATTATGCATAGGTAAACATCAAGAAATTGTCTGCAAAATATTCTAAATATATTAAATATTTTTTATTATTAAGGGGAAATTCGCTAAAAAAAATCGATTATTTTTCTTCCTAATTATGTTCTTTAAGGTGTTAGAAATATTTTCCTAAAATTTTATTTTAAAAAAAAATAGAAAATCAAAAGGTTATGGACATTTTAGTGCACGCTCGTAACCATAATTCAATTTACATAAATACAAAACTTTAAATGCTTTTATCTCGAAAGCACGTTTTACGACATGGTTGTCGATATTTCTAAATGTATTTGAGATAACGACATAAATCAAAGTGCATATTATTCCTCGATACCGTCATTTTGGCAGGAACTAGAATCTTTTAGTTCCGTAATATATTTTCAACATAGCGGTTATTTATTGTCGAGAAAAAGCGGTGATTTTTGAAAATTTATTTTCAAAATGCGATTTCTCGCTGGTTTTTTATTTTTGTTCTTAGATCCTATAGTTAGTGCCATAACTGTATATGTACATTTTCAGAAAATTCTTGATTTTAGCGAATTTCCAGAATGGAATTGAGCTATTACAGCCACTGTCACAACGCGACCTGAGTCCGGGACCCTGGCAGAAATTTGTTTTGAGGTCCCTAGAAACCGAAAATAATATTCGCTAAAATTTATATATATATATATATATATATATATATATATATATATATATATATATATATATATATATATATATATATATATATGTGTCCGCACGATAACTCTCGAACGGAATGTCCTAGGATTACGAAATTTGGTGAAAGTATTGGAAGTCCCAAACCGTTGGATGAGTTCGTTAACCAGACACGTCGGATGCCAGGAACATGGTTTTTGTTCTTGCAAAAAATTAGTTTTTTGCCAAAATTTCCACTTATTCAAAAATTTTTGCGAAATTTTTTTATACCATTTAAAAGAGAAGAAAAAATTACATAAAAAAGGTCTTTAAACTTTTTTTCTATGTCAATTAGTTTCCGAGATAAAAACTATGTGTCTTAGATTGTGATCTTAGAGATGTAATCTTAAGTGATGTAATCTTAAAGTCTTAAGTTACTCACAGTCTAAGCACATATTCGACACACTACATATGTATAGTCAAAGAAGATATAGTGTATGTAATATGTATAACGCCAATATGGTATACCCATACGATCACACAATTATGATAGGTACATGTATAATTTCGATGTAAGAACAAGTAAGAGTACAGAGGTACAGCAACTATTTTAAAAGAGGGTACGATAACTCAAGAACGAAATACCTGATTTTTAAGAAAAACTCAAGAACGAAATACCTGATTTTTAAGAAATTTCTTGAAAACGTTGGAATATATATATATATATATATATATATATATATATATATATACATATATATACATATATATATATATATATATATATATATATATATGCATATATATATATATACATATATATATATATATATATATATATATATATATATATATATTTCTATATATATATACATATATATCCCTGTCCTATATATATATATATATATATATATATATATATATATATATATATATATATATATATATATATATATATATATATATATATATATATGTAGAAATATTTACAATAATTTAGTTTTTCTTTTAATTGAATAAATTCTTTAATTTAATATTTTCTATTAGTCTTTATATATTGTCTTCAAAATACGTCTCTATTTGTTTATCATAGCTAACTTAACATTATTGCTCAATTTTTAGAACAATTATAAATTAATTAAAATAACCCTGTTGCAGCATCCTGCATAACATAACGAACTTCCATTTACAAAAGTACGTTTTTCTCGGAAACTAGTTGATATAGAGTAATTGTAAATAAAAAATACCCCTGTCGCAGCATCCTGCATAACATAGCGAATTTCCATTTACAAAAGTACGTTTTTCTAGGAAACTAGTTGATATAGAGAATGGTAAATAAAAGAAAAAATACCCCTGTCGCAGCATCCTGCATAACATAGCGAATTTCCATTTACAAAAGTGTGTTTTTCTAGGAAACTATAGTTGATATAGAGTAATGGTAAATAAAAGAAAAAATACCCCTGTCGCAGCATCCTGCATAACATAGCGAATTTCCATTTACAAAAGTACGTTTTTCTCGGAAACTAGTTGATATAGAGTAATTGTAAATAAAAAAACCTTCTTTATGTTAATTTTCCGCCTCATTCCGCCAAATCTTTTTCACGAAAAATGTCCAAAACACCGTAAATGTTTTCACGAAATTTCTTAAAAATAAGATGTTTCGTTCTTGAGTTATCGTGCGGACACTTAGTAAACATATATATAAATGTGTCCACACGATAACTCAAGAACGAAACATCTTATTTTTAAGAAATTTCGTGAAAACATTTACGGTGTTTTGGACATTTTTCGTGAAAAAGATTTGGCGGAATGAGGCGGAAAATTAACATAAAGAAGGTTTTTTTTATTTTCAATTACTCTATATCAACTAGTTTCCGAGAAAAACGTACTTTTGTAAATGGAAATTCGCTATGTTATGCAGGATGCTGCGACAGGGGTATTTTTATTTTGGTTCACTGGGAATTTCAGAACACGAGGAACCATCAAGGTGGAAAAGTCTTACAGTGTCGACTTTAAAGCCATATTTATACTCAGCTCTTTTTTGAATTTTTTTTTTGAATTTTTTTGTAATCGCTATACCTCTACATGTGGAAAACAATGTTGTATATTTAGTTTTTAATAAAATATTTATTTGTATAAAAGAAAGTAAGAAGGTCGGTTTTTGATGGTTTTTTGGCGAATTACCCCTTAATTGAGTTTCGTTTAATTAAACAATAATTAAAAATTTAATTTCAATACGTTTAATTTCAAAACATACGTTTGTTATAAGATAATTCAGCTGACATTAGGTAGGAATTTCATGAAATGGTGACATTTCACGATTTGACTAGATACATTATGATCTGGCAGATTCAACGATTAGCCGCCGACATAGACATATCGAGGTACATGCCTACACAAGATTTGATTAAATTAAATTATTATTAATTATCATGCAATTAAACTCACATCACGGATATGTTTCATTACATTCCATCAACACTACAGGTAAGTAGTACCTGCATATACCTATCTACCTGGTGTTAGTCACATCTAAAGTTCAAAGTTCAAATATTAAGTACTGTGAAATATAAACTCAATTATCAACATATTATACTGAGAGATTAATATGCTGCATATTATATTAACTGTTCGAGTATATTAAATACATGTTAGACTTTCCGACGTATGGACGGAGAGCTCAATATAACAAAGAAAATTGCCACGTGTATGTTCGTCACGCATTGAGTTAGGGTTCCTCAGTGAATTTCGGAATAAAATATAAGATATTGAAATAATTTTTTACGATTTATCCAAAAAATAGAAAAATATATTCCACAAGCGTCTCATAAATTATAGCTACTTACCCTTAAAAATTTGCTTAGTACCTAAGTACCTAACTGAAAAAGTACCCACGAGCGTTCTATTGTTTTTTTTTTTTTAATCGATGCAGAATTTAAAATAAAAGAAAAAATTTAAAAAGTATTTTTTGATTAGACTTTGGCTTTAATGTTAAAAATTTATTAAAGGGAGATTCGTCCCAAAAAACATCAAAAATCGACCATTATTATTTTTTTTTATACAAATAATTATTTTATTAAAAAACTATATATGCAACATTGTTTCTAGGTACAAGTCTTGTTGAAATTAAAAATTTTTTAAAAGTCTTGTTGAAATTAAAAGCTTAAGAATCCTCTGTTTCCAGCTTTGGAAAAATAAACTTTATGATTTTCGGTAATTATTATAGTAGTTTGTCGAGTTCTAACTATAACAAGAGCAAATACCCCTGTCGCAGCATCCTGCATAACATAGCAAAAAAATTAGTTTATAAAAATTAGTTTTTCTCGGAAACTTGTTGACATAGAATAACAGTTTAAAGACCTTTTTTATGTAATTTTTTCTCCTCTTTTAAAAAAATTTGTGTAAAAAAATTTCGTAAAAATTTTTGAATATGTAAGTGGAAATTTTGGCAAAAAACTAATTTTCTTCAAAAACAGAAACCATATTCCTGGCATCCGACATGCCTGGCTGAAGAACTCATCCAAGGGTTTGGGATATATATATATATATACATATATATATATATATATATATATATATATATATATATATATATATATATATATATATATATATATATATATATATATATATATATAAATTTTAGTGAATATTATTTTCGGTTTCTAGGGACCTCAAAACAAATTTCGCGTCATGACAGTGGCTGTAATAACTGACTTCCGTTCTGGAAATTCGCTAAAACACAAGCTACTACCATTAATAAGATCTTTAGAAAAAGATTTTTCTGGTATGGTAAAAATCACAGGGCACACGTTTACCTTTATGCGTTAAACGTCGCGTGTCTTTCTGCTACACGGCATCAAATCGTAGTAAAGGGCTAATCTTACTTCTATCTTTTTATTTTTAAAGACGGACATTCTTGTTTCTTATGTTAAAATTGTTTAAGCACGTGTATAAGATTATCCCGTGTGCCTATAATAAATATTAATAGACTGAATAATTGAAAATAAATTTTAAAAAAGACCGTGCCAAAGTCATTTTTTTATTATTTAAGCATAAGAAAATTTCACGCTTAAATTCACAAAGAGATAATCAAAATGAATAATAATATTGCAGAGATAACTAAAATTACATATGAGATACATGTAACGAAAACTACGTAAGTGAAAACTGTCGTCAGCATTTCAATTTAACTGTTTTATAAAGAAAGCTATATAATATACATATCTTTAAAAAAGATTGATTGTGTAATGAAGCGTCTATCTATGTATATCTATATACTTATATTTTATCATGTTTCTTATGATTCTCTCCAAAATATTTCATTAGACGACACTGACTGCCACATTTAAAATTTTATTCAAATCTAATGGTGACGACGTCGGTAACGCCGTATTACATTTCACATCATTTCGTCGAGAACTTTTTATTTAAATGGCATGTTTACTCAACAGTTTAATAGCGTATATTTCTTATTAAGTTGTCACAACACATGGATACATTGTAGGTATACGGGGTGTCAATTTAAAAACAAGCCAGGCATTATAACTTTGGAATTGTAAAAATTTTTCAAAACCATTTCTATAACATGGAGGGGGGCCTATTATGACCCACATAGAAATCCTCTACAACCAATTCCTAGGGCTCTAGCGACCCCAACCATATTTTTTTTAAAATTGTAAGGCTCTACTACTTGTGCTACATCATTGGAAAGATCTTTAAAAATGCTATTCATTAATACCAAACATCATCTTAATTTATCAATTATTATTTGAAGAATACGAAGAATAATTCCAGTCGGCTAGAGAATTGTGGGATCTAATCTAAATTAGTTTCCGTCATTTTCAAATTTCAAGTTTTATTTGCTATTAGTTATGTATGTTAATGTTCTTTTGTGCATTTTGACTTTATAATATGTAAATTTAGCAAATATTACATAATTTAACATTTATATCTAGCATTACATTTGAATAAATTGATTTGTTTTTTTATAATTTTCCAAAAATAATCGATAAATTAATAATATTTTGTATCTTTCGACTTAAAGATTGCAATTTCTTACGATTTTATTTGAAATACGGATTTAATTTGATATTTGTAACTTGGAATAAGAGAAAATACATCTCAATTTACTGAAATTTACTTTTCGTATTCTTCAAATAATAATTGATAAGTAATTAATATTGGAAAGGTTTACTTTGTGAAAATCCATATTAACAAACATGGGATCGTTGCATTGTCACATTTCACAACAAAAATCGTATAAACACGAGTCGACTTTCGGCCATTACGTCATCCTCAGGTGAAAAACACAACTGTGGATGGTGTAATGGCCGAAAGTCGACTCGTGTTCATAAGATTTTTGTTGTGAAAAGTGATAAAGCAACGATCCCATCTTTTTTAATAATCGATAATTTAACATTATGTTTGGTATTAATTAATAGCATTTTTAAAGAGCTTTCCACTGATTTACTACAAATGGGGACTTAAAATTTAAGAATATAGGGTTGGGATCGCTGAACCCTAAGGGATTGGTTGCAGACGATTCTTATGTTGGTCATATTTGTTCCACTTCCATGTTTTAGAAACAGTGCTGAGAAATTTTAATTAGCTTTTACAGTTTCAGAGATATGAGGCCGGCTTGTTTTTAAATTGGCACGCTGTATATGTGCACACATGTCTGTATTTAAATACATTTATACTTATGTATAATTACATTGAACATCCGAAATAAGGTAATTCTAATAAAAACTACCGCTTTGTGTAAATTCGGTTCCTATAAACCTAATGTCGGGATCCTTACCACTCTACTTATTTAAATTACATTTTTAGTATTTGTAATCTGATTATATCATATTAATTTTATAACTGATTACTTGTAGCCTAGAATCATAGCGAGGCCCGCTCTAGGGGGGGCAACCCGGGCATTTGCCCAGGCCGGCAAATTTTAAGGGCGACATTTTCTGTAAAATTAGAGCGGCAATTTGCTTTTCTTGGCGGGGGGGAGATTTTTCTTTTTGCCCGGGGTGGTGCAAAAACTAGAGCGGGCGCTGATTATAGAATAATGAAATTTGACAAATTCGTAATAAAGCTACTGCAATATTAATTCCATGATACGAGTTTGTATTTTTGTTAATAATTAGTATTTGCAAAAGTTTAAATAGAAGTAAATTTCGGACAGATTGACACGATAAACGGAAAATCTATAAAAGCCACTCAAGAGATTGGGTCAGAAATCATCAATATGCCTATATACGAGTTTAAAGTAAGTACCGTTTTGATATAAAAAAATCAACAAGTAAATTTTTCAAACAAAACTTTATTTATCTGAAAGAGCATTCTTTCCTCTACTTCTCTACATAATTTCAATTATTATTAAGGCACTTGTCGTATCTTGGGACCAGCTTTTGTATGCCGTCGTCAAAGAAGCTTGCCACCAGACTAGACAACCACTGCTGCACAGACGTTTTTACTTCTTCTTGATGCAGCAGGAAATTTTTCAGCTAAGGAGGTAATTGTGAACCGTCTGTTCTCTTTCACTTTACAGTCCACTTTTTGAATGAGATCATCGGTAATGACTGAAGGTCGCCCACTTCGTTCCTCATCATGAACGTTTGTGCGGCCATCTTTGAAGGCCCTAACCCATTTCCGCACCATCCCTTCACTCATAATATTTTCACCATAAACTTCACTGATTTAACGATGAATGTCAATTGCTTTTAAGCCTTTAGCACAGAGAAAACGAATCACAGCACGCACTTCACAGTCGGCGGGATTCCCGATAGTCGGCGGCATTTTAAAATCACGTAAACAAACGAAGACTCGATCAAACGGCGTCGTAATGGCGTCTGTGGCTTCCCAACTGATGTAGCTACACTACGCGCATGCGCTAAACGGCAACTGCAGCGCTGCGGCGGCGTAATTTAAAAACGGTACTTACTTTAAAAACATGCCTCGTATATATTCAAATTATTTATTCAGTAATTTTTTCACTAATCACTAATAGCACGCTCACACCAATTATGAATGATGAACTAATATTCTTGTAGTTAGTCTTCACTATTATTACCATTTTTCTTATCTGTAATACCTACCTTCACGGTAAATCGTTACTCTATCCCTACATTGATGTAGATGGGCAAAACAGGGTAGTAAGCTTTAATGATAGATAAAGTTTACCGGTTTGGATATCAAGACTTTTTTAAATTATTTCTGCTATTTTTAATAATCAGTCTTCCAAATTAAACCCAAAAAACACGTTTAACATTTTCAAAAAATATATAAATACAAAAAAATTCCGTCCGTATGGTGCAAGACGGGGTGCCCAACAGGACAAGACGTTACATATCAGCTATTCTTTTTAAACATACCCTTTGCAGTAAAAAGGGTGCATACTAGTTCGCTCCGGCGGTCAGATTTTAATCTTATCTTGAAAAAGAGTCGTAGATTAGTTCGCTCCCGAGTTGTTATCTACTAACAGGTAAAATTAATTACAAAAAAATATTCAAACTGATACATATACATCCCTTCTTTAGTCACGGACATGACTTTTTCACGCACATTTACGCGCCTTCTTATAAGAAAAAAAAATAGAAGTTATTGTTTTCTTACAAATTTTCAATACTAAGCAGATAGGCAAATGTATACACAACGTTTGTACTGAATATAAAATACATAACATTATTAGTTTTAATGCTAGAGATATGTTACGGACGCGACAAGAAGGTACTTTTTTGTCACGTCCGTAACACAAACTTTATTAGCTCTAGTATTAAAACTAATAATTTTATGTATTTTATTTCAGTACAAATATTGTGTACACATTTATCTATCTGCTTAGTATTGAAAATTTATACGAAAACAATAACTTCTATTTTTTTCCCTTATGAGAAGGTGTGTAAAGTGCGAGAAAATGTCATGTCCGTAACAATAGAATGGCTGATATATAATTAGTAACCATTCTGCACAAAAAATCATATCATAAATACATAAATAACCAAACAAATTAATCTTAAAAGATATCTATATAAAGGAATAAAATATCGTCTAACAATTCATTTCCTGTTGAAGGGAACCTCTGCCAATTTTATTATTTGGGTACCATTTTTAAGTGCAGAAAATATAATTATGAACAAATGTAACTACCTTCCACTAGATAAATGCGTGCGATTGGTGTAGTCCTGCCCGACTTTCCCTTAATTACATTTTTGGCCCATTTACCTTCACTGCTATCTAAGTGGTCAAAGTTAATTTAAACTTAATTTCGGTTGTAATTGGTAATATATGTATGACGTGGTTTTTTAGTTAGTACGTTTGGCTCCCAGCCAAAATGCTAATTACATTTTAATAACTATTACGACAACGTTCATTAAGGTATCTATGATGTCTTCTAACGCTGTGCATTACAGTCAAAGTACACACCCAACAAAGTGTACCATCTAAAGTTTTATGTTCGAAAATTATACTTTACGTTTTATTTTAATTGTTAGTTTTGTTTACAGAGAAAAATTAATTATTCAATTTTGCGTTTGTTGGTTGGTTTAATTATACTTTCTAAGTGTTTAGTAAAGCGAATAAATTTCATTTTATTTTTAAAGCCATTTACGAATTCGATTTAGAAATTTTATTAAAAACATTGCCCTTGTAATTTACAATAAGATCTCTAAATTCTAATTGAAGGAGCAATATAATAATATAATAATAAAACATGTCAATAAATGTTTGTCAAGTGCGTGTTAAGCTCGTATTGAATCACGATTCCGTAGTAAATGGCTAGAGTTTTTCACAATTTTTGGAATAAAATGTGGAAAATATAAGTAGACTTATTCAGGGCCGTGGAGAAAAATAACAGGCTCCGGGAACAAAGCATATTTCTTAAATTTCTCCCCAAAAAATTAGGTGACAAGAAAACAAAAGCTCGTTTTTTTTTTCTCGGGCCTTTACCGACCTGCTACGGGCCTACTCTTTCAGCTCGGGTTCTTTGGCTGCAACCCCGGCTGCCCCACTCCCTCGTCAGGCCTGAAATTATGTACTTATCAAGATCGATTTTCGATCTCAAATAATGAAAGAGTTCATCATTCTCGCAATTTCCTTTGATATGATTTTCATGGCGTACCTTGACGAGTTTGCTCGATTTTCCTAATAAAACCTTTCTTATGTAACAGCACTTGTTATCTTGATACAAAACTTAATTTAATGAAGATTATTTTTTCTACTTTAAATTTCCTTTTGAACTTTCAAAACTTCCGTTTTCTATATCGCTGGTGCGCAAACCGAATGCCGCAACTCCCGGGGAAGCAGCTAGAAAATTTCTTCGGGTTGTCAAATTCAAATAAAACTTGCTTTTGGGCGACATACTCCCCTAAAATGATTTTTGTCATCATTTAAAAATAGTAAATACAGGGACTTGGTTCACTACGGTTCCAGAAATATACACAATACACCATTAACAAGTATTTGAAATATATTATAGTTAGAAATAATTAAAAGAAGTCATAACCTTAAAAAAATTAATTTTAAATTTTCATCTAAGCTTAACTATATACCGTCTTGTCCCACCTTTCACAACGAATACATTTATTGATCAATAATAGAAGCAATATCCCTAATTTTAGACAAACAAGAAATATTAACTAAAATTAGTGATATTAATACCTATTTTAATACTTTTATTATTTTTTTCGTGACTAGTAGTTATTATTTTATCGTTGACAATTAATGAAACTAAAAGTGACAATAAAAAGTATAGGTACGTGATACGGTTACTATATATATTGTATGAAACCTAAATTTTTTTTTTTTGATATATAGTTTACATTTACGTAATACCTAGCTTTGTTATTAAAATTGGAAAATAATGATCGAATGATATCTTTAATAGACCGAAAGCTGATTATGAAAATAGTAAACCTATTTGTTTTACCTACACTTTTTTATAAAATTTATAAATAACACGCAACAATTACCTATAACTTTTATGGTTATGTGGCTGAAAATGAAAATCAGCTTATACTTTTACTGATAATACGCGAATTTCATTGTCGATACATATTAAAAATTCGTCAAATGCGTGTTTTTGACACGCACTAAATAATGTCATCTCAGTGAAATGTTAATTTATGATTTTTTGTTAACTCTATAGTTGTTCAGAGCTCTACAGCCCTTTTGCGTTTATTCAATATGGATGTACAACTCAATAATTATTCAGTCACAAAACGATATTAATATGTCATCTTCGATGACATAAAAATCTTTATCTGATCTATGAAAGATTATATGGGATGAATTTTGTAGAGCAAAATTAGCTGCTATTCGAAATACTAAAAGGACTAGAAAATCAACAAAATATGATCATTTATCTCTTTCAGTATTGGATTAATTTTGGTAGTAAAATCAATTGGAAAAAACACTTTATGAGATACAACACTTTATTTTTAAAGTACAGATTAGAAATGAAAAATATTTTTTTTTACCATGTTGCAGCCCTTGAATTTTGATGAGACTTGGTGCAGTAATTAAGTACATTAGGGCACAGTTACTGAATTTTTTTTGAGGTGGTCGCTTAATTGAAACTCTATAAAAATAACATTGGATCGGATACTATCCTTGTTATTATCCTTAATAACGGGGACTGATACGATAATAAATATGTCTAATATTCTTGAGAGTGTTTGCCTTCATGTGGATTTGGAATTATTTTCCTAATAAGTTAAGTAGTTACCAAGAAAAAAATTTTTGTAATTTTTTAAATTTTTTTAGTTATCTCCATAACTACTCAGTTTTGGCCGCCAAAATTGAAGATTAAATGAACTTACCTGTGTGAAGTTTAATCATAATTATACGATGTTTCGTCTGATAGACCAGTAAGTACATACATGTAGTTTACACGCTAGTGTGCTGTTTTCTGACTAAAAGTTGAGAAAAAAAGAACAAATGCTGTCTCTTGGTTACCTAACATTCATTATAGTTCAGAGTTTTCTAAAAAATTTCACGACCACCATTGGGATTAATGCAATTAATGATAAATAATAAGCGAAATTAAAAATTCGCTTTTTCAGAATTAATGCATTACATTTTTGGGTTCCGAGTGGGTACTGGTCTATCAGACGAAACATCGTATAATTATGATTAAACTTCACACAGGTAAGTTCATTTAATCTTCAATTATACTTCTGTTTCGTCTGATAAACCAGTAAGTAAATACATGTAGATCTTGAGAGATTGGTCGTGAAATTATGAATAATACAATTAAAAGAACAAGTGAAGAGTTTAATATTATTAACATGCTTTTAAATTTTTATTGTTAACTTGAAATATTTTCATAAACAAAAACATTTTTTCATATTTAATTAGAAAAAAATTAATAAAAAGGAAAAAAAAAATTATAAATTAGTTAAGCAAATATTATTTAATGGCATAGGTACTAAAAAGTTGATTAGAGATGATTAAAAATTAATTAATATTAATAATTAATAATAAACTTATAAAAATAAATAGAAGGAAAAAATTATGAATTCATTGATTAATCTGAATTAAATATAGATATTGCAAAATTTTCTAAATTTTCACTTTCCACGATAGGAACATTATAAAATTTAGCAAAGGTTTCAGATGATCCGCTCCATCCAGCAGTTTTTCTTATTAAACTTAAATTGATACCCAATTTTTTGGCTTTCGAGGTAGCCGCATGCCTAGTAGAATGTGCAGAAAAAATTTCAGTATCGATTCCGCTCTGTTTCAATATATCTTTAATCCACCGTCCAATTGTTTGGGCAGATACTTGCTTAAATGGCTTCTTAAAGCTTATAAATAGATTTTCTGAATTTCTCAATTTCCTTGTTAATTCTAAATAGTCGATGAGCGTTTTTGCCGGACAAATTGTTATTTTGTTTTCAAAAAATGGCAAAATTAAATTTGGATGATTTTGTCTAACTCTAGATGTTTTAATCTGTAATCCTTATTTGGATCGTATTATGAAGAATTTTTATATTATTGACTTTAATTAAACTAATTGTTTGCATACGATGTGCAGTAGCTAAGGCTAATAAGGTGGCTAACTTTTTAGAAATAATTTCTAAACTTAAGCTTTCATTAGGATACAATCCGGACAAGAAATTTAAGACCACTGATGGATTCCATGTAACATCGTATCGAGGACCTGGTGGTTTTATTCGATATAAGCCTTTAAAGAATCTTTTTACTTGATCATTTTGAGCTATAGATGATCCTAATATTAAAGATAAAGCTGATCGAAATGTATTAAGAGAGCTGTATAGTTATAACCTGACTTAAACATTTCTGTTAAGAATTCTATGACATTTAATATAGAATTTTCATATAGACCAAAAGCATGGTCCATTTTTTCAATGCTACATCATATTGCTTCAAGGTACTTGCTGATAATGATGCTATTAATATTTCAGCTGCAGAAGATGACATGCCTGTGCTTAATAAGCCATTCCAGATAATAAACCTGCCACCAGGGTAATTTTCAAATGTTTTTTCCCTTTGCTGGAAAGTGATAAAATCAAATCATTAGTGGGTTTGAATTCAATTGGTTTAGTAATTAACAATTTCTTGCAAAAAGGATACCAAAGCTGAGTTGGCCACAAAGGTTCTACTAAAATTCCTTTTGCCTTATCGGTAACAATTTTATGTAAAACCTTCAGTATTATTGCAAATGGTGGAAAAGCATAAAAATAATATCCTGACCAAGGCACAGTAAAGGCATTTATCGTTACTGCATCCGGATCACGAAACCAAGATATGTATTCTTTACATTTATAATTAAGTCGAGAAGCAAATAAGTCAATATCAGGCATACCCCACTTATCTACGATTATATTAAACGCATACTGTGCTAATGACCACTCAATATCAGGATGAACTTTCCTAGATTCTGAATCTGCTATACTGTTTTCTTTCGAAGAAATGTATGAAGCATGAATAAAGATTTTTCTCTCTTCACAAAATTGCCAAATATTTTTTGTAATTCTATTTAAATAAGGAAATCGAATGCCACCCATTCAATTAATGTATGAAATGGCAACATTATTATCAATGCGTAATAAAATTTGACTGGAATAAATATCTTTAGCAAAAGCTTTAAACCGAAAAAAGAAGCTAAAAGCTCTAAATAGTTTATATGATTTTTACATTCCTCATTACTCCACATACCGCTTGCAGTTTCGTTTCTACATGATATTCCCCAACCGGTATTGGATGCATCTGAAAAAATTTCGAATACGTAAGAATCATCTTTAATCTTACTTATACCGCGGTCTATTTTAGTAATCCACCATTCTAAATCATCTTGAATCGAACATGGTAAACTCATATTATGGTCATAATCAGAATGACCGGAAAGATTAAGAAATTTTTGGCGTTCCAAATTTTTTGTATAAAGCCATCCGTAATCAATTGCAATACATGCTGATACTAACAGGCCAATCATTGCCGCAAATTTTCTTATTTTGCAGTATTTCAAATTTTTAAAACGAATAAGCTCTTTTTTAATTTTTATGCGTTTATTAAGTGGTAATGAAATTGAAAAATCTTCAGTGTTAATAATTACTCCGAGGAATTTACAAGATTTACTTGGTAGTAAACGACTTTTCTCGTAATTGATTATAAAACCGAGTGATTCTAATAATTTAATTGTTTCTTTAACATTAAATTCACATTCTAGATAAGTTTGTCCCAATAAACAAATATCATCTAGATAAATACATGAAATTAAACCCTTTTCTCTAAATACTTTAACAACTGGTTTCATTAGCTTCGTAAAAACGTATGGAGCAGTGCATAATCCAAACGGTAAGACATTAAATTCATACAATTGGTTCTACCAACAAAATCGTAAGTATTTGCGACTTTCTGGATGAATGCTTACTAAAAAATAAGCATCCTTTAAATCAATATTAGCAATAAAACCATCCTTTTTTATAAGTTTTATTGCTGTTCTTAAATCTTCAATTTTAAAATGGCTAGTTTCCATGAACTTATTTAATTGTTTTAAATTTAAAATAAATCTATCTTTACCATCTGATTTAGGAACTAAAAAGAAGCTTGATAAAAACTGATCAGTGCAAGGTACACACTTAGATACGGCATTTTTTGTTAAAAGTGTCTCAATAGCTTCGTTCATCCGGATAATTTCTGAAGGAGAAAATTTGAGTGCAGATACTTTGTAATTTTGAACAACAGGTTTGATAAAGGGAATTTTATATCCTTTTATCCAAGATAAAATGCGCGTATCATTAGTAATTTTTGACCATTGGTCATAAAAGAAAGGCAATCTACCAGTAGTAAAAATGCAATTTACCGAAATTATTTCCGATTGTAAGGGTATCGTTGTCGGTACTGTTGATAATTCGCTTGCCGATACTGTTGCTGATTCGATAAAGTTCTCTTTTGAGTCGATGTTGATGTCAAAGTTCGGGCCCCCCTCTGAGCTGTCTTTCTCACTGGGAAAGAAAGGGGCGCTTTCCAGTTTAAAGACGACTGTACATTGTTAGATACTTTTCTAGATTCTTTGGTATTTGATCGAAAATTGCCTGATTGATTCTTTATTTGTTCACCTGACTTATTAATAGCATTTGCTGACCTAATTTTTTCATGGAAATCAGATCCAAATAAAAATTTGTCAATTTCTGTATTTTTTATTTGATCTTTAATTTCTTTCTTCAAGACAGACATAATCGAATCCCTTCTAGTACGAGAATCAATATACTGACATTCACATAATAATTGGCCGGCCTCATGTAACATAAAAAATTATTCCTTTATCCCTATGTTCTTGGGAAAATATCCTAGTGAAAGCTTTTCCAACATAAGAAATAGCCTTAGCTAATTGCTTTTGTCGAACTTCAATTCCTTTATCATTTTTCTTCAGGAAATCTGACATTGCTGGTTTAACCTCCTCATTTAATTCAGGCGCATCAATAAGTGTGCAGTTCTCGAGCACGAGATATTTAGTTGCTATTTTGTTATGCTCATCAGATTTAAGTCCACGAATGGCAATATATTGCCAACGTTTAGCAATTTCACTATTTATCGCTGCATGATATTTTTTCTCCATTAAAGGATCTTCTCCTAATAGATTTATTAATTCATTATCTAATAAGTCTAATGTTTCTGATACTTCAAATGAAGTGTTATTAAAATTCTTATTATTTTCAGGTTCATTTTGCTCAGATTCAATTTGTAAAATATATTCAGATTGATTTTGTTCATTTTCAGTTTGTAAATTATCTACAATCTGTGGATGTGACACTTGATGGACTTCATCTAAAACTGTGTCATCTAAAAAACAACAATATGCTAAATATTGGTTTATTTTGCGCAGTACATTAAGAATAATCATTGCGAAAAGAAAAAACAACATTATGATGTTATATTTTATATTTCAAACTGAAGTTTTTTGACGTAAGAATCAACCCATTTGGATGAATCGTAACGCAAACTATTTCAGAACAGAAATTCATGAAAGAATTTTAATCAGACAAAATAGGTAGATATTTAACGAAGGCAACGTCCCTTCTCGGACGAAACGTAACGTCAAAATTGGTAAGTGTATAAACACATTTAATGGAGGCAGCATCCCTAATGGATGACACGCACCAATTCAAGAAATATACATATATACACATATGCTAAATTTCTGATATTTAAATGCCTTTTCTAGATGAAAGACAATGTCAACATCAACAAAGATAGCAACCCGAACTGCAATGTAACCAACGTAACAAATTTTTAATATTTTTAAATAGATACCTTGTTGTTATAACAAGTTCTTAATTTTTTTTTTTTTAATTTTATTTTCTTTATTTTTTCATATCACTTTAAATGAATATTGAGCATTTTGGTAAATATATATTTTACCTTTTTCAGGAGTTATAGATTCATCTAATAAAATCCGCCTTATATTTCTCTTATGATGTTTTCTTTTCATATCTTTTTTGAATTTCTTAAATTCTTTCCATAATTTATAATCATCGTCGTTATCGCGACTTCTTTTTGGCATGTTTTATCGGAAAACTTATTTTCACTAAATTTTTTAACAATTATTTTTGGGGACAAACAATTAAACGTCAGTTTTAACACACTAAAAACGTATAATGAATGTTAGGTAACCAAGAGACAGCATTTGTTCTTTTTTTCTCAACTTTTAGTCAGAAAACAGCACACTAGCGTGTAAACTACATGTATTTACTTACTGGTTTATCAGACGAAACAGAAGTATAATTGTAGATATCAATTACTTACAGCCTTACCATACCGGTAATATAGTTATTAAAATAATTGGCTCCAGGGCAGATTCACCTATACTTATCCTGCTATATCCTTTTTGACAATTTGTCAGTAATTTTGTTATTGACAGAACTAATAAACAGCTAATAGAAATTAATTACGTATTCTAACAGTAATAACATAATTGATTTTACTGCCAAAATGAATCCAATACTGAAAGAGATAAATGAACATATTTTGTTGATTGTCTAGTCCTTTTAGTATTTCGATTAGAAGCTAAGTTTGCTCTACAAAATTCGTTCCATATAATCTTTCATAGATCAGATAAAGATTATTCATACATAGCGACATTGAAATTTGCGTATTATTAGTAAAAATGTAAGCTGATTTTCATTCTCAGCCACATAACCATAAAAGTTATAGGTAACTGTTGCGTATTATTTATAAATTTTATAAAAAAAGTGTAGGTAAAACAAATAGGTTTACTATTTTCATAATCAGCTTTCGGTCTATTAAAGATATCATTCGATCATTATTTTCAGTTTTGGCCGCCAAAATTGTAGATATCAATTACTTACAGCCTTACCATATGGGTAATATAGTTATTAAAATAATTCGCTCCGGGGCAGATTCACCTATACTTACCCTGCTATATCTTTTATTTTCAAATATGAAATCTACTTATTTTCAAAATTGGTAATTTATTTAAGATATCAAAATCGGTAAAAGCTACTGGCTTGTCGTTTCTAAATCTGTAACGTATATATTTCGTCTGTAAGGTATAAAAATTGTCAAATTGAGATAACTTCTAGAAAAGAGTTGGTGCTTACATAGCAACTAACTTGTCGAGTGGGTAGTATTTATCATTCTATTGACTGATTACCACAGTTACAAAAAATAACAGGTCATAAAAGTTTACTTCCTAGGAAAGTAAGTAATCGCTTATCGTCCATTAGTAAATACATTTTTCTATGAAAACAGTTTTTCATAGACACCTACTATTTTTTTTTTTTTTTTGTTATTTTCTATTCATGTTTTTTGAATTTATTAATCATTTTTGTCAGTTGCAAAGATAAGTTACTCATACTCTGCCAGAGTGCCAGTAAGTTTATTTATGTGACTATGCCATCATTTGTTATTATGTTTATGATTGGTTTCTTGTTTTTGATTTGAATTTGAGTCAATTTTTTTTTCTTAAATGTAATAGTTTTGCAATTTTCATATTTTATTATTTTTATATACTCGTATTTCTACTTGTTTTTGCTCTTGGTCAAATTGCTGTTAAAGCAATGACTAGGTTTCAATAAAATAATGTTTTCGCAATCGACATAACATATCTGTACGTATCTTTGGCTATAATATCATTCATGATTAAGAATTTTTACACATTATACCACCCGAATTAGATTACATTAGTACAGTGTTTGTGATTTCGAATCCAATTTTTCATTTTTCTTTTAATAAATTGACAATTACTCTTTTAAATTCTATTACAAAGTATTTCTTGATGCACTTGAAAAATTTATTATTATTTCAAAAGGTAATTTATAAAATATTCACTGTATAAGTATTAAAATTGAAACCAAATACTTCTTATTTATTCTTACTCATTTTTATTGTCGTTTGATGCAAAATTTTTAACTTTAAAAATAAATTATGATAATTTGTGATCTGCTGTTAACCAATGTCGTTCTAAAAGTTGCAATATGTATACCTCCAAAATTTCATTGAGTACAGATAATACAAAATCAGTGGCGTAGCGTGATAAAACAATGAGGATAGATACGATCCGAAACGACTAGTAGAGATACTATTCGTCCAGCAGAAAAGTCACCCGTTCCAAGACAATAAGAAGGCTCAAAAATATATTGTTTCAGCTTTTACAACTAGATATTCCTCCTTAATGTTCTGTATATTCGTTTAGAATTTTATTTTGTGCAACCAAATTATGTATCTGAAATTAATATAAGTAGTTTTTTATGTGTGGCTTAAATGGCCATGAACTTAAGGCCATTAATCACGTTTGTACATATCCAAAGCTGTACCGAAATAATTGGTTCCACATTATGTTTTCATTGAAATTATGAGTTTATTAATTTTAAATACTTCAACTTACAATAAATAAAATATTAAGTACCTACATTATTTTAATTACACTTGGTAACGTTCAAAGACATATTGAACAGGAGTATGGACAACTTTTTAATAAGGTACACAAAGAATTACCCAACTGCAAATGAAACTATTTTTCCAATAGTTTTTATTATAAAAACAGTAGGCAAATACTCACATTATATGTATGTACGCCTTTAAAATATAAATAATACAATTTATTAATGTGAATACCTACATATATAAAGAGGTAATGCGTAAAGTAAAAAATTCTGACGGTCTAATTAATCTGATAAGAGAAATAGAAAAACATATTTTAATTCATTTTGTTTAACGTTATAGAGTATGCTAGAAATAAGTTGAGGTTGGAAATTATTAAATGTCCTCACAAAATTTTATAAATTTTCTGGATCTTATATTGTCTAATTAGCCCGATCATTTAAGGGTTTGACCTCGGAATGAAACGGAATAAGCTGGATTTTCGTATACACCTTTATTTTGGCGTCCTAAATGTTCCCTCAAAAGTCTCATAAGATCACGTGTGAGCGTCTTTAGATATTGAAGGTCAAAGATCGCGAAAATCATATTTTTGAAAATATCTCACTTCCTTTGCTTCAAATCGTTTCTACATTTATTATAAAAGTTATAAAGCATAAAATTCTCTACAAATTTTGTTTCAAACACTTTTCGATGCGTTTAACTATTTTGGATATATATATATATATATATATATATATATATATATATATATATATATATATATGTATATATATATATATATATATATATACGTATATATATATGTATATATATATATATATATATATATATATATATATATATATATATATATATATATATATATATATATATATATATATATATATATATATATATATATTGATGGAATAATGGGATGGGTGTTTCTAAAATTTATTTCTATTTTCTTTGACTATTTAATATAAATTTAAAAATTCTAACAAGGAAATTGCAAAAAATCGAAAATAAAACGATGTTAAGGTATGAAACACTCCCTCAAAATTAAAACTCAAAAATTTAAAATTTCGATTATATACCTACACCTTATAGCTCCAGACCTTATACAGAGTTGTAACACTACACTTTCTTTCCCTAGAATTATGTTCTGGGGTTCTAAAACGGATTTAAATTTCATCTCCACCTCGATCCGTTGACTTTGAATACAGTTAAATAGTCTACATTTTCGGTGAAGTTTCCCTTCAGCCTGATTCGTTTTCCTTTTATTTCGGACAACTGTAATTTCGGCAATAATAGGCAATTGGCAATTTTTGTAAACTAACTCCCAGCAATATATAAACCATTTTTTTTTTTAATTTCAGGACGTGGTGATGATGAAAGTGACACGGAATCAGAGCCTGGAATTCCATTGAAAAGAAAACAGCGACGTTCACGTACGACATTTTCTGGTGAACAACTAGAAGCCCTTGAAAGAGCATTCAATAGAACACAGTATCCTGACGTATACACGAGAGAAGAACTAGCTCAACAAACTGGGTTAACAGAAGCTAGAATACAGGTACATATTATTAAGTGCAGTTAAAAGAAAAATCTAAAGTCTCGACCTGCGGTCTCGTTTAATATACGACTCGTGAAAAAAAAAACCTTCATTTTGCAAATTGTATAAATAATTATTTTATGGTGATTATCGAATATAGTTTAAATGAGAGTGAATTGCGGGCGCTGGACATGATGTACCTTGAGATAACTACAGTAGAACCTCTGTTAACCGAACAGTAGCGTCACGCAAACATTTGTTCTGCTATAACAGAGGTATCCGCTTAACAGGGGCAGACTAAATAATAGCATTAAATAATGTAGTATTCATAACTAATTTTTTAATTCAATTTTTTTCTACATAATTTCTTACTTCAAATCAATTTCATGAACGAATTTAGGTACTAATATAACGTTTACAAATGCATCGTCACATTAGAATCATTGTTAACAGTTAAAACATGAACAAATATACCTACCTAACCCCTATAAGTATACGTATGCGCTAGATGTACTCGCATCCGGTTAATGGAGGTAATAATGTACTAAATAATAAGTCTTCCTCAAAAAATATTGTGTCCGAGTGTGATTAACAGAGAGTTCGCTTAAGAGAGTGCTGAATGCATTGGTTTTAGTATAGTATGCCACCACACCGTCATAAAAATTTTGTCCAGCTATAGGAAGAGTCTGGTTAAGGCAGGTGTCCGTAATCAGGGGTTCAATACTGTAGTACTTATTCTTGACTCCAGAGTCGTAAGTTATCCTATTACCCGATTGTGTTTCCACAACTTCAGCGTCCGTCATTATAATATATGACAAAACTTTGCAGAAAGAAAAAAATTAAGAAAATTTAAGAATAATAAAGACAATTAACGTGCATAAATCATATTTCTTCCTGAATGCGCTTCCATTCCGAGTTACGTTAGCAAATGATGACGGGTTTCGTTTTGTTTAAATTTCATTAAAAAATATTCTTTTTATTAAAATTTACAATCTGAATGGTTTTTTACTGTAATGATTAAGTTTTCATATACTACTAGTATATAAAATAGTATTTTACAATATAAGTTCGGTAAGTGGCTTTTACTGATCGAGAAAATGTTACGCAAACGAGACCCGTAGGGTCAAGTTTTTGCAATTTTCGATATCAGTAAATGCACTTAACGCATCGTGTATTGTATAATATTTATTGCACGATCGATTTAAAATAATTAAAGAATAAAAATATATTAAATAAAAATAAAATTCGGATAATATAGGTGAAATTTATATTTCTATGTTATGACATAAAATGCCATGAATAAATATTATAAATATTTATAGCAACTAATACGAATCTTTGTAGTGACAATTGACAACTATATTTCTAAATAAAAAATTAACTGTCAATATTTCATTGGCTTTTTTTTTTTAATTTTCTATTAAAAAATTGAGGAAAATAGTTTGTTAAGCTATAATATTAGTGAGAATAATGAAGTTGATGAAGCATTTTATTTTTGGCTGCAAATTTATTTTCGTAAAATAAAAGAAAGATTATGATAACCACAGAAAACTTTAATGATTGAACGACCTTTTGAAATGTCAATAAAATATGAAGACTAATGCCAACAATAATAATAATAATGTGCAAACTAGCGAAAATTTTCATATTAATCGATTTATTTTCCTAATTGTTCAAATTGTACTTTTAATTTCAATATAAATGAATAATAAATGAATAATAATGAAATTGCTTGTTTATTGTACAAAATACTATCTAAGTAACCTGCCTTTTACATACAGCCATATATCCAGCTGTGCAATAAATAGCCCTTTACACGCACCTGTGCTTAAAATATAAACGCCTACTACACTTTTGTTAAATATTATATTATATATTATATTATATTATATAGTGATAAATTTCTAGCACTGACTGACTGACTGACTGACTGACAGACAACGCACAGCCTAAACCGATGACTTTAGAAGGATGAAATTTTGCTCAGGAGTTCCTTATGTAACGTAGGTAAGCACTAAGAAAGGATTTTTAAAAATTCGTCCCCTAAGTGGTTTAAATAGGGGATGAAAATTTGTATAGAAATTCGTCATTTTTGAAGTTAGAGATATTATATAAAAATATGTTACTATGGCTATTAAAGTAAATATCTTATTTAATAAATTTTTAACACTGACTGACATCCTGAGATATTGCCGATGGTAAATCCCATCGGGTGGGTATACGGCTAGTACTACATAATTTTAGTGTATTGTATTTGTAGATTTGTACCAAATTTTTATCGTTTATTGTGAATTTCCTGTTAGTCGTAGATAAAGTATAGTACGTAACTCGGTTGTAAGGCATGTAACACACTCGCGCAATTACGTAAACTTTTTCGCTCGTGTGTAATATGCAACTTACAACCTCAATCACATAATATACTATAATATTCATTTAAGTTATATGTATATTTTCTGTTAGTATTATGTACTGTGATGTATGGCCTATAGCCCTATAATATCTTAAACATTTCGTATTTCAGTTTCGTTCATTTCGTTCAATTTTTGACTGACGGACACTGGAACACAACACTTTCCCCTTTATTTTCATTTAATTATTATATTTCTTAAAAGATGATAAAATTATTTTTTCCCTAATTACAAAAGTAAGGTTCTAATTGAAAGCACTGCTCTCTAACGGTTACTGATGTTTTTACCTACTTTTGCAAACTTTTCTTACTTGTATCTTGTATTTTACAGGTTTGGTTTTCCAATCGCCGAGCCCGTCTCCGTAAACATACAAGCGGTGCCGCTGCGGCCGCGACTGGTTTTCCGTCCAGTTTCACACCATTACCAATTCCAAACATGTCTTGTCAATATCCACCATCCAATCCAGCTGATGCAAACTCAGCGGCACAAATGGCAAACGACTGGCGCAATTCTCAAGCATTTGCTGCAGCCAATTACAATATGTTTGCATCAGCATCGGACGGTTTGGCGGCGCCAAATCATTATTTTGATCATGGGAACGCAGCGATAAATTATATGAACACACCAATGACTACAAGTACAACAACAACAGTGCCGCTGGCAAGTACAAATCTGTCCACAAATAAATCGCAACATCAATTGATTCCAAGTACTAGTATCAAGGACGAAAAATTAAGATACGGGGAAGTGACAACAACGCCCAGCGACAGTAATAACGGCAACAGTAGTATGGTTGACACAAATGCAGCAGCCGCCAGTGTCCCCAGTTGGACAGTGTCGAAAGTTCCTAGTGAACAGTGGAATCAGCTCAATTTTGCAATGATGCATCATCATGAAAACAGTTATAACGAAATGTTTGCTATGCAACAACAGTATGCTTCAACGTGCTCAAGTGCTGTGAATGCTCATACAAATAATAAATATTGGGCATGAAACTCTACTAGTTTCCAAATTAATTTTATTAAATCAATAATCAATGTACCTAGTAGGTTTGTTTTTAGATAATCTCTTTATTACAGTGCAAATGTAAATTCATTTTTCGTCTAATTTTTGTAGTCATTGTCGAAAATTTAATTAAGTGGAGACGAATATTGTAAATACAAAATAAATTTTTAGGTGTGGTCAAGCTTAGTTTACAATGTGATTATTTGTAATTAAGAATAATTATATCACATGTTAAATATATAAAAAATCATAAATAAAAAAGTATATAATTATTTCCTTTTTTATCAAAATCCTTTAGTTATCAACAGAAGCGGCGCAAGACCAAATTGGAAATGGCAATCTTTTTCTTAGGAACGTTTCTTTTAAATTTTTTATTTACAAAAAAAATCCCATATTGTTCTCTCCCCAATTTCATTAAATTTGTTAACTCTTCGTAATGCGAGGCTCCAAACTACAGAGGCACAGAACACTAGAAGCAAAGTAAAATCAAAATTGTGTGGCTCGTTTGGAGTTGTTTGTTCAAGGCACATACTAATACCCACTTTACAAATATGCAAACACAGTCTCTGTACATGTATATAACATCTGAGTGGCGATCACAGAATATTTTACGTCATTTATTATCTATGCTGGTAAAGCTAGTATAGAGATAGCAACTTTGTTTCTGTATTTTGTTCCCCAAACAGTGCGAGGCTAACAAGGAGATGTACCCAGAGTGAAATTCGGGATTTTAATGAAACTTCGCTGGTGTGTATAATTGGCAAAAATAAGGGACCCGCATTTTTTTTATCGGCCATCTTCCACGTTTATGGGGTGAAACAAGCCCCTAAAGTTGGGGGTTCAAATCGTAGTTCTTAAAATATCTCGAAAATATAAAAGTTAGAGAAAAACTTTAAATTGACGAAATATTACTCTTTGAAAGACCTATTCACCTGTATAGGTTAAACCAGGGTCGAGTTAATAAGAGGGGCTGGAGGGGTGAAGATGGGGTAAATTTTCTTGTACAGCCTGAATGGTCCAATGTATCAAATTTTTGCCATTATAAATGGAAAGAGCACCAAAAAATAGTGAATACGTGTTTTTTCGTTTTTGCGAAACATGTGTGGTATTCAAGCCATATAAGGAACAATAAAATAGGGTAGATTATATTTCATTATTATTGATTGCAATATAGGTTAATATCGGTTAAACCAGGGTCAATATCTTCTATATTTTTTTATTTTTATGTTTATTTTCATCATGAAAATGTAAGTTTTTACTTTCCGATAATGATTCATGTATCTTCTAGTTCTTACTTAATTGGTAATTTAGCCATTTGTATATCGTCCCTCCAATGCTACAGTGGGATATCTTCAAAAATGGCCATATTGAGTTATTGACACTGTCGTATTCCATTTTTCGAGTACTTTAAAATGCTGTACTGAAGAATGTTGTCCTTTCATAATTAAAAAGTTATGCCAGAAAAACCAGTGTTCAGCGAAGTACTGTTGTCCATATTTTTAAGTCGAACACTGAGATATTGACCATATCTCAATGTTCCGTTCGAGAAAATGATATTACATATTTTTATTTGGTATTACGTTGAGATATTTACACGATGTTGTTATGTAATACAACAAAGTTTTTTGAACTTGTAGAATATAAATGAAGAATATTTCATTAAAATTGGTAAATTAACAAATTTTATTTTAGAACTTAGATCTTTTAGAACTGTTTAGATCAATTTGGTCTAAACAAATCGCCTTTGTTAAATTTATAACACGATGCATCTCACGTTTTTCGAATAGTTTTAGCTGACAGGTACCCATTTTTAAAAATTTTATTGATTCCTGGTAATTAATATTTCAAAATAGTTTTTATGCAATATTTCTGATTTTACAATCCTTTCAGTCTAACAAAAGCAACTACCTGGGGGTGTAACTTTTCTTGTAAATCAACACATTTCTCTATTTTGACAAATTAACACAGATAGATACCTGTATATTTTATTCTCTTTTTTCTTGCAATTAATGTTCACCACTATTTCATGTTTCTGGTTTTCCCCAACATACTCTAGCCATTTTAATTATATTACATTTAACTGGTTTTAAAATAAAATTCGCTGCGGGAGCCTTTGCAAATAATACATTTTTAGTTTTATCAAAATTGTTCAACTTGGGAATTACATTACATTTGGTTTGATTATATCTGCCTCTAACATCCCCCACCAATACATTATTTACTTCAGTTTGTATTATAAATACTTTTCGCCTAAAAGAATAATTTTTAGTTATGTTTTTCACCTGACGATGGTGTAAAAGCCGAAAGTCGACTCGTGTTTTTCTACAATTTTCCTGTGAAAAGTGATAAAGCAACGATCCTATGTTTAATATGGATTTTCACAAAGTAAACCTTTCTAATATTAATTATTTATAATTTATTATTTTATTATTATATGAAAATATAATAAATAAACACATACATATACTTTAAATAAATAAGCTTTACTGTTTTCGTAAAATGCTGACTTATTTAATTCTTACATTAACATTTGATCAATGATCAGAAAGTTGAGTCACTGTATTTAACTGTTAGTACCAAGATACATTTCGGTTTTATTTGCTAATTTGAAAATGATTGTTAGCTTTTGCCGTTGTCTTAAAATACGGTATTGTACATTTAAATTTTATTGGTTGTTTTGAAACTGATTGTTATGTTTAATTATTACTAATATGGACAACAAATATATTTAAATTTAATTAAGGAAAACCTCCAAATTCCCTCTAGTGTTACTACGCTAGTGTAATAAATTATTTTTTTCCCATCATCTCATACTATAAACAAATAATTTTCTTAGCATATTATCGTACTTTTTAAGGTAGGGCATTGATATTTTAAGGTAGGGCATTGCCCCATGATGCCCCCCCCCTAGCTACGGCCCTGGACCCCGGTTTAACCTATACATGTGAATAGGTCTTTGAAAGAGTAATATTTCGTCAATTTAAAGTTTTCCTCTATCTCTTATAGTTTTTGAGATATCTTAAGAAATTCTATTTGAATCCCCAACTTTAAGGGCTGGTTTCACCCCCAAATCGTGGAAGATGGTCGATAAAAAAAAATATGGGTCCCTTATTTTTGCCGATTCTACACACCAGCGAAGTTTCATCAAAATCCCGAATTTCACTCGGGTGCATTTCCTTGTAAGTGAAATCGCACAATTTGCACACCTTTTGCACCGTCTCTGGTTGTCAATTCACCTGAGATTAGGATGTACAATAAATTAAAAAACAAAAGTGGAACAAGTAATTACGTAATATATTACGGTAACTGGGGTTTTAAGTTATATATTATTATATATGAGTGAGAAAGATACTTAAAAACTGCATAGCACTAAATGCGTAATTGCTCGTATGTGTAATATACCTTACAACCGAGTTATTTACTACGAGTTATTTACGACTAATATTAAGCCGTAAGCCGTGGTTCTTTGTCCACATTTTGTGTAAAGTATGTAAAACATAGCTTACTTAGATAGTATTTAGTACAGTAAGTAATTTCATAACAGTCGTAGATAAAAATATGTATTAAGTGCATTTAGTCTAGCCATTAATTCAAATCGATTAGGTACTCAATCTCAAGGCTACCGAGAATCAAACCATTTTCGTATATTTTTGTCAATTTTTATGTCATCGAAGATGACGTATTAATATCGTTGTGTGATTGAATTGAACACGTGATTGAAGAATTATTGAGTTGTACTTCCATATTGAATAAACACAAGAGGGCTGTAGAGTTAACAACTACAGAGTTAACAAACAACTATAGAGTTAACAAAAAATCATAAATTAACACTTTCACTGAGATGACATTACTTAGTGCGTGTCAAAAACACGCACTTAACGAATTTTTTCAAATTTTATGGTAAGTAGGTAAATTGAGTCGCTTGCCGTAATAGTTCGCTGCATTATCAAAATGGAGCAGATCAGCGATCACAATACAATCGAATCAATTTTTTTTTTTTTAAGCATTAGTCGTTCTTTAATATAATCTATTTCACTTAAATTTAAGCACGGTTCATCACTTACGCATTTAAGAAATTCCCGTTTTCTTAGCTTTATCTCTTTCATTGTCGCAAATGTGTAAATTTTAAATTTGGAGTTTGTTTTTATATAATAGAAAATTGATTTTTTTTAAAATATAAGAATTATTTAGTTTTATAACGATGACTCATGCTCAGCTGTATTTGAAACGGGATATAAATTAAAATTCAACCAAAATATCATGTACTTTTTATATTACAATCTCGAATATAGTTAACTGTAACTGCCAATATTGGTTGATTCTGAAAAAAAAAATCTACAAAGAAGTTTACGAATAAATTTTAAGCAAAGCAAATATCACTTTAATTCGCTATATCCTATTTTATGCGGGGTGCTGCGAAAGGGGTATTTTTATTTTAGGTCATTTACTTTAGCAAAAGTTTTAATTACCTAGGTACAACATTGAATATAAACAATACTAATTTATCAAAGGAAATAATAATGTGTTCCTTATGGATATTAAATGTTATATATAGATGGGGAAATATTATTAAGTTAGTAATTAGGTTATTTATAATCTGTACCCATATTGAAACCGTGCCTATAAATTAGAAAACCGAATACAAGTCATGGATAAATTATAAAAGTAATATACGCACTTTTTAATTATATTAATGAAAAATTATAATCCAGTGTCATAATAATTCTTGTATAATATTAAAATATAATATTAGTATGGTGTTTTTACTATGTCAGTCTCAATTTATACATACTGTAAGTACATATGTAAATTCATGTGGCAAAAAAGGCTAAAATCATAATTAAACTGTACGTAGAATGAATACTTTAAACGATTTTGTAAAAAAAAAAAAATGATAAATTTTCGGCTCCCTACCGATAGCTACGAGCACTCTCTTCAAGCCCGGGCCCCGGCGCTGTAACCCCGACTATCCCGTTGTCTCGGTGGGCCTGAATTTAACTAACTAACCCATTTAAAAACTTACAAGCTTTATGATATTGATAGGATTCAAAAAAAAATCAATCTTACAAGGAGAGCTTTTGAACTGTCAATTCGCAATTTTGATGAAACTTCGTATACGTGTAGTACAAGCAAAAACAGCGGACCAGTTTTTTTTTTATCTGCCACAGTCGCTATTTAAGGGGTGAAATCCCCCCTCAAAAGGACCTAGCCGTACTTTCATGGCGAAACTACTCCCAATAGCAACTTATATTAATAACGGTATGGTGAGGCTACATATATGTAATTGATATCTACCACTTTTCCGGCTAAAACCGAATAGTTACGGAGATAACTAAAAAAATAAAAAATGAGTGCTTTATTTAAAAATTTTTTTTCTCGGTAACTACTTAACACAAAAAAATAATTTCAAATCCACATGAAGGCAGATACTCTAGAATATTAGACATATTTATTAACATCTCAGTCCTCGTTATTGAGGATAATAACAAGGATAAAATCCGATCCAATGTTATTTTCATAGGGTTCCCATTGAGTTACCACCTCAAAAAAAAATATGTAATTGGGCCTTAGTCTACTTTATTACCATACCAAGTTGTATTTAAATTCAAGGGGTGCAACATAATTAAACAAAATATTTTTCACACTTAACCTGTCGAACAGCCTTTCCAGTTGGTCCGACCCTGGAATTAAGCATATCAATCGAAAGGTCTTTAAGAATAAACTGTTGTATCTAACATAATGTTTTTTCATATCTTCTATAGTTTTCGAGATAATCGGAAAAATCGAAAAAAAGTATAATCAGATATGTGGGATCTCTCTCTGAAAATTTACGGTACTGTGTATGTTAAATTAACATTATCCAGAATATATATATATATATATATATATATATATATATATATATATATATATATATATATATATATATATATATATATATATATATATATATATATATATATATATATATATATATATATATATATATATATATATATATATATAGTGAATATCATTTTCGTATTTAACGGATCTCAAAAACATATTTCTGTTACAGTCCCGGCCTCGGGTTGCGTCATGAGAATGACTGTAGTAGTTGAATTTCCAGTTTTGGAAATTCGCTAAAATATTTTCAATGTTTAAAAAAGTTAGTAAAACGACTAAAAGATTTTGTTATATTTTTCTTTCGTTTATTGCTTTTGTTTACTCTAAATGTCTGTCATTTGTTTTGTACTTATTATCTAACAGCAAGGCAGTTAGTTCTTTTCTTACAACTACAGTTAAATTACGTGGCAAATTTATTTTACCAACATAATTATATGCTATTATTTCTGTGTGAAAATAAATGGTTTCAACTTTGAAAAATGTACTTTAAAAATGTGGAAAATTTATGTACAAGAATTAATCTTGGGAAAAGTAAACTAATTTTTTTCACATATCGATCCAACTATCCTAGATATCATAATATTTATTTTGAGTAGCTTAAAAAATTGTTTGATTAGGTGAAAAATTGCCTGATATATATATACCTATAGACATTTTTTGATTTATTTATATATTCCAAATTTCAAACCTCTAGCGTGATTGTCTAATATTACCTAATAAATATCTTTTTTAATTTATTTGAGAAAATTTATTTTAACGTTCAAAATTCGCAAGATATGGATTCATACAAGCGAAACGCGGCAATAGGACAATTAATTTTAAAAAGAATTCTGTATAGGTGTACATGTATATTCACAAAAGTAGATAAGCCTTAAGGGGTTACATGGGTTTTTTTAGCAAGCAAAAAACACTATTTTTTCGATTTTTTATTAGGCAATACTTAGAAGAAAATATAATTTATTCCAACGTTAGGCATATTGCTGTATTGTTATTATTATTATATATTATTTTGAGATGCTGTAAAAAAAAAATTTTCACGAAAAACAAAATGAAAATTAGGCCATTGGCAGCTAACTGCGGCTATCGAAAATCACTGATTTTTCGCCGTAGGCAGAGTAACTTGTGAAATCTTTATCTAAAATAAAAAGACATTTTTTCTATTAGTAGATGCTAAAGGCTTGTACTTGAACGAAGGATTAAAAAAAATAAAAATAAAAATTTAATTTTTGACATATCGTTTTAAAGAAAAATAATTGATTTTCCATAAATATTTTAGTCTTTTTGGTTGATTTTCCACTTGTTAAATGAGATTCAATGAACGGAAACAGTAATCCTTTGTTCAAGCACAAGCTGTGAGCACCTACTAATATAAAAAAAAATTTGTTAGTTTGATTTCAGATAAGGATTTTACGAGTTACTTTGCCTACGGTGAAAAATCAGCATTTTGTTGGTTTGTTTTTTTTTTTTTTCATTTCATTTTGTTTTTCCTGAAATTTTTTTCACATATTGCAAAAAAAGTCGAAAAATAGTGCTTTTTTTTTGCTAAAAAGACCCCTGTAACCCCTTAACTTGTGTAACATTTGTTTTAAATTGGCAGTTTTATTTTTTCCATTTTAATTTCCTCAGAGCCAGATAAAAATTGAAAAAATAATTGGCGGAGACTACTTTTAAGAGGTAAGGGTACATGTAATTCCAGTGGTGCTCAACTCGTCGACCTCAGAAGGATTTAAGGTCGATCTCTTGTACATTTATGGGAAGTTACATATTTAGTTCGTAATTTATATTTGTAAGCAATAAAACAAATATTTTACTTATAAGAAAAATACTACTATTTTATTTTTTAATTGAACCTAACAATTATTTCGAGCCTAGTTTCTTATTTTCAAACATAGTAAAAATTATTCTAACTACACGCTTTATATAGGTACCTATAGGTACTAATTTCAAACTATATCCTATGAACAAACACTGGAGGGAGATAACAGTTTAGTATAACAAATAGGAATAATAGGCTAGTCAGAATTATGGGAATTCCATAGTTATGATTGATCTGATTATCACACTTTCCCTTCTTGTAACTATAGCCTCGCTATATCCTATATAGCTTGTAAGGGCTGGAAAGTAAAATAAACTAATGACATTCATATTTTCAATGTCTACGTACAACAAGAAAATTTTATACTAGGTATATTCCAACAAACACGATATAATTCAAAACATTCCAAGATATAATTAATTTTATTCTCAAAAGTTTTTCAGTGAATTGTTTTTACTTTATATACCGCCAATTTGTTTTCTTATTTCAAAATTTTTTCCTATTTTTTAATTTATTTTGTTGCGTCTTATTATTATATTTACATAGTAAAATTCAAAGAAAAACCCATCACGATAAAAGTTTGTGTATTATTATTATTGTTGTTAGATTTATCTGAAGATTAAGTTATCTTTGCATTATGGATACCCTTGAATTTTATATTTTGATAATATAAATGCAACTTACTTTACGGATTATTTCTCTTTTAAAGAAAAAACACAGTGCTGGCTTGCGATATTTCACTATTAACATGGCATAAATAAAATATTATTGAGTAATAAATAAATATAAGTACTGTAAACAAAAAAATTTGAAAAGTTGAATAAAAGAATACCTTTGAAACATTTAATCTAAAACTGAAAACTTCAGAGAAATAGGCAAACGTATATAAAAAAAAAGAATTCGGCCAAAAAGGTGTAAATAAATAAATAATTGAGTCGTCTATTTCCAAAACTCGTTATGTCCATAAATTTCCAATTTTCTGTTTTTTGTTAATTTGATGAGCAGAACCATAGGTATTATGGGCGCAAGCCAAAAAAACCTTTTTAACTACATCTGCATTTATCTTTGTCTATCATATTAATAAATAGAAGTTTACTCACTCACTCATATAGAAACATAATTACTTTGTTTGGTTGGTAACTATGTAAATAGTTCAATTTGTGTTCCCTTCACCTCAGTCTCTGGAGGACTTTTGTACTTGCGTCCATAATACATCTTTTTCAAAAATGTTATAGTTCAAAATCTCGTACTTTCTGCTTTAAATATTGAATTTAGAACTTGCTACAGTCCCAAAACTCGTCTAGTTCATCACTGAAACAGTGTCAAGGTACGTTATGTCCACCCGCAAAACCAGGAACAACATCCGTCAAGTCCAAATGATTTCAGTACAAATTTCATGGTACAGTTTCAAATTACGTTATGTCCAAAACTTATTGTTAATGTTTTACACAGTAAAAATTAAGCGTAATTACAGAATATAACGCTGCTTTTATAGACCATCCATCTTACAATAATGAATATCAATAGTTATGTAGATGAGTTTTAGTTAGTCCAATCAGCTGTTCAAAAATCATCTTGTTAAGAAATTAAACAGCTTAATTGCTCTTATTTCATCATTTTGACTTGTTTTATGTTCTAAGAATCTCGGATTCTTTTGATAATAAAAGTTTTAATACCAAACAAAAGGATTTAACTAGTATTTAGATGGAAAGTGACGAGATAATAAATCCAGCTTCGCCTGGAAAATCTAGAAAAAAGAAAAAGAATCAGGAGGATAATATTTCAGATATTCCCAGCGAAGAAGATGTTTTAGGCATTTAATTTTTTAACTTATTCCTGGTAGAGGACGAAATTAAGGAGATTTTTAATAAATAAAACACTAAGCATTTAGGTTAATTTGATTTATACTTTTTATAATGGAAGTAAAAACTTCTCTTTGAAATACTTTCAGCGTATCTCTTCTGACTTTGCTATTTTGACAAGAAAACATTTCCAAAACTCGTTATGTCCTAATTACAGATCCAAAACACGTCATATGCAACAATTTTTATTTTTTTTCCAAATAATTATTGTTGTATGATTTCATAGGTTGACATACAATAAAAGTAAATGATGTAACGCATAAGTAACAATTTTTTCAACTTAATATAACTACTGGCAAAGAAATAATACGTTTTTCCAGCTTACTGTAAAATTTGAGATTATGTACATAACGAGTTTTGGAATTGGACGAGACAATTCAAAACAAACGAAAGAACAAACTGAAAAACACAACAATTTTGAATATTGTTTTAGAAACCGTAAAACCGCCTAGACCCGGACAGTGGGTCTAGACCCGGACACTTTGCACCAATCTTCAAATTAAATAATTTCTACATTAACCTGCAACAATAAACATTTGTTCTTGACGTCACTAGAGAGAGAAAAACATCGTCTAAACAGCTGTACCAATAAAAACTACGGATTTCAACTTTTATTATCTCATTTTACAGGATTACTATCCTACAGTTGTTCAAAGAAATAAAATGTGTGTCTAACTTAGGCATGTAATTTTCATCATAATTGTTATATTGTTTTAGTTTTGACATGTATGTGTTCAGAATTTTATCGCGCATCATTTAATGATGTTTGAAGTTATATTCGATGTATATATAAAAAAATACATGCTATATATGTATATCCGTTTAGACCCGGACACATCAGTTTATTGCACTATGGCCGCGATTCGCACCAGTTGTAACTCCCACTGTCCATACGTTAATATTCCCTCCAGATTTACGCGGTTTATGCCTCCTTCTGGTGTCATATCCTATGTTCACTTTATAGAGAGGCATACTATGCATTGCCCCCTCTCCCTTCCCACAAAATATTTTGAGGTCTTTGACAGGTTCAAAGACATCAGACGATATAAAACACTATCCTAACCTTGACGGGAGAGGTTAGTTTGCATGTTATTACATTATTTAAGTAAGTGTCCGGGTCAAGTCGGATTTGGGGTGTAGACCTGGACACTTACTAATTATTTTTTTATTTTTTTTTTTATTTTTACTTATAATGAAACAAATGGGTCAGGGATATAACAAATAATATACGCTCTTTCTAATGGTAATACTTTTATTGGTGATATCTATGAAGGAAGCATGTATAAACATAAAACTATACCAAAAAATGTAAAAAAGTGTCCGGGTCTAGACGGTTATACGGTATTTAGATAGTTGACTATAGTAGCAAAATATTTTGCCCAAAATCGATATCAGATAGATATGTACATTGACGTTACTGAGACACATTTTGTCAGATACCGCCTTTAACATTTCTATAATTATTTCTTTTCTTTATGTTATTTAAAAGAAAAATTAGTTCGTCATTAAAATTCATAAAAATGTAAAGTCATTTCTGAATTATTTATATAATTCTATTTAAATTTTCAATAAGATACGTCATTGCTAAAAACTAAAAAGAATGTAACTCTGGAATGAAAGAGATAAGTGGAATTTTACATTAGAAAATTAAATAGCTTATTGGGATCTGTGAAATGGGTGGGAATTTAAAATTGGCTGGCAAAAAAATGCATTATTTTTGTATATAGTAATCAATGCGATATTAAGGAAAAATGATAGATATTGAAACTTTTGATGTTTCACAAATAAAAAAAATTCTATATAAAACAAATTCTGTTTTACAAATAGAAAGAATTCTATATAAAACAAAACAAAAACTAGGATAGGAACCGTATTCGACAATGTGTTTCTGAATGTCGTTAGAAGAGTAATAGAAGGAAAAAAAATCAGACCTGTTGCCAGAGACTGTAGCATTTGTCACCTTACTCACTGAATATGTAAGGAAGAATTTTGGAAACAAAATCAATTATAATAACTAACATGTAAATTTCAATAAATAATGCGTGTTGCAATTGAACCTAAGCCATGTAACAATTGATCCTCTGTCGGTGACGATTGTAACATTACACCTTTGTCCACATAAAAGCAGCTATTTCAGTTATGGACCAACATAGAATATTTTTGTGTAGCTAATTTAAAACCTGAAAGATGTCCGTATCTTGTGCCAAAAATTTAATTCCCTGCGACTAATAATTACAAAGTTACTAGCCTGTATATTTTTTTTGTTACTACTGACACACCTCTCCCCTATATATGTGTATAAATTTTATTGAATATTATTTTCGGTTTCTAGGGATCTCAAAACTTTCTGCCATAGTCCGGGGCTTAGGTCGCGTTACGACAGTGGCTGTAACAGCTGAATTCCATTCTGGAAGTTCGCTAAAAATGAGTGAATGAGTTAGTAAATATTGCAATCTACATTATACAAACGTCAAATTTGAACTGAAAACATCATGAAATAACTGGAGAACGATTAACGAATGGAAGCAACCAATCAATTGTATGTACGTACCAATCTACAAAATTTAACTCATAAATATAATTTCAGTAAATGCACTTTAAGAATAGTTTGTTTTTTCAGATGTCCTACTGTTATTCGGTAAATCCCAGTAGCCGTAAATATGTTAGAAAAATATGCTAGTTTGTCGAAAACACAAGTGAAAAAACGCACATATGTACACTAAGTAGATAGCTATAATCTTATTTTTAAGAGCTGAAAATGACTCATTTCACAAATTTTGTCACATAAAAGTTATTATAATTTCTACTATCCTTTTTAAATATATTAGATAGTAGATCTTGTGACAGGTGTCTATAGTACGAGTTTGTCCAAAACATAAATTTATATGAATGAATTATTTTCAGTTGCCGTTCTTTCACTATATGTGTATCCTTAAAAATTTATTGGTAATATTCGTATTGACAATCATAAATCAGTTTTGTTAGCATTATTTATGATAGTAATCAACTGTTACCAAACAATTTTTGCTTGAATATTTTCAATACTTAATAACGAAAATGTTACATCGTTAATACTTAATATTCGATCTTATAATTAGTATAGGTACTGTAAAAAATTTGTCTTCCGTCAAACTCATGGATTTAAGTAAAAACGTCTGAACGGAGTCAGTAGAGAAGATTAACATGAGTTGTAAAAGATTTTTCTATTTTTAATGGTAACATCCATAAATGACCCCAACAGGTAAGATAAGTGAATCTGTCTAAGGCTCAACCTGGATAGTGAGTGCTATGGTAGTGTTTGCTCTTGCAGATGTATTCCATAGCTGCAATATTAGGCCAAGTTGGCTTTGCGTTTTCGAGTTGTAGTAAAATATTAAATTCCCAATTTTCTACTTTCCTTCCCCCCAAGTGCATAAACGTTATAAATTTGCTTGTAAGATTCTAACAGCTCCATGCATGCAGCTACCCAAAACACGGAATTTAGAAGAAGATATTTGCAAAAACTTCTAAACAACCTGTAAAAATACCTAAAATGCGACCTTGGATCAAAATGAAACATAAATTTTCAAAATCTACACCTTCGAATTAGCAAAATATTTTGTAAAATTGGGCCAAGTAAGGCTAATTTAATGATTTAAACACAAACAGCTCTATTGACACCCGATTTTGCAGCCTTCTTGATGCGGTTATTTAGCCAGAAAAATGGAAACGCCTTCCTATTACCCTTAAAAAAAGCACATGTGTACGATTACGGCTAATAACGGCTGTCCCCTTGCTGGAAAGGTTTCGCAAACCATCAAAAATTAAAAAACCTTTTCATTTCTTTCAAAATAAAGATACGCATAACTTAGTCGTTGTCAATATTAAACGAAATGTTTGCACAATAGATCAAATCTGATCACTGTGCTTGCAATTTTCGGTTTATCTAGATTTTGAATACTTGTGATACCTCTTATCCATCAGCGAAAACTAAAGGATAATTTTCAAAAAAAGCTTCAAATTTTCTAAACTTAGTAAAATGTTTTAAATTTTATTTAAGATTGCAAAACATAAAGATAGACTATAATTTTATGATTTTTTAACGTCGGTAATTTTATTCACTTAATTGCACTTAATTTTACAATGATTGCTTATCCCAGTGTCAATAATATGTTTTTTGTCATCATGTACTTTATCAAATGTAACAAACATTTATTGTTTTTTTACGTTTACAAAATATTAAAAGGGGTATTTAAAGACGAAAATTAGAAGCAGACAGATCGTTTTTATCTTCAGCAAACAAAATGGATTTGAAGTGCATAGTGTTTCTATTTTTTATTATTTTGGTACGTAAGCATAAAAATTAATAATTTTTTTTTTGTTTCTAAATTTTGTTATCTATTAACATGCAAAAAATTCTAATACTTTCTACAATTTTTTCCAGTAGCAATAAATCATTTAATATTTTCAATATCAGTGAGTCCTGTAGTCTTCATTAAGTATTAAATATATATATATATATATATATATATATATATATATATATATATATATATATACATATATATATATATATATATATATATATATATATATATACATATATACATATATATATATATATATATATATTTATATATATATATAAATATATATATATATATATATATATATATATTTATATATATATATATTTATATATATATATATATATATATATATATATATATATATATATATAT
The DNA here is from genome assembly GCA_035578155.1 of Brachynemurus nebulosus. Taxonomy (NCBI): domain Eukaryota; kingdom Metazoa; phylum Arthropoda; class Insecta; order Neuroptera; family Myrmeleontidae; genus Brachynemurus; species Brachynemurus nebulosus. The sequence goes on along the minus strand of JAPWDM010000018.1, from coordinate 87,550 downwards.
ATATATATATATAACGTAAAAGCCCCTATACCGGAACACTATTTTTAGGTGTGTAATTAAACTGGTTTATAAAAATTGACAAATAAATTAAACACCCATTTTTTTTCTTAACAAGGTGGCACTGATGGTAGGGGAGTATACTAATTAGAGTTGGGACATGTGAGCATTTTTCATCAAATGGATGTCAAAATTAATTATCATATGATTGAGTACAAAAGTATCGTTACCAAGTTATGTGTTAACGAAAAATTAAAATTTTTTTAATTTAATTAATCTTTCTAGGTTGAGTTGAAGTATTTTTTTAAATATTTAATTTATTTCCAATTTATTTTAGATGAATCTGATGAAAAATAGCGAACTATCGAAACTCATGTCCCGACTCTAATTTTAACTCCCTGTACATCAACGCCATCTGGTATATTAGTTACAGCGGGTCAGAATACGGTCCATTTTTTATAATGGACTATATGCAGAGTGGCAGGGACATGGTCGTAAATAAAGTATCAAAATACTGTATTCAAAAAAAGTTGCTTAATATATATATATATATATATATATATATATATATATATATATATATATATATATATATATATATATATATATATATATATATATATATATGTATTTCTTTAATTAAGTAAGGAAACGTTAAATGCGAGGTGAATTTAAATTGAAAAATAATAATTTTATTAATAATATTTTTTGTTATCAGAGATTTCTTTCAGAAATAATTTCATTAATATATAAATGTCAAAACTTTTCCAGTATTGGATCGTTTTCCGGTATAGGGGCTTCTACCCTATATATATATATATATATATATATATATATATATATATATATATATATATATATATATATATATATCCACTTTTTAAAATTTTAAAACATGTGTATTTAAAATCGAAATTTAGAAAAGAATAGTTTTTCAAATAGAGGCTCGAATATTTCCTTGTGAAGTACAAAATATACTCTTTTCGATTACTTAGATTAATGTGAAATCAGCATTCAATCAAACTACCGAATCAACGACTCCTGCTGCAACTACAGCCGCCACAACCACAACAAGTACATCTGGAACAACACAAACAACTACAGCATCATCAGCGGTCACAACAGTTCCTTCGGCTACAACAGCTTCTCCTGCCACAACAACAAAAGCACCATCATGTCCCCTTCCACGTCCGGGAGTATATTGTAAAGATTGCCGTACACTTCAATCCTGCGCAACTCCCGGTCAAGAGCCCGAATGGACTATAGCCTGTAGTGTACAAAATAGTGCAAAACCGTACTGTGACAACAGTAGCTGCAGTAACATTAACACTTGCCAACAAACAGAAGTCCCATTGAAAACGTGTCAAAAAGTTGGCCGTCGTCCAGATCCAAGTGACTGTACTCAATACGTAGAATGCATACAAAGTTCTAGAGGCTTTGTTGGTTATACGGTCAAATGCCCAGATGGATTACGTTACAGTCCAGGCTCAAAGACGTGTCTATCAACTGCCGCTTGTATCACAATTAACCAAATGTGTGTAGGCAGATCGGGCAAATTGGTGGCTTATCGACCATTCCCTAGTATATTTGCTAAATGTCCAGATGCTAATTCAAATCAACGCATAATAGTTAATTACTGTAAGGGCGAGTATGTGTTCAATGAAAATGTTGGAAATTGTCAACCGGAATGCAAGGAGGAAGGTAGCATCCCGTGTAACGAAAATTGTCACGCTTATTATCTATGTGTAAAAAGTGGCTTTGGTTATAAAATGGAAAAGAATTATTGTCCACCTAACTTCGGGTTCAATCCTACCACTAAATTGTGTGATGATAAACTGGGGAAATGTGAAAGTGTTGGCTATAGTCTAGCACTGGATAATGCTGATGATGGTTCTGGATTCGAAAACTTTTTTAATTCAATTTTTCACCCGAAAAAATAAAGAAATAATAATATAAAGAAATAGTTATAGATGTACAGGTATGTGATACTAATGACTCATTAGGTGAAAGTATTAAGAAACAAATCCTAAGAAAGTTTCTATAAAAATAAAATATTACCTATTTTTTTATTGACTTATTTCTTACCTAAATAAATTCACTAGTATAATTAAGAAAATTATTAAACTTATGTTAGTACCTTGAATCTTGTGTTGTTTTTTTTTATTATCATTGTGTAATTAATTATAACTTCTTTTTTAATTATCAAATTAAAGGACATGCATAATAAAATAATAAATAATTGAAATTCAAATCACAAATTTTTAATCTGAAATTTTAGATATCTAATATAAAATGTGTTACTTACTATACAGTTTGATGTTAAATGAATTTAACTTACCAGCCTAGTCGAAGAGACGGAGAGCTTACTATAAAAAAACTTCAGTTGATTATCTGAAAACGGCATATTTTTAGTATCTTTATTATTATAAATGGCGACAAAAAACATACTAGCGGACTCTCTGACTCCAATCTGTTCGAAATCCTGTATTATTTTTTCCTAGTTTATCAGATTTTATTTTGAGCTTCATGAGGCATATGTATTCCAAGCTGTTGTTTAGTTTATCTATTAGTAAATCCAGTACCGGTTCGCAATCATATTGTAAGAATTCGACACTTACCTATATTTTTATAGGTATAGTTTTTCAATATTTAAATGAGATGACTTTTCAAGTACGGCAATAATCAGCAGTATTGTTCACAGCATGATACCTACTTATCTATATGAATGCAAAAAGAAACCGTCGCTTGTAAAACAGGTAACAAATTTAAATACAATTGGAGTGAACATAGGGTGGTATTTGTTGTAAGCAATAAAATAATTTAACATCTTGAAAGTTTATGGTCACTAATAACACCCTCTCGAAAAGTCATTCCAAATATTGTTGGAAAAGGTATACATCTTAAGTTCCTTAATATCACTTTCTAATCATTTGGTTTTTGTACAACAACTAAATAAAAAATAAAACAGTTGATATTAGATTTTAAATATATTTATTTAATTTGCTTATTTAATATTTTACATTGATGTTTTACATTTATTTTTTATTTCTAAAATTTTTAAACATTGTACGTATTCATTACAATTAATAAGAGTTTAACGGTTTTTTTCTTCTTTGTATGAAAATCTACAGTCAGGCGATATTTTCTTATTTTCAAAAGTAATAAACGAAATTATTGTCATTTTTTTTTTAATATTAAAAACACCAATTCAAAAATAAATTCTTCCTACTTAAAAATTTTATTTGGAAGATTTAAATATTTATTTTTATATATTATTGTCATCAATTTTTTCTCTTTTTTTAAAGATTTTTTTATTGTCTTGTTTCAATTAATTAATAAATATATAACATTTTGCAAAAAATTAACAGTTACATACAAATTTTTTGTGTTATCTAATTATGTGTCTTGCACAGCAAACAAATCTAAATAAAATAAAATTAACAAACAGCTTTTTTTTACAAAATTTACTGTGTTGAAAGTATCCAGCCTTATTAAAAAGTTATTTGGAATTTATTATACAAAAATAAATTTTCTACATTTACAAAGGACATTACCAACATGAATTGTTAACAAAAAATCTAAAGAAAATATCGGAAAAATAAAATGTAGAAGAAAATCCATGTTGCTAATTCACAAGAAAATAAATATTTAGTGCACAAAAAATAAAATATTTTTCAAACACGCATTTTTTATTTAGTTATAAAAATTAAAATGTCCATAAAAACCACCAATTTGGCCATTCTCTTAACTATTATTATAAACAGTTATACAATTAATATCTTACATATAATTATAATAAATAAATTTATATTAATATAACACTATTTTAAAAATGATATATTATTAAAATTGATATATTTTTTTAGTGATACTTTTGGTTGTTTTTAGAAATTTATGTACGATAAACATGCTCCTATTTATCGTTTTTATCTCTAAATAATTTTATTAATAAAAGCGGAAAGTTGAAAAAAAAATAAAATGTATTTATTAAATAATAAAATAAAATCAAAAATATTTTTGGCCCCCAGTATTTCAATATTTGATTCTCGTTACGTTGGAATGTATTCTGTTAAATTTAATTCGATTTGTATGAGACTGAGAGAAAAGTTCTATAACTATGTTGTTTTGAATTTAATGAATACTTTTTCTCCTAGGAATTTGATTTAAATGAAATTCTATAGTAAAAATTTAAGTTCGAAATTAGGTTCTGATATGAACCATAAAATATTCAATTCATTAAAATTTATTAACTGTTTTCAAAATATTTCAATGTTTTCAAGATATTTACAGTTAAGGGCTTGTTGTTAAAAAGTTAGGTAGATATTATCAAGCTATTTCTTTTTCACAACTACTTACATAAAAAAATTTTAAATATCCCGAAAATTTAATAATTAAATTTTTAAGTTTCATATGTCGAAAAATATGGAAGACGTAAGAACAATTAAATTCTTTGTTACTTAATTCTTTTGAACTCAGGAAATATATTAATGTTTTGACTTTCAAAAAAAGTTCATTAAAATCAGACTCCAATCTTCGAAGGAAAAAATTTGACAATAATTTTTAACATTGCTTTAAAATTTCAGATTTACTTTATGTTTCTTATAACTATAAAATATATAGTTGTAAACAATTTATTTAAAATTATAATTATTACTAAATTTCTAAGTCTATTTGGCTTTTACTTTTGGTTTTACTAAAAGTATGTCGTCAGTTTTTTGCAACAATTTCCCACTCTACTAAATGATATATTATTCTTGTTCCCTGAGCTATCTATTTTCACAAGATGATAGTTTGTATAATAATTTTTATATATTAATCATTTCCACTTTTAATAATAAAATTATAGTGAATAAATTATAAAAAAATATTTAGTAATAATTATTTAAAAATTCAGTTTTTAGTTTCTCTCGCAATACTCTGAAAAAATTTGAGCAATTTTTTTCAACAAGAAAATGAAAAATTTAAATAAAACTATAAAAGTTTTTTATCTACCAAATTTTTTTTTTTAAATTTTTAAATTTTATTACTAAACATTTTTTGAACATTTAAATATACAGGCATGTTATAGTACACATTCCCTTGGGACATGCGGGTGGCCATATGTTTTCCTAAGTAAAATACTATCGACAGCTGGAAGTAAAAGATAACGTTTAGCGCTTGGTATTGGTGCTACAAATGGTGTTGGATTTGATGAATATGTTACATACTCTAACGTCCCATCCTTGTTGGTGGTGTTGATTTGGGGCGACCCATTTGCGGTATACGGCCTAAATTTAATCGAAAAAAAAAAACCAATCAGTTGTTATTGTAAATTCAATTGACAAAATTAATGGAAGAAAGACATTGAAAAGTTAGTTATAAAGAAGGGGTGATCTTTTTTTTAAATGATGCATTAAAAGTTTAACGTTTGTATAATGTATACTAAATAAAATTAGATAGTTCATCGAATTTTTTGTCAACATTATCACTGTAGACTTTTTGACACGTATTTTCTTATTTAATTCGATTGGATATGACTAAAAACCGTACTTAACGGAAATAAAACACAAAATACTCTAACATAGAAACATTTCCCAATTTAACATTATTGTTGACTTATTTACAATTTTTTTTTTTTAAATCTAGGTATTCATTCATTTATCTATATTGCTGAATAAGTATTTATTTAATATGTTGAAAAGTTTAGATATTTCCAGATAATGCAGTAATTCAACATTCTAGATGATTTGTAGTACAGGAGAACGATGCCATTTGTAAGAAGTGTCAATTGTAACAACTAGGATTATTCGATCACGTAGCAATTTTAAATAAAAATACTTCCAATGTATGTAAAAGAACAATCTATTATACTGACTGAAATTTTAAACGTCTTGTCCCCACTTATCAATTTTATTACACTTAAATAGGAAACTACGTCCCACAGAAAAGATTACGTCAGCGATAATTTTTGTGTAAAAATTATTAAAACTTGATCATTGAAATATGATAAAAAAATTCTGTTCCTTTAGCAGTCACATTATTGGGAATAAAAAAATTGAAGGATATTATAGCCTAGTTAAAATAAGTTTTTCTCCTGAAATAATTGCGAAAGTTTTGAAATTTGGCACAATTGTTTATCGGTACCTAGTGATGATTATATCAAAAGTCCCCAAAAGTCGGAGGTGAGCTTCGGCCGTAATCATAAAAAATAGATCCACTTTTTCATTTTTTTTAAAATTTCTTAAAAACTATAAGTTGTAGGCAAAAGTGAGTTATTTTTAGAATTAAAGATCATCAAAGAGCATAGCCGGGTAAGATAGGGAAAACGATCCTTGACGAAAAATTGATTGTTTTTATAGGAAATAATACTTCTTAGCCTCAGATACATTCCTGCCAAATTTCAACCCTCTGAGGCTAATAGTTTATGAATACACAAACAGACAAAAATTTTCAAAAAAAATTTTTTTTACGAAAATAATGAGCCGATTTATTTGAGTTTAATATATATTGTGTACCCACCTTAAACAAAGTAATAAAAAAAAAAATTAACGTTATTTACCTTTATTATACTAATTTTTTTAAATTTATAAATTTAAGTAAATTTTTTTTGGCACTTACGCGTTAGCGACACCCACCATTTTTTGTTCAGTAATATGTCTCTTAGTACTCTATAACATATATTTTTACAGAAATATTTTAGTTGATAGAACCTAGTAATATTTCAATACAAATGCATGTCATGTTCGGTACTACATATATTACTTATGTATAAAAAGGACCATAAGGTGAAGCATCTACCTGATTTTTAAAACACAGTAGAACTCTGAGGAGTGCAATAAAATGTTCTCTTCCCCCCTGAGTTGCAGTTATTGGAGTTCCTGTGACGGTCTAAAAAAATTATATTTTGACTTGTTATAAAAAATATGTTTTAACATGTTAAAAAATAATTTTCAAGGTTAATTTTACCATAAATCTGAATATTTGAATGAAATCAATAAAATTATCTCAGCATACTTACTAATTAAAATTACATCTAACTCAACAAAAATTATATTTTAGAAACTTTATTTAAATAAAGATAATAATAATAACAATAATACGTCTTAAATGTTATATTGTTTCAATAATAATAAACATTAACTTAATTGATTGGAACAAAAAACTTCAACAATATGTAGTAATAACAAAAGTCCGGCTAAAACTTGTTGTAGTTATAAAAATATGTAGGTAAATTACATGTAGGTACATATAACTAACTTGAACAGACCCTCTCACTTGATGTTTTTGTTGCACTTCTTAAGGAGGTGCAGAAAGTGGATTTTTTCTGTAATAAAATTACATACGTTCATAACAACGACAAGCAAGCTTAGATAAACGTCTAGCTTTATCTGCCGTTTGTTTTATTTTGCTAACACGATGACGGGTCATGGGGAATTATTTATTTATTTATTTTTTTCAATTTCAAATATTATCGAGTGCTTGTGAAACACTACTACGTATGAAAGACTTTTGTCTGCATTTTAAATACACGTAGTATTCATATGTTCACTTATCGTTCAGCTAAACTGAAACCTGGCTAGTTACCAGGAGATCCTGGGTTCGATTCCCGGCCGATCCGGATAATTTTTTCAAACACTTTGTGATTTTTAACTTACATCGGGAATTACAACGAAATGACCAACTGGTATACTATTTTGACAGCTAATAAACTTTGTATGAAATTGTTGACGTCATAATACGTGGTGTATGAGCTAATAAAGTTTCACTTGACGTCTTACAAAGGAAAAAACTCTAACAAAAGAGAAATCAATATCTATTTTGTTTTATTAATAAAAAAAGACAAACGGCAGATAATGTTGGACTTTTGTAAATTTAAACTAGTTTTTCGTAGTTATGAACGTATGTAATTGTATTATTTTAGAAATAGGGTAGATATTTTACTTTATAGCCCTTTTTATACATAAGTAATATATGTAGTACCTAACATGGTATGCATTTGTATTGAAATATTACTATGTTCTACCAACTAAAATTTTTCCATAAAAATATATGGTAGCTCCTTTCAATCAATATAGCAACATTTGAACAGTAGAATATGAATAATATGTCGACTCACTGCACTAAATATATGAAACAAAAATGTTTAGGTGGAAACGGGAAAACTGCTTAATCTATGAATTTTGTTACTGTACGATTTTATTGTTCATGAAATAAGTGGTAAGTCATACCAGTTTGAGCCAGTTTTTTGATAATAAACAGATAATTTTTTTTTTTTGTAGTATTAAAGACTTTCATCTGCATGAAATATTTCATTTTGGTGGCAATTTTAGGAAAGTGGCTCATAATGAATTTTTTATTGTTATGTTATTCTATTGTATATTACATAGTTAATAATCAAGAGTAATTTCGATCAGATGGTGCTTACAATTTTTTGGCAATCAGCAGCCAAAAGTTGTTTTTCTTTGTAATAAATACATTTACCTGGATTTATATTGTATTTCGATGACAATTACGAGAGAACGACTTGTATATTTTCAGCTACTGCGTCGTTTTACTGACCATTTAATACTTAACAAACAAGACAATTTTAAATGAGATTGTGTGTACCCTTTTTTGGCAATTAGCGGCAAAAAAATTATTTATTTTAGTAACTGATACATTTACTTGTATTTGTACTTATGTTTAGCTGAAAATTTATATTATACCATCTTATTGTTCATTAAATGAGCAATATAAATTATACAAATTTGAATGAAGTGGTATACGAAGTTTCCTAGTAATCAGTAGTGAAAATTTTTTTTGCAATGGTCGCGTTATTTATCCCTATGAAATATTTCCGTTTAAATAATCATTTCTGGAAAATTACTTAAAGTGTAAATGTAGCTACTTCCCCCTTTTTAATGGTCTATCAAATGGTTAATAAACCGTAGAAATTTGAATAAAATTTGACGTGAGATTTTATGGCAATTAGTAGCTACAACTTTTTGTTGTATTAGTTAAGACGTTCATTTGTATGAAATATTTAAATTTCGGTGAAAATTTTGAAAAATTAATTAAGGTTTATTCTCGATTACTATACAGTTTTATTATACACTCGAAAATTAATAATCGTTAGAATTTGTAATAAAACCGTATGTGTAATTTTTCGACAATAAGGAAGCAATTTTTTTTTGTAATAGTGCTAGTTGATATATTATACACTTTTATTAAAATAATTGCGGACCAGTAGATTAGGCCTAATTTTGTCCCACATCGATACTTAACTACTCAGAATACTCTTGTTTGAGGACCATGTTATACGAATTTGACCAGAAAACGCTGGAAAAAATTCTGAGAGTAATGCTTTAATTATTTTACTAATGGGAAAGAAGTCAAGACGAAAAAATGTGCGATTTATATACATATTTAATAAAAATTACCAACTAAAAATTTTTTTGAGTCGTTGAATAATAATAATTATAATAATAATAATGAGATTTAACGTCTGTTCTTCAGACATTTTTGTCTATAACAAACGCCAGCCACATCATTATTTATTATACTTTACACAGTGCAAAAATTTGTGTTAAAATTGACACATTTCATATGTCCAGAACGGTCCACTCAATTTTTTGAGTTATTTTAACACAAAGCATATATGTCAAATCTATACACAAAATTTGTGTTAATGATTTAACACACAAGAGGACATGCATTTTGTGTTAATTTTTCGGATTTATTCGGAGTTAGTTGTTAAATTTTTTATTCAATATTTTAATTCCACTGAAGCTTAAGATATTTGAATTTTGAAAGTCGTCAAAAATTATAACGATTTTGTTCATATATTATTATAAATGAGACTCAAAGAACGCAAAGTAAGTCAGTTCTTTGTAACAATTCTTACTTGTGTCCATATATATCTACGAAAATATATATAATAAAAAAGATGAGAGTAGTTCTTTTATTAAACAAAACCCAAAAATTGTAAGTTTTTTCAGTTATTGACGAATATAGTTTTATTAAACGTTTCAAAATGAAACAATTTTCTTACATTTTAAGGTTATTTTGTTACAGATTCAGTTACAAAAAATCATGTAAGCTTACGAGATTGTATATTATATAATATAATCTCAAGTAAGCTTACATGATTTTTTGTAACTGAATCTGTAACAAAATAACCTTAAAATGTAAGAAAATTGTTTCATTTTAAACGTTTAATAAAACTATATTCGTCAATAACTGAAAAAAAAAAACTTATAATTTTTTGGTTTTTTTTTAATAAGAAGAACTACTCTCATCTTTTTTATTATACATATTTTGGTAGATATATATTCTAATCTAATTTACATACTTATAACATTCTTTTGCTCTACACAAATATTATGTTACTTCTTTGTTGTACAAAACAGGTTAACATTTTTATTCTGTTAAATCGAAATTTGTGTTAATATTTTCATTTAACACAAACACGAAAAATTACATTAACGCAGGATTGTGTTACTTATTTAACACAAAAATTTTAACCACTAGTTTTTTTTTTACGCAGAACACGATTTCTTTTTACTGTGTATTTATGCACATTATAATCACATTATATTATGATGTGGATGGAGAATGGCGGAAGTAGTGAGGCGACTAGGATTTAGCAGTTATGAGTCTGCAGCCGTCCTTTAAGAAACTACGCAGATATTCATTTGGAATTGTGAAGGAAGACTGTAGAAAACCTTTATGAGCATTACCGGCCGCGAGATCCGAACCCTCTACCTACCAGTTTAAAGTGCCAGTGTCTAAACACGCTCGGCCACTCCGCTGGGTCTCTGAATATAAATCCACAGATATTTGCAAAATAACAGAATTTCAACTAGTTGGTTCAGTCTGGTAACCAGGATTTTTAAAATATGAAAAATCAGTCGATTATGTAAATTCAATCATTATCCACATCGATTCTGGCACTGATGACGCCATATCGTAATCCAAAACATTAGACAGTGTATGTGGAGAATCGTTGATAATCAGGAAGAAACGAACAAAGTATTTCTATGGCCAACTATCTTACAAATTAAAGAAAGTTCCAGGGAACGTTGCCTGGAATTTCTGTAGTTTATATTTTTAGTCGAATTTTCTCCGAAAAATTAGACTTATACAGTCTATACGATAAGAGCTGCGAGAGGCGAGAGTAGGGGCGCTATCCGTTTTCGGAACCGTAGAACACGAATATGTAGAAAAAAAATGTCTGATATATATATATATATATATATATATATATATATATATATATATATATATATATATATATATATATATATATATATATATGTATATATATATATGTATATATATATATATATATATATATATATATATATATATATATATATATATATATATATATATATATATATTTTCCCGCCACCTTTTAATTTGTGTAGGGCCCCCCTATGGAAGTTAAGAGATGAAATTTGGTAAATGGGGCTCATTTTCGAGGCACCTCATACTATCAAAGTGGGGTCAAATTTTGGGCAAATTTTTTTTCTGACCCGACCTTTAAGGGGGTGGTGGGGGGCGGAAAAGCAATAAAACTTTTCCAAACCGGTTTTAAATAATGTTTCGGTCAATTATCTACAACGTATCCAAAATTCAGCTTCCTAGGATGATATGGTGGGAGTAGAGGGGGAAAAACGATTTTCGCTGGATCTAACAGGCCCCCAGCCCACCAGAATTAACGTAGAGGGTTGAAATTTGGTGTGTTGATAAAGTTCGTACCTAGGTTGTGCTTTTCGGAGGTTTTAATATTTTACCTCCACCCACCTCATTTTTAAGCTACAATTTCATGCATTTTCGACGTTTTCGAAGTTTGTACCACTCGCACAGGTCACCCGAATAAACCTAGTGGGCTGAAATTTTGTATTCGGAGTATCAAGGGGGTGCCTTTTGGGGGTCTCGACTTTTAACCCCTACCCCCACCATTTTTATACCCAAAAGGACATGATTTTTCTTGTTTTTTAACAGTTTCGTTCGGGTCAAAATCTCCCCAAATAAACCTAGAGGGCTGAAATTTGGTGTACAGGTTAAGCTAATAGCCAGACACTGTTTTTTGGAGGTTTCAACTTTTAACCCTTACCCCCACGATTTTTACGCCAATATTTCCTTAATTTTTTTGCTTGTTTTCTAACACGTCTAGAGACTCCATAAGGAAACCTAGAGGGCTGAAATTTTGTACGTGTATTCAGTTAGTATCCAGCTAGTACCTTGTAGGGAGTCCGCATCACTTTTCCCCCCACTTCTCCCATTTTTACATCGGAATTGAATGCTATTGTTAAATGTGTTTTAAAAGCATTATGTTTATTCTAAATATAAGTAGGCGAATAGTAATTTTAAAAAATTTAAAAAAAAGTGAACTTACTTTTATGACAAATGAAATACATACATATTAAGTAATTTATAAATGTTATTAAAGTCACTGTTTATTTATAAATTAGGAATTTTGGATTTTTAGTATTTATAAAATAGAAATTTTGGATTTTTTTGGAAAGAAAAAATATCTTTATAAAGGCCTTCCAGTTTATTATTTAAGGTCCTTTTTTGATTTTTAAAACTAAAACATAAAGGCAATTAGCGGATAAACATGGGCAGGAATGTCCTCGTACGAATTGTGTTGGCTTTTTTTCTGCTACCTGTTATCGGCACAAAATTGAAATTTACTGAGATACAGCCCTTAAATACTTAAAACCTTTTTTTAAAGCCTCGATCAGCCGACTCATCACCAGTTTTGAAACCGACAAAATGACAATTCGGTTGTAGACTTTCAATCACATTTCGCTTGTAGACATTCAACACCGAAGATGAAGGGGAAAATTCGACTACCGTGATGGGGCCCCGCTGCTCACGGCGTTTTTTTATATCCAGTTATCTCAGAAAGTATCAGAGATACAACAAAAGTGAATGAAAATTTTCTTTAGGCAATTTTACAATCTTTATTTTTGTTAATAGCTCATTTTTGCCTCCCACTAATAGTTTCTGAGAAATTTTTAAAAAATTGAAAACGTGGGTGTATTTTTCAAGATGGCGTCTAATGCTCACCTTTGATTTTTGGAGACTTTTGGTATAATTATCACTAGGTAGCAAAGTATAATCTTACCAAGTTTCAAAATTTTCACAATTATTTCGCCACAACGACTGTTTAGAGTGTCCATTGACAAGGCTATTAATTAATTAACCTTAATTATTTTAAATATGATTAATGTTTACTTTAACACATTGACGGTCATAATCTATAATGACAAAATACTCAGCTGGTACACTATTTTGACAGCAAATACACTTTATGGGTTTCACTTGACGTCTCATGACATAAATGACTTTTAAGGTCATTAAGGTCTTTTAAGTTAATTTGTTCAAAAACTATATACAACTCGACTTATTTTATTTATTCAACTTAATCATTTGTGTACAGTAACGTTTTTAAGTTCAGTATGACACAGATTACCTGCCAGTTTTATATTTAAAACGCATAAAAAGGCTCATTCCTAGTGATATAGCCCAATACACGATATAGTGCAATATATCGTGTTTTAATGATCAACCGTTTTTCGATTGGAGTTTAATATGAATGTAAAATTGAATTTTTAGAAATGAGTGCTGAAACTTAAAACTCCATAGAAGTAGAAAATAATTTACTTTGCTAAATTGTTAATAGGCTTGTGAAATAAGAATTCTTATAGTGCTTATATATTATAATTACTTACAGTCTAAACACACGAAAATAATTTGTGGTTCACTTACCTTTACCTTAAATTTTAATGTTTTCTTTTTTATGACATTAATACAATATAAAATTATTATTTGTTAATAGAAGTTATAATCATTATACTGATGGAAAATTGACGAGCAAAATTTTGAAAATAATCAGTTTAGGAAAGATTTTAACCCATTAACGCCCATGCCAAGACTGCTGTTTCTTTATTAGATTAGTTAAAATAAAGTAAAAATACAGAAAATGGTGGAAAAATGAAAAAATAAAAAGTCATTTGAGTAACTTCTACACGTGTACAGAGCCGTATTTAGTGGGTAGAATTGTGAATTTGATCACATTGAAGTAACTTTTCAAATAGAATGATGTCTTAGATAAACAAAAGACTATTAAATAGGTATACACAAGCGTGTGCAGTGAGTGTCAATAGGTTAAATTTGACATGACATGTCACTTTGGCACATTACACTGTTTGATTGATAAAGTAAATCAAATCAACTAAAAATGGTCTAAAATCATTGACAAATGAAGCCAAGTTAGACGTACAATTTTAAATAACTACACCACAAATCCAATTTTACGTAGTGGTCGGTGCAAATTTAAGGGGAAGTACGTAAAATCGGAAGATCAGGGGCGTCGGTTAACTTTTATTTGGGGGGTTGGTAAATATTATTAAGCTGAATTTATTTAAAAAAAAATTATCTTAAGAGACAATTTACACCTAAAATTCGGTTATGTAGACAAAGGAAATCAAATGTTATACTAATGAAGAATATGAGTGACAATTTTTAGAAAACTGTCGAAAAATCACTATCGCATTCATCAGCGTAAAAGACGCCAAATAGCGGAAGCTGACAAAGATTCTAGAATATTCTACTCGCGAACTAGCAAAGATACCGAAAAACAAACTTCGCTCTTGAATTGAGCACTAAAAATTAGATTAAGCAGCACATTTTGACAAAAATTCTAGAATGTTCTATTCGTCAACTAACAAAGATATCGAAAAATCGACTGCACCATTTAATTGGTCATCGAATAAAAGACGGAATAGCACATTTTGATAAATGTTCTAGAATATTCTATTCGTCAAATTGCAAAAATTGTTTGTCAAAATCGGACATTTGGTTTACATTAGTTTAATTTCGGTTGGACAATTAAGTGGTGCAGTAGATTTCCCAATATCTTTGTTAGTTGACAAATAGAATATTCTAGAACATTTCTCAAAATGTGTTATTTGGTCTCTTTTTTGGTAGCCAATTCAATGGCGACGTCTGTTTTTGAATGTCGTTGCTAGTTGACGAATAGAATATTCCAGAACGTTTGTCAGAATGTGTAATTTGACCTCTTTTTCAACGGACAACTAAATGATACAATTGATTTTTCAATATCTTTGCTAGTTGACAAATAGAATATTCTAGAATTTTTGTCAAACTACACTGTTTGATCTCATTTTTAGTGACCAATCCAACGGTTAGGTCTGTTTTTTGATATCTCTGCTAGTTGACGATTAGAATATTCTAGAATTTTACGTTACACATTTTGCATTTGCATTTTGCATATTACGTATACAGAATATGTGCATATATATCTTCAGTGAAATTTTAAAATTTTTAAAGGCTACGAGACCCTCAGACAATATTACCTACGGCCCTGACTCTGGCTTGGTACATAAATTTTCACCAACACAGACAAACGACAACATATCTGTGAGAGGAGAACCCCACTAAATCGCTGACGTCACTACGTAAAATCGGAGTATCATTGAATGGCCACTGTATATAGTATAGGAAGTTGAAAGTAACAAAATCAGAGTATAAATAAAGAGTTGCTGCGAATTTTTAGGGAAATTTATATCTATATCGGTTAGCGAAAGAATTATATTAAAAATTTTTCGTTATCTTTGTAATGTAATTAAATAAGTTGTTAAATATCTCCACTAACAATAACATATTAACTGTAGAATTCATTCGATGTGTAGAAGCTAAGTTTTCTCTTCGCATACAAAGTATTTTCTAAATAAATATTAGTTGATTTATTTTATTAATTATATTTTCTGTTATAATTAAGGTAAACTTCCAAAATCATTACGAAAAATTATGAGTAAATTGTAGTTATTAATTCTCAATTTTAAAAATAATAAATTTATCTAAAAAAAATATCTATAGTTAGGAGCCCGTGTACAAAGAAACATATACTTTCTGCAGCATTACTAAATTGATGTCATTTTGATTTACTTAAGGACGTTTTTATTAACTTTGTAGTTGCGTTTTTTAACGTTAGATTTTATTTCTATAATAAATTTGTATTTTTTTATATAATTGTTAAGAGAAGTTTGAAAGTTGGCGTTCTATTTCAAGCAACCCCCTGCCTTTTCTCTCTTCCTTACTCGGTACACATTTATTTGGCGAGCTCCTGGGGCGAGTACCAATCTCGTAGAACTAATCCCGTGCTATTTACCTAATTCAGGCAACCGCTCGATCGGAATAGGACTATCGGTCAATACATTAAAGACCGGGTTTCATTATATTGTGATAATAAAAAGTTATATAAGTAGTGAATATTTTAATTAAGAGCATACAATTTAGAAGTTTTGTTAAAATAATTGAATAGCATTATGAATCTAAATTAGAACATCTATCGGTATTATAAGTTGATATATATCCGATATTTAGATGATAAATAGGATAAATTCAAATTAACACTAAAATAGTTTTAATTTCAACATCAAAAAGTAGACACTTGAAGCTTTGTTATGATAAATGCTCTTTCAAAGTATCTTGAATAAGCCGCAATATTTTTCAAAATCTTTGCTCTCCTTTAATTTTTTATGCGTATCCATTATATATCAATAAATTTTGAGTGTGTTTTATTTTATTTAGTGTTTATTAAAAGTAATAAAATAATATTTTTGAGCCCTGGTATAAAGTAAAAAGTAAAACCACTAAACCGAAAGCGTCTTAAACTCTATTAATGCATCATTCAACTTACATACTACGAAGTTTTTCAAAAATTAAACGAATTTATTTACTAGTTGATCATTATACCCAACTGTTAGTAATATTTGTAAAACCTGCCTATCGACTTTTGGCTTAGATATTTATCGCGAGTTTCAGGAATGAAATATAGGAAATTTAAGTACATTTATTATTTTACTGAATATTAAATGTAGCAGATTGTATTATTTTTATCGTATTTATGGACTCTAATTTACTTCTTACGTTTACCACTTCCATTTAAACAACGCGACGTCTTAAAAATATATATATTGCTTGTACGTCAATTCACGGGAATTTTAAAAGGGATCAAAAAAGTAAACTAAAATAGACTGTTATCTATAATCTATCTCCCCTACTTTACATATCAGAATAACATAGACGAAGATAGGTTTTAACTAAAGCAGCTTTACGGTGAATACGTTTACGGGCAAGCAATATACTGTAAATTAAAAAAAAATTATAGGTCTGTTGATTCTAAGTTATTAATATCTGTCTTCAGACAGTCATACCAGACTTCACCTCTGTAGATCCAAAATGAGAAAGAAATTGAACTATGGCATACAGACAGATAAGTTACATCATTACAATACATTATACAATAGTTAAAAAAAGATTTAATTTGGAACATTTAAAAATTACGAGTACAAACGGAAATAAATTTCTACACTGAAGTATAGAATTTCTATAAAATTCCTTTCTAAGATGTTGTTTATTCGTGGGTATAATGAACACTGACTAATATAGTAATAGATCAAATATAATCTAGAAAAATGCAGGACAAAATGTAAATTCATGCACTATTTTACTAGTGACTACACCAAAAAAACATAAATTTTCAACTTCTACAAAATTACCGTAACAACTACCGAGCACATTTAACTACCAATAAAACATACATGTCTATAAAGTCAACAATCTACATCCAAAAACAACAATTCTATTTCTTCTCTAAATATCTAGTAAAATACGACCCCAAATATAAATATCATAAAGGCATCCAATTTTGAAAAGTATATTTAAGTAAATATTTTTGTACAAATTGTAAGTTACTTTTAAATCAAATGACAATAAAAACTCCAGCTTCTTTCCAAAAGTATGGATACATTCATGAAAATAAAAGAACAAACATGTTTCCTGTATTATTTCTCAACTACTGAGTACCATTTAGTCTAACCTGAGACTTGGTATATCATAGTACCCGGATCTCCCGGAGCGACTAAATCTAGATCGTGCACTCCGGAACGCGGGTAACCAACCAAGTCTAGCAAGCGAACCTATATGCCGCTTTTCAGGATTATAATACCGAGAAGAACCAGAATTTGCAGCGGAACGGAACCAGCCACTTCGTGCCACTGATCCTAATTTTGTAAAAAAAGTAAGAAAAAAAATTTTGTTTCAAACAAACCAAAAATTTATTTTAATTGGTGCTAGAGTTGGTGTCATATTGTTAGAACAAAAAAAAAATGAATTCTAGAAAAACAAAACAATATAAAAAACAAAACAAATTTCGATAATGTAAACGGAAAATAATAATCACATTACCACTGTAATCTAACGGGCAAGTAGTACGTTATTAAATTTTACTACTGCTTTTATTCGTTCAAATAAATGTATTAATAAACAGGCTTTAAATATTCACTTAACGGCAGTTTTAAAAACTTTTACTTCATTTAGTATTTTTATCGTGCGTGAAAAAACTAGGACACAACATTCAATAATGAGGAAAATCAAAATTACCAATAATTTTACCAATCTTCTTCTGCGAACAAAATAGAATCACATCTCATTATTGATATCTAGTCCTTTTTGTATGAAATTCAAAATAATCAAAAATTTTCAATGATATTCACTTTACAAATAATAATCCAAAAAACTGGATTCAAAAATTTTATAAAACTAAAAAAAAGTACATTTGGACATAACAGTGCGCAAGGTGCGTATTGGTGAAAAAAAAATGTAACCAACGTGTCAATATGTATGGTGATCTCAAATCAATATCAATCAAATCAATATCTAATCAAAAAAATCATGGGTGACTTTAAAAAAAATCATTATTTTAGTATAATTTCCGTTACAAGCGTTCAGTAAACAATATATTAACACTTACCTAAAAACCGTTTGTCTGCACTTGGTCCATACAGCGTCTGTAATAATTCATCGTGATCGAACACATCGTTTGGCTGATAATCGGGAACAGAATAATCCTCATTCTCAACGTAATCTTCATCTTCAATATCCCGCTTACTTCTTGTCTTGCTAATTGATCGTTTATGTAATTGTGCTTTAATTGACGCCAAATTTCTCTTCTCTTCCAATTCACTTATATCGTCGTCAATAAATCCATTCTCGTCACGTTTGCCACTGGTAAATCTTCCCGAATTAGCACCGCGGGCAACTGAACCAAGATTTCGTTTCAATTCCGCATATGAGTTAAATGGTAAATCACCGTTTCGAACTAGCGATTGGTAACTTCGTTTGCCGCTTCGTACAATCGACGCAATATTTCGTTTGTCTTCGTTATTACCATTACCATTGTCTTTTTTCGTTCGTAAATCCCCACTTCTAGCTAGGGATCCAAGGAAACGTTTACCGTATGTTGGGAAATTGTAATCGCGGGCCAACGAACCGATATTACGTTTGTCATTGAATGGGAAATTGTAGCTTCGTGCCAGTGAGGAAATACTTCGTTTTTCGGCTAAAGCACTTAATAATTGAGAAATCTGTTCCCGTTTATTATTTAAGTAGCCATTTCGTGCCATTGCTTCAATGCTTCGCTTGGTCTCTTGAGAGTCCTCCTCGTCATTTTGGTCTTCATTTTGTTCCGGATGTGAATAGTTTGGTAGTTGACCGTTTTTTGCCAATGTTGCAATGCTTCGTTTAATTTCTTGATTATACATGTTTTGTTCTTGTTGTCGGAATGGTTTTAAGTACCCGGAACGTGCTAATGCCTCTAACGAGCGTTTATTATACGGGAGCGCCCCACTTCGAGCTAACGAACTAAGTGAACGTTTATCTTCTTCTAATAATGAATCATCTAGGGGCTGTAATCTTTCCTCCTCACATTTACTTAGCAATGCACGAAATAAGCCTCTACGCATTATGAGCGTTTCGTAAGAATGCATTTCATTTGGTGTGAGCAGTGAACGGAGCGCAAACGCAATGTCACATGCTGAAATGGGCTCCTCTGAAATTGTGTTATCTTCATATCCATTTACCTGAAAAAAAACAAAACAAAGAATATAAATATCAGTAGGATTACAAATTACGACGCGAGTATAACATTAATATATTTTTAATTTTTGGTTTTGGTTTAATTTTGGGCTTATTAGAGTATTTGCCTATTATTTGCTTAGCGAAATTTGTAAGTGGTTTTGGATGAGCAATAGATGGTTAGTCTATTTGCATGTTTCGAATCGCAGGTACCTTCATGAGAAAAATTTATTTATTATCTTGTCATACTCATTAAGTAAGATACAAAAGAAGCAATATAATCGACCAGCTGTAGGTAAAAGAAATCGTAAAAACGTTTTACAAATGGTCACAACGTGTCCAATTGTAAAGAGTTTACTAAATTTTTATAAATGCATATACAGTAGATTTTCGTTATGAGTTCGCTTACGGCGCTGTAGGAGAATATAATTCTAAGAATTCCTTTACCCCCACTTGTGCTTAGTAGTCGACCGCCGTAACTTGCACTTCCCCTACTTTTCAAGCGTGTGAGTGTGTACTTATTTATAATCAAATAGCCCGGACGTTTAGTGTAGTATTACAATTCGTTGGAATCGGCACAAAATCTACCTATTTTTAATAAATATATTTACTAATATTTTCTAAATGCGTTCTCTAGTTTGTGTGATAGGAGTTTAAACGATACTGTCAACACATATTTTCTTTAAAAAAATTTTTAAAATCTTTTGTAGAAATTGTAAATAATATTGTTAGTCAAACAAAGTTTGTAATATAATTCGCGGGATGAACGAACAAAACTTGTTTTAGTCAACTACACATGTATAATGTAAACACGGACCTATAAAGAAAATTATTTTAGTGAATAATAGGATTCTGACAGGATGATTTATGAGTTGCACTATTAAACATCAATACCAATGTTCCGGTCTTATAACGAAAAACTGAAATGAATTTTCTTCGGTCATGGAGGGGGAATTTTTACAATAGAAATATAAATCGGCGGACTCATAACGAGCGGACTCATAAAGAAAGTCGGCTGTAATATGTACTTTTAAATTGTAGAGGCCTTTAATTATGTGAAACCTCTGCCCCCTTATCTAGGCATTCCAAGTGACCTAAGATAAAACCGACTATAATCAACTCCTTGACAAACGTTCGACTGGTATACCTCATTTCAAATACAATTGATCATGCGTTATCGTTAAAAAATCGAATAATTCTTATATTACAAACAAATTAATATTCATTTCTTTTCTAAAAACAACCTGCAAATTTAAAATTTACGTAAATGCAATAATAAAAGAGATAAAGACAAGAAAACGGAAATTATTTAAATTCAAAGTGATGAAGTATGGTTAAATTTAAGTGAAATGGACCATACATCTGAAATCAAGTGAATTTTATTTGTTTTTTTAATTCTAGGAATTTTACATAAATATTAATTGTTAGCACGCCCCGGTTTAAAGTAAATTAGCTTGTTACCGTCAACCACCACTATCTATTGTCTTTAGGTAGGACTTTTTCAACTATCCGTTTCTTTCGTACAGCCGACTTCCCCCCACCACCTTGTTAACATTTTTTAGTTGACTTTTTTTTTTTGAGAAAATGTAAATTTTTATCAAAGTATAATTGCTTGAAAAAAGTGGGTTATAACATTTTAAGTCGTAAATTAAAAAATTTATTATGTGAAAAATAATATTTACTTCCGTAAATTTTCCCGAAAAAACAAGTAAGAATAAACGTTAATAAAGTTCAGTTCATATTAAAAGAAAAACTATTAGAAATGATTTCTACTTGACCAATTTTGTACAACTATTAAATGGCAGTAAATCACAAGCGAGTGGCCACGGAAAGAAGTTTATTATTCGGTTTATGATTACGGTTTAACAATTCCTGTTATTTATGTCCGACAACGGTTATTTTCAGAATTCATCATCTAGAAAAATATAAAATGAGCTTTCATATAGAAACAATACTATTATTTTACTATTTATATTTTTTTTATTATATCTGTCAGAAACATTTTACTATATATTAAAGTTTTTATCAAGTTTAGTTTTTGATATTTTCTCAAATATTCTTACATAAAATGTCTTATATGGCTGTAGGAACACTTGAAGTTTTGTACGATAATAAATTTGCAACAAGTATTTTTTAAAAAATTATTACTACACAGGGGTTCCTGTAGTTTGTTTCTTAATCTATAACTATATCCACAAAATAAAGTTTACATTCTCGAAAATAAAATCAAGCTATTATTACTGCTGAGACTACTAAAGTAGCGAAAGCATCGTGATGACTTTTGAAATATAAAAATTTTTTTGCCCCCAAAATGAAAATCCACACATTTTACGTTTTAAAGCTTCCTGCACAATTTTGGTTTCGCGTCTGTCTGTCAATCTGTGTGTCTACAAATCGCAGCAAGTGGCACAACTTTTGAACTATTCGACAGTAGCTAGATAATCCCCTACGAATTTTATAGCAATTAAAGTAACTGTAACTACAACGCTACCCCGTCCCATTAAATGTCGGTATCTTACTTGCTACTAGTCCCACTTTGCTCACATTTTGATAGTTTTTGGGCGGTTTGTCTGTAAAATATATTTTGCTATTATTTTATAATGTAGTCTTTAGATATTTTTATGAACTGTATGACGAAAATATAATGTCAGGGTTATATACTGGTGCCAAACCTCATAAAACAAAATCATAATAAGCAATATTGTACTATTCTTTAAATAACATGTCATTAATTTTCCTTTTATTAGTTTTTCGCTTAGTTTTTCGCGGAATGTTTATCAAATCTGGAACGTATTAATGTTCAACTACACTTTATTTTTTGAGAACATAAAACATATTTAAATTAATATACTTTTAGCGAATTTCCAGAATGGAATTCAGTTATTACAGCCACTGTCATGACGTGACTTGAGCCCGGGACCGGCAAAATTTGTTTTGAGGCCACCAAAAATCGAAAATAATATATACTAAAATTTATATATATATATTATATATATATATATATATATATATATATATATATATATATATATATATATATATATATATATATATATATATGTATATATATATATATATATATATATATATATATATATATATATATATCTGTGTGTGTGTCCGCACGATAACTCTCGAACGAAATGTCCTTCTTTTACAAAATTTGGTGAAAATGCTGGAAATCCCAAACTCTTGGATGAGTTCTACCGCCAAAAACGTCGGATGTTAGGAACATGGTTTTTGTTCTTGCAAAAAATTAGTTTTTTGCCAAAATTTCCACTTATTCAAAAATTTTTGCGAAATTTTTATACCATTTAAAAGAGGAGAAAAAATTATATAAAAAAGGTCTTTAAACTATTCTTCTATGTCAACTAGTTTCCAAGAAAAACTAATTTTTATAAACGTAAATTCGTTATGTTATGCAGGACGCTGCGACAGGCGTACCTATTTATTAATTAACTAGCCGTATACCTGATGGGATTTCTCATCGACAACATCTTTTTATTAGATATTCACTTTCTGCTCACTTTTAATGTTATTCAAAAGCCTAAATCAATATCCATCTTTCTAACTTCAAAAATGACGAACTTTCCATATGAACTTTCATTTCCTATTTTAACCCCTTACAGGGAATAAATTTCTAGAAAGGTTTACACTACTGACTTTTATTTATAAATAGAAGCCTAAACGTCAATTTTTATATCTGCTGTATTAAATTTCGCCCTTCTAAACCCAACAGTTTGTGCTGTGCGTTGCCTGTCAGTCAATGTTAAAGATTTTCTCAAGAATATATTATTTATTTTAATAACCATAGTAGCATATATTTATATACCACTGACTTCAAAAATAACGAATTTACATACAAATTTTCATCCCCTATTAAACCCACTTAGTAAGCGAATTTTTAAAAATCCTTTCTTAGTGCTCATCTACGTTACATAGGAACTCCTGTGCAAAATTTCATCCCAACGATTTCGGCTGTGCGTTGTCTGTCAGTCAGTCAGTCAGTGCTACAAATTTATTAAGTAGATTTTATGTTTTTTAATGATTTCGTTTTAACCAATTACCCAATGATTTAGGAACCGGATATTCAGGACCCCAATAATTAGAGTTGAATTCCAGAAAAACAATTTATTTTTTCATTAGTCAAATGTACATTTCGGAACATATGTCCCTTCTTCAGTGACCTATTTAACAATTAAAAATAAGTAAGTTACAATTGTGTTAGGTGTTTTGTAAAAAGAAAAAAAGATTGACAATGTATTTTTCTTTTAGTCTAATACATACATGTTATGAACATTGCATAAAGAATAAACATTTTATTTGAAATCTTAAAGGAAAGAATTTATTTAATTTCACAAAATTAACTATGGAAAATATAATAAGGTATATTGAAAAATTTTTTTGTATGTTATAAATATTAATATTAATCGATATTTATTTATCAAATTTTATTTTATTTGTAGTGGAGGTATATACTATATGGTCTATCTATATCATTATCGATGTATAAGGGAAATTAGTAGAAAAAACCAGCTTATTTTCAGTATTAGGAATTAAAAAAAGTTTTTGTTTTTTAATTTAAACAAACATCCGGACAGACAATAAGAATGTAAGTCAAAAAAGACAGAAATTATAAGAGAAAAAAGATTATAATAGAAAATTCAAGAGTTTACTCACCAAAATTTTAATTAATTATATTCAAGTTCCTTTCATTTAAACTTTTGCATATACATTTCTGTATATTTTTGTCCAAATATGCATTTCATAAGAAAATTGTCAAAAATTGATAAAAAGAAAAAACAAGGAACTTTTTATTAAAAAGTTTTATATATATAATAATTGACTTTAAAGATATTAAACTTAATAATTAAGTCTTAAATAAAATAATATTTTTTTAAAAAATTATATTGTGAGTACATTGTAATTGTACTGTTGTTTGACAGTAACTAACTGTTGTAATTGGTTCTATTGTTAAAGAAACTATCGTAGAAAATTCTAGACATTAAAAGTTTTTGTTTGATGTTTTTGCTTTCTTTGTCTGTCCATGTTTTCTAGAATAAACTATTGTTTACTTTAAATATATTATTGATTATGTAATGCTGTCCGTGTAAACAATGCGATCAGTTCAAATGTTTGATGACTGGTAAATAAGATTCGTCCAAAAAGGAAGACTCAATTTGTTTATTACAGTTAGTTTTATTGTTTAGTTGGATGAAAAAACTTTCACTTAGCAATCTTTTCCTGTAGTTTGCTTCCTTATCCAAAACTTTAACTTTTTCAAAATCAAAGATGTGATCATTATTAATTGAATGTTCCGCTAAGCCTGTGGATTCTTTTCCTCTCTTTATGTCATATTTATGTTGAGTTAATCTATTATTTAATTTTTGACTAGTTTGTCCAAAATAACAAAGGTCGCATTGTTTGCATGGAATTTTATAAATTACATTGTGCATTTGTTTATTTTCAATTTTTGATCTTTTTTTATTATATGTTGATTCTATTGTGTTTGTAAAAGAAAAAGTTACTTTGTTATCACTAAATTTTTCTATAGCTGGTTTAATTCTTTTTGTGAATCTGTTATATGGAAAGCATATTAGGTTATTATAGTTTATTTCTTTTTCATTGGAATTTGAATTAAAATTATTTGTTTCTGTA
This sequence comes from Brachynemurus nebulosus, assembly GCA_035578155.1. Lineage (NCBI taxonomy): Eukaryota > Metazoa > Arthropoda > Insecta > Neuroptera > Myrmeleontidae > Brachynemurus > Brachynemurus nebulosus. Next base: position 61,981 of record JAPWDM010000018.1, on the reverse strand, counting down.
GAATTATATGCTTTATGAATAACTTTTTCTTTTATTGAATTTATTAGATTTAGTGGATAGTTGTTTCTAGTTAGTATTGATATTGCTTTTTTTATTGCATATTTTCTGTTTTTGACACTGCTTAGATGTACAGCCCTATGAAACATGTTTTGTATTATATTGTTTTTTATATATTGTGGATGATTGGAATGGAAATTAATTAATCTATCTGTATAACTAGTTTTCCTGTGCCAAGTGGTATTTAAACAATTGTATTTATCTTTCTTAATTAACGTATCTAAAAATGTAATTTGATTATTTTCTTCAATTTCGATAGTGAACTGTAGGGCTGGATGGTAATTATTAAAAGTGTTTTTGATTTTTTCAATTAATGTTAATGGGGCACAAGAAAGAATATCATCTACATAGCGAAAGAAAAAAGAAGGGTCCCATTCTTTAATTTTATTTATGCTGATATTACAGAGATAGTCCATAACATAAGATGCTAAAACAGGACTCAGTGAATTTCCCATTGGACAGCCAAAACATTGTTTATAGTATTTATCTTGAAATTTAAAAAAGTTATTTTCTACTATCAATTCTATTCCTTCAATAAAAGTTTCTTTAGTTAAGTTAGTGAATTCTTTAATTTTATTCCATTGTTTTTTAATGATTGCTGTTGCTAATTTAATCGGAATGTTAGTATATAAAGATTTTACATCCAATGAAAACAGTTTTTCTTCAGAATTTTTTAATTGTATGTTTTTAATTTTATTGACAAATTCATATGAGTTTTTTATGGAAAATTCACTGTGTTCAGCTTCGCTAAGTATTTTAGAGAAAAATTTGGATAATTCTTGAATTGGAGATTCAATTTGACTTACTATGGGTCTTAAAGGGATTCCCTCTTTGTGTATTTTAGGTAGAAAGTAAATTTCTGGTAATGTTTTTCCTGATTTAATTATTTTAGTTTTTGTTATGTTGTCAATGTATTTACATTTGTATAATTTTTCAGTGAATATTTTGACTTTTTTAGAAACAACTTCCACAGGGTCTTTTCTTATGTTTAAGTATGTATTTTTGTCATTAAGATGTATTTCTGCTTTTTCATTATATTCAGATCCAAAATCGAAAATAATATATACTAAAATTTATATATATATATTATATATATATATATATATATATATATATATATATATATATATGTATATATATATATATATATATATATATATATATATATATATATATATATATATATATATATATATATATATATATATCTGTGTGTGTGTCCGCACGATAACTCTCGAACGAAATGTCCTTCTTTTACAAAATTTGGTGAAAATGCTGGAAATCCCAAACTCTTGGATGAGTTCTACCGCCAAAAACGTCGGATGTTAGGAACATGGTTTTTGTTCTTGCAAAAAATTAGTTTTTTGCCAAAATTTCCACTTATTCAAAAATTTTTGCGAAATTTTTATACCATTTAAAAGAGGAGAAAAAATTATATAAAAAAGGTCTTTAAACTATTCTTCTATGTCAACTAGTTTCCAAGAAAAACTAATTTTTATAAACGTAAATTCGTTATGTTATGCAGGACGCTGCGACAGGCGTACCTATTTATTAATTAACTAGCCGTATACCTGATGGGATTTCTCATCGACAACATCTTTTTATTAGATATTCACTTTCTGCTCACTTTTAATGTTATTCAAAAGCCTAAATCAATATCCATCTTTCTAACTTCAAAAATGACGAACTTTCCATATGAACTTTCATTTCCTATTTTAACCCCTTACAGGGAATAAATTTCTAGAAAGGTTTACACTACTGACTTTTATTTATAAATAGAAGCCTAAACGTCAATTTTTATATCTGCTGTATTAAATTTCGCCCTTCTAAACCCAACAGTTTGTGCTGTGCGTTGCCTGTCAGTCAATGTTAAAGATTTTCTCAAGAATATATTATTTATTTTAATAACCATAGTAGCATATATTTATATACCACTGACTTCAAAAATAACGAATTTACATACAAATTTTCATCCCCTATTAAACCCACTTAGTAAGCGAATTTTTAAAAATCCTTTCTTAGTGCTCATCTACGTTACATAGGAACTCCTGTGCAAAATTTCATCCCAACGATTTCGGCTGTGCGTTGTCTGTCAGTCAGTCAGTCAGTGCTACAAATTTATTAAGTAGATTTTATGTTTTTTAATGATTTCGTTTTAACCAATTACCCAATGATTTAGGAACCGGATATTCAGGACCCCAATAATTAGAGTTGAATTCCAGAAAAACAATTTATTTTTTCATTAGTCAAATGTACATTTCGGAACATATGTCCCTTCTTCAGTGACCTATTTAACAATTAAAAATAAGTAAGTTACAATTGTGTTAGGTGTTTTGTAAAAAGAAAAAAAGATTGACAATGTATTTTTCTTTTAGTCTAATACATACATGTTATGAACATTGCATAAAGAATAAACATTTTATTTGAAATCTTAAAGGAAAGAATTTATTTAATTTCACAAAATTAACTATGGAAAATATAATAAGGTATATTGAAAAATTTTTTTGTATGTTATAAATATTAATATTAATCGATATTTATTTATCAAATTTTATTTTATTTGTAGTGGAGGTATATACTATATGGTCTATCTATATCATTATCGATGTATAAGGGAAATTAGTAGAAAAAACCAGCTTATTTTCAGTATTAGGAATTAAAAAAAGTTTTTGTTTTTTAATTTAAACAAACATCCGGACAGACAATAAGAATGTAAGTCAAAAAAGACAGAAATTATAAGAGAAAAAAGATTATAATAGAAAATTCAAGAGTTTACTCACCAAAATTTTAATTAATTATATTCAAGTTCCTTTCATTTAAACTTTTGCATATACATTTCTGTATATTTTTGTCCAAATATGCATTTCATAAGAAAATTGTCAAAAATTGATAAAAAGAAAAAACAAGGAACTTTTTATTAAAAAGTTTTATATATATAATAATTGACTTTAAAGATATTAAACTTAATAATTAAGTCTTAAATAAAATAATATTTTTTTAAAAAATTATATTGTGAGTACATTGTAATTGTACTGTTGTTTGACAGTAACTAACTGTTGTAATTGGTTCTATTGTTAAAGAAACTATCGTAGAAAATTCTAGACATTAAAAGTTTTTGTTTGATGTTTTTGCTTTCTTTGTCTGTCCATGTTTTTTAGAATAAACTATTGTTTACTTTAAATATATTATTGATTATGTAATGCTGTCCGTGTAAACAATGCGATCAGTTCAAATGTTTGATGACTGGTAAATAAGATTCGTCCAAAAAGGAAGACTCAATTTGTTTATTACAGTTAGTTTTATTGTTTAGTTGGATGAAAAAACTTTCACTTAGCAATCTTTTCCTGTAGTTTGCTTCCTTATCCAAAACTTTAACTTTTTCAAAATCAAAGATGTGATCATTATTAATTGAATGTTCCGCTAAGCCTGTGGATTCTTTTCCTCTCTTTATGTCATATTTATGTTGAGTTAATCTATTATTTAATTTTTGACTAGTTTGTCCAAAATAACAAAGGTCGCATTGTTTGCATGGAATTTTATAAATTACATTGTGCATTTGTTTATTTTCAATTTTTGATCTTTTTTTATTATATGTTGATTCTATTGTGTTTGTAAAAGAAAAAGTTACTTTGTTATCACTAAATTTTTCTATAGCTGGTTTAATTCTTTTTGTGAATCTGTTATATGGAAAGCATATTAGGTTATTATAGTTTATTTCTTTTTCATTGGAATTTGAATTAAAATTATTTGTTTCTGTAGAATTATATGCTTTATGAATAACTTTTTCTTTTATTGAATTTATTAGATTTAGTGGATAGTTGTTTCTAGTTAGTATTGATATTGCTTTTTTTATTGCATATTTTCTGTTTTTGACACTGCTTAGATGTACAGCCCTATGAAACATGTTTTGTATTATATTGTTTTTTATATATTGTGGATGATTGGAATGGAAATTAATTAATCTATCTGTATAACTAGTTTTCCTGTGCCAAGTGGTATTTAAACAATTGTATTTATCTTTCTTAATTAACGTATCTAAAAATGTAATTTGATTATTTTCTTCAATTTCGATAGTGAACTGTAGGGCTGGATGGTAATTATTAAAAGTGTTTTTGATTTTTTCAATTAATGTTAATGGGGCACAAGAAAGAATATCATCTACATAGCGAAAGAAAAAAGAAGGGTCCCATTCTTTAATTTTATTTATGCTGATATTACAGAGATAGTCCATAACATAAGATGCTAAAACAGGACTCAGTGAATTTCCCATTGGACAGCCAAAACATTGTTTATAGTATTTATCTTGAAATTTAAAAAAGTTATTTTCTACTATCAATTCTATTCCTTCAATAAAAGTTTCTTTAGTTAAGTTAGTGAATTCTTTAATTTTATTCCATTGTTTTTTAATGATTGCTGTTGCTAATTTAATCGGAATGTTAGTATATAAAGATTTTACATCCAATGAAAACAGTTTTTCTTCAGAATTTTTTAATTGTATGTTTTTAATTTTATTGACAAATTCATATGAGTTTTTTATGGAAAATTCACTGTGTTCAGCTTCGCTAAGTATTTTAGAGAAAAATTTGGATAATTCTTGAATTGGAGATTCAATTTGACTTACTATGGGTCTTAAAGGGATTCCCTCTTTGTGTATTTTAGGTAGAAAGTAAATTTCTGGTAATGTTTTTCCTGATTTAATTATTTTAGTTTTTGTTATGTTGTCAATGTATTTACATTTGTATAATTTTTCAGTGAATATTTTGACTTTTTTAGAAACAACTTCCACAGGGTCTTTTCTTATGTTTAAGTATGTATTTTTGTCATTAAGATGTATTTCTGCTTTTTCATTATATTCAGATCCAAAATCGAAAATAATATATACTAAAATTTATATATATATATTATATATATATATATATATATATATATATATATATATATATATATATATATATATATATATATATATATATATATATATATATATATATATATATATCTGTGTGTGTGTCCGCACGATAACTCTCGAACGAAATGTCCTTCTTTTACAAAATTTGGTGAAAATGCTGGAAATCCCAAACTCTTGGATGAGTTCTACCGCCAAAAACGTCGGATGTTAGGAACATGGTTTTTGTTCTTGCAAAAAATTAGTTTTTTGCCAAAATTTCCACTTATTCAAAAATTTTTGCGAAATTTTTATACCATTTAAAAGAGGAGAAAAAATTATATAAAAAAGGTCTTTAAACTATTCTTCTATGTCAACTAGTTTCCAAGAAAAACTAATTTTTATAAACGTAAATTCGTTATGTTATGCAGGACGCTGCGACAGGCGTACCTATTTATTAATTAACTAGCCGTATACCTGATGGGATTTCTCATCGACAACATCTTTTTATTAGATATTCACTTTCTGCTCACTTTTAATGTTATTCAAAAGCCTAAATCAATATCCATCTTTCTAACTTCAAAAATGACGAACTTTCCATATGAACTTTCATTTCCTATTTTAACCCCTTACAGGGAATAAATTTCTAGAAAGGTTTACACTACTGACTTTTATTTATAAATAGAAGCCTAAACGTCAATTTTTATATCTGCTGTATTAAATTTCGCCCTTCTAAACCCAACAGTTTGTGCTGTGCGTTGCCTGTCAGTCAATGTTAAAGATTTTCTCAAGAATATATTATTTATTTTAATAACCATAGTAGCATATATTTATATACCACTGACTTCAAAAATAACGAATTTACATACAAATTTTCATCCCCTATTAAACCCACTTAGTAAGCGAATTTTTAAAAATCCTTTCTTAGTGCTCATCTACGTTACATAGGAACTCCTGTGCAAAATTTCATCCCAACGATTTCGGCTGTGCGTTGTCTGTCAGTCAGTCAGTCAGTGCTACAAATTTATTAAGTAGATTTTATGTTTTTTGCAATAATTTTTGTATTAATTTTTAATTTTTAATAAAAAATACGTGTACGATGAAGTTGTGTGCCGCACACCATTGAAAGCGTATTATTTTTTTTTTTTTTGCTTATTATTTCAAATTAGTATCTACTTGATTTTTATTGTTTAGAAATTATGAGTAATTTGAGATTTTTTTATTTAATGTTTTATTTTTATTGAATTAGATAATCTCGACAAGTTATTGTATAACCAGAGATTTTTTTATTTTACGATCTACTGAAAAAGCTTGCGAAGATAAATTTAAATGGTTTCTAAATCAAGCCAATTTATTTTTGTAACCATGGATACTTAACACGTTTCCGATTATAACCTATAATGACAAAACGTTCAATTCGTACATTGTTTTGACAGCTTACACTTTCTATGGAATTATTGACTGAGTTAATTAGATTTTGATTTGACGTCTTATAGTGTCAATGACTGTGAACCGGTTAAAAATCCTTGGCTTTTAGCCTCGGATTCTCAAATTAGATTCAAGGACACAAAACTTGCACATATACTAATATGTATTATTATTTGTTTAATAAAGTATTTACATATTTATGTGCAGAAGACTACACAGTAATTACATAATACAATTTAATATTAATTTTTATATTATTTTATCATTTTGTATTTTTTAATTTCGCTAATTGCTGTTTAAATGATTCCGAAAATATTATATGTAGCTTGAAGAAATTTGTTTACCGAACAATTGGTTTAATGTGAATTAAACATTAGTAAAAAATATCATTTATTTTTGGAAAAAAAGATCATATTTCGAACAAACAACAGTGATGGAAGAGTTACTCTTCTATTCTATTATTTTCAAATTAGTTTTTTTTTATTAAATTCATAAATTGTTTAACCGTTGATATTTAAATAACAAAAATCACTGACCTTTGAATTTATTTCCGGGACTATAAAATATAAATCTATATAGATCTGTAGTAAAAAGGCCAAAAAGGCTCTCTGATATAATGTAAATGTTACAGAAGAGACGAAATAGTTTAAAGAGACAAAATACGTATATTATCATAATTGGGAATTGTGACTAAAAAAATGAAAAAAATAGCAATTTTTCGTTTGGAAGTTTTGCTACTAAACGATTAATGTTTCCATCAGCGCTTCATAAGCATATGGAGAATCTTTTTTCTTGATGAAATTTTTCTAAGTTATCACAGATGGTTCCATCTGCTCATTTTGTCAACTTTAGCATTCTTGAGCTAAGAATTATACCGTTTTGCCATTTCAAGGATATTACTTTTTGATACTTTTTTCTGACAAAAAAGCAATTTCAATAAATACTTCAGATGGATCCTTTTGCCTTTTTACTACCGAGATAGTGCTTGAGTTATTTTTAATGTTCTGCCTCACGATTTGCAAAACGGGACAATAATAGAAATATTTCAGTGTCCTTCAGTCTATCACGGACGTAACGTTAAATTCTGGGTTAATGTTGGATTTTTGTCGTTTTGATCTTAATAGCGTGTTGTGCGCTTATAGTTTTCTGTCTAAATTATCTAAATATAGTGGGAAAATGAATGAAAACTTTGAGTAAATTGCCTTAAAATGAGTCACATTACTTTAATTTGCGTATCCTATTACCCACAACAATTAGTTTATAAAATAATACGAAACATAGAGCGGATATTATTATGCAATTTTTGTACACTAGAAGCGCTATGATCGATTTCATACTCCCTTTCAATACTCGGCATGATACGAATAGTAGTAGTGATTGCATAGAAAAGACCGCATAAAAACAGTTTTTATTGTATTTTAATTTATATTAATCAGTTATACGTATATTTTTTATGAGTAATTTCTAACATACACAAAGCCTAAGCATACTAAAACTTGATTTTTGATTTCCGTGTACGATGACGTATACAAGTCCTCAAAAGCGTCTATTTCATAAGAACCTAATTTTTTCTTGTGTCTTCTTTACCTTTTTTGTTATTATCCGCCATATTCTAAAACAGAATGTCATAAATATGGACATTATTGAAACTTGTACGTTTGAAAAAGGCTACCTGACAATATAAAACATCTACCTTTTGCACAAATACACACCAAGCTTTTAATATTAGTATTTTATCGTAAACAATGTACCTTACATATTTATGTCTACGAAAGTAAAAAAAAAAGAAAAGAATTCTAATGTTATTTATAGAAAAAAGAATATGAAAGGAGTTAAGAGCCTTTGAATAGCATCCATTGCTAATATAAAGAGGAAACAAAATGATATAAAGATGAAAAGATGAAAAAACAATGACATAATCGGCTTTTATCAATTTCCTGCAATATACCATACACACAATAGTTTATTTTCTAACGTAGTAGGTATATAAGGCTCATTTCAGACCAAACCAGTCAAGTCTTCTCAAGTCCAGTCAAGTCACGTCAAGTCCAGATGCGTCAAGTGAAGCTAGTCAGGTGCTTTCAGATAGACCAAGTCAAGTCAAATCAGTCAGTTTAAATTAGTTATTACTTGATATTTGAAAATGGATGTTGTATTAATTAATACAATAATAATAATGCGGAGGTTAAAATCATAAATTTTTGGATAATTTCTAATAAGTAATATTAATTGTTCTAAGTCCATGTTTGACAATGATTTAAGGATTTAACGTCTGAATAATGTATTATTTGAAAAAATAAAATATACTACATAATATGCATGCATAATATATTATACCAGAAATGACATAAGAAATATGCTCTATGATTTGATTTATACACAACACACCACACACATATATAATATATATGTATCTCTTAATACGCATGTACAATGGACAGATGACTTACGCTGACTGATGAAAAAATTCAACTTGTTGAGTCGTTGACTGGACTGACGGTGACTTGACTTGACTTGACTGGACGCGACTGATTATATTTTAAAGCAAAAATACAATTTATGTTGTAATTGCATTGAATCGGTGTATGCTGAATCAAGATGCGTCAAACTTGACGTGACTTGGCTGGACGCGACTCGCTTGGTGTGAAATGGGCCTAAAACGTGTATCTTTTCTTTTCAGCACACATTATAATAGTTTTTGCCCAACTGCCCCAGTAGGAGGGTTATGTCTTTGAGTTGCAGGCATATGTATGTATGTAAGTATAGATCTATATTTGTGGGGCAGCTTGCAGTCCAAACAGCTTGATAGATTCCGATAAAGCAGGTGTCGTTGAATTTGCATATAATTGATTCGCGATAGGATAGAAGAAATGTCAAAATTATTCTCCTAAGGGGGTAAAATAGAGGATGAAAATTTATATAGAAAACTATTGGTTCTAAAAAACGGAAAATTTTGCACAGGGGTTTCTTATATAACGTATAGTAGGTGAGCGCTACAAAGAGATTTTTGGAAACACGCCCCTTAAATGATAAAATAATAGAGAATGAAAATTTATATGGAAATAGCTGTTGTGCGCAACTTCGTCCGCGTGAAGTTGATGACGACATAGTTGATACAAATAGTTGATTTTTAACATCCTCACGTGGAGGTGCAGCTATGGAAATGAATTTTTTCCACGTGCACCATCCTGAAATATACCGCTAAAGAGAGCTCTTAAAATTAAATTGAGATTACCTTTACTATTTTTCAATTTAAAGCACCGTTGACGAATATTAAACTTTAAAGTGGCGTTGAAAGAGAAATTTCTTGATTTCTGCATATGCCCGGGTATATATGTTTTTGATTATTTTGATTTTTTTGATATGCAACAGTCATATAGGTACAGACTTGGGCCGACCAAAAATAGAACCTGACACAAAGTTAACTTGCGGGCCCTTGAAACAGATTTCGTACAACAATATAACATTTATTGTACTTTGCTGCTTTCATATGTGGTAGGATGACTAGTGATATTGTATTTATGATGACCTACTAAAAACGACTTGGCAATTTTGAACAAATGGTAAATTCTCACGGGATTGTGGTTGCTCAACAAAGTTACCGACTATGTGTTCTCGAAATATACAAAATTCTTATAAACAAAATTTCAAATGAATGAAACTTTTTAAATGAAATCCACGGTTGGTCTCATTTTCTTTATAATTTTAATTTATAACCGTAAGAGAAAACATACCTACATATTATATGTGATTTTTATTTTGTTTTGTATATTTTTTGATATTGAACTGCTGTGACCTTACTACTTTTGGTACAAAACGTTGTAGCATTACTACTTTTCGTAAAGAATCGCTGCAACCTTACTACTTTTGGTATAAAATGATGTTATCTTACTGCTTTTCGTATAGAATCCTTGTAACATCACTACTTTTCTTGGTATTGAGCTACTGCTATCTATTTGCTACTTTTGATATATAAATTTAATGGATTTATATATTTTTAGCGAAATTCAGATTTTATAGCAGCTTTTATGGTAAAACTTGAGCCCGGGACTATAATAGCAATTTGTGTTGGAGCCTCTGGAACCCGAAAATGACCTTCACTAAAATTTATATATATATATATATATATATATATATATATATATATATATATATATATATATATATATATATATATATATATATATATATATATATAGGGTGTCCCAAAAATCAACGATATCCCTTGGAGGGATGATCGACCAGCTCATGCCTGACCAGAATATCAAAATATTGTCTGGTTTTAAGATATTGGAACTTTTATGGATTTTGGAAAAATCGACAATTTTGATCAGATTTTCGAGTACCACAGCTGCAAGATTAGATTTTCTGAATTCTAATTTTTATTACGCAACCCTGAAGAGTCCTTTTGTAGTTCACAATCCAAAGTAAGGGTCATATGCCTATAATCTTGGAAAAAATAAATCTTTTTTGCCGATTCATAAATAATTTATTTTATGAGCTAATTTTGACTCTTCATGCTGTAAAAGAAATGTACCACCTTACCCAAGCAAGTTATGTTAAGAGATTGCTCATTTATTGTAGTTTTTAAAATAGTCCATAAAATGTTTCGCTTTACTTTAGAAAAAAAGATGTTGCTATTTTATTGCAAAAAAATGTCATTTTGAAATTATTTCAATAATTACTTTCAAATTATTTCAGTTACTTGCAGACACTTTTATGCCTGCGTAAACCGAAGATAGATGATGACCGAAGACAGAAAGTGGACAGGTAGTAGATTTGCATTGGTGTGTAAATCTTGCTTCCTAGTGACTACGCTAATCATGTCAAATTTTGCCGAAGTATGTTACAAAAACTCAGAGAAAACCCAGAATTCTTAGATAAAATTTTATGGATGAATGAAGGCACATTCAAAAAGGATGGATTCATAGATTCAAAATCTTCGTAGTTATGCGATCGATAATCCACACTCAGTTACGAGAAGAAGGATCACAATATCACTTTAAGGTAAATTTGTGAATCGGAACAATGAACGGTGAAATAATAGGTCCTTTTAAATGGGCTGGAAATCTGACGCAATTGATCACAATTTTTTAAAAAATTAACTCCCTAATCTTTTAGAAAATGGTCCTTTGGCCACACGCGGAGAAGGTGGTTTCAAAATGGTGGCTGTCCAGCTCGTTATGTACCTGAATTAAAAAATTTTTCAATCCAAGCTTATCCTCAGAAATGGATAGGTCGTCTTGATCCCGTATTGTGACCACTTCGGTTTCCGGATTTAAATCCACTAGACTTTTTTTTACTGCAATTACTTAAAGAGGAAAGTCTATGCAAAACCAATAAATAATTTAAATGAGCTAAGACATCGCATTAATGAATGTGCACAATAACTAAAATGTGCAAGACGAATAAAAAGATCTTTTTCCAGAAGATACTCCGGCCACATTCGACTTGGCGGTAGACAGTTTGAACACATTCGTTGATTTCCAATGTTATGTTTAATTTCAAATAAATATCCGTACCTACTTTAATTTAATAAATATTTTCATTCGAATTCTTATATTTTTTTAATTGTCACTATCTATCTCACTCTAACCAATGTAATTTTACTACCTGTCCAATTTCTGTTCGCGGTCATCATCTATCTTCGGTTTATCCAGGCATAAAATATCTGCAAGTAACTGAAATAATTTGAAAGTAATTATTGAAATAATTTAAAAATGACATTTTCTGCAGTAAAATAGCAATATTTTTTTCTAAAGTAAAGCGAAACAAATTTTAGACCATTTTAAAAACTACAATAAATGAGCAATCTTTAAACATAACTTGCCCGGGTAAGGTCGTATATTTCTTTTACGGTATGAAGAGTCAAACTTAGCTCATAAATAAAAATTATTTATGAATGCGCAAAAAGGATTTATTTTTTCCAAGATTATAGGTATATTACCCTTGCTTTGGATTGTGAACTACAAAGGACTCTTCAGGGTTGCGTAATAAAAATTAGAATTCAGAAAATCTAGTATTGCAGCTGTGGTACTCGGAAATCTGATCAAAATTGTAGATTTCTCGAAATTCATAAAAGTGTCAATACCTTGAACACCAGCGATATTTTACAGGACAATATTTTGATATTCTGGTCGGGCATGAGCTGGTCTATCATCCCTCCAAGGGATATCGTTGACTTTTGGGACACTCTGTATATATTAGGGTGTGTCAAAAAAAAAATTTCTTGTTTTTTTCTCCCTCTCCGCTCAAAATATCGTAGGATATGTCTAAACAAACAGCCTCACCAAAGCGCAGCTCAAAATTCCAATTTTTAGAGGTGCATCATCACACCTAAGTTTTTCCCATTTGAGCGTCTGTAACTTTGTAACTATTTGTAATACGAAAAATTTGTAAGGAACCTTTTTGTAAAGCGTCAATGGAACTCTGTTAATGGAATTTTTTAAAGCGTCAATGCCCAGAAGTAGGTTTTTTGGGCCCTTCTGACAAAAAGTGTCCCAAGTGTTAAAAACATTAGAAATCAAAGGTTTTTTTTATATCATTCCGAAGAAGGCGACAAAATAGATAAAAGATGTTCTCTGGTCCATTTTACTGCGTGAAGCTGTTTTTCAGAAAAATTAAAAAAAAATTTCAAAATTTTGGGTTAAAGATTTTTTGTTCTTGTTTAATATACCCAATATTGTTCAGTTTAATTATATGCATACCGTAGAGCAATGTTTATATTACCCGCATTATGTATAAAAAACCTTTGATCAGATTGATTATAAAATACTAGAAATAATGTCTGATAATGATAAGAGAATCATTATACTATAAAATTTGATTAATTAGACTGTAATTATTCTTTAATCGAATAAATGTTTTACATTACTTACCAGTATAAAGGTGTTTTTATATATCTACACACAAACTAAACGATTGGCCAAATCAAAATCGTCATTTTGTTTTTGTTTTAAATTCAAATAATATGAGGTGTTCTAAAACAAAACTCGCCTAATTCATACAAAACGAGCTATTTAACAAAAAAATGGAAAAGACAAGTTTTATCACAACTTACTGGTCAGTTTTGCTATAATTTGAAGTAAAACCACTTTTTGATTAACATGCTATGCAATTATAGCGTAATTATGAAATAATTACGAACGGCAATCTCATTCTCAGAGGTAAAATCTCAAAATATTTTCTTCTTTATCGAGATCAATAAAAACCAAATCACAATCGATAAATATCCAAAAAATTAGAAAAAAATTGACACTGTGGTGACATCTACCGAAATACAAAAGTTTCTCTAAGTTGTTGGTCTCCTTGCTAATTGATTCACAATAATTACTATTTCAATTTCATTTAAATTCTATAATTATGTAACAAAATTAATAAACAAATTTTCGAAAAACAAGTGGTTTAAATAGGAATCGAGGCGAGCGATTTACTCTCTCTCGCGTCGACCGGCGGAGGGAATAGATCAATATGAATTGTTAAATAAAAGTATTGTACCTACAAAATGTTTTCGGTCGAAGCAACGATTTTTATTCGGACTACAAATTTAAGATGAGTATTTAAAAAATTTGTATTAACCTTTAACCGGTAAGGTGATGTCTGTGAGTCGTATACAAATATATTCTTTCAGTTTTCTTGCTCCCTGCTTGTTTTTGTTAACTGAACGTTTGTGTATATTTTTATGGTTTAGGGCAAATTTTACCCTACTGGCGTAAGGGAAGTGCTTCTTGATACATGCATATACGTGTGGTCTCCAGTTTTGGCTATCTATCACTTTACCGTGATTATTATAGAAATTCACGTTACCGGTTAAGGGTTAATAATGTAACAGTGAAAATTATTCAACATAGGTAATCTTTTAGTAAGGTTAGTAAAATATTTTTTTAGCAAATTATACTCGTAATTTAAATGTAGTTTAAATAAAATTTATATCTAATATCACGCCGTACTGTGCAAAAACATTTTCATTTCCGACACAGTCTAAGCCTCGTCGGTGGAAAAATAATAAAAAAAATTTCGCCACCGATCACTAAATTGTAGTGATGAGCAAAATTAGTATTGGTCTTGCAGTCTTGTCTTGGTCTTGCATTTTTTGCAAGACCAAGACCAAGACCAAGACTATGCATACCAAGAGCAAGACCAAGACCAAGACTATAAGTATGGCAGCAAGACCAATACCAAGACTCAAGTGAGCAAGACCAAGACAAAAGCAAGAAAAAAGCAAGACTCTTGCTAAACTATTTAAATAGTTTGAAAGTATAATTAATACCGTAAAGAGAGAAAATTCTGATTTTAGAAGAAAAAAATTCGGTAATAAAAAACTGCACGCTCAAAAAGAAATTTTTGAATCAAAGAAAATTTTTTTTAATTAAAGAAGTAATTTCTTTCAATACGCACAAAGAAACTATTTCTTTAGTGGTAGAAAGAAATTTCTTTAATTTTATTTCTTTGGACTAAATAAGTTTAATCTTCAGATTGAAAAAAGTGAATTTCTTTGATGACAGAAACAGATTTCTTTAAAATTAGTTTCTTTGAATTAATAAATTTATTTCTTCAAATTTAGAAAAAAAGTGAATTTTTTTAAGAGCAAATTCTAAATTCAAAAAAATTGATTTCTTTAAAATAAAATATTTTTAAGGTTTCAAATAAAAACTTTTTTTGCTTTAAATAACTTTTTATTTGGTTCAATAAAAATAAATTTTTTAGACAAATAATAATTCTTTTTTCTCTTTTACTTTTTTATTTTTTACTTAAAAAATTACTACTAGAATAATAATTAAATGAAAGAAAAATTTTAGTACACTATTACATTTCGTATAATTGTCTGAACAAAAAGAAAAAATAAGTAGGGATATAAAATTAAAAAAAACAAACAACGAAAATTATTTATTTGTTGAAATTACATCGCAGTTTTAAAAAGTATATATCAAAATTATAAAAATACATAATTATTAGGTATGCTGAGTAGAAAAGGACCACGCAGGCCAAAAATTAACTAGAGTAAAAAAAATAACTTATCAGAAAAGATTTATTTTGAAAATTGAATTTTAGGAGCAGTAGCCTGTAACTTTTTTTTATTTTGGTAGCTAAGCCATTGACTTTAGAAGTTTAATAGAACAATTTGTCCATGTAACAAGACCAAGACTAGATTTTGGATATAAGCTACCAACTTCCAAATTTCAATAAAATCAGTTTCAAGTTTCCGCGTAATTCTTGCTCGAACCGGTTTTTGTATGTGATAGATAAAAAATTCAAAAATTGTTGTTTTGACAACGAAATCAGTACCTATTGGTGATAATTAAATGTGCATTTATAGCCCCAGGGCGGAGACCCCGGGACACTTCCCATGTGGAGGCCCCCTTGGAAAATTTCTAATATTTTTTCAAAAAGTGAGGTTGACAAGTAAAAAATAATTCTATTTTATTCATTATTTTTGAATTTGTGGAGACCCCTATTGTGTGAAAGCCCCGGAGAACGTGCCCCAAGTGCCCTTATGTAAATCTGGCTCTGGATAGCCCTGGATCAAAAGATGATTGGGCACTAGCAGTCGAAACCGAAACAGTAAAAGGTGATGTACATCTAGTCCATGTGCGTTTATTTTTTATAAAAATTCCTACAAAAATAAAAAAAAAAGGTAAGAGGAGTACCAAACAGAAAAATTTTAAGTCATAGATATGTCTTATAGTGAGTGCAATACACTTACAGACAACAACAAAGTAGTAAATAGTAAGTAAACTAGCTATTTTTTGGTTTAGTCAATTATGATCATTTGCACCCAGTCAAAAAACAGATCCATGTTTATACAATCGTTTTTACTCGAAATCTTCAAAATCATTATTTATACTTTCAGAAAAAACTATAAAAGTAACCAAAAAATCCTTTCGGCCACTTACTGATTATATATTAGAGTTTAGAAAAGCTTTATTTTTTGTAATTTTAAAAACAAAATGGCTATGTACAGCACTTCAAACCAAGATTACTTTTTTCGAAGGTACTAATTAGCCCGCAGTAGAACTGACGAACGTCGGTATGTAGAACAAAATAAAATTTTTCTCACTGTCAGCATGTGTTTTGTCACAAAAGCACACATGGACATTAAAAAATATCGATTTTTTCAAATTTGACTTTGTTTTGAAACAATAAAATGGACTTTTGACGAAAAAACGGACCTTAAATGAAAATTATTGAGTTCTACTGCGTACGAATTTTAGAAACACGATTTTGAGAAAAACGCTTTTTAAAATTAAAAATCATTTTTCTATATGAATTTTTAAAGATATCGACTTTTACCATTAGCCAGTTATCCCAGCACCATATAACTGTCCTTCCGAATTGAGATAGTTTGTTTCGAGTTATTTTCGGACGATTTAGTGTTGCGCCTCGCGGTTTTTGCTACATCCGAGTTTGAATTTTCGACCACTTTGATACACAGTGCATTATCATTTCCGCACAAAAATCGTAAATATTCTAACTCACAGTTAAACCGAGTGTATCCAGAGCCTAAAAAGGCTTGATCTAAAATTTCAACAAAAAGTTTTCAAACAGATAATACTCCTTAAAGTAAAATAAAATTACTTAGAAACTTAAAAGAAATAATACTTACATGTATTTAATTTGTACTGATTTTTGCACGTATTGCTCGTGAATGTCCCTTTGTTTGCGCTCATTTTCACAATTTGAAAAGAATTATGGGAATCACTCCATTTTATTTCAAATTTTTTATTCCACTCTAACAATGTGCGTATGTAAGTACATTAACTAAAATAAATAAAAAATGTCAAATTAACTAGAATCAATACATATAGCAATACTAAAATAAACTTCACTGTAATGAAATATGGCTCTGAATTACTTTAAAAACATCATTATTTTAACGATTTACATGATTATTCTGGTTAATTTACTCAACTGTATATTGCAGCCATTTTAACTGTTTCGCACAGATAAACGTAACTGCGCATGCTCGTAAGAACAAAAAATTCTTTGTTTCAAAGCAATAATTTTTTTTGTTTCAAAGAAAACGAATTGTTCATTTGTCAGTCTATATACCTATAATGTTTTTAATTGTATTTAAGCAAAAAACACATTTGTTAAACTGTTGAAATAAATAACAATATAGAGTGCACATAATTATGACATAATTAGTAGGTTAACTAAAATATGACACGTATATATAATCCTATTTTCATAAAAAAATTTAAAATTATTAACATAGTTAACCTATACTTATTTAGAAAAATTTCAAATTGTACCAACCTTTTTAATGACTAATATCTAAAATTATTTCCATATAGTGAAATACTTTCTCCCAACACTTTTCAACTTAAAATGTTGTTTTTATCTTTCTAAAATCAGTTCTGATTTATTTTAAAAACAAATCACCATTTCAATAAATTGTTTGGTTATTTCGCTTCAATCACATGTAGCTATGTAGCCATCTTAAAATGTGCAACACTTATGTGTATAACAGTATTCTGCACATATTTATGTGACTACGCATGCTCAGAAAATAATTTCAAAGAACGCAATTGACTAGTTTTAAAAAAATTGATTCTTCAAAACATCATACAAAGAAATTTTTTCTTTAAATTGAAAAAAAACTTCTTTGGATCAAAAAAATTTCTTTTTATTCTAAAAATTTTGTTTTTTTTTCAATTTAAAAAAATTAGTTTTTTCCACTTAAAACTATTTTTTTCTTAAATTAGGAAATTTATTAAAATTAAAGAAAAAATTTCATTGAAGTAAAACAATAATTCAAAAAAATATGAATTTTTTCGTAATGAAATCACGGTATTATTTCAAAGAAACCTTTTTTGATTTAAAGAAAGAAAAATTAAAGAAATTTTCAATTTTTGCACAAAGAAATCGTTTTGAGAGTGTGCAAGAAAGTGCATAAAATGCAAGAAAGTGCATAAAATGCAAGAAAGATTATTTAGCAATACTAAGACCAAGACCAAGACCAAGACTCAAACTGCTCTAGCAAGACCAAGACCAAGATTCTTAATGCAAGAACAAGACCAAGACCAAGACTGCCAAGTCTTGGTCTTGGTCTTGCATTTGCTCATCACTACTAAATTGTAATTAGTACTAAGATAATCGTATCATGCTTAGTTTAGAAATAAATTTTGGAGTTGACTTGAATAAAGACCTAAACAAAAAAAATTAATTAAAAAATTAAAAAAGCCGACTGTGTAGAGAGCAAACTAAAACGGTAGAAACAAGATATGAAGATTCTGTTTAACTTGATACAATAAGTATGCCTCCGACTGCTTCACTTTTTAATTAATTTTTCTTTTTCTCTAAATTTTCATCTTGTTTCCACCGTTTTAGTTTGCTCTCTACGTAGTCGGGTTTTTTAATTTTTTAATTAATTTTTTTTTATTTAGGTCTTTTTAGCGTTCTTTAATTATACAAAAGAAAAACATATAAGTACCTGCGCATACAAGATTACTAAAATACTAGTTAAATTGTAAACAAATTGCTTGGTTTATTGAATGAAGAGATGTTTAGTTTAATGTTTTGTCAATAAGTTTTAGTAACACAAATTAAAAAATGAACATTTAAGTCTTGTATGAAGAGTTAAAATATTAATTAATAGTTATTAATGACAATTAAATTCTATGTAAAATATTTTTTCTACAATCTTAATAGAAAGTAGGCCTTTGCCCTCTGTGGAGAGCACAAAATGTGTATTTGCCGAAGACTGTCGTTGCCGAGCAACGAAGTACTACTTTGAGCTTTAAAGCGGCAAAGTAATACTTTGTCGCTCGCTCAACGTATATATGATTACAAATCGGGTAGACGTTGTTTATATTTTCTATGGTAACAAATAAACAGATTCTAAAATTATCGTAATCAAGTGAAATATTAATTTCATTAAATTTCAAAATAACTAGAAAATATTAATTTAAAAAAAAAATAACTAGAATTAATAAATAATAAGAAAAACAATATTT
This sequence comes from Brachynemurus nebulosus, assembly GCA_035578155.1. Taxonomy (NCBI): domain Eukaryota; kingdom Metazoa; phylum Arthropoda; class Insecta; order Neuroptera; family Myrmeleontidae; genus Brachynemurus; species Brachynemurus nebulosus. The sequence continues at coordinate 42,655 of JAPWDM010000018.1, read as the reverse complement.
AAAAAAATATGTATATATATATATATATATATATATATATATATATATATATATATATATATATATATATATATATATATGACGGAAATATTATGTAATAGTGACAGTGATTTCTCAAGTACACCTCCAGATATTTCTGAAGCTGCAAAAATTATAACATTAAAGTAAATATTAACGTCCATTATTATTTTTTCAACTATCTTTTAAATAAAAAAAAAATTATAAGATTGTAGGAAAAATTTTGTGTGTAATTCGAGCAGAAAAAGACTGGCCGCTCTCATGAGATTAACGCGCTCCGCCTGGCGGCGTCGCGCGTCAACATTCTCAATCGAGCGGCAAAGCACCATTTTGCGCTCTTAATACACAAATAACTATAATACATGATGTATAAAAGTGTAAAATATTTTAAGAAAAATTAAATTTTATTTTTGGTAAAAATATACATATTTTTTATTGTGTTTTCATCCGTTTCGTGTACATGTTAAGCCACTGCTGATTTTTCGCTACGACCATATCTGATATGTGTAACGTGTTCTTTGTATCGCACATTCAGAGGGAGCCGCGTTTGTCCGATGTTATGTTTATCACAATTTTGACAGTTAATTTTATATATTCCAGACTTTTGAAGATCCGGAGAGTCCGGATCTTCCAAGTGTGTTAGACTCGGAGGAGAGTACTGTGAAGGCATGGGTGCATAAATCGTTGTAAATATTAAATATAAAATTTAAATTTCTCGTTATTTAATTGCGACACCTCATATATATATATATATATATATATATATATATATATATATATATATATATATATATATATATATATATATATATATATATATATATATATATATATATATATATATACACTAGCGGAAATAATTAAACGATCAAAAAAAAATTCCAAATTTTTAGTGATTTTTCGAATGACTGTATCTTCGTGAAAAATGGTCGTATCGGAGTCGTAAGCAAAGCAATTTAAAGCTGGAAGTTTCTAGTTTTCAGATCTTGCGATAAAAAAATTTTCAAAGCAACGTGTATCGCTCAATCCTAATAAGTACACTGAAAAAAAAATTTCCGAAATTTTTTCGGTTTCTTTTTTTGGTCCACGGACTTGGCAAAAAATTTTCCGACTTAACCACCATAATAACTTGTTCATTCAGCTTTAATTCCCGCTGAGATATCGGACTTTGAATGGGAAATGATCGTTTCACTTTTGACCATCAATATCTCAGCAACCAATGATCACACAGAAAATTGAAGGTGTGTTTCGAAAACTCGAATAAATTCTCTACAAGGATTAGCCATTGTTTTTTCAAAAAAATTTTTTTTTTTGCATACTCTACATGAATTTGAAAAATCAAGAAAAAAAGAGCTTTTGGGGGCTTTTTGGAAAATCAAGCGCTGAATTAAAAATTTCGAGAAAACCATTGATGTTAAGTATGCCTTTTACAGTTCAATATATCCACAAAAACCTTACCGAGTTTCAATTGAATCCATCAAGCTGTTTTCTTGTTTCATTCGATTGAATTTTTGAAAAAATTAATGGATCATTTTTTTACTCTTAAACTTTCATAATCTTGAACAAAATGAAAAAACTTTTTTCACATTTTTATCAACAACAGTATTTAAATTTATAAAAATAAAATTTCTTAAAAAATTTTCAAAAAAAAAAATTTTTTACAAATTTTTCGAAAAAATTTTTCAAAAATTTTCTAAAAAATTTTTTTTTGAAAATTTTTTAAGAAATTTTCTTTTTTTTATAAATTTAAATAATCTTGTTCAAAAATTTTCGAAATCAATCCAGTTCTTTAAAATTTTTTTCCTGACATATAAACATTATTATTATGTTATTTTTCTATAATATTTAATAATATTATATCATGACATTACCTTCATTATCTTGTTCATTTAAAATTCAATAAAAAAAAATCTTCATAACATACGCTTAAAATATCTGGTTAATTTTAATTTAAAAAAATGAGACAGAGATATGTTATTTATAATACATACATAGATTTTGAATAACTAGCGTTTGTTTCACGTAAAAAAAATTAAATTTTTCTCTATTTATAAGGAACTGAGGCAGAAATATAAATTATTTATTACAATGACAAAGAGAGCAAAATAAGGCAAAAGTGAAAACTTACGATTTTCTCGAACTTACTGCTTAACATAGAAAGAAAATTATAAGAACATTTTCTTCATAATTCTTTTTTCCTTTTCAACGATGTAAAAGTCGAACTGTTTTATGATAGGATCGAATGATAAAAAATGGCTAGAAAACCTACTTCTGGGCATCCGACGTGTCTGGCTAACGAACTTAGCCGAGCCAATTCAGAATCCATTTCGCACACAAAATTTCATAAGCATTAGACATTTCGTTCGAGAGTTATCGTGGGAACACACACATATATATATATATATATATATATATATATATATATATATATATATATATATATATATATATATATAAATTTTAGTAAATATCATTTTTGTATTCTAGGGACCTCAGACATATAGTCTCGGCCTCAGATTGCGTCATGAGAACGGCTGTAATAGCTGAATTTCGAGTTTTCGAAATTCGCTAATACGAGTATGTTGATCAGTATTTTGGGAAATGCTCCATCCTTTACAATATTATATACCTTTCCTTTTTCCATGGTTAATACATACATAAAAATCGATATATTGGTCATAAGTTCTTAACAATTGTGAGTTCCGCGGTCTAATATTTTTTTCTTGTTTTTATTAAGTCTCCCCAAGAGTCTCGAACTATTTAAATTTTTTTAAAAAAATGCCGTTAATTAACAATATATATTCATGCAAACAATATATATTCATGTAAAGAAACAATATATATTCATGCAAAGAATTTTATGTTGTTAAATTACTTTTAAAATAGTGTGTTCCGATATGTCCATCCACAGCGGTACTTCACTACTGCTGCTGCTGCTAGCTTCAGCGACATCATATTTAATGTATTTAAGAGGGGGTACACATTTCCCCTATTCTGATTTTCTAAAACGAATACAGTTGTCCATGAAATTTAAATCATGAAAATTTATTGCAGGATTATTGTTGGGTCCCGAGTGCAGTTGTCCTGCGCCCGCTGTATTAGTGTAATTTTTGAAAAATTCGACTAAAAGGATATAAGTTTCTATTATAAGTTTTAAAGTAAGCTAGGAGGGGGCCATAAATAAATATGTATCAAAAAACAAAAATTAACAATATTATAAACTGTCAACCCGTGTGTCCCTACACTGTCTTCACATAATTTTTCTTTTCTCAGTTATAATTTCGTGTCGGACAGTATTAGAATTCACTTGTAGTTTATACAAAAATAAGCCTTCCAAAGATTGAAATAAAAAAGTAAAACACACTGTATTCTAGTTAATAGTATATACAAGAGAAACAAGTCACATTATTTTCGTGTCAATAGAGATATACGTACATAATATATTATTATGTACGAAGTTCGTAAATTTAATTATATTGACAAGATGAAAGAAGTGAATGCAGTTAGATAAAGACAACTTCGCCAGTTAATAATAATGTTATCGTCATGTTTACCGATATAGTATAAAGCTCGGCGCGACGCGGCCAAGGGAATACGACCGTATGAAAAGTTGTATCTTTATATTTTGATTCGCAACACCATGCTACAACAAAGCTACCCACTGACGACATAACACGGAAAAAGCACGAAAGCTTTTTTTTCCTTTTTATTTATCAAATAGAAAAATCTTATTATACATGATGAAATAAAGTTTAACAATTACACAACACCATAACGGTAAAAAAGTATTTAAATAGGAAGTAAGTTTAAATGTACGTAAAGAAGATTAATTATTGAGAGGCGAGTAAAACTCACTTCTTTCCAATATGTCAGTTTCATACCTCACGTATAGCGTAAAATTTATATGAAACTAGTTTTAAATGAAAGGATATTCTAATTGTTCGGATAAGTTTATAAATATGTTTATATTCTTAACATAATTAAAATGTCTTTGCCAGTAAATAAAATGGACGATGTTTTCTAGTTAAAACTTTTGTTTCTGAAAGATTTATGAAGTTGTTGCTTTAATTAAGAAGACGATTAAATAGCAATTAAACAGGAATATGTATACCTAAAAAATACATAAGAAACAAAATTAATGGAACGGAAGAATCCTATTAATAAATTGGATGTTTTTGTTCATTTTTTTTTCTGACAGTTTTTATTACAAGCTTTTATTTAACTTATTCACTCGTCAGTAGATATGTGTAACATGTATGGTGTCGTTTAATCCAAATCTTGCGACACAACTTTAGGCAAGTTCTAATTAACTATCTAAGCCAAGCATGACCAATAATCGGCCCGAGTAATGAATTGATGTGGCCCCGGAACAGTTTTTTAATATTAGGGGAAGTGTGCCTAATATCGCACCCATTTTGAAAATTGAAATTTTCTCTACTATTTTTATCTTTTAACTAGCCCCACTTGTACTTCTATTTAGTTCTTTTAATGCTCTTGAAGTATTGAATAGTTGCGAATTGATTAAACATGTATATAATATATCTTTTTGTAAATAATGAAAGAAACTGGTTTTGACCGCTTCATGAAATGTCGTCTCAACATCGCCCACCAATAGTGGTCAAAATATCGCCCTGTACGATATTAGGCTATTATTTCTGTCACAATGTTAGACATGGTTTATGAACAAAAAAATCACATTTAGTACAAAATAATATTGTTTATTCTCAAGTAGAATAAAATTTCATAGAATTACATTAATATAAATGTTTAATCATAAGTAAATTAGAAAAAATTTGGTAGTTTTACTTATATTACGTTCTTAATTAACCATCTAAACAATAATCACAAATAAATGTTTTATACAAATGATCCACTTCTCTCCCTTTTGTCTGTTGAGTACGACTAACCACAATAGAGACATTCACAGTCATTTTCGCTGTCGTCTTCATCACTTGAAACTGTAATCGCCGCCACTTGAACTAGATCCAAAACAGCTAAAAGCATTGAAAAGTAAAACAAAATTTGTAGAGTTTTATGCTCTATAACGTTTATAAAAAATACAAAAACGATTTAAGGCAAAAGAAGCAAGATACTTCCACAAAACGATCTTTGACCTTCAATATCTAAGGACGCTCACACGTGACCTTATGAGATTTTTAAGGGAACATTTAGAATGCCAAAATAAAGGTGTATAAGAAAATCCAGCTCATTCCGTTTCATTCCGAGGTTGACCCCTTATTTGATTTAAGTGATTGGGCTACTGTGCCTAATATCGTATAGTGCGATATTATGATTACTGTAGGTGGCCCATATTTGGCTTATTATGAGAAATAAATATGGCGGATTTTTAAGCTTAAAATATATCATAAACTAATATTATAATTATTAAAATACAAACCATACAATACAGAGAAGTTATTGTTGTAATTGGCAAATAAATATCACTTACCTCTCATCATACATTTAGATGCATAAGTAACACCTCCAAAATATTTGAAATCAAAAAAATTAAAAAAGTTTTACAAAAAATACAAAAGTTACCAATCTTATTCAACACTTGGCCTCGTCTAATGGCTACCAGAGGGCAAAGAGTTAGACTGATTGTCACCAAGATATAATACATACGAACGGCAATATGGTGGTGAGCGATATTAGGAAGATGTACGATATTAGGTACACTTCCCCTAATATTATTATCTTTACTAGTATTTTTACTTAAAGAAATAAGTGTTTTATTAAAGCCCGTGAAAACCTTTTTTGTCCAGTCCGGCCCAGTGGCAAAAACAGTTGGTCATGCCTAATTTATGCTGTTGCAGAAATTAATGTTCTAGCCCTAGTGTCTAGCAGAAATAAATAAAATTAAAAACATATCGATTAAAGAAACTTTTTAAGTGAATAGAAATAACAAGTATTAGAATCCAACTATAGGAATAATGAGATCAAAACTATTAAGATAAATAATATTCAGATTATAAAGTAGGTACAGCTAAACCTTTTTTTTATGCGGTCCTTTTTTGTGCGATTTTTTTTATGCGGTTTTTGAAAAAATTTTCATTAAAGTGCATAATGTCAATCAAAGCATTCGTTATAATAACTTTCTTTGAAAAAATTAATTTCCAATGGTTTTTAACCATTTAATCAGTGCATTGCACAAGAATATAAGTTATTGCATAATTGAATTTTTTTAGAATTTTTCAGAATTTTCAAAACATTATAAAAATGAAACAAAATCTATAAATTAATATTTGATCTAGTTTAGAAAAGTAACTTCTAAGCAAATCGTGAGATTTTGTGCGTTCTATAGGTAGTTGCAAAGTTTCTGAGCGACTAAAGTCCATTTCCAGTTTTACTACAGTACTCCGTTAAATAAATGAAAGTAAGGGTCTACACCATTAAAAAAATCGTATTTATAAATACCAAAATATGTTATTATTACTATGTAAGGGTATTTTTCATAAAAAATTTTCCTGTTAGTATTTAATATTTTAAAATTGGTAGTGTTAAGTCGTTTTGAAACATTAAATTTCTTATCATAGGTATTTCTAGTTTTAATTATATTACATATTTCTTGTGGTTTAGAAACGTTTAATTTGTAATATTTTATACTTTCTGAACAATTTACTAAATATTGCAAATAATAAAACGGTCTACAATTTTCTCTTTTAAAGTCTGTACTTTTCAGTGGTTAATTAATTGAAATGTATTCAATTTTATTGAACTACCTGATACAGTCATAAAATCAGCATAAAACCTACCTTTGAAAATGTTGCTATTATTATGAATTTTTCAATAAAATCTGTTTATTAGTTTTACAAAATTTGTATGTTTACAAATAAATTTGTAATTTTTAGAATCAGTACTTCTACTTAGCTTTGGCTAGTCAAGTGCTTTACCTGCGAGATACAATTTTCGATATTTTAACAATTTTTTTTTAACTTATCGTATTCTTGATTATTATTATACTTTTTTATACCCTCTATTTTAATCGGGTTTTTATCTATTAATATTTAATTAATTTAAATATGGAAATGAATATGAGTATTAAAAAGAAATTGGTAAGTCCACTAGCAAAACTTATCATTTTAAATGTGTTAGTGTTTATGAAAAGTGAAAGTGATGGTGTGAAAATCCCATTAACTCAAGTTAAAAATCGTGTTACTGCAGCTACGGGTATATCGCTGGCAACTTTAACTAGAATAGCTAGTGAGGCAAAAAAAATGATGGATCGGAAGCTATTTTTGTGTGTGATGAAAGTTCAAGTGATAGTGACTAACAATAAGATAACAATAACAACTACTTCATTTTTTTACTTCGAAGTATTCAGAGTTAATAAAGGTAATTTCTTAATATTATTTATTTAATTTAAAATTACTTATTTAAGTAGGTACATCTTTGCATTACTATATAAATAAGCAAACTATTTCAAAATCGATTACTTTTTTTTACAACGTAGTGTATTTTTATACATTGTATGTATCGTTCAATATTACCTGAGTGAGAGATATAACAACTAATAGGGGGAGTTTAGACATAATTACTCTATATCCATCTTTATTCCAAAAGTATTTTATCTTCTTAATATAATAAAATATGTATATCTCTTACTAAAAATACATCTTTCCTTTTTGTTGGACTTTGATACCTCAAAAACTCTGCAACTAGTTATAAGTTATATATTTTTGATGAAACTTTTTTTACAATCTGGACCGAACTATACTTTCTATAGCTATCTATGAAGTTTTGGAACGAACGCACACACAGACATCACGCTAAAAACGATAGATTCGGATTCTAGTGACCTTGAAACGTGTAGATATGTCAAAATTAGCGATTCGTAAAATGGGACCCATTACAATAACTTCCTATGGGAAGTTAACAAGATTCAAAAAATTTGCGGGAGAGGTCTACCCACACTGTCAACTTCCCATTGGGTATTCTTAAAGACTAGAGACTACTGTACATAAATAATTATTTTTCATTCCAGGCGAGTTTTTCAAGTTTCTTATTTTTTTTTTTTTTTTAAACTTTGTATTTTAATACTGGCGTTTTTAACATCAAGGAAGGTTCTTAGGCCATTATATAATAATGTTATGGTAAAAAATCGATATAATCTATCTTATCTTAATAAAGTTAATTCCGTTTTTTTACCACAAAAAACAAACCGCTAATCCGAATTTGCTGAAAACTTTATCCGGTCTTCATTTTTTGATTACGCATCTAATGAAATTAGTCCGGAGTGATATCATCATTTATTCTCGAAATATGCGAGACGAAAAAAATTCACGAACGAACGAACGAACTAACGAACGCACACACAGACATCACGCTAAAAACGATAGATTCGGATTCTAGTGACCTTGGAACGTGTAGATATGTCAAAATTAGCGATTCGTAAAATCAAACCCATTACAATAACTTCCTATGGGAAGTTAATAAATAAAACAAAGAGGAAACTAATAAGCAAATTTACCAGATATTGATATCAAAATTTCACTCAAGTTTCAAAATGGCTTATTAATGAGTAATTTACTAGAATTTTTGAAAATTTCTAGATCATGAGAAAATTGTCATTTATCGCTATCGAATATTTCATACTAAAATGTCTAAAATATGAATTATTGTATGAATTTATTTGTTAATTTGTCTTACCTCTTACTGTATTACACTGACAATGAATTCTATATTTTTCTTTTTGGGTTTTCTACAGCTTTTTGTTGCCTAAAAGCAATACTTCGCTTTCGCATTTTTGTTAGCTGATAGTTATTCTTCTCGCAAAATTGCTTAATTTTTAGTTTTTGTTTGTATTTACGGTATTAAATTCATTTAAAAATAAATATAATATAATAAAAATTTTTGCCTATAAGTGTTGTTTTTCCTAGAAAAAAAAACCGAAAACCGGCTATTTCAAAAACCGGTTATTTTGAGCGGTTTTAACTGTCAGAATAAGCCGAGCATAAAATAAACCGAAATAACCGAAAACTATTATATATAAATTTTAGTTATAATTATATAACTATTTTTATGTGCGATAAATGTGTTAACGATTTTCCGTTTGTTTGAACAAAAATTAGGAAATACGATTTTAAACAGAAAAAGTAACTTTTATTTTCTTATAAATTACTAAATATTCTATGATAACTATTATGCTTAGATTAATTGTATTAGTTGATTATTCAACCGGTTAGTATAGACGTAGTATAGACTATCATTATATAAGTAATGTGGGCACATTGAGGTTATGTACTTTTTATTTCTTTACATTAAATTGTTACTTGACAAGGAATATTGAATGGGACATTATAAATATATCCTTGAATTTTGACCTTGACCTCAAAGTAAAGGTCACCATCGGATGCGCCGTGAAAAATGCTGAGACTTTTGTCCTCATCATTTATCCAAAAAATGCCTTCCCGCTGAGATTTTTGACCATTTCCATATTTTTACTAAACCTGTATAAACCGCATGAATTTTACACTGTATTACATATGTCCCATTCAATATTCTTCTTGTCCCATTCAATGAGAATGGAATTACTGAATGGGACAAAAATCTAATTTTTTTCAAACAAAAAAATTTACTATTATTTAAAAAGAATAAAAAAATTTTTTTTGTTTAAAATATAAAGTAATGTTTGAAGTATCTTATGCCGCAAGAATTAAAAATATTGATTACTTGGTTTTGGAGTTAAGACGATTTTTAAAAGAAAATGTCCCATTCATTAAGTCTTCCCCTATATACTGGTAAGAAAGTTGGTAATTTTTAGATCGTAATTTAAATAATGTTAATGATATTCCAAAAAAAAAACTTCATTCTTTTATATTGAGTTATTTTGGAATTCAATTTTGGAATTTATTTTATTAAATGTTTATCTATAAAGTCAAAGAATGTAATTGTTTTGGAAATATTAAATTATTTTTGTTTATATTCAGGAAAAATATTTATATCTGCATTCTACACATATGAACCGAAACTTCTCAGGGGAAAATATATTTTAAGTTAGAATTTTATCAACTTGGTAACAGAAGTTTTATTTTATTATACGTTCGTATACATCGTATATGTGATGTGTATATTATTATGAATATTTTTTATTCGATGTAATAAAATATTGCGATACTGAAGTCAGAAAAAATTCAATTTACATGAATACGTATGCTGCAAAATATGTAATGCGCACCTACACAAAAAATGACAGAGGGAAATATAGAATGAGGAAGACTTGATAGATATTGACGGAACATAAGGGAGGCAAAAATTTAATTATAAATTCAAAAATCTGTTTTATTTATCTGTTATCATGTATGTATATTGTATATAGGGCAGGGTCGTGTAAGATGGCGCGGCTGATAAGATGGCGCACTCCTGTTTTCTCAAAACAGGAACGAAATTTGTAACAAACTTGAATCGTGTTTTGAAGTGTTCGGGTATCCGTAATTGCTCACCAAAAAATATTGGTTTACGACACAATCCCAATATTCTAGATAAGTTTAAAATTTTTAGTACGATTTGATATTATTTTTCTCGAATTTGAATATGTTACTAGGGTTTATGTCGAAACAAGTTAAAAGTTATGAATGTTCCTGTGGCTAGTAAAATTAGTCACGAACTGGCTCCGATCACTGTAATTTGTGTCAGTACGCGTGGATGGTTCCCACAGGATAATTTTGTTGACAATAGGCAGGCGTGTAAGATGGCGCAGTACAAAGGCGTTTAAGACGGCGCACACATTCTTACACGACAGTCTCTGTTATCACGTTTTTCTTTAACTTTTCTAAGGAATTCTGTACAGCAAGCTTTCGTACAATCTAAATTCGTGTAACCCAAGTTTCTACATCAAAAGTTTACGATTACGAAAATTAACGATAACTTGCTTCGCTTAAGCCTTCAAAAATTTCGTTATTTTTTCGCTACGATGCATCGTTCACGAGATATTTCTGATCAAAAGTTTTCCATAACGAAAAGTTACGAAAATTAATTTTTTAAAAATGTGTTATTGCCGACCCAATCAATTGGGTTAATGGAGCCTAGATTAACAAGTTGTAATCAATTTATATAAGTAATTCGGTATCGATAAGTTTCGATAACGAAAAATAGGTTTTAACAATCGTAATACGTTTGAGTAGAAGAGCTATGGACAGTACGGTGGCACACTTCGTTGTCAAAAGTGTGGGCACACTTCGTTGTCAAAAGTGTGGGCACACCTTGGGTCTGGGTATTCCCATACTTTTGACGGCGTAGTGTGCCACCGTACTGTCATAGCTTTTCTACTCGTTAGAATACCCATAACTCGTTTCACGTAAACCTTCAAAAATTTCGTTAGTTTTTGACTACGACCTACCGTTACTTACGATCAAAGTTTAGAATAACGAAAAATGTGAAGAAGTGCCTGTTTCCCATTTTCCATTTTGTGAATTTTTTTTAATAACTCGGTCGGTATTGAGTTAATAATAAAAATCCTTTACCACAGCGTTAACTAATCATTAAGGTACTAGAATAAATATAATTTACTTCTATAACATTTTCCGTTTTTATTTAATAGCCACTTAAATGTTAAGTGTGCCGTCTTACACGACACTACCCTACGTATGTATACACACACGCACACACACATACACACACATATATACATACATACCATACGTAGACACTGACGATAAAAAGTTTGGGCTTCAAAACAAAATTATTAGGCTGTTTTCAGGCTGAGATTGAGGCATCAAAATCAATTTAAGTATAACAAGTTATACAATTTTTTCTTAGAAAAAAAATTAATTATCCTACTGAAGAAGTGAAGACTATTCAATATTGTCCCAAGATTTCTTGATACATATTGTATTAACTTATAAGAAGTTGGTCCGATCAACTGATAAACCATTAAAAAAAGTAGTACAGGATAACCTCTTTTTATTTGTAAATATTTGTATAGATACGGGTAAAGCATGGGGGACGGGGGAAGAGTGCAGTGTATTTATTCTTTATAAATTATGTATGTACTTTAAAGTATATCGTAAGTTTGTAACAATTCATTACTAAAATACGAGATTCTTTGAGCATATTTTTGCTGATTATTAAATCAAAAAGTTAAAATTTTTCCCAAGTTGATATTAGCAAAGGGTGTACTTACGCAAAAAGAAATAAACTGGTGTGGTGTAAAATAAATTAATTAAAAATTCTTTTACTTACACATAATAGCCTCCTCTTTTAAAAATACCTGATAAAATTAGGGGGTGGGGATGGGGGATGAAACCCTAATGATTTTATAACTTTAACTTTGGTATCATAATAAAGATCTTAAAGTGCCATTTACAAATATATATAGTTTCCCTACCAAAGCTCTCACTATTTCCAAAATATTTAAAAAAATTTTCAGGGGTGAGTTTCACCCCCTTAGACCGCTTATGGACACGAACGAAATATGGCTCGTAATTAGTTTTAATAAGATCTACAATCCACTAAAGTTTCAAAAATTTTTGAAAGATACAGTTGCATACCTTTCCTTGTAAGTAAAAAATAATATTTTTCCGAACAAATTTTTATTATGCCAAAGAAATGATTTCATAAATATAAAGATGGGAAAAAGCATTTTCATTTTATAGCATTTCCCAACTACGAATTTCTGTGATTCGATAAGTAAATGATCGTACAAATAATTGAAAGATTGTTTGATTATTTCTAGTATAAATACAGGGCTTATGGTTAAAATGTTAAGTAGAACTTACCAAAAAAAGTTCAACTTTTTTTAACCTGAATTAGTTTATATGAGAACTAGCTGTGGCCCGTGGTTTCACCCACGTAAAACTATCTTAATTATTGGTCAAATGATTAGATAAATTTTAAATTAGATATTCGGAAATTCTGTACATTAATTATTTATAATGCCTAGCTACGCTCGTCAAACGACTCTAAAGTAACAATCTTCATATTTCAATAGCATGGCTAATTTCCGCACCTTTATGTACTTAGATGCCCGTATCAATAGGTAGTTTTAGGAGTATTTCCATTTTACGCCTTGCTTGGGGCACCAAGACCGTAAGAGACAATTTTAATATCACAATTAATTTGGGGCTTATTTGATGGTCTTCACGGACAATTCTGATCCCCAGGTTTATTCAAATTAGATATTTTAAAATTCTGAGCATAATTCTCGCCTAATAACCCTACATTAACCATATTCATATTTCTATAGCATATTTAACTTTCATAAAATATTGTCAAAATCCAATCGTTAATTTTAATCCTATTAGATAGTGCTGGGGGTTAATTTTGAACTCATTTTATATTTAAATTAGATATTCTAAATTTCTTTATAAAATCAGTTTCTTCTAGTGTTCCGTTCCTCTCGTCCAATGATCTTAAAATAGATGTATTCATATTTATAGTGTACAGTGGAAACTTGATGTTTCGTCACTCTGTAACTCATCATATTCTATAACAATTCGTCGCTCCTAAAAAAAATGTACGTAGTGTAGTTGGTTTTCTACTTAACTTTTGAAATTTAAATAGAAAAAAATTAAAGTGTATCGTACCTAGTTGTAAAAATTCCACTAAACAACGAATTACTCAAAATAAAGGGATATCTTCCTTTAAATAAGTAAAAATATTTAATTATTTTTTTTTTTATTATTCACTTTCATACATATTCCATAATTCGTCTATTTCTGTAATTTATCACCCCTTCGGCCCCGACCATGATGAATTGTCGAGTTTCTACTGTATTTAATTTTAATGCCTTGAGACCTTTCCGTAGATACCCATATTGACAACTTTAGAAGCATTTGAATTTCGAACCTTTTTTGAAGTCCGAGTGTTTTAGCGAATATTTCTGAACCTGCATTAATTCGTCCAGCCATTAATTTATTGCGTCTTGTATTACTCCAGAAATCTAGGCAATAATTTTAATCTCACTTAATTTTTTCAAAATATCAATGTTTAAGTAAAATTTAGTCAAAATTCGCCGTCTTTTTTAGACCATTTTTGGGTTCTCAGCACCCCTGGGGATCATTTCAACTTCACATTCGTTTATTTCATGACCTCAGTAATGTTTGAGCAAAATTTGGTCCAAGATCCATACATTCTAGAGAGCTTTCATTTTTCAGGATCTCAATATTATTTAAGCAAAATCTGGTAGAGTCCAACCGTTTACTTTTTAAAGTCCAGCCGTTTACTTTAGAAGTCTATATCAGAACATAAAGTATCACGTATCCACCAGTGAACCAATTTTTGAAAGTTGCTCTGCTCGTCAAACGACTCCAGCGTAGCCATATTCTTTTTTCAGAAATATAGGTACCTAATTTTAACAGTTTGTGACTTTTCTGTCTACAGCCATACTTATTTAGATTTTCAGCAGAGTACCGTTGGTCATTTAATTTTGCGTAATTTGTATTGCTTCAGACTCCTGGGGATCAATTTTTAACTGACGTTTATTTATTTCGAGATTTAAAAGGGTTTGTGTATCATTAGTCAAAATTCATCAAACCATTTATTTGAATTTTTTGAAAATTATATTTTGTACAGTAAATAAGTAATTTCATAGTAGACATAGGTAAAAATATTTTAGGTGGTAGGTATCTATAGAAATATTTATTCGAAAAATTATTTTTTTCCAAACAATTAGCAACAATTTAAAAATTGTATAATTTTTTGATAAATTGGCCACAGATTGCTGTATTACAGTAATAAAAAAAGATATTTTACGGTTTTTCGTAAATTTCGACGGTTAGACAAAAAAGTTTGAAAAACCCTTTCTTAGCGAGCGCCTACGACCCAACAGGGACCTCCGTGCCAAATTTCAAGTTTGTAGGTATTATAGTTTTGGAGATTTTGTGATAGATGAGTCAGTGGTATTTCTCTTTTATATATATAGATAAGCATTAAATAATTTGAGATTTAGTAAATATAGCATAACAAAGCAGCATCAAACTTGAGAATATTTTGTTAAATTCCATTAATTGATGAAGTCAGCCTTTTGATCTATTTGCTGATTTTCGAATAGAATGGCTTAAAATCTTTTCCTGTCGGTAATCTAAGGTGAAGTGAGTTTTCCGACATTTTTGTTGGTTTTTAAATAGAATGTCCCGGAATCTTTTTCGATGACCAATTCAGTTGTAAAATAAGTTTTTCAATATTTCTGAAAATGAACTAAATACATTGGACTCTCGATTCTGTCACATAAATGTTGGGGCCAGGGTGGGGTTAGTGATTTACATTAAACAATAATTATTTAGTGTAATGAAACCACGATTCCATATGCTACAATTTTTGCAAGTGAACCGCAATTGGATAGTCACTCTCGATTCTGGCCCTCCCCATCCTGGCCTCAACATTTATGTGACAGAATCGAGAGTCCAATGTAGGTATGTTAATTTTGCGTAATATAATTTATTTTACTTATTAGGTATATGCAAAATATGCGCGTCTAGGTATGCAATAAAATTTTAAAACTTTTGAAAACTGCGAAATTTTGGAACAATTTTAGCTACAGCTCCGACTTTAGTTTAATTATTATTATTATTATTATATTTATATTGTGTAATTTATCCATCAATTTTCTTATTTACCACTTCAGCAAAATTCGGCAATAAAACAAACACACACAAAATGGGAGTTTTTTTTTATTACAGATAGGGCGATTTTTTAATGACTCTACAAAATTAGTTACAAAATCAGGGCCGGTAAAAAAACAATTTTCATCAAAAATACGATTGACGAGGAAAAAAAAACGTCGCATCTAATTGACGCTGCGGGCGTCTGCTTAGACCCGGACCCTCGGGAAATTGCTCCACCTGCTTTATCCTCTCGCTGGTTCTGCTGACAGTGCAAATACAAGTGAATCGAAAGGTGGCCTTGATAATTTTATTTAATGTTGTAAAACGTAAATATTTAAATATTTTGATTTAAGAACAAAGTGACTTGGTCAAAATAATGTGCTCAAATTAGAGATGTCGATTTTAAATCGATTAATCGAAAATCGAAGCTTAAAAAATCGATTCTTTTTTCGATTTTTTTCATTTGAATCGATTCATGAATCGATTATTAAAAGTAAGAGATCGATAACCGATTTTTTCCAAAAATAACTTCATTTTAATAGTAATTCTACAAAGAAACATGTGTTAAAATGGAACACCAAAAACTCTATTGTTGTCACTTTTTACTCGTTATACCAACGAACCCCTCCTATGGCTCTATATAAGTCAGACTATTAATACAAAAGGAAGGAAGAGACCACCGATCTGTGCAAAAGACGATCCCTTTCCCACAAAAGCGACTTATTTAGAAAAAAAAATTTTGTCAATTTGTTTGAAATTTTTGAACAAACTTGGTTCATTTTGTGGTATTCGTCCTACATATTCAATTGCGTTATTTTTTATAATTATAATTGAAAAGTTAACTCATCGCCTTTACAAATATAATATAAGGCGTTTTTACACGATATTACCGATATTACCTATGTACTATCAAGTAAGTCCCTTAACAAGAATTATCACCTAATTTTATTAAACTTTTCAAGATTTCGATTTTTTGGATCGATCTCACATTTTTCGAATCATATTAATATTATATAATATACCAGCATGTTTACCTGCATTATGCTGAAAATAATTTTTTCTACTCCTACTATTAAAAGTAATATTTTGCGCACGGCTAACTATATGTAAAAATTAACAACTGCCCACACTGTGCGGAAATAGCGTGTGAAATAATTTCCCACGGCTTAACATAATAAAAAAGTTGGCTATGTCGTTGATTTAATATATAATCTATATAAAGAATTCTAAAAATATACATAATATGTCAATTGTTTATTTATTATTGTTTCCATAGTTTCAAAGTATGCTTTGACAAAAATTTGAACATCTTATACCACTAACATAATAAATTAAAAAAATTTTTACTATTTATTTAAATTTTATTTTAGTTATTTATGTTAAATTTTACGAGAAATAATGTACTCGTAGAAAAAGTATAGTGCAAAATACGTGAGAAAAGCTTATTTCTCACTCATATGAATTGTTGCACTTGCCCTGCCGGCTCGCGCAGCAAACTCATATTCGTGAGAAATAAGCGTCTTGTCCCACTTATTGTACAATATACTATTGTTTGATTTGATTTTGTATGCTAAAAATATAAGGTTGATAAAAAAGTTTTGTCGCAAAAATTTTCGCAAAAATTTCAACCACAGAATATTCAGAAACAAACTCCGTATCTCTGTACTAGCTTTTTCAATGTGGACAGTAGCTTACGTCACAAATGACCTAATTTTTAGTCCCCTCCAAACGCACAACATGTTCAACATAGATCTCGTATCAATGTATGCGTGTGATGTATGGTTGTGTATGTACCAACATCACACGCTGTCCGTGGAGGGAGACGACTGCAGTGTATATGTATACCGGTGTTAGAGTACATGTATGTTATGTTATATATTTATTCGCTTATTGTTGAAACTGGTTGAGAAATAAAGCTTTCAAAAACGTCGATGATCTCAAGAAGGATGTGTCCATATTCTTCGAGTCACAGCCACCGCAGTTTTGGGCAAAGGGAATAAACGACTTGCCTGCTAGATGGTCCAGTGTCATAGAATTAGATGCCGAATACATTGTTGATTAGAAATGTTTTGTATAAGATATATGAATAAATTAATTCTACTGAAATTATTGCGACAAAACTTTTTTATCAACCTTATATTTTGTATTCTTACGATTTAACATTATTTTTCTCAACGCATTGGGTAAATTTTAAAAAAAAAATGTCATAAATTTTTGCAATCATTTACATAGGTACACTACAATAAATTTTTAAGAATAAATCTTATACGTTATTAGAAAGAGAAGTAATTTATCGTAAGTTCCACCTTTCAAAATTCTAAAAACTCTCATTTTTGAGGCGTTATTCGTTATACGTTCATTGTTTAAAACTAATTTTTTTAAAAAAAAAATTAGATACAAGTAAGCTTCGATATTTTCATCAAACATTAGAATGACTATTGTCAATAAACAATTTTTGATGTATTCCAAAATTTGTAGTAAAAAATTCTAAATTTTTAGTTTCAATCACGAATCATTTCGATAACTAAATTCATTGTTTAATAATTATTATTTCATAATGTTTTATTAATATTATTCTTTCTTAAATTTTTAGTTATTTACGGTAATTTTACAATTCTTGATCAATATGGATGGAATGGATAATTTTTTCAAAGAAATGGAATCTTCTATCGGAAATTTAAAAGAACAAATGCGAGTCAAGGAAAAAGAATTAAGAAAAGTTACTGATAAACTATGTAAGGAAACAGCAACCGAAATTACAGCACTGCAAAAACAAATTCAAAAAATGGAAAAATCTGCTTCTTCTGATTTTAAAAAACATTATGACGAATATTCAAAATATCTGACTGAAGTATCTTCACAAATTGCAAATGAAATAAGAAAATCTGATTTAGCACATTTTGTCGAGAATATTGGATCCGTTATTGTAAAGTTTTTGTTGAAGACCAGCGATCTATATGGAAATATAGAACATGATCCACAATATGGTAATTTTAATTCCATTTTTAGAGACACAATATACATAGTAATAATAATATTGCAGTAGTTTATTAAATGTCCTAGTTTTCACTATGATGATAAATATCACTGAGTACTGAATCGAACATATTAACATATGTCGATTCTCTCCTCAATGATAAATATATACTTCTTCTTTAAGCTGAAAAAACACCCCTGTCGCAGCATCCTGTATAACAGCGAATTTCCGTTTACAAAATTAGTTTTTCTCCGAAACGTAAAAAAATGTCGCAAAAATTTTTGAATAAGGGGAAATTTTAGCAACTAACTAATTTTTTTACGAAAATTGGACGTGTCTTGTTAACGAACTCGACTCACAGTAATTATATATATATATATATATATATATATATATATATATATATATATATATATATATATATATATATATATATATATATAATTTTGATTTTCATCATTTGTATACCTAACTTTAAGGAACTAACAGTATATACTTAGATTTTTTTATTAACAATGCAAGTATTTTTTAGCAAAAAACGTTATTGTAAAAAGTATTTCCTATTCTTAACCGACCTCAGACATGAGGAGATTCTCAGTTCAACGTATATGTTTTTTTGTTTTCTTTCATATAATACCTACACGGAGAGAAAATTCCTATAAAAATTACTGTGCACGGAGAGAAAATTCCTATAAAAATTTTTGTACGGTAAAATTATAAAAATTACAATAACTATAATTTTTATAATTTTACCGTACAAAGTTGAATATGTTCGCCTGTTACACGTCGATTGTAATATGAGCACAGTAATTTTTATAGGAATTTTCTCTCCGTGTACGTACACCGATTTTTCCAAAATTTATGGGCCAATTTACCTACTTCTTTTTTGCTCGGTAAATAAGGCGATCATCCGATCTCGTCGAAATGACCATACTGTTCTACTCTAAAAAAACTTTTCAAATAAAGTAGTAGATATTGAGCAATTCTTATAATACCTATATTATTATACAATTAGCAAGTAAAATTTTAAAATTTTAAAAGATTGTTAACGTTTTCTTAAATTATAAATATTTTGCAGATAAAGTAAAAAAATTAATCAAAGCAAGTGTACAAAATGTTGAAAACAAAGTAAAAGAAAACATAAAAGTATTTGTACAGATAATTAAGGATGATTCGGCAACAAATCCCAAACCTGTAAGTTATTCTCCATATATAAATAAATTCTGACTTACAACATGTATTAAAAAAACTAAGAGAATTTTCTTCGTTGTCCGGAAAAGCGTTAAATCATAGATATGTTTTATAGTTAAATGAAAACATACAGAGGCAACAATTATTTATATATTTCTATTTCTACTTATCAGATTTTGATAAAATTTTACACAAAGACTCAAAATAAGATATGTAATTTTTTTTTAACTCCTCATATCATTTTCAGCATAATATTATAGATCCGTCTAATATATTGATGAGACAGCTCAATAAAACTAAAAAAGAAAATTAGCCAGAGCTTTTTATTATTTTATTTTATTTTATTTTTTTATATGGTGCCACTTTTTGTGTTTGACATCAGGAAATTAACAGAAAACTGATTGTGAAAACCCATTCAGTGCTATAGCTGGGTTTTGAGGTTTTCCAGAATTAACGATTTCTTTTATATAATGTGCCTGTATATACTTAATAATTACTAATCTACCAATTTTCTACCGAATATTTTGCCGTATCTTAATAACTTTTTAAATATAAAAAGATATTCGGTAAAATCCCATTTTGTAAATCTTCACTCCACATAAGTATAAAATTTTAAAAAATGCACATGTATTAAGCACTTGAATCAATATTTAAACCGTTCTAAGGTTTCTTAAGGTTTGATAATATATTTAATTTGCACTAAAAAGAATCATTTTAAAGTATAAATTAGTATAAATTAGTTCACAATAGGATATTTGAAAATCAATATTAATTAATTAAAATAATAGTTAATAATTAAACTTACGCCTATCATTCTGTGAATGGTTTTATATGATAACATTTAATTAATTTAATCTATATACCTACCTAACGAAAATTACTGTACGACTGTCTATATATTATTATATTCATTCTTTGGTTACATAAAATATTTTTAGGTATGACAAAACACATTGTACCCACGGCCTGCATACAGTGTGTCTATTTGAAAACTACACATTGGATAGAATATTTTTCTCAAGATCCTACACATCAACATGAATGCCTGGACACACCCGTTATTGTATAGCTGATATATTAAAAAAACAAAAAGTAAAAACAACTGACTTGAGAAATTTATCAAAATATATATTTTTTTCACAAAATCAACATTTACTTGACTTTTATTGTTCAGAAATTATTACCTACTTAAGTTTGACTATGTCGATCGTAATTTCAAGTACGTAAGTTCAAGTTGGTATGTCCAATCCCTTATTTTTTTATCGTAGAAATTTGAAAGTAGAAATCGCAAGCTTAGTATTATTTTTTATTGCTTTTTTAGATTGATGATTAGATAGATGTGACAATGTCCATCGTCCCTCCAATTGTCCCCTACGTTTCTTAGTAATTTTTATTTCATTTTATAGCAATAAGCGAGTATGTTTTATCACAAAAATTCCTCGCTGTCAATTTTTTGCATTCTTGTCCGTTCGTCACTTATTTTTTTGGACGGAAATTTCCATAAAATGTGAATTATTACCGTCGGGGCCCACCATTTCTCTCCACGGCCCTGAGCATTCTACTAAGATATATCCTTGAATGAAATTTTTGAATTAATCTGTATTTTGTTTTTGTTTCGTTTTTTGTTTTTTTTTTTTGTGGTTAAACCTTTCATAAAATAAAAACTTAAGAGGTTTTGCGATGACCATCACAACATTTTATTGATTCATCTAAAATCAATCAAACAAAAAAAAAAAAAATCATTAGTTTAATTGCTTATCTAGTGCCCGATCAAAAGATTTTTTAAAAGCTTTTATTTAACTTGATATGTTAGGCCGCTATTACATTGTCATAGATATATGTCAAAGATCTTTGATCAAATTTATGATCAAATATTAAGAAGTATCTTTAACTATGGTTACAGAAATTTATATTATAAAAGTTGACTAATTACACTATAATATTTCTTTGATTAAATAAAACTTTGACATATATCTATGACAGTGTAATAGCGGCCTTAGTATGTTGGTTTAGATCAAATCTTGGAATCAAAATTTAGACAGGGTCTAACTGAGCTAGAGGTTTCAAATTTTACATAGGTGTCTAACCTTGATGACAATGCAATATTGTATAATTAGTTTTGTCCTACATTGCCCCAAAAAAAAAAATTGTTGATTTTTAGTCCTGTGCAACTTTTTGACATTTAGAATTGTCAAATATTGTTCATTGATTTTACATTGCAATTTTTTGTTTCCATAGTTATGCTTGATTAAGGTAAATTAACCGATTAAAATATAGGTAAAAAATTACTTCTTCAATTTTTTTTTTTTCAAATTAATTGTAACCAGACTAAAAAGTAGACAATAAACTAAAGTAAAAAAAATGTTTTTTAAGAAAAAGCTTTTATTTAAAAATGGGCTAAAAATATAAAATAACCTTTGAGTGAAGTTTGAAGCAATATGCAATATAATTTATAAAAGCTTGAGGCGTTTAATTAAGTTTGATAACTACTGAAATGTAAAATAGCTACGCTTATATCCAAAACAGAAATAATTAATGATAACGCCTCAAGCTTTTATAAATTATGTTGCATATTGCTTCAAACTGCACTCAAAGGTTATTTTATATTTTTAGCCCATTTTTAAATAAAAGCTTTTTCTTAAAAAACATTTTTTTTACTTTAATTTATTTAAAATCAAAATTTGAATTTTTTATAAACAATAAACTGATGCATTTTTGAATAGAGAATATCAGTTAAAGAATTGCATGCGGGCAACAGGGTCGTATTTACACATGTGAAAGCCTCTGAGGATTTCTCATGTTGAAGTCCCTCACTATTTCAAATGTGGAGATCCCTGAGTATTTTTGTTATTCCGACTAACACAATAAGTCGGTAAGAAAATTTCAAATTTTCCCGAAAAGTAGGGTCGATAAGCGAAAAAAGGGCAAAAAACGGTTATTCTTCCTACTCTACTCGTCCTTCAAGGGATTCATTCATTAATTTTGTAGAGGCCCTTATTGTGTAGGGGCCCCGGAGCACGTGCCTCGAGTGCCCTTGTTTAAATGTAGTTCTGGTGGGCAGCTAATATTTACATGGTCAAACACACTCATTGAAAACTAAAATGGAACAGAATTTATTTAAAAAAAAAAAGCGGGGGACTGCTGCGGAAGTAACTCCGTTTTTTGTAAGGGAATTTTTCATTCCATATATTTTTCATACTTGCTTTAAAATTTTATAACCATGTATTTAGGTTCTTAGTAGCTTGAACTGTACGTTAAGGCTTTCATTATATATCGAGGGCGTTTTCGCGTTGGAGCTACCGTAGCGAGGAGCGACGCTACTTTGTGTCCGTGTACTCGCAACCATTGATTCCGGTGGTCATTAGAGCTATGTTTTAAAATATTTTGAAATGGCTAACGCAATATGACTCCCGTTGACACACAACCGTGCACATAACTTTAAAAAAAATTAAATTTTTGAAACTGTTTAGGTTTTAATAATTTTTGTATTATGCCACGTTAATTTTAATAATTCAAACATTAAATTTTTCTTCATTACATTAAAAATTGCAACCATTTTAAGAGATTGTCAAAAAAAATTTTTGAATGACATTTGTATGCTACGCGAACAACTATAGCGCGTATCCATGGGAGCAATGCTTATGCAACGCGAACATGAATGCTACGTCGATCCGAAGTGATGCCCACGGAAGCGATGAAAGCCACAACCCGAATACGCCCCGATACGCACGTGACCAAATATAATTTCCGCCATATTTGTGTGTATGGTAATTATTAAAAAAAAAAATACCCTAAATGCGGTATCATTTAAAAATCTGTTATATAACAATACTGTTTTACATAATAAGAACTTAAGATTATTTATGAAATTTATTATATTTTGCAACTAAATATTTAAAGTAATAATTACAACACTGAAAAATATGAATGATTTCGGTTATTTATTTTTAGTGTTTTCAGCTAGCAACTAACTTCACTACAGTGCCACCAACATACAGTAAACAAATTACCAAGCGCGCTAAACAAATCTGGTCACGTGGGTATCGGAATAAAATGAAAGCCCCGTATATGTACTTAGTAGCTTGAATGTATGCTCGCACATAATGGGGTATTTGACAGTATCAAAGAAAAACAATAAAAATAAATTTTAATGAAAATTGATAATAAAAGACAGCAATTTATTACGTTAATTCATACTAACTATCATTTTTTAATTTTAAAAAAATTAATATTTTTCTGCTATAAATTACGTCGGCAGAAATGGGCTGTAATGTTGCATTCTCATATATTTCAACACTGTCGCCACTAGGGTCGCTACGTAAATTCCGGTTAGCAAACATAACTACGGAAATTAATTTGAATTTAATTAAATTCTTTTTTTAAATCAACAATTTTTTTCCTAGTTATAAGAAAAATAAACAGTTTTTTTTCTTAGTTACATGACACGTGTTGCTATCTAGAGAATGTGACGTAATTGAAACTAATGAACGTTTTCGCGCAAATTTTGAGAACAAAAATTAAATTAATTTTTTCTAACGATTTTTTGCATTATTTTTAAAAATTAAAATTATATACATGCATAATACATAGATATGCGTATTTTAAAATAGTTTCCCAAAATTAGTAAAATTCCCCATTATATTTTACACCCACACGACCTATTTGCTTTGGTTACATAATAGCGGTTCTGATGAACAAAATTAACCGTATTCAAT
Organism: Brachynemurus nebulosus; assembly: GCA_035578155.1. NCBI lineage: Eukaryota > Metazoa > Arthropoda > Insecta > Neuroptera > Myrmeleontidae > Brachynemurus > Brachynemurus nebulosus. The sequence continues at coordinate 18,212 of JAPWDM010000018.1, read as the reverse complement.
ATTAATATTGCTGATTGAAAATTTAATGACCCTCAACATAATCTCCATCTCATTGTTCCTGTTTGCACTCTCACCACCAATTTTGTACACATAAATCGATAATTGTAAATATTGTAATATTTATTGTACAAAATACAATACAATGTGTGTCTGGTTTAATTAATATTACCTACACAGAGAGAAAATTCCTATAAAAATTACTGTGCTCATACTACAATCGACGTGTAACAGGCGAACATATCCAATTTTTGTACGGTAAAATTATAAAAATTACAATAATATAACTATAATTTTTATAATTTTACCGTACAAAAATTGGATATGTTCGCCTGTTACACATCGATTGTAGTATGAGCACAGTAATTTTTATAGGAATTTTCTCTCCGTGTATAATTTAATATTAAGGATGGATGTTTCATTAAAAATTTACACAAACTAATTTCGCCTAGAGGTATAGGTACTGTATATATTTTAAAAAAAAATTATTTTCAAATATATTTGAAATGAAACTAAAAACTGACGGAATCAATAACAGTGTAGAACAAAAATTCCGAAAGTTTGGTGTCTGTGGATCAAATTATAAATAACAAATATTTGGCGGACTAAAAAAAGGGATATCAGAGAAAAATTTATTGTAATGGGGTATTTTGACTAATTTTGGGAAAGCCATCTCTGACGTAATTAAAGTCTTAGTGCTTATTATCTACTAGCTAATGTTATAAAATTCAATTGATAATATTTTTTGACGATGATTATTCGAGGAAAGGTGATCAATAGTCGAAAAATTGAATAAATTCTTACAAGGAGCATCACGGGGGTGTACCCCTCCGATTTTGTTTATTCTTTGCTATGTTGTAGAACATCGAAAAAGAGACACGTATTTTTTTTTAGCGGCTGTAAAACGGTTTGAAGGGGTGAAATCACCCTTCAAAAATTGGGGTAAAAATTTAATTTGTTAAATTTCTCGAAAACGGTAAGTGATATAGCAAAAGTTAAAATTGGCGACATTGCTCTTTTTTAAAGAGCTATCTATTGATATGCAACTTGCTTAAATTACGTCAATAGGGATGGTTGGGGGCTAAAATTTAGGGGTTAACTTTACGAAAAGAGGATAAAAAATACAATTTATTAAAATTTTGTTTACAGATTTCAAATCTGCGTGAAAAAATCTGATTGACCTGTTTTTACTCAATTTCATAATATTTAGTTTAGGGATAAGAGGGTGACTGTGTTGACGTTATCATAGGTACTATTTGAGCAATTCAGGAACATCTTCATGTAAAATAGCTTAAAACAATCGTAATAACGTAAAAATGATATTCTCGAATTCAAAATTCAGTTTGATCAACATTGGAGAGCGGGGGGGGGGGGGTGAGTCACCCTCTTAAATTACGTACAATTTTTTTTAGTATTAAGGATAGCAAGTTATGGGCGTTCCAAACGTATTACGGCTATCAAAATATAGTTTTCGTTATCGAAAATTATCGATATCGAAAATAACGATATATTTGAAGACGGATAATACATACGATAGTGTAACTTTCGAAACACCTATTTTGACATTATTATCCTCCGCCGCTATGTTAATAATATAACTGAATGTACGAAAACGTAATCTAATTTAAGAGGGTGATTCACCCCCCCCCCCCGCTCTCCAATGTTGATCAAACTGAATTTTTAATTCGAGAATATCATTTTTACGTTCTTATAATTGCTTCAAGCTATTTTGCATGAAGAAGTTCTTAAATTACTCAAATATTATGATTATATCAACACAGTCACCCTCTAGTTACTCACCCCTAAACTTAATATTATGAAATTGAGCCAAAACAAATCACTTAGATTTTTTCACGTAGATTTGAAATTTGTAAACAAAATTTTAATATACCTATTGTATTTTTAACCCTCTTTTCGTAAAGTTAACCCTTAAATTTTAACCCCTAACCACCCCTGTTGATGTAATTTAAACAAGTTTCGTATCAATAGATAGCTCTTTAAAAAAGAACAATATCGCTAATTTAAATTTTTGCTCTATCTCTTACCGTTTTCGAGATATTTAACAAATTAAATTTTTACCCCAATTTTCGAAGGGTGATTTCAACCCTTCAAACCGTTTTACAGCCGCTAAAAAAATAGGTGTCTCTTATTTTTCGAGTTTCTACAACATTTCAAAGAATAAACAAAATCGGAGAGGTACACTGCCATGATGCTCCTTGTTAGTATAATTCTTGAATAAAGTGAAGCAGTTAATACAAGTGTTTCAACTGAATAACTAAATAACATGAAGTTAGCTCACATCTAGCTGGCATTCTTATAAAATTAGCATAAAAACGGGCATACTGTTCATTAAGCTTTTTTTAGTTATCGCAATAAAAATTTTATGCATTTCTTTCCAACTAATTTAAAAGTAGTTAAAAATCGTTTGTCGTGAATAACTACATTGTAAAGTATTTATGTCGTCATACAAAAACAGATAGATATAATTAACAATATATACCAAATTTGCTTATTACAAAAAGGCTATTATTGCCATAAATCAAAAAAATTAGAGAAGATAAGAAAAACTGTACTAAACAGAGAAAGAAATTTCATGACGTGTATTACAAAGAGAATAAATAAGATATACCTAATAAATAATAAGTATGGTCGGTACCAAATGTTCTGACAATTCCATTCTACTTTTATAAACTTATTTGTCTACAACCGTTTTTAGCGAATTTCCAGAATTGGAATTCAGCTATTAGAGCCACTGTCATGACGCGACCTGAACCCGGAACCATGGCAGAAATTTGTTAATTTGTTTTGAGGTCCCTAGGAACCGAAAATAATATTCACTCAAATTTATATATATATATATATATATATATATATATATATATATATATATATATATATATATATATATATATATATATGTGTGTGTGTGTGTCCGCACGATAACTCTCGAACGAAATGTCCTAGGTGTACGAAATTTGGTGAGAACGTTGGAAGTTGAAAAATCTTGGATGAGTTCTTCAGCCAGACACGTCGGATGCCAGGAACATGGTTTTTGTTCTTGCAAAAAATTAGTTTTTTGCCAAAATTTCCACTTATTCAAAAATTTTTGCGAAATTTTTTTACACCATTTAAAAGAGAAGAAAAAATTACATAAAAAAGGTCTTTAAACTTTTTTTCTATGTCAACTAGTTTCCGAGAAAAACGATGTTGTTTAGAATGTGATTATTTTATCGTATAAAGTGTGAATTTAATCACAGTCTAACTACATATTCGACACAATATGGATATTTTGTATATAACATATATATGGATACGATATCCTTTTTGATACGATCATATAATTTTATTGTGATACATGTATAAGGGTACAGGACCATTTCATTATCCGTACTACCATTATGCGTACGGTTTGTGTGTGTTGTATATATACATATACAGTCTACGTGAGAAAATTTTTAATGTAAACAAAGATTTTTATGTAAACAAGTCTTAAATTTTTAACATATACAGGCGATTATTTTGAAAATTAACATAAATAAATGATAAAATTTCCAGAATGGAATTCAGCTATTACAGCCACTGTCATGACGCGGGGGGCATGAGCTGAGCCCGGGACTATGGCAGAAATTTGTTTTGAGGTCCCTAGAAACCGAAAATAATAGTCACTAAAATTTATATATATATATATATATATATATATATATATATATATATATATATATATATATATATATATATATATATATATATATATATATAATAAGTGGAAATTTTGGCAGAAAAATAATTTTTTGCTAGAACGAAAACCATGTTCCTGGCATCCGACGTGTCTGGCTGACGAACTAATCCAAGGGTTTGGGACTTCCAATGTTTTCACCAAGTTTCGTAAAAATTGGATACTTCGTTCGAGAGTTATCGTGCGGACACACACACACACACACATATATATATATATATATATATATATATATATATATATATATATATATATATATATATATATATATATATATATATGTGTGTGTGTGTGTGTGTCCGCACGATAACTCTCGAACGAAGTATCCAATTTTTACGAAACTTGGTGAAAACATTGGAAGTCCCAAACCCTTGGATTAGTTCGTCAGCCAGACACGTCGGATGCCAGGAACATGGTTTTCGTATCGCATATATATATATATATATATATATATATATATATATATATATATATATATGTGTGTGTGTGTGTGTGTCCGCACGATAACTCTCGAACGAAGTATCCAATTTTTACGAAACTTGGTGAAAACATTGGAAGTCCCAAACCCTTGGATTAGTTCGTCAGCCAGACACGTCGGATGCCAGGAACATGGTTTTCGTTCTAGCAAAAAATTATTTTTCTGCCAAAATTTCCACTTATTCAAAAATTTTTGCGAAATTTTTTTACACCATTTACAAGAGAAGAAAAAATTACATAAAATTCCCCTGTTTCAGCATCCTGCATAACATAGCGAATTTCCATATACAAAAGTACGTTTTTCTCGGAAACTAGTTGATATAGAGTAATTGTAAAAAATAAAAAAAACCTTCTTTATGTGATTTTTCCGCCTCCACGAAAAATGTCCAAAACCCCGTAAACGTTTTCACGAAATTTCTTAAAAATAAGATGTTTCGTTCTTGAGTTATCGTGCCGACACTTAGTAAACATATATATAAATGTGTCCGCACGATAACTCAAGAACGAAACATCTTATTTTTAAGAAATTTCCGCCTCCATGAAAAATGTCCAAAACCCCGTAAACGTTTTCACGAAATTTCTTAAAAATAAGATGTTTCGTTCTTGAGTTATCGTGCCGACACTTAGTAAACATATATATAAATGTGTCCGCACGATAACTCAAGAACGAAACATCTTATTTTTAAGAAATTTCGTGAAAACGTTTACGGGGTTTTGGACATTTTTCATGGAGGCGGAAAAATCACATAAAGAAGGTTTTTTTTTATTTACAATTACTCTATATCAACTAGTTTCCGAGAAAAACGTACTTTTGTAAATGGAAATTCGCTATGTTATGCAGGATGCTGCGACAGGGGTATTTAATATTACGACATACTGTACTATATATTTTTGTTTATTGTTTTTCTTTAAGTTTTTGATACTAAAAATCAAATATTAAAAACGATTGTAAACAAATTACATTTACAAAAGAAGAATGGAATGGTCAGAACATTTGACACATTTGAACATTTTATATAAGCTTGTATTTTTTAAATTTGTTAGTTAACCGAACAATTTAAGGCCGGTCGCACATAAGGGTTCAGACCCGGACAAATCACGTCATAATCGGACTGTCCGGTCGAAGATCAGACTGTCTGCAATAGGTGTTCTGTGGGGAAAAACTTTTTATATTTCTCTTACAATTAGGAAAAAACATTTAAACATTAGGAAAAAACTTTTTTAGTTGATTACATTTGAGTTAATTTTCATAGTTATGCTTGATTAGGGTAGGATAACCGGTAGTTACAGTAGCACCCCTGGGCGCGATGATTTGAAGTATGAGAGAACGTAAGCCCATTTCTAATGCAAAATCACTTTTTTTTTTAAATTATCTAATAATAGTTAGGATGAACTTGCATAATAAAATGTCGATATTTATTTATTATAAATTTTCGTTCAATATTGTTTTGATTGCTTTTGCTCAATACTGTCAAATATACTATTACAAATTTCCTCACTCACACACAATATTGGGTACTGACAAATTAAATTGGTAAAAATAATGAAATATTTATGGAGGCGTAGCGAGCATAACTGGCGTTCGGTGCGTGACAATTTATTTTTGCCTCCCCGTTAACTTTTAAAATTTAAAAAATTTAAGTAGTGAAACGGCGTATTTAAAATTTCGGAAAAAATTCTTTGTCGTAAATTTGTATTTTAAATTTTCCCTAAAACTTGCCTTAACGACATTTTTTTTTGCTTGTCGGTGATTTGTTTATGTGTTTATATATTTGAAGTCATAACCTGGAAGTAATATCGTAATTTTCCTACACTTTCACGTACCGGAATTCTAATGAAGACACAAAAAAATTTAAGGTAATAGCGCCCCTCCTATTAGCTTTTAACGCTCCTACTATTAGCTTTTGGCGCCCCTCTCGAAGTGGCGCCCGGGTCATGATAGTACCCCTTGCACCCCCCCCTCTCCCTACGCCAACGCTACTGTATAGTCCACAAACGACGGTATATTTGAATTATCATCAATAATAATAATATTTCGTGTAGTGTAAAGGCAGGTAAGAGTACGCAGGTAATTTTTTTTAAATTTATATAGCGCCTTTATTTTCAATTTAAGTAAAAATAAAATAGTTGTATTACAAAAATAACATTCTATTAAACTTGTTACTAATGATATAAAATCATAGTTTTAAAATTTTAATTGGAAAAGAAATGTTTTTTCTCTAACTTGCAAAAACGTACTCTTACAAGCTGGACGCGCCAGTTTTCAATCTCATGTTTGAATACCCAGCAACTGGCGCTCCTGGTAGCCTGTTCAGAAAACAGTAGTATGAGACATCACTCTTCTACCTATTTACATACACAAATCAGTGGTCAATTAGACTTGATGGCCCGTGGTTCGGTTCGTTGGCGGGTTACCGCCAACGTCCGTCACACCACCGATTTTATATTATTATTATAATTAAATTATAATTGCGTAATGTTTTTTGGTGAAATTTTCGAGTAATAACCAGTTTAAAAACCTTTGCTCGTCTCCTATACCGGATATAGGATTTTCGACGATGCATAATAGGAAGTAACTTCAAACCGTGCAGTATAATAGTAGCAACAATTCAACAATATAGTAATTATCGTTGTTAACAATACAATAATAATCTCAACTCGTGCGTTTTATGGTAGTAGTTTAAATTCGTTTAAATTAGAAATTCGTTCAATCGCATTACAATAGTATTTTCGTTCAAATTAGCATAAATCACTTATAATTTTGTTCTCGCAATAAAATTAAAATTAAAGTGAATTTAGTTCAAAGTGTTTACTTCGCCAAGTTGCACACCGGCAAGTTGGTTCAAGTTGGATCACGGAAATACGTAGCAGATATCAACTTCTAACCCGTTCTGGAACGTGAAAATTGGTAATCCCTGTTTCCCTGTATCCCTTTTTTCCCACCAATAGTCACTAATAGGCTTCAATCAATCATAATCGGTAAGTCGATCATTTTCAAAATTTTTAGTATCGAATTTCGAACAAGTATTTACATTTAAGATTACAGTCCATTAAGAATAGTTCGCGTCTTATAGAATAGAACCGGCTAGTCGTAGAAACTCATTAAAAATCGTCCACAAGCACTTGCTTTTAAGAGTACGCATAGGTTATTTTAAGAGTACATTTTCACAAATAAATTTTTAAAATGAATGCTTTTCACTTAATTTTATACATTTTAGGAATTTTGTTGAGAGTAACACTTATCATATTCCTATTATATATTTGAGAAGCATCGAAGTGATACTTCGAATAAAGTGTTTCTAAATTGTGAAAAAATCTATTTACTTGTGTCTGACTGAAGTTTGTCACCCTCGCTAATGAATATTTTTCTGGTCGATGAAAAATTAAATTGTCCTTTACAAAAATCTACCACCCATGTTTTTCCTGCTATTTTTCTTCTTGTCATTAAACCTATGTGATAAATTATTTGAAACAGCATATCCAGATGCAGTCTATTTTAACCTTGCTGTAAGGTTATTCTATAAAACCTAATATCTAATTCGTGTACCTTGAAACTTTAAGGACCAAGGTACACATTTTTCGTGCAGAATTATCATATGTTTTCAAGATTTTTAAATTTCCTTTTGAGGACACTTTTCAAGATTTACTTATACTTTTAAAAAATGAAACAAAAGAATTGAATTGAAAATAATTCTAGACTAAAATTCTGCGTAATGACAATTTTCTATTATGTAATGTGTAGTCTCTCTTTTCTTATCTGCCCTTGCTTAATAGTGTTAATAGTTATAATTTAGTTAATTCATAATGCCAAATAAATATTAATTATTACATATTCAAATTTTTAAATAACATTCAAATTTTTTGTTATTTACGATATTTTTACAATTTTAGATTGAAATGGATGGTATGGATGAATTTTTGAACGACATAGATTTAGCTACCAAGAATTTGGAAAAAGAATTGGCAGCCAAGGATAAAGAATTAAAGAAAGTTACTGACAGACTGTATGCAGAAATAATAAATGAAGTAATAACATTGCAAAAACATATTCATCACCACGCAAAGTCTGCTCCTTCTGAATATAAAAAATATTATGCAGAATATTCGAAATATCTAAATGAAGTATCAACACAACTGGCACATGAAGCGAAACAAGATAATTTTGGCGGTTTTGTTGTGACTATTGCATCTACTATCAAATCGTTTATCTCGAAGACCAGTGATTTATATCTAAATACAGAGAAGGATCCACAACATGGTAGGTATAAGATATATTTTTAAATTTTTAGCTCGTTAATACAATAACGTAATAACAACGTTGTAGTAGTCGATAGACAAAGAGTCAGTGGCCGATTTGCGATGGCCATTTCAACACATGTCAAATTGATACGATAGGCCCTTGGGTATTTACTCTACACAGAAATTCAGTTCTGGCAAACCTATTTGGCCGAATTGAGTTATCCTTAACGTTTAAAGAGGGTAAAAAATAAGCCCAATTTATATAAAGTAACAGTTCTGGAATTTCGATACATGCAAGTTAAGGGGAGGTTTACTTGAGAGTCGTTAAAAAAAATCGATTTTTTTTTGCAGAAATTGGTAGCTATAATTATGTGTAGAATATGTTCTCAAAGTAATTTTGCTGAAAGTAATTTAAGGGAAGGTTTACTTGAGATTTGATAAAAAAAATCGATTTTTTTTGCCGAAATTGATAGCAAATTATGTGTAGACTATGTTCCCAAAGTGATTTTACTGAAAATAATTTAAAAACAAGATTCTCGCACATTAATTGAATCCAGCTTTCTATAAAAAAAAATTCAAAAAATGTAGTTCACGCAATAATGAGTATTAAATATAAAATTTTGAAAATACGTTTATATATATATATATATATATATATATATATATATATATATATATATATATATATATATATATATATGTATTTTATAATATCTCGGAACTACATTTTTGTAACTGGTGGACACGATAACTCAAAAACTATTCGATGGATCCTTTTTTTTAATTTTTTATTTTAAAGATAATTCAATTCTTCGGCACTTCTTCCTAAGTTCGATACACTTTCAATATTTTTTTTATTTTTAAATTTACTTTAAAGAGCGAAAAATAAGACAAAAATCGTAATCAAAAGTTCAAACATCCGCCATTTTTTTTCAGCAATTTATTGATATTATAGGTAGAGATGCCGGTATTCTTCATATATTTTATAAATCTTTTTTGTTTTTGGATTTCGGTGGTTTATTACCGGCGCTAGGATGTCCACCAACAAGGTATTGGATTTTCGGATCGTCACACTGCACTATCTTTAAAATGGACACTTTTTTATATTTTTCCTTGAAAAATTTTTTTGTGTAGTTTAATACTTAATAAATATGTGCACAAAATTTGAAATTGATATTTACGTCCGTTCTTGAGAAAAAAATTCTAGAAAAATACATAATTTTTAAGGACTCTCGAGTAAACCTCCCCTTAATAATATCTTTTATCGATAAAAAACTTTCTGGCAAGATTTCCTCTACCGTAGCGAGAAGCGACGCTACTTTGTGATCGTGTACTCGCAACCATTGATTCTGGTGGTCATTAGAGCTATGTTTAAAAATATTTGGAAATGACCAACCCAATATAGCTGCCGATGACACATAACCGTGCACATAACTTAAAAAAATTTAAATTTTTCAAACTGTTTGTTTTAATAATTTTTGTATTATGCCACGTTAACTTTAATAATTCAAATATAAAAATTTTCTTCATTACATTAAAAATTGCTACCATTTTAAGAAATTATCAAAAAAAATTTTTGAATGACATTTGTATGCTACGCGAACACCTATAGCGCGTAGCCATGGGAGCAATGCTTATGCAACGCGAACATGAATGCGACGTCGATCCGAAGTGATGCCCACGGAAGCGATGAAAGCCACAACGTGAATACGCCCTAAGTAATTTAAAAATGTTATTAAAGTTAATGTTTAATTATAAAGTAGGAATTTTGGATTTTTTTGGAAAGAAAAAATATCTTCATAAAGGCCTTCCAGTTTACTATTTAAGGTCCCTTTTTAATATTTAAAAATAAAACACAAAGGCAATTGGCGGATAAGCATGGGTATATAAGTTTGCGAGTGGTAAAAAGTATATATCACACAATCAAAATTGAATACGCAGTTTCGAAAAGGGCACATGTCTGAATATTTAAACTTTTCAGGAAATAAAAAAAAAACTAATATTGTTTAAAGTAGTAAATTTATGATATTGAATTCACATAATTTAAAAAAAAAACCCATATAAATTTGGCGAAATTTTTATTTTATGTATCTGAAATAATACTTAAATTAAAGATAATAAATAGACTTTTTTCAAAAATCTTCGTCTGGAACCTTTGTTTCGTTTATAGTTGGCCATTACAGTATTTCGTCATGAATTCTGTTGGTATATATTGTTTCACAATATCTGCAATTTTTAATTTATATTAATGGGTACTTTGTCATTATAAGCTCGACATTCTTCGCTTGGTAAGTTACTGCAAGTGCCTTTTATTCTAGAAAGAACGAAAATTTGTTCAGAGACACAATCTATATAATTTTTTTCAATTACTTCACCAGGTTTCTTCGGATCAAAAACAAACCCATAATGTTCCTTTTTCGCATATAATAGGTAGAGGGAAGCATTTAGAATTGATTTATTTGAAAAAACGTATTTATCAAAATATGCGAGATGTGCCCTTTTCGAAATTGCATATTCAATTAATTTCGTCTAGAGTTCACACATATCAAAAATAATATTGTATATAATTTTTGTTTCTTGTGAATTTTACCGAAGAAAATATCGTTTTTGTAATATGTTACTCTACCACTATGAGCAAGTTATTAATTTTATGTAATAACGATTTAAAAATTTTCATCAAAAATCCAAAATTTTTTGGATTAATTATACACTTTTATTTTTTGCAGATAAAGTAAAGGATGTAATCATTACAAGTGTAAAAAATATTGACAGAAAGGTAAAAGAAAATATGAAACGTTATGCACAAATAATTACGGACGACTCAGCAGTGAAATAGTCAAATTATAATTTTAATTGAAATAAAAATATTTTTTTTAATTATCAAGTTATTTGAATTCTATACGAATTCGAATATTCATACTGGACATTCAATATAGATAGATAGATAATAATTTATTGTGTTGAATAATATTCATAAAATCTTTTTTTACAAATTGGTACTAGTATTGTAATACATATATTCTAGTTATCAACAATACTTTTTCACATAAATTATTTTTAAAAAAATACTGGTTTACTTAATTTTACTCATGTAGTTATTAAATAAATAGTAAATTAATTGCAATTAAATACAATATTTTAAATTACCTTAAATTTGTTTTTTAATATTAGTGTGTGCACTGTGTATTTATTAATATTTTAGCCAGAGGTTATAGTTATTTATAAACAAGTAAACAATCCAAAAATTTAATCCAATAAAAAACAATAAATTTGAATTTACAGGGTAAACACTTATTCTGCAAATACAGGCTGAGTTTTTTGGAAATTGCCTTTTCTTTTGTCCCTTACCTTTTCATTTCAGTAACTATTGTTAAACATTTAAATTTAACCTCATTTTAGTTAAATGATAGGTTCGTACTACATATTGTACTTTTAACGACATAAAAAGGTGCGTTGTTGGGTTCATAGTTCATATTTACTTTTGTATACAGAGTCCTGTGCATGTATAGTATATTTTTTTAGTTTAGAAATGACGTCATTATCAGCTCTTTTCAATTTATGACGCTAGCTGTCCTTTAAAAAAATTATACGATACTGATCCTTAAAATAGTACATAAATTAAGTTTAATATTCATTTTTTCTTTTTCTTATCCTTTTCAATTACCAAATTATACGTTATTATTAAATTAGTTATAATTGGTTTACGTAAATTAATTCCAGAGAAAAATTAAGAAATTTGTTAGAAATTGACTAAAAAATTTCCAAAAGGATATTTGTTATCTTTTTTTATTATGTGGGCAAACTATCTCCATTTCAATTTTTAAAATGGTATGTTGTCAAAAAGGAAGCTTTTTGAGTGATATGTAATGAAAAATTTTTTTTTAATGCGGATCATAATAGTTATTTTCGATACATATGCGTAAAGAGAGGTATTCTAGTAGGCTTAAATTCGGGCACGAGTCTAAGGGACTGACGTATACACAACGAGATCGAGTGCGTAAGCGCACGAGATCTCGTTGTGTATACGTCAGTCCCTTTAGCGAGTGCCCCAATTTAAGCCTACCGGATACCTCTCTTTACGCATACGTATCGAACATAATTTTTTATAACGACGGCTTCTAAAGTTTAATAGAGAGAAAAAAATTAATTATTTTTAAGCAATTTTTATTAATTTGTAGAACGTTGTTGTTTTTTTTTATTAATTTGTTGATCGTTTCCATGTTAATTTGAATATGATTATCATTGATAAATGAATATCATTATTTTCTCGCATAGTTTTAGCTACTTTCACGCACACTTGTACTTTCGCGCACAGTTACTGTCATTTGTTTTACAATGATATAAAAAACTGCTCTTTACGCCCACTACACAACGCTCGAATATTGAACTTTAGAAGCAGGTGTTATAAAAAATCTTTTTAATGAGGATAATAATTTATCTCTCTCATTTAAACGATTTTTGGATATAGAATATTGGGTTATTATATTAATATATTAATATTAATATATTGGGTTATTATTAATATATTATTATATATAATAAGGATTTGAATATGTTATATATATATATATATCTTCATCTCAAGTCATTTTTTTTAAAAACGCACACAGTTCTGTCTTTTTATGTCTGACAATTTGAAATTGATTATGTGGGCATTTCCACAATATATAAACCATAAAATGTAAGGAATATTTTATGTAATACCCCTAATGTAATTTAATTCATTTTTTGTAGGTATTTTTAAATATCACTATAATATGCTGAAAATATGACTTCCATTTAAATTTCTTTTTTATTATTAAGTTAAAAAAATATTCACGGGACTTTTATTGTGTAAAGGAAGTATTATGTATTTTGACATTAAGTAATAAAAATATCTTAGATAACTATGATTTTCAATTATTCTAAGAAAATTTTATAACTATAAATTTTTCAATAAAAACTTATAAATATTAATTACATTACATTTAAATTGAATTCAAATATTAAATAGGTAATTATGCTGATAAATTTAATATGTAAATAAATCATAAATTTATAACAATTAAATCTAAAATATGAACTTGGCAGAAATTTGAAAATTTGAACTGTTTTGTTCATTTGTACGGTTTATTCCAATCTGACACGGGGGTTTGGCTTAATTCAATATGATGTCCATAGCAGACTAGCAGTGCAATTTTGAATTTTGTATATGGTGAATGACATAACAATTAAATGAAATAAATGTTTATAATAATAAAAAAAAAAATTAATATTTGCTGTGTGTTACGTTAAAAATGAACTAAAAATTGAAATAGTGGACTACTAAATTAGTTTCTTTTTTTTTTCTTTTTAAAAAAACTATATTAAACTGCCCCTCTTAAAATTTATTTAATTTAAATATTGAACTATCATAATGGGAGATGAAGTAAATTTAAAGGCTTTGGTACAGCAGATGGCACAAATGATGGCACTAATCCAAAGAAAGGATGCAGAATTAGACAGGCTATACGATCGGAACAAGATTCATTCATTCAAGAATTCATTCGAACCAGAGGTATTGTTATTTTTAACCTTGAAAAATCAAACTTGTATCACGATCATTGACGCTGTAAGACGTCAAGTGAAATCCTGAGTAACTACGACAGCAGGCTACGACTACGGCACCACGTCAATAATTCCATGTGTAATCTATTAGTCGTCAAAATAGTGTATCAGCTGGTTATTTCGGCATAATTCTTCAAAACTATTAACGTATTAAAATTGGTATGATTTTTCGATTTTCATAATTTGTTTTTTTTATATTAAAAAGTTAATTAATTTTTTTCGCTCCAGGGAACAACAAATATCAAATTTGGTTCTTTGACGTAGATTCAGCTAAGAAAAATTTTATATGCAGACCATAACAGGCCATACGGTACCTTAAAAGTTGAAGATTTATTGTATGACTTTTGACTACTTTATTATGTTTAAATAAGCATTTATCAAGTTCAGAACCCCCAAAAGATACTTCGCCTAGGACCCTAAATAGCCTTGCGCCGAGCCTGGTGACGACAAACATATACGTATATAAGACGCATCACTGGATTTTTTACAAACGCTACTAAAATTGGTACGTTATACATAATAATTTTTTAATTTCAGTTTTAAAATGTACCTAAGTCATTGTATCATATTGCTTTCGAGACCACTAAAGTAGCGGAAGCATTGTGATCACTTTTGAAAAATAAAAAAATGTTCCTCTCCAAAACAAAATTTTTTACGCACATTTTACGCTTTAGAGCTTTTTGAACAATTTTGGTTTGGCGTCTGTCTGTCCGTCTGTGTGTCGCCAGTTTGCACCAACTGGCATAACTTCTGAACTATTCGATTGCTTTTAATGAAATTTTCAGAAATTATGCAGTTTGGTTTCTAGATGGTCCCCTATGAATTTAATCGAAATCGGAGTAACGGTAGCTACGCCGCAACCATGAAATCCCATTAAATGTCAATATCTTATTTACTGCTAGTCCCATTTCGCTCAAAGTATTTTGGGGGTTAGTTTCTAAAATATTTTTGCTATGATTTTTTAATTTAGCCTTTAAGTGTTTTGAGTTACAACATTTTTTTATGAACTTTAAGACGAAAATATAATTTTACGGTATATACATTTGGTAAAATACTGTTTTAAAGTCTTTTATGAGTTCGAGGAAGCTGTGTGCCACACCCCATTGGCAACGTATTTTAATTTCAGTTTTAAGATGTACCTATGTCATTTGTTTTTTCTGTTTTTTCTTTTTCAGAGCAAAACAATAATTGTAATTAACATTTGAGGAAGATTTAGCTAAGAAAACTTTTCACAGACCCCTGAAAAATTGAAAAATGGAACCCGCACAGTCACTTTAATCTTTGTTAAGTTTGGTAGGTTGTCTGAATTTCTGATAAATTATTTATTCTATGCTTTAAAAGGTTAATATTTTCTTTTTTTTATAGGAAACAACAAATTAATATACATATTTTAATGTTTAAAAAAGACACAATAAATTTATAGTGTAAATAAATCTAAGTGAATACGTAAGGGCAGGGTCGGATTAACCATAAGGGCATTTGAGGCCAGAGACGTAACTACAATGGAGCAGGTGAGTTGCCGCTCCACGGCGCATGGTAAAAAGGAGCGTAATAGAGGAAAGAAATAGGGCGCAATTTTTTTTTTGGCCCGTCACTCAAAATTTTCGGAAAAAACTTGACGTTTAGGGGGGAGGCGCTTGGTTAAAGTCGCTCCAGGGCGCAAAATTTTTAGTTACGCCTCTGATTCAAGTACGAGTTCCGGTGATTCCACAAAATCTCAAAATAGAGGGATAAAATAGAAAGAATACGAGTGTTCTTCGTTTTTTTGCTCATCAACATTATTTTTTCGGGAAAATGTGAAAATTTTCGGTAATTTTTCAGGAGCCTCTCACATGTGAAGTATTCAGTCACCACCACATGAAAAGAGCCCCGGAGGTGAATCTGGCCCTGCATAAGGAGTTTTCTTGTATCACTAAATCGCTGAACATGTTAAAAAACTTCAAAAAAAAAAAAAAAACAAACTTATTGAATTTTATTGGAAAAAAATAATTTTTTTAAAAATTTTATATAGTTACCAGTGAATATTAAATAGATCCCAGCTAACTCTAATTCTAATATTTATTACTTTTGACGTGAATTTTTCTTATATGTTCTTACTAGTTAAAAACAATTTTTAAGTATATTACTGTTGCTATAATCTTACATATTATCTGTCATTATATTATGCAACTGCTTCTATTATACGCATATATCTGTATTTAAAAAAGAATTCATTACTTACTTTATAAAAATTATTTATCTACGACTACCCCTAAATTACTTATTAATTGTACAAAATACTCTCTAGGTAAGCTATGTTTTACATGCAGTTGTATAAAATTTTGCACTATACACACACAAAGAGTGTGTAAAGAACTACAGGTTGTTACAATTTAATTAATTTTTGTATTTTACCTATAGGTATACATAAAATGAATATATAGGTACTAATAAAATATACTTTAATATATTGTATTCGTTCTAGATTTATATTATGATATTTATTTAATTGTGGATTTTATGTTGGCCATAGATGAAGTACAATACGGAAGTCGTTTGTAAGGTATACTACACACGATCTTAAATACACGAGTGTGTAATATACAACTTACGACGACGACCTCAGTGTATATATACTATTTGCATATTATTGTTCATAACATTAGAATTCTTAAAAATTCAAATATTGAAATTTAAAAATATATCATAGTGTAAAAATAAAGAATAAATAAATTTTATTTATTCATATAAATAAAATTCATTCAATGTGGGCAAAATAGGTGCCCTTTTGACTTAGGACCGAACATTCTGTTAGTAATGAAAGTTTTATTAATTTGTATTTATTTTTGTGTTATGCATGTATAATATATAGGTATACCTTTTCCAACAATTTTTGGGATGACTTTTCGAGAGGGTGTTATTAGTGGCCATAAACTTTCAAGATGTTAAATTATTTTATTGCTTACAACAAATACCACCCTATGTTCACTCCAATTGTATTTAAATTTGTTACCTGTTTTACAAGCGACGGTTTCTTTTTGCATTCATATGGATAAGTAGGTAACATGCTGCGAACAATACTGCTGATTATTGCCGTACTTGAAAAGTCATCTCATTTAAATATTGAAAAACTATACCTTAGATTTATTTATATTGTGTACACGGAGAGAAAATTCCTATAGAAATTACTGTGCTCAGCACTACAATCGATGCGTAAAAGACGAACATATTCAATTCTGTAAGGTAAAAATATAAAAATTATAATTAATCATAGAAAATTTAAAGGATAGAATGTTCTTTCCGTAATATTATCTCCGTAAAATTTGTAAAACAGCACAGTAAAAAGTACCATTGCCGACAAAAAAATAATTTTTAATTGTTTTTATTAAAAAAATTACCATGCTAACATGCTAATAATAGAAAGAAAAAGAACAGAAAGAAGGTTGGTTGTGTTGGGAACGCTGTTGAAATATACCTCACTCAAAGCGAGTTACATGCGAACCATAGGTGTGGCCTGTGGAAGACCAACTTGGTCGTACGGGTCGCAGCAAGCACCTTGATTTATCAGAGTGTGTTAGAAGCAGCTAGCAGTCAGTTTCTCTTTGACTCTCTCAGGACGATGTCAGCGTTTAATTCATCTTTTTGTTATTTCACTATTTTTAGTATTAATTAGAATATATTGTTGGCAATCATTTTTGTATGCATGTTTTTACAGGTACAGCGCAACCAACATAAGGTCGCGAATCAGATGCGCAAATGAAAGAGTACGACAACAGGAATTAAACTATAATATATATGCATAAGAGTGTGATAAAAGTTGTGTTAGCACCACATTAAATTTTACTATCCTAGCACATATTTTTTATTTTGGTCGTCGATCGCGTACGGATTATAGGGGAGCATGGTAATTTTTCTGAAATTTTCTCTACAAAAATTATAGGATTTTTCTCTCCGTGTAGGGTTAATTTGTATGATTTAAATACTATTCATTTAATTCAATTTTATTGTAACATAATAAATTGATTGTTAATGGCTGTATAATTATATAAATTAAAGCCAATAAACTTATTAAAAAAAAAAAAGAAAACATTAGAATGTACATAAAAAGCTTTGTCCTAATTTTATTGTTATTATAAAAATCGAGTTTAGTAATGGTAATGTACTTTTTTTTCATGTTTTTTTTTTTCTTTTTTTATTT